>CM045759.1:176031854-176631854 GCA_025200525.1 Camellia lanceoleosa | reverse complement strand
TTAGTTAAATGTTGTAATAATTAGTAAGTAGATTGCTTATTATTCAATCTGGTTGTGTAATAATTAGTTAGCTTGTTAGTTAGTTAATTAGTTGGTTTGTATTATTCATTCGGACCTTCCGTCGAGAGGGCATATGTTGTAATAAGTGTGCGTGCATGTGTGCATGTCTTCCAATCCTCATTTCTTTCTCCCTTTTACTTACCTGCTTTTAGTAGTTATTTTTAGGGCATATTTCAATTAGCATCCTTATGCTTCGCATGTCTGCATCCATTCATCTGTCTTGCATGCACCGGGCTTGGTGCATCATACTAACTGCAGTGTATTTCAATACCAAGTTGAATACATGTATCAATTGTTGCATTTCATATGCCATCTTAGAATAGCCGAGCCTATTTTAGATGTATCTTCGCATGTGTTGCATTAACTATCTTAACATGAACTAGGATCATGCATTGATTTCTAACTAGTTCTCTGTTTTGGCTCGGAGTACACTGTGAGTGTTTATGCTTCAGCATACTGCACGTGTGTTATTGATTGCCATGATAGCATGCTTGCCATGAGGCTAACTGCTTAGTTGATATAACTTCCTAAATGCCTGTGGGTGAAGGTTGGATTACTTGAATTGGAACAATTCATCAAATCCCTATTTTAGTCTACTTGGGAGTAGCGAACTTTAAACCATTTTCAAACAAACAAATGTGCAATGCTTTGTTCAAACTTAGGTGATCTAGTCTATAATTGAATGCTGTGCGCATCACATAGTAATTCTAGGTTAAATAACCGGAATAAGAACACATGTGTTTTCAAAAATAGGATATCATGTTAGTAAAGGCCGATCTTTGATCGGATGAGCGGGGGTGCTCATTGCATGAAATTCCCCTCTCGTACCTAAGTTCCTGAGCCGAGGCAACTTTGGTGATGATGGACACGTGGCCTTAGGCACGAGTCAGGGTTTCCTAAATTCCCCCAAAACAAAATATTTAGGGGCGACTCTGTATCTGGCAAAGCAGTCCATGTTTGGCACTTCCTTACAAAAATCAGTTTTCCAAAACGATTTGCTGGATTTGGACTCTTTGGTGATTTATCGGTCTTGCATTGCACTTTGTGAGATCAGATTCAGAACCGTGACATTGAGTCCAAACTGTAGTAAGCCCAAATGAACAAAACGGGATTTCACGCCGATTTTGAGCGCGGAGCTCGGGACGTTCAGGTGTGTCTACAATATCTTGTTTAAAATCTTACTCTTCATACATATAGACACACACACACACACACACACACACACACACACACACACGTATAATATTGTGAATTTTTTTTATAAATGTAAAAGTTGAAAATGTAAACATTCATACTTTCAATAAATAAAATAATGTGTAATTTTTAGAACAAAAGTGATAAGCCTAAATACTCACATTTAAAATGGTGACATAAAGTAAGTATCAAACTTCATACTTTCAATCAATAAATTTACTAAAACATTATAATTATAACGTCACACTTTTTTAACTGAAATTATACAAAAAAAATCAAATAAAAAGTGTGAACACTTGTATTATAAAAATTATTAGATTATGAACTTTCACACTTTTTATAATGTGAAAATTTAAAAATAATGCAACAAAAAATCTAAATGAAGGCCAAAATACAATGTAAATGGTAAACAACAAACATATAACTAATATTCGAAAAAACAAAACATATACTAAAATACAATGTGAATATTCATAATAGACAACAAACATACAACTAACCTTCCAAAAAACAAAATATATACCAAAATACAATGTGAATGTTCATAGTTTATAACTAACATACAACTAAACTTAAAAAAACTAAACTTATACCAATGTGAACATTCATACTACAATGTGAAAACACAAAACAAAATTGAAAAAAGTGAAAATCGACTATTCTAATTGTTCAATCAATTGCAACAAAAATGATTGTTCAACCAGTAAGCATAGTAACAAATAATATACAACAAATCATCAAACAATATATAAACAATCATCAAATAGTTTATATATATTGACACACCTTTTTCAAAAAATTAGTATATAATCAACGCTAGCATAATACCAGTGAATAAAGTACACAATACTAGTAACTACACAAACTGACTAAGAGACTACAGTTCATGTGTAACAGTGGTAAAAAAATGATTGTTCATCTTCGGTTTACCATTATCTCTGTAGCAAGTCCACCATCATCTCTATTGTTAGTTTACAACTAGCTTCCTTTTCCAAATTCTCTTCCATGGTAAGACCTTCTTGCAAAATAATCGTGAAGGAAGATTCTTGATCAAGTGAAATTTTCACATTGATGCCAAAAAAAAAAAAAAAAAAACTAAGAATAATAATCTTTCATATTCTATATATAGTTTTTAAATATACCATAAATGAAATGTATCTAATAATTGATCAAGTGATGCCTTGGGTAGTTAACCCGACTTAAACGTACCTTTTCAGACGTGTTGACATTTTCGGGCCTTAAGCATCGTGTGTCATGTGAATGTTTGTGTGGAAAACCATGTCTAGCATTTCCTTTTTTACTCTTGAATTAGAGTTTTTGTTTTGGGCATTAGGATGAAAAACAAGAACTTACAAAAACTATAATTAGAAAGTTCTTCAGAATTTGACCGCATGAACAGTGGAACTGTGCCACGTAAGCGACTGAGAGTTAGCAGGGGTGGGAGGCACCACCGCATATGCGGCCATGATGGGTGCACATACGGCCACTACTCGAGCGGTGGTGAGCTCCACTCGGGCGACCGACCTTTAGTGGTATTCTGCTTGTGCTCTGCATGAGCGGCAGATTTAGGCCACACGAGCAACCAATTTTCACCTCATGAGTGGCTAGAGGACAACTCAGTCTCGATTTTTGGACCCTCATCTCTATTAGTTGACCCCCTCTCCTTCTTTGATCATTTCACAACTTTCTCTCTCTTTTCTCTTTTTCTCTTCTCTCTCTCTCTCTCTCTCTCTCTCTCATGACCCGAACCCGCCCCTATGGGTTAAGGGCATAACCGGCCAGTAATCAAGAGATTACCTACGGCCTCAAACCATAATAGACATAACTCATAAGAGTAAAAGGGCCAAACAGAAGCAAATTTGAAACTTTGTCCATGAAGCTGTGCTTATATGGCACGTCATAACAATCCATATACATACATGTTAATAACTCACGTCAAAATAAGTAATAACACATAGTTCTATGCATACAGGATCATTCAAGTCTAAGTCAGCCAATCAAAGCTATATACAACCGTAAACCAAAGTTCTCGCCAACATGACAAAATATGGCAAACTAGCAAAAGGGTGAAAACAAGTCTCGTGCGTGAGACGTGTGGGCTGACTCTTCAAAACCTTGATTGTTTCTCACAAGCTTTACTAAGGCTAGGTTTGAACCTCCCTTGGCTGACCTACAGACACATGAATGAGCGTGAGCGAAAGCCTAGTGAATAATATCAAATAAGGAAGATACACGAACAGTATTTAGAACGACATACACCAAACAGGCTTAGGCCCAATTCACATTTCTATCTAGTATATATATATATATCAAGTAACTGCGGTTCCAAACACATCAGGCGGCCTTGGGCCCAATCCATTCATGTCAAACGGCCTTTAGCCCATTCATTCTGTAATTCATGTCAGACTGGCCTTTGGCCCAACCATTCTTTCATTTATGTTAGACTGGCCTTTGGCCCATTTAATCTTTTATTCATGTTAAACTGGCCTTTGGCCCAACCATTCTTTCATTCATGTCAGACTGGCCTTTGGCCCATTCATTCTTTCATTCATGTCAAACTGGCCTTTGGCCCATTTATTCTTTCATTCATGTCAAACTGGCCTTTGGCCCATTCATTTGGCATAGCAAACATTTGTCCACAATTCAAATTAACGAGCTTATAAGACTTATAGGGAAATAAGCAGTTGGACAAATAACATACTTTAAAACATCTTTATTAAGATATTACTCACAGTGATCTGCTGGTAGATTCACCCTGGAGCTTGACCCTATACATTACATAACACATATGGGTCACAATCAATTCAGTCCGCTCTTAACTCATACATTCCTCTTAAGCTTCTTTCTTATCCTTTTAATTCATTCATAATGCTCAATGCATGCCTAAGAGTGCTTAGAAATGAAAGAGAACGGAAAATGAAACACATAACACTTTTACAAAATTTCAGAAACAGGGGTCCCCGCTCGAGCGTGGACTTGCCCGCTCGAGTGGACCCATAAGGTCTACAAAAGTATTGGTTGCCTCATTTTTACACTCGAGCATGAAGTCGGGCGCTCGAACTGAAGGTCTCACTACATGGCTCCCCACTCGAGCGGACACCCATGTCTGCAAAACTTCTGGGAGCTCGTATTTCCAGCTCGAGCGGCGGTTCTCCTGCTCGAGCGGACACCCATGTCTGTAAAACTTCTGGGAGCTCGTATTTCCCGCTCGAGCGGCAGTTCTCCCGCTCGAGCAGACTTCATGAATTCTGGGTTTTCCAGAACTGTTCTTGAGCTTCGAACACGCATTCAAGTTGGTATTTCTTGCATTTTACAGCCCATATTTCTCATATACATATACCAACATGATATAAATACCAAATTATAACATTGAGAAGCTCAAATCCCATGAATCAAATACATGCATGCTCCAAATTACACCAAACTCCTTTCCACATAACAAATTCATGCATTCAAAGCTCATACTCTTATGAATTGTACATGCATGTGAGATATAACTCTCATTTTCAACTTACATGGTGCAAATGGTGATCACAAACATGAACTTTAACCAAAATTCTACATGGATCATACTTCTCATGCTCAACTATACAATTTCATGGCAATTATACACATGCATGCATTCCATGACTTCAAACTCATCAATTACAACACAATTCTTGTTCTTGATCACCATTCAACCTTGAATTCACAAAATTACAATATTAAACTCATGAATTCATAACCAATTACTCACCTAGAGGCTCAATCTTCCCAATTTATGGTCAAATCTTGAGTTGGTCTTCAATTTACTCAAGTTTCTTGCTCAAATCTTCTATTTCCTTCACTCTCTCTCTCTTTAGTCGACCCTCTCTCTTTCTAAGGTACAAAATTTGATTTTGAGCTCAAGTAAAGTGATTGAGAGTGTAAATTGGCCCTTTAAAAGCTCCTTCTCAAACACATTTCTTTAATATTAAATAATTGAGCACCATTTCATTAATTTAATCTATTTAATTTGATCCGAATCAATTTTTAATTAAATTTCACCGTAGGCTCTAAAAATTACACCAATCACAATGGCGTAGTCAATTTCGATTTCTATGGCCGATAAGGCCTTCAATTTTCAGTTTATAACAGTAAGTTGAATAGATATTCCTACGGTAAACAGATAGAAATTCAAAATCACATATATTCATATAAATGGCACTCAAAATCATATCAAACACACAATCACATTCATAATAAAGATCAATTAGCATAATATGGAACAGGGTTATCTCACACACACACACACATACACACACACACACACACTCTCTCTCTCTTTCTCTCTCTCTCTCCATTCTCTACAAACCCACTCTCTACAAACCCACCATAAACTCTCACAGTATCTCCAATTTATCAAGATCCACTAAGTTTTAGGGTGTAGTTCTTGAGGTCAAAATGAAGAGCTTAACGAGGGCTATGTTTTTACCAATGGAGATCAAATTTAGTCGTAGTCAAATTTTGGGATTATTGCTTACTGTAGAATGGCTATAGAATTAAGTAAACAGAAACCTTACATGTTTATATAATTTTGTTGATAGTATGTGAATGAAAGTGATATGATTTATATTGAGATATGTGGTGAAAGTGCTATATAAGTTCCAATTTGCTTCCAGTTAGCACTCAGTAAAATAGTTTGTGCTTCGAATGAGAGGTACCAATTTCTTTCCAACTAGCGCTTGGTAAAATGGGGTATGCTTCTAATGAGAGGTACCAAATTCTTTCCAATTAGCGCCTGGTAAAGTAGTTACGCTTTGAATGATGGGTTCCATGTTCCTTTCAGTTAGCGCTTGGTAAAGTGGATGGTTGTGGCTTGACAAAGTTGGGTTGTCTTATGTGATAGTATTGTTTTGTTTAACTATGTATATGTGCTATGATATGAGGGGTGCAACATTTGCCTTCCATGCTCTGTGACTAGTAAAATATGGGAGTACATGATGATATTGCCATTTTTTATATATGTGAATGTGTCACGTCCCACTCCTTGTACCCAAGGGTTAAGCATCGTGATGGCCAGTAACTGAAGTTACCTCTAGCCAATTCTTAAACAAATTACTAAACGCGAGCAAAAAAATATTTAAGTGAGGGTACTAGAATAATCATCGGAGCTTTACTTTTATAATAAAAACTTATTGACCAAAAGGCCGATATTTACATATGAAGAATAGAATTATAAATGCTATAAAGTGCTCTGTGTGTCTATTCCACATCCTCGCTTCTGTGACTTTCCAAAAGCTATTTCTAAATTGTATCGTTTCCTAAAAAATGGTAAACAACTATAAGCACATGGCAAAGTGAGAAATATTATACCAAGAGTATGATTACCATGGATAAGCTTTAGGTTTAAAATAGATAAAATAGAATACTTTTCTATTAGAGTAAATAAGTTGCTCATATTATAACATAAATCCATTTCAGAAATCATATGATATTATACAAAAATATATAATCATAATCGCAGTGCAGAACAGAACAGAGGTCAATGGATTTATGATAATACAGAGGTACAGATTCAAGAGGTGGCTCGTACGGATTCTAGATGTGGCTCCCACAATAGTGTAGCACTTAGCTCCACACAACACTTTACTCTGCACAGAACAAAGGTCAATAGATCCATGACAAATAGAGGGCCACAAGGTGACCAATCAGAAGCCAATGGTTTATTTAAGTCCCCCAAGACGTGGGACTCCCGTGGTGGTACTTATAGAAAATAATTACTTATGAAATCATTATCAAATAATTATTAAAATTGAAACGAACATATCCATGGGTTTTAATTTAAGCAAATAGAGTTCAGAAAATAATCAACATAATCAAAATATTAATATAATTTATAAAATATAAATTGTGTAAAATAAATTATGGTAACCTAAAACATACGTAAAATATATTATGGTGGCTCAAGGTATAATATAACTCACCTTAAGATTAATTCCAACTTGTTACCTTTCATTTACTGTGACCCACTAAATACTCCAAACTAAACTCAAAGTTTTATTTATATAAAAAAAATAGAGAAGAGAGAGAGAGAGAGAGAATTAGAGAGGTTGGGGAAAAATGGTGAGAATCCTCAGATGATTATCATCTATATATGTAGGTGAGAGAAGGCATGCGACCCAAGACAGCTTGGGGGGCACGCATCATTGTTGCACAAAAAATATTATATTTCAGTATATTTTGATCTAAGAAAAATATAGAGAAAAATGTAATAAAAATACCATAATACTCAGAAAATAATATTGAATAATAATATAAAGTTAAAATTATTTTTTTGAAATCATTTATAATTAAATAATACTAATATAAAAATTTAAGGGACAACTTAAATTTTCGAGTTGTTACAGAATGTGTTGTAATGGGTGCTCCATTTTCCCTTGTGTTTATGGCCATAAAATGTGGGATATGTCTTCGAAAATAGTGTGAATTAGAATGTGTTGTTGTGATTCTATAGAGTCGCATGATGTGATAGATTATTGGCAGTTATATATGATTTACAAGGTTGTAATACTCTTAAGTTGTTCTAAGTGATTTATCGCAAGGAATTGCGAATATTTTGAAAATAATTTTCAAGTAGGGATTTTTATTGATAAATCCATTTTAGAGTTGTTGTAACCCATTAGGTCCACAAAGGATTATTATAGCCTAATTAGTTACATGTATTTATCTTTTTATTCTATGAGATCATTTTTCATAATTTTATAATTTTTAATGGACTATTATGCCCTTATCTATAGTGTCGATACACAAAACAGATATAGGCATTTTCTTTTTCTTTTTTTTTTGGTTCATTCTATTTTGGTAGTTTGCTGTATTCATGCTTCTGATTATGATTCAGTTGGATACATTTCAATTTGGTGGCTCGTTTGAAGGTTTTGGTATGCTAGGGTTTCATTGTTGCTGTTGTGGTAGGGTTCAGTGATTTGGGAGTGAAGATGATGTCTCGAACGGTGTTCGGTTGTGATATTGTTTGGAGTATAACTGGGTGAAATCAATTATTTTAGAGGTAGAGGACGACTGCATAATTGCATGATTAAGGTTAGCATCATTTTGGTTATGAATGCATGTTCAGTTTATGTTTTGATTTATGTGATGTATTGGATGTTCTGTTTTTTGAATTATATGCATTTTACATGGCTCTGTGGTGGGGAGGTAATTCAGATTATGTGAACAATGTGGATGTTCACATCTTACTGGTAATGATGGTGGTGATATTTTGAGTTTGGATTTAGCATTGTGAAATGTACATATAGGCATTTTATTGGTAATGTATGTTCATTTTATGTTATGTTTTGATTTACATGGTAATGTAAGTGTTTATTTGATGAGTTTTTGATGTTTGCTTAATGAGAATTTGTGTGGGTGAGGTAATTCAGAGTATGTGACAATGTGGATGTTCATATCTTATTAATATGAAGTTATGGAGGGTTGTTTGCATGTTGTGTACTGTCACCTCATTTCTGGTGGTGTTATTTTGATCTTATAAAATGTTTTATGTTGTGTAAGGATGGTGGTGATAGTTTTCACTATGGATTTAGCAGTGAAACTGTACACATAGGCATTTACTTTGCATAATGTGAATATTCATATAGTATGGATTATTGTATGTGTTGTTGTTCGTATGGTTGTAATGTGATTGTTGACTTTTTTATTGTTGTGTTTTTACAGGAGATGGATACCTTTATGATGTTGATGTGCGCATATGGTTGCAGTACAACTGTAATAAATGTGGTTCACGCATTGTGGTTCACACATATGGTTGCAGTAATAACTGTAATAAATGTGTTTCACACATATGGTGGAGTGTTTGTGTGAAAAATGAGGTGAGTTGTCTACTTGTTCTATTTCATTGTTCTATCAGCTACCTAGGACTAATAGGTGTGATTTGGACAATGACGAAGAATTTCAAAGCATGTTATTGCTTGCCAAATCAATAGGGGTACAACATGTAGAGTTTGTCATTGATTTGAAAAGTGATATTGGTCAATCGAGTAGCTCTGGGTCGCTGCGTGTGAGGGTTAGGAAAAAAATTGATGCACCCCGGAGATTTTGCCATCATAAGGAGAAGGTGTTATTGTCAACCCCTTGAGCAAATGGTATTACGTATATAGGACAACAGTTTGTAGGAGGCACAAAAGAATTTTATGATGTTTTATGCAAGTATACAATCCAATGCAGGTTCCAGTTTAAGTATGTGAAGAACAAGACAATGCGAGTTACTGTGGCATGTGCGATGCATGAGGACACAGATTGCTTGTGGGCTATACATTGTAGAGCACAATGAGCAAATAGATTTTTCTACATCAAGAGGTTTAGTGATGTGCATAGTTGTGGTACAAATGTTCGAACGTTGAAGAATCTAAGAGTTAGTTTTGATTTGGTGTCGAGTCCTATACCTAAAATTGTGAGGGACAAACCATTGATTCACCCGTATGAGGTGGTGACTATTTTGAAGCAGGATTATGAGTTGAATGTAAGTTACCATGTGGTATGGTTAGGCATGGAGAAAGTAAAGGCTGTTATTCATGGAGATCACTCATTGTTGTTTAACCAGCTGTGGTGGTATTCGGATGCTGTGATGTGTTACAATCAAGGAAATTATGTCAATATTGACTACGATGTGAGTAGTCAACAGTTTCGTTGTTTTTTTGTATCATTCGCTACATGTATTTCTGAGTATAATTTTTGTTGGCCTTTGTTATTCCTTGATTGAACGTTCCTCAAATGAAGGTACAAAGGTCAGCTACTTACGGCAATGACGAAAGATGGGAACAATGGTTAGTATTTTTTGTTATTGTGTGTGTGCCCATGTAAATATTCACATTGAGCAATATATGCCTTACCATTACACAGTGTGAATATTCACAACCCCCGTTGACTTTCTATTGTTTTTGTAAACTATTGGTGTTAATATTCACATTGGATTACTGTGATCAGTTGTTTAATATTGTTGTGTTTGTAGGTCTATTCCCTGTTGCATTTGCGATTGTTGATTCAGAGACCATGGCCAATTCGTTGTGGTTCTTGCACGAACTTGGGAAGGTTGTTGATGGTAATCGACAGATTACTTTTATTTCAGACTGTAATCTTGGTCTGTTAG
The DNA here is from genome assembly GCA_025200525.1 of Camellia lanceoleosa. Lineage (NCBI taxonomy): Eukaryota > Viridiplantae > Streptophyta > Magnoliopsida > Ericales > Theaceae > Camellia > Camellia lanceoleosa. The sequence goes on along the minus strand of CM045759.1, from coordinate 176,621,479 downwards.
AAATGATGCTGAAGGTGTTCCCATCAGCTCACCCCAATTATTGCTTACAACACTTGAAGAACAATTTAAGAGACTGAATGAAGAGGATTGATAATGGATTTAAAAACCACTTGGTTAGTAGTTTAGGTGACTGTGCTTACGAGCCAACTATGTTGGGGTTCCATGAAAATCTTGAGAAATTAAAAGAGAAGGGTAAGCAATGAGCACATAGTTTTTTCAAGGAGTTGGCACTTGAGCACTGAGCAAATTCATATTTCAGGTAATAGTAGTCACCTGATATATTCTAATTGTCAAATTTTTATGGTAGCTCGTACAAAATTCAGTCATGTCTTGTGGCGATGTGAAATTTCATAATCAATTTTAAAGAAATTAACTTTAGTGGTGTACAATGTTGTGATATTGTACAAGAGCATGCGTTATGGAGAGATGACATCCAATGCAGTGGAGTCATTTAATAATTGGATTAAAGAAGCACGTAATCTTCTTCTCACTCGGATGGTGGACATGATTCGTACTCAGTTGATGCGGCAAATGTCGGGGCGGCGTAACCAAGAAAACAAGTGGAATGAGGTTATTTTTCATACATTCGAAACCATGTTTCTTGATTCATCCAACAACAGTAGGTCTTGGCAGGTTAGCAAAGCCAATGAGGATGTATTCGAGATTCATTCAATACTATCCGTTACAGTTAATATTGTAAGGCTTACGTGTTCTTGCTTCCAATGGCAAATCAAGAGACTCTCATGTGACCATGCTGTTATTTCTATTTAGAAGAGCCGGTACAATCTCAATGATTGTGTTCAACATTACTTTCATGTAGAGACATAACGTGCAGCCTATTTGTAGACACCCCATTTTTAATCGTCCTAAAGACTTGGACGTCATCGATTGAGCGCTTGATGATTGAGCATGTTTGCGCTCGTTTGGAGCCCCCGGGCGTTTTTAGCTGCGCGCCTTGCCCCTGAGTCCCTGAACTCTCTTGGTTTTGTGTTTGTTTTAAGCCAAACCTTGGTGCCCCTTTTGCCTAGAGGGAGAAGCAGAAGTGTAGACCACTTTTCTCCCCTGTAGACCACTTTTCTTCCCTGCCAGCCACTTTTTGTGGTCGGTCAGCTAGAGTGGGTGGTCGGTCGACCCTCTTAAGTGATCGGTAGCATGCCACCACCTTCTCCTCTCTTGGGAGACCCCCTTTTTGCCCTGTCGACCAAATGTTTCCCCTGTCGACCACCTCAGGTGGTCGGTCAACTAGGTGGGGTGGTCGGCAGCCATTTTTCACTTTTTGCAGATATTTTTGGTGCCAGCTGTGCCAGTTGTTAGGCACAAAATGCATCCTCCCTACATGTGTAGGAAGGGATTCAAGCAAGCTCTTGCTTGCATTTTCTATATAAGGGGAGGTGTCTCCCCCTTCCAAAGGGTTCAGAATTTTGAGGAGCAATTTCTCCCTATCTCTCTCTAAAGTCCTCTCTCTCTCTTCTCTTTTAGTGCTTGAAAGTGAGCTTTCTGCACACTTTTGCAAAGAGACTCCTAGCCAAACACCACCATCATTGAGCTGAGGTTCTTGGAGGTCATATTTGAGCTTTGAAAGTTGGTTTTAGCTCAAGAAAGTTGCTATTTTTGCTGTGCTTCAAGGTGAGTCCTATACTCTGTTTAAAGTTTTGTTTTGGTTGCATATTTGGCCACCTTTGCATGCTATTTTAAGCTTTGCTTTCAACTACAAAAACCTTTTTTTTTAAGTGTTTAAAATGGTTGTTTGAGGCCTTGTTTGAGTTAGGGGGGTTTCTCCATCTTTTGTGCCTTATTTGCTAAGCTCCTTACTATCTTTTAAAAGCTTTTGGGGCTATCTCTTTTTGGCCTTCTTACCACTGAAACTTAGAGGAATTTTAGTGTTGGAAATGTGGTTTTGAGGTCCCAAATGGGTGGGGGTGGTCCCCCCCTCCTCTTCTCTTGTTTGCATGTGTTGATGGCCTATCAAAAGAGTATGTTTCTATTTCTTAGTGGCTTTGTTTAGGCTCATTTTTGCGACTTTTTAGACCTGTCATAACTCTGTTTTTGGCTGTCTTGGTCACCTCTTGCATGCTTCTTGTACTTGTAATGTAATCCTACTTGTAGCCTTGAAAAGTAGCATGTCTTTGTGCCTTGAATTTGCTTAGTTCAAGCATGTTTTTAGCCATTATTCGCCATGTCATAACTCTGTTTTGGGTTGGTTTGGTTGTCTCTTGCATGCTCCTTGCACTTGTAGTGCAATTTTGTTCACTAGCCTAGTGTATTCGGTGTTTCAGCCTATTGATCTAACATGTGTATGCTCTACTCCAGCACATTTTTGGCTATGTTTTAGCATGCTTTAGGTCTGATTTGAGTGGTTTTGGTCATGCATGCTTGGCTTTGCATGGCTATAGTGTATTTGGCTTTGATAGCCTTGTACTTTGAGACCTCTAGTATGTCATATTTGAGCTTTTTTCGCATGGCATAGCATCATTTGGCATGTTATTTTAGACCATATACCTCTGCCATATTCTTGCATTTATCGCCCTTTTATTGTGTTTGAAGTTTGGGCCTTATGCTTCGCTTGTGAGCCAACTTGCATGCGTGTTTGTCTAAACTTTTGGGCTATCATTTCAGCATGTTTCGGCCTCTGTTTTGGCATGTTTTAGGTCTGTCCATAACTAGTTTAACCATTTGTGCTTGATATTGCATGCCTTTTGTGTGATGCTCTTCACTAGCCTTAGTGTTTTTGGCCTTTAACATGTCTTGCATGATTTAGCGTCTTTTACATGTCATTTTAGTGCTGAAATATATGCCATTGCATCCCACTAATTCACTCTTTCAAAACTAGAGGACTCTCACTTTTGGACTTAACCGATTAAGGGACTAATTGGTAATCTAAAATGTGTAAACAAAATGAATCAAGTAAAACATGGCCAAGATAAGCATGTTGTTTGTATTGTATGTGTTTGGATCGGACGTTAATCCAAACACGAGAAATGTGGGATGTTTCATACTCATAGTGATGAAACGTGTCACATTTCTTTGTCGCCAACGCCCTTGATTGTGCATGATAGGGTGGAGGCCTTTTGAGTCTTATGTGTGCATTCATTGAGTTTTGTGCAAGCTTGATCCTTTGGCCACCATGCATTGAAAATGCTTGGTTGTCGGCTCGAGAGTCAAGTGCTATACTCCTTTGAGCTTGAGATATGATAAGGAGTGTGGAAGTGCATACATTTCCTTGCAAATACACTGTCTTGCCTTTATGCATCTGCTCACATTGCGACAGGAGGAATTTCAGCCCTCAAGGTGTTTTTGAGATCAGAAAGAAGCAATTTGGAAATCGGTGTAATTTTCAAAGATTCAAAAGAGTGCAAACAGAGGCGTCTTGAGGCAAGGCGGTGGATTTCTGGGAGGACACAACCGAGCATGCATATCTTCCTCTCCCGCGTGGCCATTTATGGCTTCTATTAGCTAGTTGTAGTTAATTACCTGTGCTATAATTAATTTAGCTTGTGCTTTGTAATATTCTAATTAGCTTAGATTAGCTAGTTATTCAATTTGGTTTGTAATAATTAATTAGCTAGAATAGTTAGTTGATTAGTTGGTTTGTAATAGTTAGCTTAATTAGTGTAGCTAGTTAGCTTTCATTTTATTCGGACCCTCTATTGAGAGGGCAAATGTTGTAATAAGTGTGCGTGTGTGTATGAATGTCTTCGAACCCCACGTCTTTCTCCCTTTTACTTGTCCACTTTTGATGGTTAGTTTAGGGCATATTTCAATTAGCATACCTTATGCTTTGCATGTTTGCATCATTCATTTGCCTTGCATGCACTGGGCTCAGCGCATCATTCAAACCGCATTGTATTTCAATACACATCTTTGAATACATGTATCAAATGTCGCATTCATATGTCATCTTAGATAGCCGAGCCTACTTAGTTGCATTTTGCATGTGTTGCATTAGGCATTGTTGACATAGCTAGGATCATGCATTGATTACTATCTAGCTTATGTTTTGGCTTGGAGTACACTATGAGTGTTTATGCTTTAGCATCCTTACATGCGTGTAAGTGATTGCCATGACAGCATACTTGCCATGAGGCGATTTGCTTAAGTGTTTAACTGCATGAGTGCCTGTGGATGAAGACTTCATTGCTTGAATTGGAACAATTCATCAAAATGTGCGTTTTAAGCCCACTTAGAGTGGCAAAATCATATTGTTTTAAGCCCACTTGAGGGGTGGCAAATCCGCGTTTTAGCCTACTTGCGAGTAGCAACTTCAAACCATTTTTGAAAAACAAACATGAGATGTTTTGTTCCAACTTAAGCGATTTGGTCTATACTTGTGTGTTGTGCGCATTATATAGTAAGCTAGCTAATAATTAAACAAGAACACGTGTTTATAAAAACAACATATCATGTTAGTAGAGGCCGATCTTTGATCGGGCGAGCGGGAGTGCTCATTTCACGACCTTCCCTTCTCATACCCAAGTTCTCGAGCCGAAGTAACTTTGGTGATGACGGACACGTGGCCTCAGGCATGAGTAAGGGTTTCCTAAATTTTCCAAAAACAAAATATTTAGGTGGCGACTCTGAAATCTAGCAAAGCAGTCCATGTTTGGCGTTTTTTGATTAAAATTGATTTTCCAAAACCAATTGCCGGATTTGGACTCTTTGGTGATTTATCAGTCTCACATTGCACTTTGTGAGATTAGATTTAGAACCGTGATAGGAGTCCGAACTATAGTAGCTATGAACCCAATTCGCACCCTCGCACGCGGAGCGAGTTCAGGTGGTCTACACTATTTAGGTACTATATTCCCTATATCGTCAGTGAAAAACCCGCCTTTTGATCCCATGGACTTCACCATGTACCCACCAACTGTGAAAAGACCACCTGGTAGGTTGAAGAAGAATAGAATCCCATCAAGGAGTGAGAAACTGAAGCAAATAAGGTATAAGAGATGTGATAAGTTAGGAAGCCACAATCAAAAATCATGCAAGGAGCTAATATAGAGTGTACAACATTGTATTTTACGTAGGATTATTTTATTGATGTTTGAAATAAGATTACGTTGTGTTGGCAAACATAATAATGTGTTTTATTCAATTTTCATAGTATTTCATTTGTGTTGTCTATATTTTGTTTTGTTCTAGTATTTTGGAATGAGTGTGTAAAAAGATAGGACATTGTTTGTTTTTTCTGGGTGGCTAACTAACATTTGTTGGTGTTTTGATGATGAATACATGTACTAATGTGAATATTCACATCATACTATACAAGTACACAAGAGTTCTAATGGAAAATGTGAACTTTCACATGTACATATAGCGTGATGATGTGAACATTCATACTTATGTTGAATATTCATACAATGTGAATATTTGCACCTGGTTGAACTTTTTCACATTATTGTTATGAATGTTGACATGAATATAAACTAGGATGTGAACTTTCACATGCATTAAGTGTAACATGGTGTGAATATTAGCGATTGATGTGAATCACAACAGATGTAAATATTCACACTTGTCAATGACTTTCGTAATGTTGTCGTGAAGACAATGTGAATATTTCTGCACATGATATGTGTATTATAGAACAATGTGGTTCAAACAAAAACATAAACTAACAGATCAACACTGAATGTAGATCAAAATGCACACGTGGCATATTGGAACATTAATAAATGTCAAATTGCTGATTTACAATCTTTTTTTTTTTTTTTTATAAAAGTTAAAATGTCATAGCAATTGATATTAACATTCACATTGAGTGTAGGTTAGTGTGTAGGTGGACACCCCCCATCTATAGGTTTTCATGGCACATTATTTTTTTGTGATTCAAAACACTGTGTACTAATAAGTCTCATAATCCACACCATTCAGAACAAGTGAGGCTGTCAACAATGTCTTCATGGTATATGTACGCCTACATAATGTAACATACTATGGGCTCGCAGTCCACCCTGTAAATGCAAAATGGTTATGGTTAGCATTTGACATTTATGTTTTGTATAATGGTTGTGGAGGATTTGTACATAATGTTGTGAGGCTTACAAGGTGTCAGCTTGCTGAGGACAGACATCAATTGATATGATTTGCTATGGCAGATCTTGGCCTATGAACTTAGTCCATAGCAGTGATGATTGGTTAATAACGTGCAGAACATTCTTGATGTAGTCCCTCTGTGTAAGGAATTTCACTTTGGGCACCAACGAACATATATGTGTGTACATGTATTTTAGAATTTAATATATTACAACAATCCATATATGTGTTAAACAAGAGCCACTTGCAACTTACTGTGCTTGGTTAACATGCGGATCATGTATGCCAGGTTTTGGTCACAATGAGTTATAATGCCTCCACAATTTTTCTTTAGCATCGTACATAACGATCATCCAGTGGAAGTTATGGTGCAATGGGAATAGTAGATATCTCTCCTTGGTAGTGTTTCATATGTGCATCAATATGTTTACTTCTTTTGCTAGGAGGGTACTCTCGTATCACTTTCTAAACACATTAGACATTCAATTATATTGATCATATTCAAATACGGTAATCATGTAATGGTCACATTAATGGAATATGAATATTCACATTCACATCAAGAAAAAAAAAATAGTGTTCGAGTTGTTACCAAACACATGCTTGTGAAGATGAATAAGGCTTCTTTTGAAGTTGGGTTGACCATGTGTGTGTGTGTGTACGCGTGCGCGCGTCTATGTGTGGCTACCCATGTGTCTGTATGTATTTGTTTGTGTCTGTGTGTGAATAGTGAATAATTTTGGTAATGGTGTACGTTGTTGTGTATTGATTCTTTCTGGATAAGGTGCACAATGTCATCAAAATACACGCATGTAGACTTTGAATCCCCTTTCCACACAAGCAACTTGTGAATTTGTAGTATACCAACGTGATTATTAACATTTCGCATAAGTAAACTACACCAAATTATCAAGTATAATTGTGAATATTCACATTTATAAAATGGGAATGTTCACATTGGGTGTTTGTACAGTCACTTATTCATTACCTCCACTCTTTTGCAAATTCTAGACCTTTTGCTTGTCGTGTTTGGACATCATGCTCCAAACATTGAACTTGTTGGTCAATGTCAATAATTTTTTTGGGCCAGTGGATGCATGTCCACATCTTGTACTATATGGATTGTATGGGGCTAGTTTGGACCTCACTCTTGCTTTTTCTTTTCGCCAGATAGGTTTGGGTACTGAAAGTCAAGCAAATGGTGCTCTTTTTGTTCTTTCTCCTTGAAATGCTTCACCCTAGAATGTGGGCTGAGATTGTGTTCCATTGGAGGGCGTTGCTTGTAGAGGATGTCATGATGCTTTTGTGCCTCGACCTATGTGACAATATGGACGGACTAATTATCGAATAGGTTCTGATGAACTATTTTCTCGCATTCTAAGTCAATGACCAGCTATGTTAGGTGCCAAATTTCAATATCTTTTCGCTCCATGTAATTCTTGATTTTAGTGTTCATGTTAGGTGGGGTTGATTGATTGAACAGTTTATCTTCAAGATCAGCTATCACTCTTGGCCTTAACTCCAATGAGAATTAAAGGTGTTTTTATTTTTCTTCCCATTGCCTTATGATGCCATAAGCCTTCTGATTTTCTTTGACAAGCATATCGATGATGTCGGGTTGGGTTGGGTTGTACTTGCTATGACAATAGCGCTCTCACCAGATGGGCTGCTAAAGGGAATGTTGATGTCATCGTCACTGTCATTTAGGTCAACTCCCTTCCCAGAAAATTCAGAGTTACTGCCACTATGTTGTTCATCCTTGATGTTATTGCGTTGGGGTAATGTAGTGGCTGATTCATCACATTGGGGCTCCACCTTCAATGTGCTACGATTGAACTTTTGCAATTCTGTTTGGGTTCTCACCGGCATTAACCTGAAATGAAAAAGTCATTTTAGTAAACCGACATGTTCAGTTGGTGTCATGATGTGAATGTTTCAAAAAACATAACCAAGCTCAGTCAAAGACGTGGATTTCATCTTCTTGTGTAAAGTAGTCAAGTCCCATTTCACACAACGATGAATGGCATTGGACTTGTGGGGTTGTAGGATAGTTGTGTGTTCACACAACTAGTATTTTATCAAACAACAAAGATATATGTTATTCAACCATTTTAGAGCAATATCAACAAATGTGAACATTCATAACAGTGGCACAGATGTGGATGTTCATAGTTGTGTGTATAGATGTGAATATTCACATCTGGCCATGGATATAGATTCTCACTGTTTCAAACTGAAATTAGTGTGCATAGTGTGTGTGTGTAAAGGGTAGTGTATATTGACACAACCATCAATAACATTCAAGAACATGTAAATATTAACATTTGAGAACATGGGCACTTACCGTCAACAACATGACACAGCCGGTGACTTTCCTCGGCTTTTGCTGTTTTGGGAAATAGAGGATATTAGTGTTATTCTAATTTGTTTGGCCAAATCATATTCTTGCATGCTTTCCAATGGGACCATATGTGCATAGTAGCCCCATCCTATTGTCTTGTCGCTCGTCGAGAAAAAAAGTTTTTGGCATGCATAGATGCAGACTAATCGCATGATTTCTTTGTTGTCATTTTTCTTTTTGCCAGTCAATGCCTCGATCAAAAGGGTGCGTATCCATTTTGAAGTCAACCAGTTGACATTTTTGCACTTTTTATTTATAATGCCAGTCTTTGGCTTCGCACCATATGATTTGTCCATTGATTTGGTGCCATAGTCTATACCAAAAATTAGTTTAATGTCGCTGTCATGTATGTTCATTTTTTTCTCGCCAATGTAGAAGGCATCTTTGGATGCCTTGTACGTTTGCAGGACATGCACAACAACATCATCATACTTCATGCAGTTGTCGAGGTCAATTTCACCGGTTCTCAATGCATCAAATAATTGCTAAAAAGGTATTCGCGCAGGTAGCCAACTTGTGCTTCTGTGAACTTTGTGCTTTTCATTAATTTCCCTAACCCTGTCATGTTCGTTCTATAGTTGACACAATGTATGTCAACATTGCTACTACTATATGCAGGTGGGCTTTCTTTCTTGACATGATATTCCTCTCTTTTTTGTTTGGACAATTTCTTCTGTGCAACATCTTCTAAATGAAGCATAAAAATTAACACAATACTCATGAATAGGTAATAAGTGGTATATTTTGCTAACAACATCAGTGATATGAACATTCAACATAATGATGTGAACATTCATAGTTGGTGGATGTGAACATCCACATTTGTCAAATGTTAACCCAACAGATCAAATTATGTTGTGAGCATCCATACTTGTAATTTAGATGACAATGCGCATACTTATTACAATCATGCAATGTTGATGTTACAGTTCAACATCTAAATTGAAATACACTTTAAAACATTAAAGTTGACATGGAAATAGCAAAAGCGAGATGTTTGTCCTAAACGTAGTGGTGCACAGAGTATGTGATCAATTTACATATGTTATGAATGTTCACAACATAATTATATACAACAACAACAACTGAAACAAGCAAAGTAGACCATGATTCTTTGTTTTCTTGTGAATGTTTACTAGTATCAACAATATTAGGGGCAAGAACAGTAATAATATGAAATTCCACACGTTGTACGAATAGAAATAGGGGCTATTTGTGGAAGTTTATATTGGTGCAATTAGAATAGGAGATTCACACGATTAAAACATACTACAACAACAAGAACATATGAAACAATTGGCTTAGCCCAAAATCTTGACTTCCATGTGAATGTTAACTACTTTTAACAACAATATTAAGGGCAAGAACAATAATAATATCAAGTTCCATACATACGAATAGAAACAGGGGCTATTTGTGGAAATTTAGATTGGTGCAATTTCAAATGAACATTCTCACGATTAAAACATACAACAACAATATCATGGGCAAGAACAATAATAATATAAAGTTCCACACATTATATGAATAGAAACATGGGCTATTTGTGAAAGTTCATATTGATGCAATGAACATTCACACGATTAAAACATACAACAACAACAACAACAAGAACATCTAAAACAATTGGCTTGGCTCAACATTTTCAATTCCATGTGAATGTTCACAGCTATTGACAACAACAATATAATTGCCACTGCAATATTCTTAGGTGAAAAAAACCATATAATTGGGGATTGGAATTAAGGGGTTCACAATCACGAATAGGGAATGAACAATAAGAATATGAAGTTCCATACATTATATGAATAGAAACATTAGATATTTGTGAAAGTTCACAATGTTGTAATTTGAAGAAGAGATTTAGGGTTTACATACAAGATTGCTGAGATTACTTACGCTTTTTTCCCATATCGACGGTTGGGTTGTCACAAATGGTCTCGATGGTGATTTTGACAAAGATGGAACTCAAGGATGTTCAACAATGATGATTTCTACGATTTTTGGTGACTGATGGCGGAGGGATGACGAAGAAGACGATGAGACGATGGGACAATAAGAGGCGGGTGGGTGTTGAGACGATACAGAATACGTTTTTGGAGTTTTTGGAAGGGTTAAGATTATGTCTGTGATTTTCTGCAAAAAGAGAGGGAAAGAGAGAGACGGTTATTTGATTCAAAGATGAGGCGCATGTTTGTGTGAGGGTGTTTTGGTCTTCTACTATGAAATAGGACCTAATGGAATAGTAGAAAACACAATGGGTTTGATCGAATAGGACTCTTAGAGAGTGAATTTACTAAAAAAGCTCACTTTCAAATATCCAAAGTGATGAATTTCTTAAACTACTCAAAAACAAATGGAAAGCTAAGGATTTTGATTCTTTCTTGAAATGATAAAGAATGGCTTTGAGAAAAAAGTACCTATGTATATGCATATTTTGGATCAAAATGGTAAAAACTATTGATATATGTATTTATGTGGAGAAATCATGATCATATACATATACTGTACTATATTAACTAGAATTATTTAGATCTCTATTGAATTATATGTTTATCTCACACTGTTGATAACATTTCAGGTGTGGAGATAGAGAATTCCTTAGAGTTGAGAAACTCCCTTATTTTTGGCCTCGGGGCCATCTTATAAGTAGGTAGAATGTCGTTGATGTCTAAAGGTTAACCCTTTTTATTCATGTAATGTGTAAACCTAAGGGCATATTTATTTAATTGTAATTATTGTTGCATTATACGTATAAACGTGAGGGGATTTCTTTTGTTTTGAATTAGTTAATGCTCGTAGCTTTTGCATTTTTTTTTTATTTATAAAAATAGACTTTAATAATGGCATTGGTAATGATATTCGGTTCATAAAATCTACGGCTTTATAAATCATCTCTCTCTTAAATATATGATAATATATATATATATATTTTATAAAAATAGACTTTAATAATGGCATTGGTAATGATATTCGGTTCATAAAATCTACGGCTTTATAAATCATCTCTCTCTTAAATATATGATAATATATATTATAATAAAAGTCTATAAGGGTAAAATAGTTCACATAATACTTTTAGCATGAGAAAAAAATAACTCATTGGAATATAAGTTCAAATGTATGAGATCAATTAGGATAGAAGAATATGTTATGAATCAAATGGAGTACAAGCAGAGGTGGACATCGGCCTGCTGGCCCGCCCAGCCCAAGCCTACTTTTTTAAGATTTGAGAAGGTTGTTTTAGCCCATAGAGCTGGGCTGGGCTAACCTTTTTAACTCATATATTAATGGGCTGGTGTGGAATTTATATTTCCTACCCAGCCCACCCAGCCTAGCTTGCTATTAAATTAGTTAATTACTTACAATAAATTATTTTTTTTTTGTTGGGATCTATAATTTATCTTTATTGATTTTATTGAGACTCACATTTGTGATGATATATTATTAAATTTATTTAAGAAAATTTTTAATTCATACACAAAATCTTTTACTTTATAATGATGCTAATATATTTATTTAAGAATTATAACTTATGATTGAATTTAATTACGAAATGTTTTACTTTTTTTAACATATAGCCTGGTGAGTGGGTTTTGAGATTTATAATTTTTTTGGGGCTGGACTTGAGCAAATGTAGAGGTTTGATGTTAGGGCTGAGCTGGACTTAGACAAACACAAAATCTTTTATTATTGTATTGTCAGCCCGGCCCGGCCCGACGAATGTTCTTCCCTAAATACGTGTCCATCAAAAGAGATTTTCCATTAAATCTCCCTTTATAATATGTATATAATAAATATTTCTCTCCCTCTCTCTCTCCAAAAGAGATTTGCATGGTATTTGAGTCCTACATTCGAAATTAAGGTTTTTGGTCGGCATAGTTACGATTTTTATTTTATTATTAATTTATAAAATATAGTTTAAATTTAGGGTTTTTTTTTTTTTTTTATGTGTGTGTGTGGGGTTAAAATCTCATCTTTGGGGCCCTTTTTTTTTAGTAGAAAGGACAGTTTAAACTTTTTTTTTTTTAATTTGTAAATTCCTTAGAAAAGAAACATTTCTTTCATGAAGGACAAATAAATTTATTTTCATTTTTTTAAGCAAAATGTCCCATCTCTCTATTTCATCACTTCTAATTGCACTTCTAATGAGGTGGTAAACAATACCAACAATCACCTCTTTTTAAGCTCTTCTCTCTCCTTTCAAAATTATTTGCCACCTTATTAGAGGTGTAATTGGGAGTGATAAAATAGGAGATGTAACAAAACTCTTTTTTTATAGACATTCTTGCCTTTAATAACTAATTTTATATTTCAAACTTTAATATGATATAACTTTTAATTTATATATTAATTTTTAATAAAATTAATATTTTTCAAATGTTCTCGTCAAGATTTATTAAATAAGATTTAATTCTTTTAAAAAAAAATATAACGAGATATAAAATTTTCATTATTAGAAAAAGTAAAAAATTGGAAACAAACCTCAAGGCCTGCAATAAATATGCGTTCAGGAATGGGCTCATTACTGGTTTAAAAAAAAAAAAAAAAAAAAAAAAAAAAGAAGAAGAAGAAGAATGGGCTCATTACATGTGTAGTGCCTATTGAGCTGTGTGTATTGGGCAATGAGAGCAAGTAGTGACCAACCCAGCATTAGTCTTCCACATCTTTAGGTAGACCCTCGCATAGGTTTCCATGATTTCTCTATGCCGTTGTTTGGCAAGTTAATTTTTGAGAATGTCAGGTTGAAATAGTCAAAAAAAAAATAAAATAAATAAAAATAAAAATAAAATAAAAAATAAAATAAGTTAAAAAAATTAATAAGATAAAATATTATGTCAAACTCATAATTATTTTATTTTATTTTTTTCACAAAATTTAAAAAAGCCTAACTCAAATAAGGTTATTTAACCCCATGCTAAAATAGCTAAAAAGTCAAAAAATCAACCACATCTCAAACGAATTAGGTAGACTTTAGCAAATGTGTTTTTGGTACGAAAAAAGAAAAAAGAAAAATTGTTTAGCTTCCCTCAAATTGTCATCTCAACTTAAGAGACCGTTTAAGCTTACTACGCCTATTTTGGAATCGATTTTAGTGGTCTGAACCGTTCATTTTTTAGGACTCGTTGAGTAGAATATTCATGCAAAAAATAAGATGATTGAACATTAGTAACTACATATATGGATCATATTTGTTTTAAAAAATAAACATCAAATACAATTTTAAGAATAACCATCTATTTTTTTGTAATAAAAAAGAGTAAATTACAAATACACCCCTTAAAGTTTACTTAAAATATAGATTATCCCTATGATTTGAAAAATTACAAATACCCTGTAATCAGAATTTTTTTATTTAACAGAATTAACTAGAAAAAAAAAATCCTAATTGCTCTCCTATAAATTAATAAATTTACTTCAATAATTAATTGAAATATATTTTTGACATCACATGTGAGGAAAAAAAACAAAAAAGAAAAGCTTTTGAGCCAAAATGGACTCATTCATTCTTTTCTTCAAAATTGGCCAACTCATCTTTCCAACTTCTAGGAAGGGAAAAGCGATTTGTACATTTAAAATGTGCTGTTTTACCAAACATGACAGAATAATCAACGTCTGTCTTCATCTGATTTTACCTCTTTTAGTCACTTTTTAGATTAAATTAATTTTTCAGGCTAAAAAAACTAATAATGAAAAAACAGTTAAGAACCCACTCAACTTTTTTATTAACAAAAAATTTACCTTTTAATATTTGCCAAATGTCTTTTTAGCAACAATTTTACTCTTGAAAAAAGAAAAGTTTAACTCTTTGCAATTTTTATACAAAACCAAGTGGGTTAACTTTTAGGGGGTAAACATGGGCAAATAGGCCTCAAGCCTTTTGAAGGTTCCAACAAGTTTAGCTCGGAGCATTTTTATTTGAATTTCATTTTTGAGATGACAGTTTTGACAATGAAATTTAATATGTGATTGTGCTCTACTTGAATACGTAAAAGTGAGTTGCCAATTGATGTGTCTTGGGTAATGACAAATTTGGCATAGTATAAAGAAGATGTCAAATTCTTTTGTTTTTATTATTTTAATGGTAAAATTTTATTAAAAAAGAGTTGAAAAAATTTTAAAGTAAAAACAATATAATAATGTAAAAGGGGCTTGGAGTGAACAGTGATTAATGATCTAACAAATTCGGGATGGCTAGAGCATGAGTGGCTGGGTGAGGATGAAGTAAGTGGTTCAAGAAGAACAAGAATGACAGTACACAAATAAATGACATATTCCCAAGTCCCCAAAAATCCTGCTCCTAGACCTTGGGAAATAAGTCATATTTATAGGCTTTTCCTTGGTACCAAAAGTTACCAAGTGGCCAAATAAAGTGAAGACATGTATCCCTAAGAATCACGTGGAATATTCTGTCTCGGATCACCAGCCTGAAGGTGCCACGTGTCCCTCTACATGTACTATGTACCATTTATTTGTCACAGATGCCTCAGCAAGTGCATTTGGGGTGGTAGTGTTTGTCGCTGCAACTTGCCTCTTCAACTTAAACCTCAAAAAGTGCACTTGTAGCAGTAGTGTTTGCCGTTGCTGTAACGCCCCGACCCTTCACACGTCATCGATATTGTCCGCTTTGGGCCACGCCCGCACGGATTTGTCCTTCCCAGGGGGTCACCCATCCTAGAACTACTCCAGGCTAAGTACGCTTAACCGCGGAGTTCTAATAGGGATTTCATCACTTGGGAAAAGGCCTCGATGCTATATAAGGGTCCAGGTTTTTACTTTTATAGCCCAGGAACTCTCTCTCCATTCCCGATATGGGACACCGGGGCCTTACAATCTACCCCCCATAAGGTCAAGACGTCTCTATGCGAGTTGCCACCGCAAGCTCGCCCACATGCACCGAGAGACGCCAGGCCCACACGGTACTCGAGAGTCGGCTCGATACCATTTGTAACGCCCGACCCTTCATACGCCATCGATATTGTCCTTTGGGCCACGCCCGCCGCGGATTTGTCCTTCCGGTCACCCATCCTAGAACTACTCCAGGCTAAGCACGCTTCACACGCCATCGTCCGGTGTATATGGGGGGGCTTATGAGCCGGTAGCGCTCTTGACGGACGCAGCCTTAAAGGGGGTGGATTGTAAGGCCTCGGTGTCCCACATCGGGAATGGAGGGGGAGTTCCTGGGCTATAAAAGTAAAGACCGGGACCCTTATATAGCATTGAGGCCTTTTCCCAAGTGGTGAAATCCCTATTAGAACTCCGCGGTTAAGCGTGCTTAGCCTGGAGTAGTTCTAGGATGGGTGACCCCATGGGAAGGACAAATCCGTGCGGGCGTGGCCCAAAACGGACAATATCGATGACGTGTGAAGGGTCGGGGCGTTACAGTTGCACTTGCCTTCTTAGTTCGGTTTAGCCAAGATATGCATTCTCAGGACTTCATAGCCTGCTCTTAGCTATATTCGTGTTCACCTCAGCGATGTCTCCACTCCTAGCCATCTAACCACAAACTTCCTAACTTCCCAGGGCAAAGGCTACAACTAAGCCTACTATCAGCCATGGTTTGTGCCTTAGTACCAAGCCCAAGGGGGCTTCCTTGGTCTTGCTTGTGCAACCAAGGCAAGTTTATGACCTGGGTAAACGGGAAGGAAGTACTTACCCAAAAGAAAAAATAGGAAGGGAGTCCCTTGCTTTTAGGCTAACCTGCTCTCATCTTCGCAGGGTTGCTGTAGTCTAATAGTGTCTCTAGGCCTGCTATCAACTCTAACTAGTGAGCTTCGGGGCCTGCTATCAACGCCAAGCTAATGATGACTTTGGGGGCCTGCTATCAAACCCTAGGCTGATAATGCCTTGAACCTGCTATCAGCGCCAAGCAGTAGCCTCTACTTGTGGAGGGAAAACTTCTTCTAGAGGCTGTTACCACCTTGGTGGAGTCTTTCCTCTGTAAGTTAGTTGCGGCGATCATAGTTGTTACGGCGATTGTTTCTCATAGCAAGTTCAAATAGTAGCATCGACAATACTAGATATGGCGTCGCCGACAAAGTACTTCAGCCACTTGGCCATTGCAATTGTTGCCTCCACAACTTAGTTGCTTTGGTTTTCTCTTTGCCTTAGCAAGTTCAAATGGCGGCACCGATAATACTTGAGATTGCAGCACCGACAATATTAGGAATGACGGCACTGAGACAAAGTGCCTCAACAACTTAACCATTGTAAGTGTTGCCTCTGCAACTTGACTTATCCATTTTTCTTCATGGAGCTTGTTCGGACTTTTGGTGGGTTGAACCTGTTCTGGTCCACTGTTGACCCATTTCCGTTAAGCTTTAGCCCATGCTCCTTTAATCATTCTTGCTTGCCTAACAAGGGTGACCTCAACACTTAGGTCCATACTTAATTTCAACCTTAATTTCTAACCCTCTACATTTGCCCCATGCGCGCGTGGGGAACACATACTTAGTTTTCTGTGCGTGCGTGACATCAGCCTGTGGACCTGGTGTTATGTTTGCTTTGTTAGAAGTTGTGTCAACTTTTTATAAAGTCATGATGGTTCTGAAAATGCGTGTCAACAATGATGGATCATGATGGTTCTGGGGAGACACGCTGGTCCTACCTTTTTGATTTCTTTATAAATAGAACCCTTTGGGTCCACTAGTCCCCTACTTCTCACCAAACTCCTTTCTTTGGTCTCCTTGTCTCCCAAGTCTTCCATTTTCTCAAAACTTTCTTTGCACTTTCCAAAGTCTTCTTCTTTTCTTTATACTTTTCTCATGGCAAGCACTAGGTTCTTGGCCAACAAGCCTATCTTACCCTGTGTTGAGTGGAAGAGGGCTCCATACTTTAGAGGCCTTGCTAGCCCATTCTGAAAGGCCGTTAAAGCCTTTTCCCCTGATGCTCCTGCCTTGAAAAAGCCTTTACTCCCTTTTAGGGAGGCCTCTTTAGACGGCGCTAATATAGTTAACCTTGCCTTTATACTGCAGTTTCGAATTGAGCAAGGTGACTTTCTACATTCTTACATCTATTACCATACCCATTCCGGTCCTTTAGTTGATTGGCCTCTGTAGGTAGATGATGTCATTGAGGATGATGCCTTCAAACAACGCTTGAAGAATGTTTGCATTCTCAACGCCATCTTGATTTCAAAGGAGTTTTCCATGTGTAAAGTGCAAACCAACACAAATGTAACAGTTTCCCGCTAGAGTCACGACACCCATACCTTCTCTCTTACTTAGGGCGAAATCACCCCTACTCTTGAGGATGTCTCAGTTTTGCTGCGCCTTAGTACTCGCGGAGACTATGCTTTCAACTTTTCGTCTCTAACATTAAGGAACATACCGCTGTCATTGCTCTCTAGAGTGGTTTTTGCGAGGCTAAGAAGCATGATTCTTTGTACAACCCTAAGTCTAGCGAGTTGCTTACAAAAAGGCCGAACAGAAATAAGACCACATGCATCTCTTAGCTGAGACACTTTTTCAAGGATATCCAGCCAGTGGTTGGCAATGTTACCAAAGAAAATCACAGTTCCATAGTTGGCCTAGGCTGCTACGGCAACTTGTATCTGGCCGCCTTTGTGAGCTATTTCATTTAATTTTTTGTTCTTCCCAACAATCCCACAGAAAGTATTAACCCTTTGGTATTTGCTCTAGCCGTTAAGCTTTGTAGCGACACTCATATTACTCCTTGCTCCCTCTTCTTGGGGAATCTGTATTTCCATCTTGACCTTATTCACTCAAACATGGAGAGATCCATGGGCCGCTACGACATGTGGAGTTTCATGCACACTCAGTTTATGATTGCCTTCTTTTATGAGCAGTTCCTTGTCATGGGCTCTATCCCCAAAGAATTTGAGCCACTTTTCACTAATGAAGTCCTAGATGTGGAGGGTAACCCGATCCTAGATGCAGAGGGATAGGTGGTTGCAAGACAAGTACGCAACTCCTTCCCTAGAATCGCTTGATAGTTTGGCGCTAGTTCCAACAGACCGTTCATGGATTACATAGATCGCTTGGATGAGTGTGTCTTCCGTTCTTTTACTCAAACCTTCACAGGTGTTTCAACTGTCCCTTTCTATTTCTTAAAGGCTTGTCATGTGGATTTCTTCATTAACAATATCTAAGCCACTCTCTCCTTATAGCCGCTATGATCCTCCTTAGGTACTTACTAGTGTGGAATGATGAGAGCATGTCTAGCGTAGTCTAACAATTTGGTATGGCCAGGGTATTCCAAGTGCTCCCCACCTCAGAATGATTTCCACTAGAGTTGTCTATGATTTGGACGCGACTATGTTGGCCTACTTATGGAGAGTCTGGTCCTCTTAGAGTTACTTTCGCTTGGAAGAGAATGCATCTTTACCTCTAACAACAAGCTCTTTTGGCACTACAATCTTAACTCTTTCTTCAGCTTTCGCAACAGTGATCCTATCATCCCTGCCGTAGAACCTATTCCACAGCCAGACTTGTCTTTGTGCCTACCCTTTGGTCATGGAAAAAAAACCAATATATCTTTTGCCGTTTTAAGCTTTTGTCCTCGCCCATTTCAAATGAACCTCACCCATTTGGGGCGATAGTTGCTTAGCCTCTACAAGCCTTTCTTCCTTCTATCAGAACAACAGCTTACATGACTCGCTCGAGACTAAGGGCGGCCCAAGAAGCAGCGACTGCAGTCGTGGAGGCTCGTGCCTTACCAACTAGAAACAGACTGCGCAAGGTACCAACACTTAGAATAATTTATGTATTTTATACTTTTTAGGTTTCCATCATTATTCTGACAGTTGAATTTTTTTTTTCTTTTTTCTTTTTCCAGGGCCTACTTGTCTCAGAAAGTGGGAATGTCTCTGTCATTCTACCATCAAGTCCAGGAAACCTATCAACAGTTATTGGCCTTTCCTCAACTTCAAACTATGATAATCTTCTCATTGCTTCATGGGTTATTAGGCCAAGAGCCCGCAAGCTAATATTTTCTGACACAGAGGAAGAGCCAGTTGTTGAGTTTCAGGATATGGAAGAAGACCTTGTTGACTTGCTTGTTGAAAGTGAACAGATCCCAACTGCTATGCAAGTTGTAGAGGGTAATGTATTTGTTGAGGGTGTTGAGGACCCCGAGCTTCTAGACCCTGTTGATCCTATTATTGTTCCAGAACTTTCTGTTCATTCTGGCCACTCCTTCGTTGGTGGTGAAGACTTTATCCCTAAAACCCGTGCATCAAATAAGCCACTTGAAGTTGAGCCACCCCAAATAGAAATTTTTTCTGGGGATTTATCTCACTCTGTTGAGTCTCCTCTGGCTCGCCAGACTATAGCCAATGCCACCACAGTTGCTAAGGGAGATGAAGGTGCGGCAATTATTCCCAGTATGGAGCCTCCGTGCTTGGTCTATCTTATGGAGGTGGCAATTAATTTGGTGATCACTATTGCTACTGCTGTCGTGGGTACTTCTGACCTCGTGGCCTCAACGACGTCAGAACAACTTGTTGACCTTTATTCTACTCATTTTCCCGAAATGCTAACTAACCTTGGAAGGTCACAAGACTTCTTTGTAGGGATGGATAGTAGTTTTGTTCCAGATCTGAACGTTGAGAACTATCACGTAGATGACCTTTTTTTAAGACTAGCAAGGTGGCGATGGTAGCTTCGACTTATCTCGTGAGATTAGTTCGCCTGGTTACCTTCCAGTATCTGTTCATTCCAATATTGCTACAAATGCTAGACAGTTTTCTTCAGGGGAGGCGTGTCGGTCTCAAACTTTTGGTCGTTCTGCAAGCCTTTCTCCTATAACCAAAGTTGGTGGTGCCATGGTAGAGTCTCCCAGGCCATCAGCAAGGGTTTTCTTTCTGAACTACTGGGTTTTGGCTGAAGCTGCCCCCATACTTGTCCGCATCCAAGCGTTGCATCCCAACATGTTCACTGCTTTAAATGTTCCAGGCTCATTGGTACAAACGGCGTTGCTGGGGTCTTTCGCTAGTTTTGTTGGCGATCTTGCCACCAAGAGCAAGAGGGTTTTAACGACTTCAAGCAAGTTTGTGAAAGGTGTGGAGGGAAACCTCAGTAGGGTTAAGAGGAATGACCTGAACCTGTCTTAGATGAAAGCAAGGCTCCAGGTGATTAAAGGTTTCCTTGAGCACGCCGACAACATAGCCATGATTGCTTCTTTGAAGGAGACCATTAAAGATTGCAAGGGTGCCTTAGAGCAACATCACCAGAACCTGGCTTGGTTCAAGAAGAAGGATTATGCTCTTATTGCCCAACTATCCTTGGATGCTAGTTTGACAGGCTCTTTGATGAAAAGTCTGATATGATGTAGTTTTCCTTTTGTCTTTTCTTTTCTTTTCTTTTCTTTGTCACAACTTCTTTTCAAACATTGTAATCATGTTCTGGAAGTTTGACTTTATGAAAAGTATAGATGTTTGGTAGTACTTCTGAGTTTCATTTCATTATTTTTTTTACATTGCTTTTACATAGCTTCTAAAGAAACGACAAGTAAAACTATTGCCATGAACAAAACTTCATCATGACTAAGTCTTTGCATGGATAAAATTTCACTGAGTATGAAAAACTTTCTTTACATTAAGTGTTGGGAAATATTAACAAAGACTTTAAACTGTTTGTTAACAAAACTAAAGAAAGTTCATTTACATATTTTGCATTTACAAGGTCAGTTATGAATCCATCATTTACCCTTACCAACTTGTAGTACCCGCTGCTACTTGTCTCAGCAACTTCGTAAGGGCCTTCCCATTTTGGTGAGAACTTGGGGATTGGCTGCCCCCACATGATTCTATCCACTCTTTTCCACACAAGCTCCCTTTCTTTGAACTCTTTATTCTAGACAGTTTGATTATATACATGGGCTATGGACTGATGGTATTTTTCCATTACCTGCGAGGCCTGATCTCTTTTTTCTTTGACTACCTCTATGTCACTTTTTCTAGTATCTGGAACCAAGTGTACTGACATAGCCATTCTTATTGATGGTACTGCTAACACAACCGGTAGCACGACTTCGAATCTTTATACTAGGGAAAATGGGATTGCCTGGGTCGGCTTCCTCTTCAATGTTCTGTATGCCCAAAGTGTTATGGAAATCTATTCAGACCAAATGCCTCTAGCTTCATCTATAATCTTGCTCAATATTTGGATAAAGGTCTTGTTAGTTGCCTCGTCTTATACATTCCCTTGGGGATAATATGGAATGGACTTGTAGTGCTTGATTCAATAAGTGTCCAACAGCCTTCTCATATGACAGTTGACAAAAAGATTTCCGTTGTAGGATAACACCACTTTAGGTATGCCAAACTTGCAAATGATGTTTTCTTTGATGAAGTTAGCCATTCTTGTGCCGTCTGCCTTTCTCATTGGTATTGCCTCTACCCATTTGGTGCTGACTTCGGTCGCTGTAAGTATCTATCGGTAACCCTTGGAATGTTATGCTATAGGGCCTATCAAGTTGAATGCCTAACTATAGAATGGGTAGGGTGTCTTAACATTGTATAGCTCAACTGCTGGTGCATGTATCAAATTCCCTAACTTTTGACAAGACTGGCACCTCAATACAAAATTCTTAGCTTTCTTTTCCATTGTTGGCCAATGGTAGCTGAGGTGAATAAGGTGCTCACACAATCGATGCCTTCCTTGATGTTCCACTTTGTGGGCTTCTTTCAGCACTTTATTTGCCTTATCTTTGGACTGACATGCTGAGGGTGACCCTTTTAAGAGTATTCGGTATAGTTTCCCTTAGTCAAGAAAGAAACAAAGGGCCCACCTCTTAACTCTAATTGCATCGATTCTGTTCTCAAGTAGTGTGTCATTTTCAAGAAAGTCAATGTATGGCTGTTTCCATTTCTCACTGCTTAAGAAATGAGCTTATCTTTTTTAGAATAGGATTGGCTCTTTGCACATTCCCTCTACAACTTAGCGCTTTCCTTTTCCATCTCTGGCCAATAATAGCCTTGCCTTTGTATTTGTCGGTATAGACTGATATCTCTATCTCTGTAGGACTTAGCATGCATCTGCTTAAGTCTATAAGTCTCCTTTTGCCTATCGACGCAACTTGCTAACAGATTTTTAGGGCCACGAAAATATAGCTTTCCTCTGAAGAGCAGGAATGATGCAAGTTCTGCTAGTCTGATAGCTCAATGGCCTATTTTCAGTTGTTAAATTATGTCTTCTTTCCTCCCCTCAACATCTTGCTCTACATGTCCCTCAGCTAATATTGTTGGTATTGTTCTTTTCTCAATGAAGATGACTATATTATCATCTGGTATATCCCACCTTGACCCCCAGCATAGCTAGGGCATCGGGAAAATGGTTAAGTGCTCGAGGGGTATGCTGGATCTGAACATCATCAAACTAAGTAGGTAACTTCTTAACTATGGTGCGGTATGGGGCAAAAGAGGCTCCTTCAGGGAAAAATCACCAAGTGTTTGCTTTATGACCAACTTAGAGTCACCCCAAATTTTTAACTTGAGGGGGCCTATCTTTTGGGCAGCAATCAAGCCCAGGATGGATGCCTCATACTCAAATTTCGTTATTTGAACATTCAAAGTCAAGCTTGTATGATAAGTGAAACTTCTCTCCATCTTACCTTGTCAGTGTTATGCCAGCACCACATTTTCCAGCCCCAAAGGCTCCATCAAATTTTAAGTCCCAATAAGTCTCAACTTCTGCTGTTGAGACGTGGACCTCACTAGGTAGAGATATCTCCGCAGGTTCATTTCCGCCGGATAGGAACTGTGCTAGCAAATCTGCAAGGGTTTTGCTCTAAATAGCCTTTGGTGTGATGTAGGTGATGTCATATTCTGCCAAGGCTAATAGCCATCTCACAATTCTCCTAGTTAAAGTGGCCTTACTTAGTAAATACTAGACTAGATCACTCTTGGTCACAACCTGGATCAGATGTGCAAAAAAATAATGGCATAACTTCTGTGCTATGAATATTAAGGTCAAACAATGCTTCTCAATCGGGGTATACCGTGATTTGGCACCATTGACTTTCTCGCTAATGTAATAAATTGGCTTTTCAGTGCCGTCTATGTCTTGGACCGGTAAATCTCCAATAGACCGAGGTGTAGAGGTAAAGTAAAGTAGTAAAGGCTTTACAGGTTGCGGGCAATCATGGTAAGTGGCGAGGTAAGTGGCGAGGTAAGTACTTTCTTCACCATGTCAAAGGCCTGTTGGTGGTCTTGCAATCACTCGAACTTGTGTTTTCCTTTCAGCAGTGTCCCAAAGAAAAAAGTTATTTCAGCAAGGGTTGGAATAAACCCCTTGTGGTATGACATTTTGCCGAGAAATTTCTTCAAGGCCTTTTGGGAATTGGGTGGTGGCATCTCTATGATTGACTTAATTTTATCCCCATCTGTTTCATGTAGAGATCAAGGAACTTTCCCATAGTAACTTCAAAGGCACACTTGAGAGGGTTCATCTTTAGGTAGAATTTTTGACAACACTAAAAAAAAAAATTTCAAGTCGCAGAGGTGTCGATCCACCTCGATAGACTTTACCACTAGATCTTCTACATACACTTCTACCTCGTGATGTAATATATCATGGAACACTGCAATCATAGCCCATTGTTAAGTTGCCCCTATATTTTTCAAACCGAAGGGCATCATTGTATAGAAAAATTTCCCAAGGGTGTTTTGAATCTTTGTCTTTTTTGTCTTCCAGCACCATCTTTATCTGATTATAACCATTGAATCTGTCCATAAAGAAGAACATCTGATAGCCTAAGGTATAGTCGACAAGGGTGTCAATATAGGGCAACAGAAACTCATCTTTGGGACATGCCTTGTTCAGGTTGCAAACGTCCACACAGATCGTGATCGAACCGTTCTTCTTCTTCACAAGCACAATATTCGCTAGCCAAGTTGGGTACAACTTCTTTACCTCTTCCTTAATCTTTGCTTCAAGATCAGGATGGTATTTTCCAGCATGCTGCTTTACTGGTTTGAAGTTAGGAAATGTGTTAAGGTGATAGGTGACAAGAGATGGGTCAAGGCCAGACATCTCCTCATACGTCCAAGCAAAGACTTGCTATACTACTTTAGCAGTGCTACCAACTCTACCTTAGCTACTGGAGCCATTGTACTGTTGATAAACATAGGTTTGCTCTACCTTGGTAAGCTGTTGAGATTGACCTCAGCGAGTACCTCCTACTGCAGCTTAGGTCTATCTTGCATGCACTCTGGAGCTATTTCAGGTGTCTTGACTAACCCTTCTTCAGATGGTCCATTGTCACATTTATTCTTCTCGGGGCCATCCTTCTAAGGTATGAAGTTTGGCCTCCAAGACCGTTAAAAGTAGTAGACAATCTTGCTACCATCGCGCACTTTAACAATCTTTGGCGAGGGACTTGTGGACTTGCTACTCCTCTTGTGTCCACTGCTTGTTCGAGTTGCGTCCACATCTCAAATATCTTCCTACCTTGGCAACTTTACGGTCACAACTTTTCCAGTTCTCAAGGTTTCGTTAGTAGATAGCTTAGTAAAGAAAACTGCATCAGAGTAGTGTGCCTCCTCTACTCCAAATGGCTTTTTAGACGCATTTATGGTCAATATTCTCTTGCCTAGTTTTTCCTTCACACATTGGTGATAACTTGACGAGATAGCACCATATCGGTGCATCCAAGCTCTGCCAAGTATCATATGGTCATTTGTATCTATCTCAATCACATGGAATTTAGTTATGGAGCGGATCTCGTCAACTATCAAGTCCAGTACCACATAGCCCTTAGTAAATTTTTTCTTACCACCAAAGCCTATCACAACAATGGGTTGACACACTATCCTGGACTCTAGAATAACGCCATTTGCAAAGGTGGTGGTAGCCATGATGTTTATCAATGCCCCTGATCAAGGAAAGCTCGCTTGAACTTTACATCATTTATGTAAACTGTAACAAAGAGAGGGCGGTTATTCGAGAATGGGTATGCTCTATCTCCTTTTGAAAAAGTAATGGACCCATAGCCTTTTATGGATACGCCGAGGAACATACTCTTTAGCCTCAACAACTTTAGCATGATACACTTCAGAGATGTTGATGAGGGCCTTTGTTGCCTCCACCATAGCGGCTTGGTTCAATCTCAATTGGTCAAAGAATATGCAAAACTTGACAAAGTTTTACAAGGCATGGGAATGGGTTCAGCTCAACCAGAGATTTTGGGTTCGATCCCCAATAGAGTTGCCAGAAATGTAAGGAGGGTTCAGAGTGAATAATGATTAAGAAAGTGATTAGAAAGGTAGAACTATGTCAATGGTCCAACAGATTCGGGATAGCTGGAGAATGAATGGTTAGGTGAGAGTGGAGCAAGTGGTTCAAGAAGAACAAGAATGGTAGTGCACAAATGGGCAACATCTCCCCAAGTCCCCAAATATCCTCCTCCTAGACCTTGGGAAATGAGTTCTATTTATAGGCTTTTTCTTGGCACCAAAGGATACCAAGTGGCCAAATAAAGTGAGGATACGTGTCCCTAAGAATCACATAGAATATTCTACCTTGGACCACAAAGCTGAAGGTGCCACGTGTCCTTTTGCATGCACTATGTACTATCTGTTTGGCATAGATGCCTCAGTAAGTGCACTTGTGGTGGTTGTGTCTGTTGCTGTAACTTGCCTCCTTAGCTTGAACCTCAGCAAGTGCACTTACGCCGATTGTGTTTGCTGCTACACTTACCTTCTCAATTCGGTTTAGTCAATACATGCATTTTCAAGACTTCATAGCTTGTTATCAGCTATATCCGTGTTTACCTTAGCGACGCCTCCACCCTTAACCACCTAACCACAATCTCCCTAACTTTCAGGGTGAAGGCTATAGCTAAGCCTTCTATCAGCAATGACTGTGGCTTAGTAGCAAGCCTAAGGAATTAGCCATGGTTGTGGCTTAGTACCAAGCCCAAACTGGGTTTTCTTGGTCCTACCTGTGCAACCAAAGCAGGTCTATGAATTGGGTAAATGGGAAGAGAGTTTATTGTTTTTAGGCAGCCCTGCTCCCATCTTCACGGGGTTGCCGTAATATACTAGTTTCTCAAGGCCTACGATCAGCTCCAACCAGTGAGCTTCGAGGCTTACTATTAGCCTGAACTAATGATGACTTTGAGGGCCTGCTATCAGCCCTAGGTTGATAATGCCTTGGGGCCTATTATCAGTGCCAAGTATTAGCCTCTACTTGTGGAAGGGAAGGTTCTTCCAAAGGTTGCTATCACCTTGGTGGAGTCTTCCTCTGCAAGTTAATTGCGGCGGTTGTAGTTGTTTTGGCGATTGTTTCCTGTGGCAAGTTCAAATAGCAGAGCTGACAATACTAGAGATGGCGGTGCCAACAAAATGCCTCAGTAATTTAGCCGTTGCAAGTATTACCTCTATAACATAGTTTCTCTAGTTTTCTCTTTCCCACAACAAGTTCAAATGGCGGCACTACCAATACTTGCGATGGCGATGCTGACAATACTTGGGATGGCGATGATGACAATATTAGGAATGGCGGCACTGAGACAAAGTTCATCAGCAACTTGACCACAGCAAGTGTTGCCTTTGCAACTTGACTTAGCCATTTTTCTTCATGGAGCTTGTTCAAACCTTTGGCGGGTCGGTCCTGTTCTAGCCCACTGTTGACCCACTTCCCTTAGGCTTTAGCCCATGCTCTTTTAATCATTCTTGCTTGCCTAACAGGGGCAATCTCAGCATTTAGGTTCATACTTAATTTCGACCTTAATTTTTGACCCTCTACAAATAACAAATTTGATGTGTTAAGTGGAGTCTTTCTTTTTAGAGACATCAAATTTATATATGTCACACCTAAACTTTACAAAAACTTTGAGATACAAATTTTTGTAAATTTGTATGCAAATGCTTTTCTTTATCTAATTAGACACTTTATATATACAGAGTATGTTGAGGCGCTTATATGTAAGAAATGTGCTAACCCTAGCCCATTGCCATTGCACCAATAAATAAATAACACAAAAACAAAAACAAAAGAACGATTGTACTTTGTGTAAGGTAATATAGCATCCCAAACTCCTTTCGAGTTTTTTTTTAAAAATTTATTTTGTTTATTTACTATTTTTATTTTTTACAACGATCATATTTATGATCTCTCACTTATTGTCATTATGTCATTGCGAAAATTATTTGTAACTAACAAACTATTATTTGCAGTGGATAAATATTTATTTTAGCAGTCATCATATGTATCCTCAAATGTAAACCAATTCTAGTCATGCATGGGGTTTTGAACAAATCCAAATATAACCAAAAGATAATTTCCATAGTACATTCCCCTTCTATAATTCACAATGATTTCACAAATATTGTATAATTGTTCAGTTTTTTTATAATTTCTTTGTATAAATAATCCAATATTGATTCTCAATATATAACATTTTCACTTAGAGTAACAATAAATGAAAGAATACCCATATTGACTCTCATTATTTGAAAGGACCTAGAAGCATGTTGAGTGTGGTGCATTGGCACTCTGTAGCTTGCTTTTCGTGCTCCTTTCGGATACGATTAGTTGTACAGTTCGGACTCCTATAGTTCTGAATATGATTTTACAAGTGCAATATGAAACAGTGAAAACACAAAAAAAGTCCAAATCCGACAATTCTTTTGGACAATTGATGTTTGAATCAAATGCCAAAAATGGACTACTTTGCCAAATTACAGAGTCGCCGCCTAAATATTTTTGAAAAATTTAAAAAACCCGTGACTTGTGCCAAAGGCCACTTATCCGTCATCACCAGAATGTCTCGGCTCGGGAACTTAGGTATGAGAGGGAAAGGTCATTAATTGAGCACCCCTGCACTCGATCAAAGATCGACCTCTACTAATCATGATATGATTTTTATTTATATTATATTCTCTTGTTCCAATTTATTTAGCTAACATTACTGCGTGATGCACACAAGTATAGACTTATTTGTAAAAGTTGGAACGCTTTGATTTCATGTTTTTTTTAAAATTGTTTTTTTGATACTCATCACTTGAAAAATGTGAGTTTATACATTAATCAATTTATCCCAATTTTAGCAATTAGCCTTTATCCACCAGCATTGAAACAAGTATATCATTTAAGCATTTAGCCTCATGGAAAGTATTCTCGACATGGCAACAATCACACGCAATGCAAGATGCTAAAGTAATAATTGCTCACCTAGTACTCCAAGGCAAGCCAAATAAAAATGATTAGAAAATATGCATGTTCCTAGACAATACAATGTGACTAATGCAACGCACACATTTACGTCATTTTTATAGGCTCGGTTATGAGTATGGTATATGATCTAATTCCAAGACATGTGATAAATCACTTTTGCAAACAATGAAAGTGAAATTGACATTGGTTAGTATGATGAGCTGAACCCAAATGCATGTGAGACAAGTGTATGCGAATATAAGAAATGCTAAATAAACATGATGCTCTACACTACCATTATAAGTGGGTAAATAAAAGGGAGAAACAAATAGGGGTTGGAAGACATACACGTTATTACATATTTACCCTCATGCAAGAGGGTGCGAAAGTGTCCGAATGTCTGAAATAAACTAACTATTACAAATCCGAATGAATGAATAAATAACGAATTAGCTAAGTTAACTAAGTTATTACAACAAGGATATTAGAATAGGCAATAAACTAGCAGTCTAAGTTAACTATTTTTACAATTACAAATAAACAATACTAATAGCTACAACAATAATAATTATAACAATACTAATTAATTACAACAATAACGAGAACAACAGAGCTAATAAGAAATTTAATCTAAGCAACCATGAGGCATAATGATCACATGCACAGTGCCCAGAAGCTGCTCTGTCTGCCCAGACTATTCTACCTCACCTTTAGCCACTGCCCTTGGTTTCTGCAAAAAGCTCACTGCTTACCAAACATTGGGAGCTAGCCGGCGCCAAATGAGATATGACCGGGCCAAAACAGTGCCTGCTGGCTCCAAATTTTATGCCAAAAATGTTTTGTGCTCTGAGGTAAAAACAGTGCAGATAGAGCCTTTCTAGGCCTTATTTGTCCATTATGCTCCTCTCTGTTATGTGAAACTCAAGAGAAGAACAAATTCGTGTTTGAATCTATCAATTAGCACAAGTTGATGGCTTGATGATCCCGAACACGTTTGGACAAAATTGATAAATGTGATGAAAAACCACCATTCCCTCTTATCATGAAGACTCAAAGATGGAAGTAGACATGTTCTAAGTCTTATCAACATATCATATCTTGATATGTGACAATTCTCGGAACGATGGACCCGGTATAACGGCCGGTTGAATCCAACTAACGCGAAACCTTTTCTTTATGTCGATTTAATTCATTTTAAGCCTATTTTATTAGTCTTTACCATTCTTTAATCAATTTGTCCAAAATTACGTTCAAGTCCACTAAATGAGAAGAAACATCAAACGAGAAGTAATTCTAAAAGAGAGCCTATGCCTTGACGATGAACCTCCGTAGAGATTAAGCCATTGAGCATACGTCTCTATCTCATGCCTTGAATAACTGTTGATCGGTTGAAGTAGCCCTCAAAACAAAACAACAAAAGAAAAGAGGGAGGTGGCAGAAATGACTTATGAAAAATTGATTATTTAGAATGAGACCCTTGATATGAAAATGAACCAAAGAAAAATTATCAAAGCATGGGTGACACAGCACAACAAGCTAGATATGAAGACTTACAACACAACAAGCTAGATGTTCAAAGCATACACTAATTAAATAAACTAGAACAGCCCTAAAACAACCCTTAATATGCTAAAAACAGTGGCTAAAAATCATGTTAAAGAGCATAAAAAAGTAGGAAAGAACAAAGCAAAGCAAGGCTAGTGAACAAAAGCAAGGAAATGTGGCTAACCTCTCCATTTTTGAGACCTCAAACCATATTTTTTGGCATTTGTTATACTCTGAAAATTAGTTTAAAAGGCAAAGAAAAGAATGTAAAACAAGGGTTTGAGTTATGAAGTAGAGAGCAAGAAAGTGTGTTAACCCTCTCCACCCTTTGGTAGCTATTCAAACCCAAGTTCTAACACTTAAAATTGGATCAAAACAATACAAAAACACTAGAAAGAGATAAAGAAAGACATAAATGAAAGCAAGGGAAAGGTGTTAAGCTTATACCTCTTGAAGAAGGTAAGCTCTTGTTTGTGAACCAAACTTGGTCCAAGCTCACTCTCAAGCTTGAATTGTGACTCACAAAGCTCAACCAAGGTTCTAAGTTTTTGGTCCCAAGGTTGTCTATGGTGTATAGATATGGTATAAGGATGATCAAATATCTCAAAGTTAGCTTGCCCAAGAAGAAGTAGCTCTCAAGGGTTGTTTTGTTTCTTTGAATTTTTTCCAACCTCTAACACTGAGATATATGCTCGTATTTATAGAATTTGAGCAAAATAGGTCGTAAATATCTTCAAGAATGGACAGCTGGCCCATTCCCACACAAGAACAGTATTTCTCTCTATCGAGAGCCGACTGGCTCCCAATGCTCTCCCCCGTTCCATTGTTTTACACTCAGTGTAGGGTGGCACAATGGTCAAAAATGAATTTCTGGGGTAAGAATAATGTGAATATGAAAGGTTTGGGATTGGTTTTGGAGAGCGAGCTTACGTTCCTTTGTTGAGAATTCGAATCACAATCAACACAACTTCATCATCAAGTGCACAGGACAAAGCGTCCAAGTCTTACGGGCCGTCAAAAATAAGGTGTCTACACAATCCCAAACACTTCACTACAAATTGAATAAATTGTATTTAAAACCCTTGCAATTTCACTAAAATCTTATTTTGGTCCATTCATTTTCAATTGTAACAATTAATCTCTTACAATTTAAATCAAGTTTCAATCTCACCTTTCCGTCCACCTACCGTTAATAAAGTTAACGAAAATTAAAAGTTAGAGGGATTAAAGTGACTTTATGGTGGAAGTGTAAGGACTAAAATAAGATTTTAGTAAAAGTGTAACAATACTAATAAGACCCCAAAAGTATTACACATGCTTCAAATGACAAGTTTAGTCAACTTTGTTATCGGTAGATGGATGAAAAGATAAAATTGCAACTTGACTTAAAATATATGGAGTTGACTGTTATAATTTTTAAAAAATATACTACAGTTAGATATTGTTCAAAAAGGAATATGTCTATCTTTTATGCCCATTTGTGTAGATTTAAAATTATTAAATTGATTTGATAATTGTACTTGCATGATTTCAACATATTTTATTTTAAAAAATAAAAAGTTTATGTTTAAAATCATGCTTGCATTTTTGAAAAACAAATATGATAAAATCATGCGGATGTGATTATCATATCATGAGTCTATGTTCTTTTCTCTATTAAATAGAGAGATTTGTGAAATAAATAGACCAAATTATTAGAGTAGAACTTATGTATATTGAACTTACCAACATGAACTAAAACGATGTTGTAGACGTTTGAGGTTTGCTTTGTTGGTGATTTTTTTGTTAGCTTTTCATGTCTTTCGTGAATTTTTTTTTTTTTTTGGGATAAATTACACTTTAACCCATGGGGTTTGCCTAGAAAACACATAGCTCCTCTATAGTTTCATTTGCAACACTTAAACCCCCTATACTTTACATAAGAGTGCAATTTCGGATGAACGTAACAGAAGTTGTAAAAAGTCATAAATGCCCCTAGATATTTTACACCCCCAGTCGTTTCGTTTCATTTGACTAATACAGTATTCGTATCTCTATCTTCTCTCTCATTGTGGTTGATTGGATTGAACTAGGGTTTCATCATCGATCCATCCATCATATTGCGAAGGCCATCACTAGTTTAGGTATGTTTTGTTTACTCTAATTTATTTTGATTGTTAGACGTTGATTTGGGCTAATTTTTATTCTTACCTTTGTTTGTGTTGATTTCAATTTACAAATTTTGTAATGTTTTATACATGGTATGCCTGTATTGCTTTAATTTTTGGGGATTTTAGTTAAAGTGGGGTGGGGTAGGGTATAGAGCTTCATAAAGAATGGATATTTTTTTTCATGATCTCAATTTTTGGTATTTTTTATTCATATATTTGTTTTTGTATACTTCAGTTTTTGTATTCATGCCTTTTATTGCCTTTTTTTTTTTTTTTGGGAATTTTGGTTAAAGTGGAGTAGGGTGTAGAGCTTTATTTATATCTTTTGATGATGTTGACTTTTTATTTATACTTTTATTTTAGTTTAGAGATTTGGTAATTTTTTTTTACAAATAATGGAACTATGTACTTGTATCATGATGTTGATTTTGGATATTTCTGTTCATATTTTTTGTTTGTATTTAGAGATTTTGTAATATTTTATGCATGGCATGCCTGTATTGGTTTAATTTTTTCAAATTTAGAGCTTTAAGGTGGGGTATATAGCTTTATAAACAATGGATATTTTGTTGTGGTCCCAAGGCGATTTAAATTAAATATTGAGGAATTGAATTAATAATTAAATGTTATGGTCCCAAGGACTTTGATTTTTGTAATGTGGTCCCAAGGACTTTGAGTTTTGTAATGTAGTATTGTGAACTTTTGTTGTTTTGTGCAGTAAAAAAAAATGATTTTTGAGATCAACTATAATGGGTACTTCAGTAAGCCTTCTAATATTGCTTATAAATTAGGGAAACTGGAATATATTTATGATGTTGTCCCTGACAGGCTGTCTTTTTTTGGGATTCATACCATGTTAAGGGAGATAAAAATAGATGTCTATAGTACTTGTGCATTGTGGTATAGGAAACCTGGAAAAACTTTGGATGATGGGTTGACAATAATTGAAGAAGTTGTTCATGTATTTACCATAATATATGATTATGAAGGTTTAGATGCGATTCAATTGTTTGTGGAGACAGGTCAGGAACCATTATAAGTGGTAAGTCCAAAAAGGAAACATTTGCTACCCCTAAGAGTACCAATTAGTTCTAAGCAAGCACTGACTTCACATGAGATGGAAAATATAAGTGAACAGATGGATTATGGAGAAGGACAATAAAGTTTAAGAGGCTATGGAGATGGAGTACAAGATATAGGTGAGGAGGAAATGAATCATGGAGATGGGGATAACGGAGCAAGACATGAAGAATTGGATCATGCAGATGGGGTGAAGATGGTAGAGATGGGGAAAAGGATAATAGAGATTGGGATAAAGAAGATAGTGATGATCATAATTACATTGTTGATGGGAATGATAATAGTGGTTCAGAAGATGAAGACTATGAAAGTGATGAACCTGGCTGGTTGAATGAGGGTTTAGAGAAGCCAGAAGATAATGATATTTTTGCATTAAGGGAGACTGTATAGAAAAGAAAGAGGCAGCCTCCTTCATTTGATCAAGGAGCTGATGATGAAGGGTTGAATTTTAATCCTGAGGATTAATAGTTATACACTATGCATAACTCATCAGATGAGGAATGTGAAGATAAATATCCTGAGTTCATTGAGGAAGTAGATATGAAGAAGCCATAACTCAAACTTGGAATCAAGTTTGCCACCCCTCAAATTTTTAGAAAGGCAATGAAAGAGTAGAATATCTAACATGGCTGTGACATAAAGTACATACGGAATGACAAGTCTTAGATTTCTATGGTGTATAAGCATGGATGTGGATGGGGATTGCATGCTTGTCCCATACAAAGTGAGAAGACTTTTCAAATCAAATCATTCAGCCAAAGGATGCATGTAGAAGGTCATGTGATAATCACTTGGTCAAATCAACTTACTTGGTACATAGGTATATGGACAAGTTAAGAGATGACCCTGACACCAAAGTTAGGCCTATGCAGAAGACAATTTGAAGGGAGTTAGTGGTTGACGTCAGTAGGCCTCAATTATTTAGGGCTAAAAAGAAAGCAAGATAAGTTATTAAAGGGGATCAAATGGTTTAATATGCAAAGGTGTATGATTATTGTGAAACTATGATGCTACATAATCCTAATAGTGTAATGCAAGTAGTGGTGGATAGGCCTAATTTAGAAATGCCCCCAGTTTTCTAGAAATTATATGTTGGATTTGTAGCCCTTAGAATAGGCTTTATTAGAGGATGTGGGCCTATTATAGGATTGGATGGGTGTCATCAAAAATGATTCTATGGTGGCCAATTGTTATGTGCACTTGGAAGGGATGGGAACAATAACTACTTTTCAATTTCATAGGCAGCTGTTGAGGCAAAGACTAAAGATTCTTGGGTTCGGTTTTTAAGGCAACTCATGAATGATATTGGTAGTGCTGATGACATGGGATGGTCTTCATTTCTGATAGACAAAAGGGGTTGGTACCTGCATTTGAAGAGTTAATGCCAAATGTGGAACATAGGTTTTGTATGAGGCATACTTACACAAATTTCAGAGCAAAGTTCAAAGGGATTGAGTTGAGGGACCTATTGTGGAAGACAGCTATAGCTGGGACTGTAAGGGAATTTGAATTTCACACGAAGAAGTTCAAGGAAATGGATCCATAAGAGAAAGCATACAAGTGGCTAAGGAAGATAAATCCCGCTCTATGGACTATGTCTCATTTCAGCCCAAGACGTAGGCATGATGCATTGTTCAATAACATGTGTGAGTCATTCAATAACAACATATTGGAAGCTAGGGACAAGCCCATAATCAGTATGCTTGAATGGATTAGGGGAAGAGTTATGCACATAATCCAGTAGAGACACTAAAAGCAAGGCAGCAAGACGGTGTCGACCCGCAGGAAGACTAGTGTCGACACTAGAACAAATTTTCCAAGTTCTCAAAAAACTTTTCAATGAAAACAAGTGCGAACGAACAATCCCAATAAGTCTAAATTGAATTGTACACCTCCAAAATCAAAATATGACAACTCCAAAGACTACCAAAGTGAAAATAAATGAATTAAATACACTATCTAATAGTTTAAATGACACAAGTGCTACATTTTTTTTAAAAAAAAAAATCATTAAAAAAATCAATTTTTTTTCTTTTTTTAAAGATTTTTGCCAAATACCCACTAAATTTGAACAGGA
Organism: Camellia lanceoleosa; assembly: GCA_025200525.1. Classification (NCBI taxonomy): domain Eukaryota; kingdom Viridiplantae; phylum Streptophyta; class Magnoliopsida; order Ericales; family Theaceae; genus Camellia; species Camellia lanceoleosa. Next base: position 176,586,073 of record CM045759.1, on the reverse strand, counting down.
CACAAATCGTTCCCTTAAAATATACTAGCGGGTGTGCATATACAATTCAAATAAGAATAAAATAACATAATTGTAATTAATATTATAATGTGTACTTAGTTTAAGTAGTATAAGTCCTCCTACTTTAAATCTATGTATACTTAGTTTAAGTACTATGAGTCTTTCTATGTTAAAACCATGATCATGGGTTCAAGCCTTACCTACCTCATTGTGTAACTTTTTTTTTTTTTTTAATAAATAAAAAATACCGTTACTTGGCATAAGGAGAGCAAAGGCTTGGGTTACTTACATGTGGGTCCTAATATGTAGAGAACCTAATTTTTGTAATTACCATTAAATCCTTAACCTTGAGTTTATTTCAATAAAGCCCTTGAATTTTCGCTTAATTGCGTTTTAAATCCTAGAATCAGGAAGCATCGTAGATTAATTCAAGTAAACCTTAATTGATCCCATTGATTAATAATCACCTTTAAAACCCTATTATTAATTATTAGACCCTATAATTATAGATTAATCACTTTAAAATCTTAATTCCTGGTAATGCCGTTTTTGCTCGGTTTCTCGCATTTGTTTGCGCTTTAATTTAACAAGACCCAAATTTATTATTCTAACTATTTTCTAATGTTAGTATATTGTATACTAAATATCAATGTTTCATAAATTTAGACTTGGTCCCTATATACTTCTATTTTATTTCATTCCAAACCTTAATTATAGTACTTTCTTAATTAATTTACTTATGCCTATTATTTTACGTTTATAAATACAAATATCTTATATATATATATATATATTATATATACATATATATTTCTTGGAACCCAAGTTGTTGGCAATGTGATGGATGACAGGAGCCATAATGGCAACTTTGACAAATTACACTTATAAAACTTGGCCCATAAGAAACCTCTCAATCCTTCTCTATATATATGCACACTTCTCCCCCTCAATTTACACATTTTCAGCCATGCACTAGAGGAGTGAGAGAGAGTGATCTTGGAAAAAAAAAGAAGAAGAGAGAATGGGAGAGAGAGAGAGAGAGAGAGAGAGAGAGAGAGAAGAAGAAGAAGAAGAAGAAGAAAAAGAAGAATTGTGTTGAGTCATGTACAAACAAGGTAAACATATATCACCTCTCCTCTCAAGTTCTTTTACCACTTGTTTTTCCCATCCTAATACGTTCTCTTTTTATATATATGTTGTATTTTAGGCCTACAATCTTGTGTAAATGTGTATTAATCAAGAAATGATATGCTTCTCTTTCTTTCTTAAATTTCCAGCAGCAAATCATTTTCCTTTCTTGAATTTATTTTCCTATCAAAACTCCACAAATTGAAAATCAGTTTTTATGGTGTAATATTTGGTATGTCTAGAGTATGTGCTAATTTTGGTAAGACCTAATGATGTATTTTTATAACTTAAACAAATTTTCTAAGTTTGTTACTCACAGAACCAGAAAAATAGTCAACTTTCTCTATTTTTATAAAATTCCAAAAAAAAATAATCTTGAGTCCACTTTTATGTCAAAATCTTAATCTTGGTGTTATATTTTAACTAAAATTTGTTTGAACTCAAGAGAGTGAGGGGTTCGAGAGAAAAACCGATTTGCATAACTGTCAACGAATCTGGAGAGATCTTGGTAATTCTGAATTATCTTAAAATCTAAAATACCTATCTTACTTTCGTAAATTGAGTTTGAAACTAGACTTGTTTATCTACAAACTTAGATGAGGCTAGGTACTTAGGGCCAATAAAAGTATTTTTTTCATAATTATTTTCAAACTGGTTCAAATCTGAAAATCTGGAAATTTGTGTTAATATGCTATTTTTTTGGTTTACAACTCTTATATTCTATGTTTCTTGAATGTTTTAGTCTCGATATGTAATCTATGATAAATTGTGAATTTTCTTTCCCATGAATAAATTACTTGTTGTTTAGTTTGGATTCGTAATTATACTGACCATGCTTTGCTATAACTGAGAACATATTGCACTTAATAAAAGGGAAATCAAATGGGATGGTAATGGGTTGTGATCATTGTATTAAATTTTATGAGCAAATGAATGATGGATTCAAGAGTATGATATGGTGGAATGTGTTCCATTTTTGTGAAGTCTTGCACAAGTGTGTTTTCGAACCCTAACATGGCACGTGAGGTATTCTGGCTCTTAACGGAAATGGAAGGCATAAGGCTGGCAGTGAGGGTCTCACACAGGGAGAGTATCCCTAGAAGCCCGTTCCCTTGGGGCAGACCGTGATGTCACCACTTGGGTATGTAACTTAGGTGCGTGAGCATCATTGGTAATTGTGCAGTAAGCGACGCATTGGTATTGTATTAACCAAAGGGGAATCAGAATTGCCCGTGGCCAATGTTAGTGGTTCGGTAAGAACGACATTCCGCAAGGAGTTGCCTAGAACTAAATAAAATTGACTATTATTCATGAGAACTGAAATTTAAAAGCTCTGCCTAATTATTGCTTTCGCTGTATGTTATGATCGTGCTGTTATGTTACTTGTGTATTTGGAATGGGAAAAGGGTTGGGGTGTGTGTGTGTGTGTTTACTGGGTATTCCAAGCTCATGGAGTTTTATGCCAAGTGAAGTAATTTACGAGAAGAATCCCTAAAAGTTTTGCGGAACCATAGCTGCCTTAGAGATTTAGATTGTATATTTCCTGTATTTGGGATAATCTTTTTGTATTAGGGAACTGATCTGTATTTAAAGATTTGAAAAAATTTATCTGTAACTATTATTAATATTTTCTTTTAGTATAATTATTTGTATTTTGTACTTAAAAATGATGTGTATCCACTAGTTAAACCCCAATGTATTATTGTATTGTATAATCAAAATTTGGGGCGTCACATAATAAATGGACTTATTGTCCAATAGGTCATATGAGAAAATTTTGTATAAGAAAAGTAACTAATTGTCAATTTTTAACGACATATATAAAAAATTGTCACAAAAAAAATTATTTTTAGCGATAATTTTATCAAGACTTATTTTCAATAGGACTTAATGGAAATTAAGTCTAACCATTAAGGCCTATTAATAGTTTACCTTTCACTTAATAATAGTATAGATAGATAAATATTTTATCTTTATAAAGAGGGTATATGCCGCTACATGGTTTGAAGTTTGTTAGTTTAATTTTAATTTAGGGGAAATATCGTTTTGTCTTCCAAATTGTTATGGGAAAATTAATTTGTTACTCAGATTTTGTATTATTTTAATTTGACTCCTAAACTTTTAAAATTTCATCCATTTACCCCCGTCGTCTATTTTCGTCTACAATCAAACGGAACTTGCTGATGTGATATCAAATTTCATTTGGAATTTCATTTTATACCCAAATTATACCTTAAAAATTAGGGGAAAGCACCAATAAATCCTAAATTTAGAAATGTTAAACCATTCAATCCTGAATGTTTTTTGTTGGACTAATAGGTCCTATTTCTCTAAAAGCTTACTATAGGTCTTTTTATGTGAAATATTATTCATCAAACATCAAACATTAGCAACATCAGAATTATTTATCAAACATCAAACATTACCAACGTCAGGATTATTCGTATAATTTTGGTGAAAACATTGTCAACGTTAGAATTATACATCCAACATCAAACATTATCAAACGTCAGGATTATTCATCAAATATCAACCATTAAACATTAGGATTATTCATCATACATCAAACATTATTCATCAAACATCAAACATCAAACACCAAACACAACCATTAAACATTAGGATTATTCATCGAATATCAAACAGTATTCATTAAACATCAAAAATCACAATCAAAATAACGTTAAACATCACAACATCATCATCAAAACAACATCAAAACAACATCAAAATAAAGATTAAACAATTTTTTAAATAACGATTAAACATCAAAATAACAATTAAAATAATATCAAACATCAAAAAAACGATTAAATAATTTTTCCTGATCAAACATCATATAATAACAATTTTTTTTAACAAACATCATCATAACAATTTTTTTTTGATCAAACATCATCATAATTTATTAACCCTAAACACACAAACCCAGATCTGAAAAAATGAAGTTCAAACATCATCATAATTTATCCACCTTCATATACATTACAATCACACATTCACATCCAACCCCGACTTCAGAGACAGACAGACACAGGGAAGGAATGAGGGAGGGAGGGAGGGAGAGAGAGAGGCCAGAGCGACTAGTTGAGAGAACTCTTTCGACTGCAAATCCATCTCGTACTCGAAGATCAAACCAAAATCGCGACAATTTTCTCTCTTACCAAATGGTTTTTCTTGTGCTTCTTAGGTTCTCCAGGTATGGTTTGACCCCGGGACATTAGTCCTCTTTCGACTGCAAATCCATCTCGTACTCGAAGATCAAACCAAAATCGCGTCAATTTTGAGCATAACCCCCAAAACAGAGTAAAAATCAATCTAATACCCATTAGAGACTCAGAGATTTGGTTACCCATTTCTCCCATTCACGGCGAAGGACCAGTGAGTCTCTCCGATTGCGGTTCCATGGACCTTTTCCACCATCGATTCGATTCTTTCAAAAATCAAGGTACGGAATCTGTAGATCTGTGTTAGAATTCAAGCATTTTTGTGTTTTTCTTTGATGTAGTGTATGATATTGCGAGTAATGTGTCGTTAGATTCCTCAATTTGGCTTGTTTTATTTGTATTGTTCTGCTCATGTATTTCCGATTGTGATTGTGATTGCTATTATTTTTCTATTGTTTAGTTTGTTTTGTGTAGATCAGTAGATTTTCATCAAGAAATATAATTCATCGTTTGAAATCGAAGTGGGACGATGTTGTTTTTGATGATGTTGTGATGTTTTAGGATGTTGTTTTGATGATGTTTTATAATGTAGTTGATGATGTTGATGTTTTTATGATGTTAATTTTTTATGATGTTTTTTAGTGATGTTGGTGATGTTTTTTAGGACTAAATGGTTCAATAAAAAACATTCAGGACTAACTAGGCCAACATTTATCAAAATGGAATTTATGAGTAATTTTTTCTAAAAATTAATTAACCCACAAATATAAAAAAAAATTAAATACTTAATAAATCATTTTTTCTCTCAACAATAAAAAGATTAAATTTTAAATTAAAAAAAATTAAGTATTAGCCCTGTTGAATATTCTTTACATAGTTGTAATTTTTTTTTGAGATGAAAAATTATTTGGTTCCAATTTTCTAAATTTAATTTTCTGAAAAATGAGTTTTTTTTTTCTTATTTTTTTTTAGTAAATGTTTTTTAATATTCTAAACAAATTTTTACATTTTAGATGTACCTAACCTATATGTACTTAAAAAGTAAAATGTTTATAAAAGAATATTTTAAAAAATCAATAAATATACAAGAATATGAAAATGTATTATTTTTTTTGTATTTTTAGTATGTAGTGAATTGTTTAAATATTTTTTAATATAAGTATTATACTTTTTAATTGTATTTATGTTAAGTGTATATAAAAAAGTAAATATATATATATATATATTTAAAATATTAAAAAAATTCAATGAAAAAAAAAAAAAAAAACTCACAAAATAAAAAATTCAATTTTCAGAAATTAGAACCAAACAAGGTGATTGGTTAAATATTTAAGTTTTTTTTTTTTTTTTTTAAATATTTGGGGAGCTAATTGATTTTTAAGATATAGTTTTGGGAGGTAAACTGAAATTCTAAATGAAATTTAGTGACGCGTCAGCAATTTACGATTGATTGTAGATAGAAACAGACGGCGAGAGGTAAACTAATCAAATTTAAATAAGTTTAGTGGTCAAATTAAAATAATGTGAAGTTTGGGTGTCAAATTAATTTTCTCGTAATAGTTTGGGGCAAAATAATATTTTCTCTTTAATTTAAATAAGTTAAAAATAAGTTGAGACAAATATAGCGGAATTTGTTTTCGATCATTTGATATTGAGATAATGTTAGAATGAACACATTTAAATATTACGATTTGAGTTCAATATGATGTGGAAATGTGACACAAAGTAAATTATTTGATGTATGTTAATACATTTTAAATTAAAAAAAAAAATAGTGTGTTTGGTTTGTGTTTGTAGAGTAGTTTTTGAGATAAAAAGTACGAAAATTTGTTTGGTTTGCCTTTTTTCATAAATGGTTTTGGAAAATTATTTTGGGGAGAGAGTTTTAAAAAAAATGATTGATTTGATGTGTATGAGAGAGTGAGTGATTTTGAAAAGTAGGTAACCAAATAAAATTTTGAGATTTTTTTTGAAAAAATTTGTTTGGTTTGATTACTTTTGAAAATTTGTTTGTAGAAAAAAATTTTCAAAATTTTTTCTGAAAAACAAACCAAACAAAACCTTTAGATGATGTCATTAGTGTCAAATATGACGTTACATTAAATAATAACTAAATGTGGCTACTTTTTAAGGTATTATACAGCAACCCACCTATTTAGTCAAGTCCGTGGACTACTTAAAAAATAACTTGAAAAAAGAAGTACATACCATACCACACTTTAGACAAGTTAGTTTATTTAATTCTATTTTTAGATTTGAAAGTTGGAAACTGTTCTCTTCCCCCCCCCCCCACCCAAAAAAAAAATTTTTAGATTTAAAAGTTGGAAACTGTTCCCCCCTCTCTCTCTCCCTCTCTCTCTCTAAAAGAGTGCAACTTAAACAAGTTATTTCAAATTTTAAGTTTGATCAACTGTAAACAAATTCTACCATATTTTCTCGTTAGTTAGAATGTTGATAAACAAGTCACGAGGTGCCGTTCTAAAATTAGACAAATTAGACAATTGACTAAGCCCCCACTAAGAACGAACCATTGATGACTTAGAAATACACCATATTGAAAGAAACCTTTTATTTAAAAGGGTCTCATATTAAAGAAATCCATACAAGTCTATGTGTATATGCATATATATATATATATTAATGATTCATTGATATAATTTTTGCAGTTTGAATCTGTCAAAAGAGACTCTTACCAATAAGAGTTTTGTAGAGAGAGGGTTCAGTGTGAGTAGTGATTAGATAGAAAAAACTATGTTAATGGTCCAACAATGGTAGAATGACTGAAGAATGAGTCAACAAATCTCTAGGGAAGTTGGAGAATGAGCAGCCAGGTGAGGGTGAAGCAAGTGGCTCAAGAAGAAAATAATAGCAGTGCACCAAATGGGCAGCATCTCCCCAGGTTTCCCCAAAAATCCTCTGCTTGGGCCTTGGGAAGTTGGGTCCTATTTATAGGCTTTTCCTTAGTACCAAGAGAACACCAAATGGCCAAATAAAGTAAGGATATGTGTCCCTAAGAATCACATGAAATATTCTGCCTTAGGCCACCAGGCTGAAAGTGTCACGTGTCCCTCTGTATGTATTGTGTACTATCTATTTGGTACAAATGCCTCAGTAAGTGTAGTTGCGGTGGGAGTGTTTGGCGCTGCAACTACCTTTTGAGCCTCAGCAAGTACACTTGCAGCAAGAGTGTTTGCTGTTGTACTTGCCTTCTTAACTCAAACCTCAGCAAGTGCACTTGAAGCGGTAAACCTTATTGTTGCACTTGTCTTCTCGGTTCTATTTAGCCAGTGCATTCTCAGGACTTCATAGCCTGCTATCAGCGATGTTTTCATCTTCACCTCAGCGAAACCTCCACCCTTAGCCACCTAACCACAAACTCCCCAGCTTTCCAGGGCGAAGGCCATAGCCAAGCCTGCTATCAGCCATGTTGTGCTTTAGTACCAAGCCCAATAGGGCTTCCTTAGTCCTCCATGTGCAACCAAGGCAAGTCTATGACCTAGGTAAATGGAAAGAAAGTCCCCTGCGCTCAGGCTGCCCTGCTCCTATCTTCGCGTGGTTGCTGCGGTATACTGGTATCTTTAGGCCTGCTATCAGCTCCAACCAGTAAGCCTTGGGGCCTGTTATCAGCGCCAAGCTAGTGAGCTTGGGGGCTGCTATTAGTGCTGAGCTAAAAATGACTTTGGGGCCTGCTATCAGCCCTAGACTAGTAATGCCTTGGGGCCTGCTATTAGCGCCAAGCATTAGCCTCTACTTGTGGAGGGGAAGCTTCTCCCAAAGGCTGCTATTACCTTGTTAGGGTGTTCCATCCTCAAGTTAGTTGTTGTGCTCGTAATTGTTGCGGCTATAGTTGCTGCGGCAATCATTTCCAGCGGCAAGTTCAGATGGCAGAACCGACAATATTAGAGATGGCGGTGCTGACAAAATGCCTCCGCAACTTGGTTGCTATAAGTGTTGTCTCTGTAATTTAGTTGCTTCGGTTTTCTCTTTCTCTTAGAAACTTCAGATGGCGGCAGAACCAACAATACTAGAAATGGCAGCTGTACCAACAATACTTGGAATGGTGGCGTTGAAACAAAGTACCTTCGCAACTTGATTGTTGCAAGTGTTTTCTCCGCAACTTAGTTGCTTCGGTTTTCTCTTTTCCTCAGTAACTTCAGATGGCGGCGGAATTGACATTACTGGGAATGGCAGCTGTACTGACAATACTTGGAATGGTGGCGCTGAGACAAAGTATCTCCGTAACTTGACCGTTGCAAGTGTTGTCTCTGCAACTTAGTTGCTTCGATTTTCTCTTTCCTTCAGCAACTTCAAATGGTAGCAGAACTGACAATACTAGGAATGACGGCTATACAGACAATACTTGGAATGGCGGCGTTGAGACAAAGTACCTCCGCAACTTGACCACTACAAGTAATACCTCTGCAACTTCACTTAGACACTTTTTCTCATGGAGTCTGTTCAAATCTTTAGCGGGCTGGACTTGCTTCGGCCCACTGTTGGACCACTTCCCTTGGGCTTTAGCCCATGCTCCTTTAGTCATTCTTGGTTGCCTAAAAGGGGTGACCTCCTCACTTAGGTTCATACTTGATTTTGACTTTAATTTCTGATCCTCTACAAGTTTTCTGTTTCGGAAACTCTTAAGAGTCTGAAGTATGCGCATTCATATTGTAAAAATTGTATAGATGTAGTGATGTTCTCTCTCTTTTGTTTCTTTAGAATGACTGGCTTTGTTGACTATCTTGTACAACCAAGAGGAATACAAAAATATATATACTATGCATACCCAAAAAAAAGTTATTTATATTTAAGGTTAGGGTGACTAATGTTTACTTGGATATCATTATGTGACAATTTATTGCACTAATTATGTTATTTAATAAGTTCTACACTTTATTTAGAGAATATTTACATTAATATTTTTGTGAGACCTATCACATAATGTAGTTAGTATCACAACACATGATACCCAAATGTGATAATCCAAATTTGATCACGCATTATTGTTTCCTCAATATTTTTCCCATGTCTTTACCTCTTTTTAGTTATATTTCATTATTTTACTTTTATAAGTATGCATTTAGAGGGGTGCAAGAGGGGCCCTATTTTGGGAAGTGACTTTTTTTTTAAATATATTTATTAGCTTTTTTTGAAAAAATATGCATAAAAGTAGAGAAGAGACGTGACCCAAATAAGTCACTATAACAAAATGAACTTTTGGCAACCAAATTTGGCGACTAAAAAAATTTAGTCGCCAAAAGTGCTAGAATTGGCAACCAAAAATTATGTTAGTCGGCAAAAGTATAATATTTAGTTACTAAATTTTTTTAGTCGGGGTATATTGATTATTGGCGACTAAAAAAAAATGTAGTCACTAATCTGTTACAATCCTACTCTGTGTTATGTTAATTAATCTTAATTGTGCTTATAATTATATGCTTGATATGATTTTGAGTGCTAATTATATGATTATATGTGTTTCTCAATTTGTATTGGTTCACCATAGGAAAATCTGTTTGTTTTTCTGTTATAAAATTTAAATTGAAGGATGTAGAGGCGTTAGAAAGTGAAATTGTCGGTACCATTGTGATTAGCGTGAATTTTAGAGCCTATGGTGAAATTTAATTAAAAATTGATTCGGATCAAAATAATTAGATTGAGTTGATTAAATTAAGTACAATTACTTAGCCTTAATCAAATTTGATTAGGCAAGCCTATATATATGGGCCTATTTACACTTAAGCTCATTTTTTTGAGCTCAAGATCCAAAATACATGCTTTAGAGAGAGAGAGAGAGAGAGAGAGAGAGAGAGAGAGAGGACTCGTCCTTGAAGGTTTTGAAAGGAAATTCAAGAGTTACGTGGATTAGCACAAGAACTAGCTAGAATTTGGAAGATTGGAGCTTTTAGGGTCAAGCGCAAGGGCAAATCCATCAGCAGAACACTGTGAGCATAGAGATGTCCAAATCCAGCCTCAATGAAGGGTGTGAGAGGAAGTCAAGTTTTATGGAGTCAGCCTGAACGTCTCACACACTAGACTTTGTTTCTTGTACTTATCCTTCCGTTTTGCACCTTACTACCTTAGTGGTTCCATTGGATCACTTATGCATATAAACTTTTGGTTTGGCTGACTATAAGTTTGAACGATCCTGTATGTACAAGATTCTAAGTTTGTTTTTTTGTGTGAGTTATTAATGAATATATGTGAGATGTTTTGATATGCTATGTAAGCACAACTCTTTGGACAAAAATTTTAAGTTTGCTTCCATTTTGGCCCTATTATTATTATAAAATATGTTTGATTTTGTTTGAGGTCATAGGTAACCTCATGATTACTAGCCGGTTATGACCTTAACCTACAGGGGTAAGTTTGGGTCATGACTGAGTGGTGTCAGAGCACAAGTTAATAACTTACACACTTGTCCAAATGAGCAATAAGCATCTAGAAAAGATCTAGGATGCATTCATGTGATAAGTATGAACTTGAAGACATTGAAAATATGCTTAAATGTTTCAAAATGAATGACTATGTGCTATATGCTTTGTGATTTGCTTGCATTGTGATTTACTTGAATATGTATGCTTTTTTGTATATGCATACTTGCGAACATTTTTGTATAAAGAATAATGCAAGTTTAATTTGATAATGGTGAGAACAAGAGGTGACGAATTAGAGGAGTCCTCTAGTGCCAGAATGGATAGGATTGAAAGATTAATACAGGAAGTGGAAAAGAAATTGAGACAACATCAACAGTGGCAGCAACAGTGGCAACAACTGCACCCTCCACCTCCAGTACCACCTATACCAAACTTGCAAAATGATGACCGAACAATAGCTCTCACCAAAGAGTTTAAGAAAATGAAACCGCCACAGTTTTATGGAGGATTGGATCCATTAAAGACTGAGGCATGGGTCCTTGGAATAAAGAAATTGTTTGAGGTGTTTCCATGTCTAGGAACATAGAAGGTGTTGCTAGCCACCTTTACACTGGAAGATGAAGCGAGAAGGTGGTGGATGTTGATGCGTGAGAACCATAAAGACATTGGCTGAGCATAGTTTTTGGAAATCTTCTACGATAAATATTTTCCACAATGTGTCTGTGATAGAAAAGTGTTGGAGTTCATGGAACTTAAGCAAAACAGCATGACAGTAACTGAGTACAAGGCCAAGTTTACTGAATTGGCCAGATTTGCACCACACATGGTCGATACTGACTATAAGAAAGCAAGACACTTTGAGGGAGGTCTTCGAGATGATATTTTGGAGAACGTGAACGTACTAAAGCTCGAAACCTACGTTGATGTACTAGATCGAGCCATAATATCGAAAGCTAACATAGCTAGGAAAAGTAAACCATCAACCGAGTGGAAAAGCAAAAAGCAGGGCTTCTTTTCAAAGAAGTAGAATATGGAGTCCTCGAGTACTTCAAATTCTTCCAAAGATACGTCTCCAATGTGTAGTCAATGTGGTAAAAGACATCGTGGAGTTTGCTACTGTCTTTCAGGGGCCTGCTTTAAGTGTGGAAAAGTAGGGCATATGGCAAGAGATTATAACCAAGCCAGCGGAAAAGTGGCTGCTAGTTCAACTGAATCAGTCCCAAAACCAGGAAATACTACGAAGCCTACTATGACTAGAGACACCATGAGGCACTAGAGAGTCTTCGCACTTGTTCCGGGTGACACACGAAACACAAAAGCTGTCGTCTCAAGTACTATCTCTATATGTAATCAGGTTGCTTTTGTCTTAATAGACTCCGAATCAACACACTCCTTTGTAACTTATGCATTTGCATCTAGATTAGGTAGACCTCTAGAATTATTTCCATATTTGTTATGTGTATCTGCTCCATCCAGGGAATCTGTGTTGTGTGTATCTGTGTGTCGATTTTGTGATGTGCGTATTGGGAATGCTACCTTGTATGTAGATTTGTTACCGTTGGACTTTAGACATTTTGATGTAATTTTGGATATGGACTGGTTATCTACATAGTATGCCACCATCGATTGTGTAATGAAACAAGTTGTATTTAGACCACTAGGGCAGGAAGAGATTGTGATTGTGGGTAATCGGGTAGTGCCTCCACATTATTTGATATTTGCAATGAAAACATGTAAATTGATCAGGAAAGGGTGTCAGGGCTACTTGTGTTGTGTATTGTCTGAACAATGCATGAATGTTGAATTAAATAGTATCCCTATTGTTGAAGAGTTTTCGGATGTATTCCTAGATGAATTACCAGGGGAATTGGTCGACAGGGAGATAGAGTTTACTATTGATGTTATGCCAGGCACTCAGCCTATTTCAAAAACCCCCTAGAGGATGTCTACTGCTGAAATGAAAGAACTAAAAGAACAATTGCAAGACTTAGTTGACAAAGGGTTTATCTGACCAAGTACCGCACCATGGAGTGCGCCGGTGTTATTTGTGAAGAAGAAAAATGGAATCTTGCACTTGTGTATCGACTATCAGGAACTGAACAAGGTGACGATAAAGAATAAATACCCTTTACCTCGTATTGACTACTTGTTTGACCAGTTATAGGGATCAAAAGTGTTTTCCAAAATTGATTTGAGATCCGGGTACCACAGTTGAAGGTAAAAGTAGAGGATGTTGAGAAAACTGCGTTCCGGACAAGGTACGGTCACTATGAATTCCTTGTTATGCCATTTGGAGTGACTAATGCTCCTGCAGCATTTATGGACCTGATGAACCGAATTTTTAAGACATACCTTGATGATTTCGTTGTGGTTTTTATTGATGATATCTTGATATATTCAAAGAGTAGACTTGAACATGAATACCATTTGAGAACTGTCTTGCAAACACTTAGGGAAAAGAAATTATTTGCTAAACTGAAGAAATGTGAATTTTAGCTAGATGAAGTTATTTTCTTAGGGCATGTTATCAACAAGGAGGGGATTTTAGTAAACCCACAGAAGATAGAGACAATTGTGAACTGGCCTACTCTGACAAATGTAACAGAAGTCCGCAGTTTCATAGGTTTGACCAGGTATAACAGGCGGTTTGTAAAAGATTTTTCAAAAATAGCCGTACCACTTACTCAACTCACATGCAAAGGACAACCATTTGAATGGACTGATGAAAGGGAGTTTGCCTTTCAAGAATTAAAGACGAGAATAACCACTGCACCAGTTTTGACATTGCCCTCAGGTATAGAAAACTTTGAGATATATAGTAATACTTCTTATAAAGGTTTGGGTTGTGTATTATTGAAGGGTGATTGCTTATGCCTTCAGACAGTTGAGGCCACATGAAAAGAACTACCCAACACATGACTTGGAATTAGCTGCAGTTGTGTTTGCCTTGAAAATTTGGCAGCATTACCTGTATAGGGCGAAATATGAAGTTTACACTGACCATAAGAGCCTAAAGTATTTCTTTACTCAAAAGAAATTAATATGCGGCAGAGAAGATGGCTTGAGTTGATAAAGGATTATGACCTTTAAATTCAATACCATTCCGGAAAGGCCAATACAGTTGTCGATGCATTGAGCAGAAAGTCTACGGGGAACTTAGTTTTTCTACTCACTGAATAGAAAGAAATTTTGCAAGATTTTGAGAAAGATGAGATTGAAGTTGTGTTACATGAACAAGCTGGGTTGATAGCCGCCACTTCTGTTGAACCAGCAATAATTACTAAAGTTAAGCAAAGACAAAGAGAGGATGAGGCTCTTAAGACAATAATTGATGAGTTTGAAGTGAAACCGAAACCAGAATTCAGTGTTGATGGTGAAGTGTTGAGATTTCAAAGTCGAATGTGTGTCCTAGACATTCCCGAATTGAATAAGAGAATCCTAGAAGAAGCTCACAAGTCGATGTTTGCTATGCCTCCGGGGTAACAAAAAAATGTAGCGGGATTTAAAGCAAAGCTATTGGTGGCCCAAAATGAAGAAGAAAATTGCAGAATATGTGTCTAAGTGCCTTCAGTGTCAACAAGTTAAAGCTGAACACCAAAAATCAAGCGATTTACTTCAACCTCTCTCGATTTCGGAATGGAAGTGGGAGCACGTAACCATGGACTTTGTTGTTGGCCTACCTCGAACTCCTAAAGGTATGGATTCTATTTGGGTTATAGTTGATAGATTGACTAAATTTGCGCATTTTCTGTCTGCGAAGACTACTTTTGATGCTTATCGATTAGCTATTATATATGTTGATGAGATTGTTCGTTTACATGAAGTCCAGTATCTATTGTTTCGGATAGAGATTCGAAATTTGTATCTAGATTACGGAAAAGCTTGCAAAGGGCAATGGAAACAGAACTAAGATTCAGTACTACATTCCATCCACAAACAGACGAACAATCAGGATAGACCATACAGACTTTAGAAGACATGCTCAAAATGTGTGCTTTAGATTTTCAAGGGAGTTGGGAGGACTATTTGCCATTAGCAGAATATGCATACAATAACAGCTTCCACTCCAGTATCGGTATGGCACCATATGAAGCTTTATATGGAAGAAAGTGTAGATCGCCAATTTGTTAGACGGAAGTCGGAGATAGAGCTTTACTTGGGCCCAAAATTGTGCAAGACACTTCTGAGAAGATTAAAATCATCCAACAAAGGCTCAAAACAACATAGAGCCAACAAAAGAATTATGCGGATGTACGAAGAAGGCCTCTTGAGTATGAGGTTGGCGACCATGCATTTATTCATGTGATTCCGATGAAGAGCTAGTTGAGATTTGGTAAGAAAAGCAAATTGTCACCCCGCCACATTGGGTCATTTTAAATTTTGGAAAGGCTTGGTCCAGTTGCTTATAGAGTTACTTTGCCACTGGGATTTGAACAAATACATAATGTGTTCCATGTATCAATGTTGAGGGGTTATCTTCGAAATCCATTTCATGTGATTGATTACCACTAGATAGCTCTTGATGAAAATATGGCATATAAAGAACGGCCAGAACGAATCATTGACCGGCAAGTGAAACAATTGAGAAATAAGTCCATCCCAATGGTGAAGGTAGAATGGAAAGAACACTATAGGAAGGACGCTACATGGAAAAAAGAAGATGAGATGTGATTATGCTATCCACATTTGTTTCCGGACGGAGGTAAAATAAGTTCAGAGGACCAAACTTCCTAAAGGAGGAAAAAATATGACAACCCTACTCTGTGTTATGCTAATTAATCTTAATTGTGATTATAATTATATGCTTGATATGATTTTGAGTGCTAATTATATGATTACATGTGTTTCTAAATTTGTATTTGCTCACCGTAGAAAAATTTGTTCTTTTTTTGTTAGAAAATTTAAATTGAAGGCTGTAAACGTGTTAGAAAGTGAAATTGTTTGTACCATTGTGATTAGCGTGATTTTCAAATTTTATGGTGAAATTTCATTAAAAATTGATTTGGATCAAAATAATTAGATTGAGTTGATTAAATTAAGCACAATTACTTGGCCTTAATCAAATTTGATCAGGCAAGCCTATATATATGGGCCTATTTATACTTAAGCTCATTTTTTAAAGCCCAAGATCCGAAATACACAATTTAGAGAGAGAGAGAGAGAGAGAGAGAACCGGATTTAGAGAGAGAGAGGGCTCATCCTTAAAGATTTTGAAAGGAAATTCAAGAGCTAGGTGGATTAGCACAAGAACTAGGTAGAATTTGGAAGATTGGATCTTCTAAGGTCAAGCGCAAGGGTAAATCCATCGACAAAACACTGTGAGCAAGGAGATGTCCAAACCTAGCCTCAGTGAAAGGTGTGTGTCACGACCCAAACCCGCCCCTATGGGTTTAGCACCGTAACCGGCCAAGAATCCGTGATTACCGAAGGCCTGCTTGACAGTGAAGACAGTAATACAGAGTAAAAGGGCTGGCGGAAGCCAAAACAATAAATAAAAGATATCCAATGAGCTGTGACAATCTAAATGCAAAAAGACTTTTCTGCACATATTCACATTCAAAACCAAAACAGTATATACATACATCATATATAGACATTCAGGTTAGGGACCAAATCCCTACCATAACAGTACAATGCAAGTCTTAACATTTATTACAGAACAGAGGAAAAAGGGGAAATCTAAAGCACCCCAAAACAGCCATGGCTTGACGCACTCGGAACCTCGAAGTGAGGCACAATGGTTGGCTTTCTCAAAACGGGAGCTTAGCCTGAGGCTCCTAGCATCGGTCCGGTGCCTAGACACCTAGATATATATATATATATATAAACAGTGAGCTAAAACCTAGTGAATAACAGTTGCGTAAAGAGGTTAAGAATGAATGTCCTTTCAGTAAATAAACAGTCATATCAGTCACTTAGAAACCATAGCAGTCACATGTGGTGCATCCCATAGCAAAACAGTACAGTAGGTCTTAACAGACCGAACAGCTAGTTGATGGCCATCATAACAGTAAACAGTAGTGGTTCCAAACATGGGAACCGACAGAGATCTCTGTGACAATAGCAGTAACAGCACAGTAACAGTAAATTGCAATGAATGCCACGGTTACAGTTTACAAATAGGACAAGCATTCATTCATTAAACAATAACGATTCAGTAAGTAGAACAGTTGATCATTCAGAAAAATAATCATAATTGAACGTATCTTTATAACATTGTTACTCATTGAGCACTGGGCTATAAGCAGCTAATGAGCGTCCTCGGATGCTAACCCTACACAGTTACAGAACGAACACACACTAAGTTACACACTTGGGAATTAGCAACTTAGTCCCTAACTAGACTCGGTGTGGTTCTACATCAATATCCTCATTAAGATGCCTTAAACATGGCCTAGGAATGCCTAGGATGGAAAGAGGATGCAAAGATGCACTTTAAAACACTTTTCAAAATTTCAGAAAACAGGGGTCTCGCTCGAGCGTGGCTTTCTACGCTCGAGCGGACATGCAGACAAAGGAGCTCCGCTTGAGCGTGACTTCCTTAGCTCGAGCGGACTGTAAACTTCATGAAAAGTACTGGATGCATGCAATTCACGCTCGACGAACGCTCGACCTCCGCTCGAGCGTGAGACTCAGGTCCTCGCTCGAGCGTGAACTCTCTCGCTCGAGTGGACTGTAAAACACAAGAACTTCTGGGTACATGCATTTCATGCTCGAGCGCAACTTTCCACGCTCGAGCGGAAGTGCACGACTCAAAGGGTACGCTCGAGCGTGAAGTACTACGCTCGAGCGTGGGTCAAAAATCTGGAATATCCAGATTCATCCCCAAGCAAAAAACTCGAGCATTTAAGCCTTAAACTCGATCCTTTTGGGCTAATTTTCTGGAAAACACTAAAAAACCCATAATACAACATGTTTCAAAGATCAATTTTGTAAAATCAAGCCCAAAGGTAAACCAATTGAATACCAATTTCAAATAAACTTCAAGAACAAGATGTACATTTAACATGCATATGTTCAATTGAATTCAAAGCTACTAACACATGACCAAATGCAAGTTTTAGCTCAAGAACATGATGAATTCATGGACTATAACAAAAATGTGGACATGCATGTAGAAATTCATGAAGAACAACTCTAAAATCCAAGAATATGTGCATGCATGCAAGAATTCACTCTTAAATTCAACTCTTTAAACCAATTCTTGACTTTAAACTCTAAATTACCATGAACCATGCAAGATACAACTCAAATTCACAAATGAGAGGATGAAATCTCTACCTTAGGTCTTGAATTTCAAGTAAGGAGGCTCAAATATGCAATCTCTCTTTAAGTCTTCTAATTTTCTAAGCCAATCTAGGTGAACTCAATTCCTTCCAACTCTCTAGCTCTCTCTCACATTTTTGGTCTCTAGAGGAAATGAAGATGGTGTATCAAAAATGTATAAGGCATAATAAGGGTGGGTTTCTGAGTCAATCCAGTCAATGGCAATTTCGTAAATAACTTGAACTAATGCGATTTAGCTTTATTTAATCTAATTTAATCACACCAAATCAAATTTCAATTAAATCTTCCATAAAATCACATAAAAATCCTAATTAGCATATAATACCAATCAATTTCAGATTCGACCGCCGATAAGGTCTTCAATTTGCAGTTCAAAACTTAAAACATGAACAGATTAATCAATTGATAAACAGATAGAAATGCAATGAAGCAACATACTCATGCATTCAGTTTAGGATTTCATCCTAATCAGTTACTTATCATATTCAGTCACAGCTTAGCAGTAATCAGAGGTGAGGGTTGTCACAGTGTGAGAGAAAGTCAAGTTTTATGGAGCCAGCCTGAACGTCTCACACACGGGACTTTGTTTCTTGTACTTGTCCTTCCGTTTTACACCTTAGAGGGGGGCTGAAACGAGAAGGAAAGTGATAGGGGTTTCTCTGATTGAGTCATTACCACCGCCGAAGACGAGGAGAAGGACGATCGTGATTGGTCCAATAACAATGAGACAACCTCATATGATGCTGATAATGGAAGAGGGAAACCAACGTCACCGATGTGGGAAAGAGGGGGAGGTAGAGAGAGAAGGGGGGAGAGAGAGAGAGAAGGTTTGGGGGAATGAGAGTTAATGAGAGAACAAGTGCGCGATAAAAATATATATTTGGGTAGTTTGGTCATTTCGCCTAAGTATGTCCTTATGGACAGACTATTTTAGCATGTGGATTTTTGGAATTGTTATCTACAATAACCTAAAATGGATTCATAAAAACACGTTTATCTATATTTGCTTTCATCGTATTTTTTTTTAAAGTTGTTTTTTTTTTTTAATAGTTTTTATCAATAAAATTGATATTGTAATTTATATTTTATTAATTTTTTATTTTTTTTTGGGGGGTTAATATCCCTTATACTAAAATCCTAGATCCGTCCCAACCCATATATATATATATATATATATTTATCATGTATCTATGAGCACATTTAGTTTTACATGTTTTCAGTCAATCGATTGTATTTAAATATGTACACTGTGGGTTCAAAATTTTAGGTTCATTTTTCTCACTGATTTATTTTTTTTAGATTTCTTATTAGTTTAATTCACTTGCATGCTTTTATAATTAATGAATGGGTAAATTAAGCTGACATAATGAATGGGTAAATTAAGCTGACATATTGTTTAGAGAAAATACAATAAATTTTACAAATTTGATATAATTATAGTAAACTCCCTTAAAGTTTAAAGTCACATAACACTTAATCTTCTTCATTTTTCTTTTTAATAATTAGTTAGTGTGGGGACATATTTTCTGATCACCGACACGTGGCCGAGGTGACACCGAAGTGTCAGCCGAGGTGTCACGTGTCCTGGTTAGATACCAGGATGATCTCGGCTAAGCCGAGGTTATCTGCGAGAATACAGGAATCCGGGATAATTGGATAAGGGACAGGAGTCCTAGAAAGAAGAAAGACTACAAGATGGATATAGGTAATACTCTCAGGAAGTCTATCCTTATCTCTTGAAGAGTCCAAGGTAAATCCGGAATTAGAGTCCATGGAAGTGGGACTTCTAGTGGGATTGGGATGGAGTAAAACTATAAAAGAATGGCACCCCTGGCGGGTCTAAGGTACGCAATTTTAAACCTTAAGCAGTAATTTAAGCACTTGAATTATCTTTAAGAGATACTGACTTGATCGTTGGAGAGCCCCCGGGTGGAAGAACCACCGCCGGAGCCTTTTCTTTCTGTGCAGGACAGTAAGGTGCCATCTATTCTGCCTGTGTTCTATAGCTGAATTACTAAGGAGGGCAGTATGATCGGAAAATCACTCACACAATTTGGCACCGTCTGTGGGAACGAAAGAAGAGTAGATGGCCAGTAACACGGAGAAGGAAAAGATTGGGGACAACACTCCTGCTGGGAGTGGAAGACCCGTCGACCCTAACGCTGAAGAAGGAGATCACAACGAAGAAACTCGTGATCAGAATCACGCAGAGAAAGGTGTCGGCCAAGATGGCGGCACATCAAAGAAAGCGAACCAGGGCAAGTACTATAACGAGGACAACCTCCAGATCTGGAAAGATAGATATCTGAGAAGGGATGAAGAAGTAAAGGAGCTGGCAAACAAGTTGGCAGACCTTCAATCGGTCGTCAACTTCATGATGCAAAATAATGTCATGCAGCCGCCATACCCGCTACAGGACACGCCAATGCTAGCGGTAAACGCCTAGAAGAAGGGGCAGAAAGAAATCCCCGAAGCCCTTCAACACACGAGGAGTGGAAGGCACTCTCACCGACCCTCCAGGGAAGTCGGCCGAGAAGAGCCGAGAAGAGAAGAGTCCCGAAGGACATATCACGAGAAGGAGGCAGACCCCAAAGAACATCGGCATGTTCCGGGGCGGGTATTGTGTTTCGATGCATCCTGTGGGGAAGGATCGAAAAGGGGCCACCATGAGGCCGAGAGTAGTGCGCCGAAAAGGCTAAAGTCCAAAGACAGCCGGGCTGCAGGGAGAAGTAAAGAAGACTTGAGAGATTACCTCAAGAGGAAGCGAGAGAATGCCGGAGTCGAAGCAACCTTCCCGGTTAAGCCGAGGACACCATTCTCGATGGAATTGGACAAATTCGTCACGCCGAAAAGATTCAGTATGCCAAGGTTCCAGATATATGATGGTAAGTTAGACCCTAACTTCCATGTTGGATTATTTTTGAATTCAATGGCATTATATAGTGGGAATGAGCCATTGCTCTGCAAAGTGTTCCCTTCATCCTTCGAGGAGATTCCATTAGATTGGTTCCACAAATTACCAAAGGGGAGTGTGAAGACTTGGGAAGGTCTGGCCGAGATGTTTGTAGCCAGATTCATAACAAACAAACTGCAGCCATTGAGGGTGGATGCATTGATGGCTCTGAAGATCGGCAAAGATGAAAGCCTTAGGGCCTATGCAAAGAGGTACTATGAGGTGTTCAATCGAATACTAGAATGCAACCAGGAGGTGGTCGTCGTGTCTTTCAAGAACAGCCTGAAGGATGACTGTCCACTGCGGAAGTCTTTGGCAAAAACCCTGCCAAAGAGCATGGAAGAGCTCATGGCGAGAATCGAGAAGTATACACGAGCCGATGAAGATACATCGAGGAATAAGGAGACAAAGCCAGAAAAAGGCAACGGCTCGCCGAAGCGAGGCCGAAGTAACAATGGACCCAACAAACAGGAGACAGAGTTGAGGGCTAAGCAGGCAGTGATGACGGTGTTCCGAATTCCGGTCTACAAAGTCCTTGATCAAATTCGAAATCAGCCCTACTTCAGGGCGCCGGCAAGGGCACCAGGAGAATTTATGGGAAGAAACCTTGGTAGGCGTTGTGCTTACCACAATGATGAGGGGCACCCAACTCAGGGTTGCAGAGCCCTTAAAGCACACTTAGAAGATTTGGTGAGGCAAGGCCATCTGAGAGACCTAGTGGATGAGGCCAAAACAAGGGAAGAACATGCACGATTGGCTCAAGCACAGCTTCGCCTCCAAATAAGCAAGAACCACAAAGTGAGCGGACCTCGGGTGGTTAATGTGATCCACTCAAAGGTGAATGAAAACGACATACGGGGGAAGACACAGAGGGTAAAACACCTGCAGCACGTCAACCAAGTCGGACTGAAAAGACCTCGGCCTGAAGAGTGCCAAGGACCGATGATAGCCTTCACAGAAGCCGACCTTGATATGGTCCAGCACCCGCACAATGATGCCTTGGTAGTATCCTTCTAGGTTGGGGAGTGTCAGGTGAAACGTATCCTGATTGATCAAGGTAGCTCCTGCGACATCATGTATGTCAGATGTTACAAGGAGTTAGGCCTTCACCCTGATGACATGGAACAGTCAAATGGCCCGATGGTCAGCTTTAATGGAACGCCGACATGGCCATTGGGCGCAACAAGCTTGGAGATACAGGCCGGCACAAAGAAGATCAAGACAGAATTCATTGTGATTGACACGCCCTCGCCTTACAACATTATTTTGGGGAGGCCGTGGTTGCATGTAATGGGGGCAGTTCCCTCAACACTGCATCAACTGCTATGGTTCCCAACAGAACATAGGATTGAGGAAGTCAGAGGAGATCAGTTGCAGGCAAAAAATTGCTCCATGGCAGCAATGAAATTAACCTGCAGCATTCGGGAACCAGAGAAGGCAGAAGTCAAAAAAGAGGACATGAAGGTCCTAGATGATGTCGGCAAGGAGCCGACCGAGAAAAGTGAAGAAGCATTGAAGAAAATCCTCGTCCAGGAGGGCGATGAGGAATGCTTCTTTCTTCTCGGCACAGGATTAGCCGAATAAGAGGAAAGGGAGTTGGAAGCCTTTCTAAGGAAAAATATTGAGGTGTTCGCTTGGACACCTTATGAAATGCCTGGCATTGACCCCGAGGTCATATGTCACAGACTCAACGTTGACAGGTCGACCAAACCTATAATACAACGGGCCAGAAGACCGACGTTGATACACGTCGAAGCAGTGGAGGAGGAAGTGGACAGACTTCTGGAGACCAGGGCCATCAGAGAAGCCAATTACCCGACATGGCTGTCAAACACCGTGGTAGTGAAGAAGAATAATGGCAAGTGAAGGGTCTGCGTAGATTTTACAAACTTGAACAAAGCTTGTCCCAAAGACAGTTTTCCTCTACCAAAGATCGACCAGTTGGTGGATGCCGCATCTGGACATGGAAGGATGAGCTTCTTGGATGCTTATAGGGGGTACCACCAGATAGCCATGTACCCCCCGGATGAGGAGAAGACAGCGTTTATCACCCCAAAAGGTTTGTATTGTTACAGAGTTATGCTTTTTGGGTTGAAAAACGCAAGAGCAACTTACCAAAGGCTGATAACCAAGATGTTCAAACACTTGATTGGCCGAACAGTAGAAGTCTACATTGATGACATGGTCGTGAAGACCAAGGAACCAAAGGATCATCTAGCTGACCTAAGAGAGGTCTTTGACATACTCAAAGCATATCGGCTCCGACTTAACGCATCGAAGTGCGCGTTTGGAGTCGGATCCGGTAAATTCTTGGGATACCTAGTGACTAGAAGGGGCATTGAAGCCAGCCCAGATCAGATCAAGGCCATCCTGGAATTACAGAGTCCGACATCGGCGAAACAGGTCCAGATGCTTACTGGAAAGGTCGCAGCCCTAAATAGGTTCATAAGCCGAAGTTCGGACAAATGTAAACCTTTTTTCAATCTGGTGAAAAAAGCCACGGATTTTCTACGGACTGAGGAATGTGAGGCCGCTTTGGCCGACCTAAAGAAATATCTTACCACGGCTCCAGTCCTCTCGACGCCTGAACCTGGGGAGGATTTGTTTTTATACTTAGCAGTTTCAAAGCACGCGGTAAGTGCTGTGATAATTCGAGAAGAGCAGGGAGAGCAGAAGGCTGCTTACTATGTAAGTAAAACCTTGGCCGATGCAGAAACAATGTATTTACCACTGGAGAAATGAATGCTAGCCTTGGTAATGGCATCAAAGAAGCTAAACCACTACTTTCAGGCTCACAAGTTCGTGGTACTAATAGAGCACCTATTGAAATCCTTGTTGCAACAAGGGGATTTGACTGAGAGAATAGCCAGATGGGCCGTAGCTTTAGGCCAATATGACCTGGAGTTCAGGTCGAGAACAGCAATTAAGGGCCAAGTCTTGGCCGACTTCGTGGCCGAGTTCTCGCCAGAATACGTCGAACATTGGGCTCCGTTGAGCCGAGATGACCGATGTCGAAACAAGGAAAGAGAAGCCCAGCCAAAGGCTAAAGAACCAAAGAAGGAAAAACTCAGACCCTGCAGCATTTACATCGGCGACTCCTTTCAACTTTTTGTTGATGGGAGCTCAAACCGGCAGGGGGCAGGGGCAGGAGTAGTGTTATTATCTCCCGATGGAGAGATATTGGAGCAGTCCATTCGACTGGGGTTCAAAGCCTCGAACAATGAGGCGGAGTATGAAGCATTGATTCTTTGGATTTGGCGATTCTGTGAAGCAGATGAGGTAATAGTTTTTTGTGATTCACAACTTATAGTGAATCAAACTACAGGAGAGTTTGCAGCCCGAGACGAAAGGATGTTGGCATACGCAAAAGAAGTCATCAGGCTGGCAGCCTTGTTTCAAAATTGCCGACTTCTTCAAGTTAGCCGAGATGATAACAGCCACGTCGACGCGTTGGCCTATTTAGCAAGTTCAATGCAAACCGGAAAGACAAGGACAATAATGATCGATTACCTATCAGGCCCGAGCATAGAGCCATTGCATTCCTGAAAGAGGAAAAGCTGCCAGAAGAACGAAAGGAAGCACACAAGGTCAGATTGAAGTCGGCAAGATTCAGTTTGACAGCAGAAGGACATCTCTACAGAAGATCCTTTACTGGACCTCTTTTAAGGTGTGTACACCCTCTTCAGGTCGAAGACTTTTTATATGAAATTCATGAAGGAGTTTGTGGAAGCCACGCAGAGGGCAGATCGTTAGCTCACAGGGCCATTACCCAGGGGTATTGGTGGCCCTATATGCAAAAAGATGCAGAAGCGTATGTGAAGAAGTGTGAACAATGCCAGAGGTTTACACCCTTGATACATCAGCCAGCTGCTGACCTGAACCCGGTTTCCAGCCCTTGGCCATTTACCCAATGGGGCATGGATCTCGTTGGACAATTACCCTGCAATCAAGCAATGAAGTACTACCGTAGCAATGACTACTTTCACAAAGTGGATAGAAGCAGAGCCTGTTGCCAAAATCCGAGATGTGGATATGAAGAACTTCATCTGGAAAAACATCATCACTAGATTTGGGATTCCAAGAGCAATAGTTGCCGACAACGGAACACAATTTGACAGCAAACTCATCAAGAATTTTTGTGCAAAGTTCAAAATAAAGAATTACTTTTCAACACCAAGCTTTCCCCCAAAGTAATGGGCAAGCTGAAGCATCCAACAAAGTAATTCTGGATGGAATAAAGAAGAGGCTGCAGGCAGCAAAAGGAAAGTGGGTAGACAAATTGCCTAACGTGCTCTGGGCATATCGCACTATACCGAGAAGATCAACAGGGGAATCCCCCTTTGCCATGGCTTATGGCACAGAAGGAGTCATTCCATTGGAGATCGGCATCCCAGGAATCAGAACACAGGGAGTTGAGAATAGGACTAATGATGTGCTCTTAGCCCGAGATCTGGATCTACTGGAAGAAAGAAGAGAGAAAGCTGTAATCCAGCTTGCGGCATACCAGCAACAGCTTGTCAAAGCTTACAACAAGAAGGTCAATCCAAGGGAATTTCAAGTCAACGAGCTAGTCTTGAGAAAAGTCGTCGGCAATAAGAAGGATCCCAGAGAGGGCAAGCTTGGCCCAAACTGGGAAGGACCATCTAATTACTACTTGGTGTTAGGAAATGGGGCATATCGGCTCGAAGATAATGAAGGCAAAGCATTGCCTAGACCATGGAATACTTGTAATTTAAAGTTTTTCTATCATTAGATGCCTGTTTGATTTCTTGCCGATATAATCAATAAAATCTTAGCAGAATTTTCCAGAACTTATGAACCTATACACAATATTGTTTTTTGAATAATGAGAATCCAAGTGGAACTTAGGTTCACATTGGGGGCAGAGAGAAGACAGTAAAGCTTAGCCGACGTTAAGCCGAGATTGTGTTTAACCGTAGTTAATCTGAGATAAAGCTTAACCGAAGTTAAACAGAGATTATACTTAACCGAAGTTAAGCTGAGATACATTCCTTATCTTTACTTGTTGAAATTTGTAGCAATTTACAAGTTAAAGTTAAGCTGAGATAAATTCCTTATCTTTACTTGTTGAAATTTGTAGCAATTTACAAGTTAAAGTTAAGCTGAGATAAATTCATTATCTTTACTTGTTGAAATTTGTAGCAATTTACAAGTTAAAGTTAAGCCGATATAATTGTTTATCTTTACTTGTCGAAATTTGTAGCAATTTACAAGTTAAAGTTAAGCCGATATAATTGTTTATCTTCACTTGTTGAAATTTGTAGCAATTTACAAGATGAAGTTAAATTAAGTTTATTGATTCAGCCCCTTGTTAAAACTTGAGAAAAGTTTGCCAATTAAAATTGTATGCTTTATACTTGTTGAAGTTTATGGAAAATTTACAGGTGAAGTCCTAGCCGAGATAAACCTTCAGGTAAACATACCCGAGGTATTTATCCCCGAGGAGATTGTACAAAGGAGGAGAGACTTGCAAAATATTCTAAGTATAGAATCATGCAGAAGCAGTCATAAGAATATAAAAGTACAAACACTCAGTAGAAGAAAGTTGTATCTAGCATCAGAATGGAAAAAGGCACATCGGCCATATACAGAGTTTACATTGTTCTGAAAACAAGAACGTACAAAAAGCACAAAAGACAGAAAAAGAAAAAGCATCACAGTTGTGTTTCTTCAACTTCAGGAACAGTTTGAGTTTGAACCTCGGCCACTTCTTGGTGAATTACCTCGGTAGATTCTTGCGAAACTACTTTGGCAACCTTTTCTGCAACTACCTCGGCGTCAATCTCAGCAAGCGTCTTATCTAGACTCCTCTCAGCCAGAAGAAGGTCGGATGATAAATGCCCCGGATTAGCTTTCTTGGGCACCTCCTCAAGCTCCTCATCTTGGGTTAAGTCCAGGACTTGATCACCCTGAGGAGGAGACTTGGTTTCATTGGCGTCCTTAGGCTTCCTTACTAGCGCATTATCATCATCCTTATCCTCCTCCTCGGCTTCAGGCTCGGATTCTTCCTCATCTTCAGTTTGACTTGGAGGAGGAGGATGAGGGAATGGCAGAGGAATGGCATCGGCCTTGCGCAATGGCGAGTCATCTGGGACATTAAGCTTCTTAGCAAGAGACATCCAACCAAAGGAGAAGCCCCTGTTGCATGCCTGCCTAACTTGAAGCTTGTAGTCTTCAGCGACATCGGCCATGCCTTGAGCATAGGCCTTTTCATCAGCCTCTTCGATTTTAGCCTTTTTCGTGGCTAGGGCTTCTTGAAGCTCCTTCTCGGCCTGGGCCCTCCTATCCTCAGCTTCCTTCAACTGGGCTTAAAGAACTTTGTTTATAGCTTCGGTAGCGCCGACCTTTTCCTCGGCAGAAGATTGGGCTTTTGTAGCAGCCTCGGCTTGGTCTTCCAATTTTTTCATTTTTGCTTCAAGACCTTTATTGGACCTTTTGAGGCCGGAGACCTCCCTCCTAGCCTCGGCAAGCTTCTCCCGATTTTCAAACGACTGCATGAAGAAGGAGTGGGCATGCTGGATAGCCTGAAGGCAAAAAACAGTGTTAGAAAATACTCTAAGTAAGAAACAGAAAGGAAATAAAAATTCCAAGTAGGAACATTTACCTGAACAGAATGTTGAAGCATGAGGCAGTAGTTCTCATACTCACTGATCTCGGCGTTCCGCTCAAGGTCACCAGGGAGTAAGAGGGCAGTGCTGAGTGCAACGCCGATATTAATATCCCCGGCACTGTCACTCTCAAAGACTGGCTTGTTTTCCAGAGTAATTTTTGGCTCCCAAGGGACCAGGGGCTTTTTTGACTTAGAATTTGTGCCAGAGGACAACCTTGGCTTCTTTGATTTTGAAGAGGAGGATGGCTGTGCTTCAGCAGATCTTTTTAGGGGATCAGAAGCGGTCTCCTGGCTCCCAGCCAATTATGAAATTGGCAGTGTGTCTTCGGTCTCGATTTGAGCTACCGTATTGCCAATGAGCTTTTTTGGTTCTTTTTGGTTTTGGTGGGGGCATGGTGAGCATCGGCTGAGCATCGACGTCGGTAGGGAGGTCGGCCAGGAGGTCTTGAGCCACAGGCTTTCGACGAACCATCTCGGCAGTTTTGACAAGACGTCGCCGACGTTTTCATTCAGGAATAGGGATCAAGTAGAGTGCCGAAGTGGATGGCAAATCCGCTGGGTCAGACATTGATCCTTGGTCTGTTCGTGATGTGGACGTAGTCTGGGTTGTGACAGAAGGTGGAGAGAGGCTCTTTTTCTTCTTTCATCTGGGGACGTCGGGCAAAACAGACTTGTACGTTGGGATGAAATTTAACAACAGAGGAGCTTTCTTTTTGGCTATAGGGAGATCTAGAAGTTTCTTTCAGTCTTCGCTGGGGGCGTAGAATTGGCGAAAATTTTTCGGTGGCTGATGCAGATCTGCAAAAGAAAACTAGCGTTAGAAACAGACAAAGTTTTGAAGACTTAAAAAAGAAACAAGTCATTGACAGTGGGCTCTTACCCTTGCCCTCCTAAACAGTTCGAGGAAGAGGGTATAAATGGACATCTTCGTCTAGGGCAAACTCCTAATTTCCAGTGGCAATAAGGTAGTCGTCTCCAGCCCCCTTGTTGGAGTCTGGGAGGTCGGCTATAATTTTGAATTCAGTGGACCTCAGCTTGAGGTAATAGACAAAGCTTTTTTCTTTTAAGTTCAGGGCGTACATGGTATAACAAAACTGGATATCGGCAAGGGTAATCCTAACATTCTCACGCTTAGCCAGGGCTATGATACCATTAATCACTCTGTAGGAGTTAATGGTAAGTTGCATAGGGTTCAACTTATAGAAGTGGAGAACCTCAAGGAAAAGGGTAGTAAGTGGCAGCCGAAGTCCACACTCAGCGAAAGCTACTATGGGAAAGGGCATTGAGTTGTCAGTGGGCATAATGGAGTCATCATCCCCGGCAAGTCTTAGATGGACATCGTCGGGAATGGAGAACTCCTGCCTAAAATATTCTAGTTTGGTTGGGGTATTCACCCTGTGCCTCCACATACCCATGATATCGGCGAAAGGATATTTAAAATCAAGAAAAAGAGGTTTTCTAAGGGTTATGGTAATCCCGGCTTCAGTTTTCAGTTTTCCTATGAATTAATAGGTCCTACAGACAATTCCCAAACCTAAATCTACGAAGAACAAGTATGGAGGGCAAAAATCTGGGAAACAGAAAAGCAAGAGCGAAGTTTCAGAATCAAGAACAGAGGTAGGGCTATCAAAAGCATAAAGAATACATTGAGTAGACGGTCAAGAACAGTGACAAAAGTGCAAGAAAGTGATGAACAGTGTATGGACAGAAATCAAATTCACTTGAATACTTTCAGATATATGACTCACAAGATTTGAAAGAAAAATGGGAGCAAATAATATCCACAGAAATGAAAGCAAAGGGAACAGTGGCTTACCAGAGAAATAGAGTCGAAATGAGTTTCGCCGAAGTCAGACGACAGTTACAGATGTGATGCAACGATGACAACTTCACGAGAGAGGAGAAGGAGAGACAGTCACAGAGCTTGGAGCTTGAAGCAATGGCGGTTTCGAAGAAGAAAGTTTAGAGAGAGAGAAAGCAACGAAATCGAATGCAAAGGTGAAGAGCCAAAGGGCAGAGGCAAAAGTTTTGTCAAAATTTGAAACGGCAGCAAAACAGAAGCATTTAATGCGCCTGGGGTAACGCGGACGTCAGACGGCGCAGACAGATGAAAGACGGCTTGCGAGCGCGTCACAGGCATGAGCCAGTGGAAACGGAACACGTAGGTGAACTGGTTAAAAAGTGACGCATGACAGCTCATACGCGTGAAAGAGTTCACTGGAATTCTTGTTCTCCGAAGAGAGCATGATGGGCCAAAAGTAAATGATCTCGATTGGAAAGTTCTTGAGCCGATGTTCAACAAGTGTGCTACTATAGGTTCCATCACCTCAGAATGCCGAGGTAATAGAACCTAGGGGGCAGTTGTGGGGACATATTTTCTGATCACCGACACGTGGCCGAGGTGACACCGAAGTGTCAGCCGAGGTGTCACGTGTCCTGGTCTAGATACCAGGATGATCTCGGCTAGGCCGAGGTTATCTGCGAGAATACAGGAATCCGGGATAATTAGACAAGGGACAGGAGTCCTAGAAAGAAGAAAGACTACAAGATGGATATAGGAAATACTCTCAGGGAGTCTATCCTTATCTCTTGAAGAGTCCAAGGTAAATCCGGAATTAGAGTCCATGGAAGTGGGACTTCTAGTGGGACTGGGATGGAGTAAAACTATAAAAGAATGGCACCCCCGGCGGGTCTAAGGTACGCAATTTTAAACCTTAAGCAGTAATTTAAGCACTTGAATTATCTTTAAGAGATACTGACTTGATCGTCGGAGAGCCCCCGGGTGGAAGAACCACCGCCGGAGCCTTTTCTTTCTGTGCAGGACAGTAGGGTGCCATCTATTCTGCCTGTGTTCTACAGCTGAATTACTATGGAGGGCAATGTGATCGGAAAATCACTCACACAGTTAGTCATATAGATAGAAAAATTATGTTGTCACTTGCTTATACTAAAATGTATATTTTACTTCATTTGTTGTGCCCTCACATTTTTTTTTAATTATTTCAATCTTACTAAAAGAAATATCAATGTAATTATATTAAAATTATAAAATTTACGATATATATTTTTTAAATCGTAAGAGATATTAATATAACTTATTGAAAAATCTTAAATTTCCTGAAATATTGATATGTGATTATGTTTTAATTTTTAAACAATAAGTAACAATCTCAATCAAACAATCAAAGGCAAATTGACACAACGATTTAACGTGAAAAAATTACAATTGGAGCGCCTTCAATTGTGATAAAAAAAAATTACAAGTCAAAGACAGAAAATAATCCATTAAGAAGACAAAAAGAAATTACACAAGTGTATCCTCAATTACTTAGGGAATCCATACTTGAATTGAACCGATCCCAATGTGCCTCTTTCAATACCATCTTGACCTCATAATTGCCTTGTCCAACATTAAATCCACAACACCAATGTTGAATCCACGACAATGAGCCACTTCAGAATTCATCAAAGCTTTATGCCCATGTTCTCCGGACTCCACCAAAGAATCCTTCTTTATTTGTGAATAAAAAAATAAGAACAATCATTGATGTTTGACAATCTGTAGTTCGTTGATCAATGGATCACCTTCTATACACCAAGAAAACTCATATAAAACACCATCCAATAAAAAACACTTTGTTTTTTCTTCCTCTCTAAAAATATGGACAGTTCAAACCCTAAAATGAGTGAACAGTGCACTTTATAGTAAACTTGATCGCGAAGACTGCTCGAGCGGTGTGACTAAAGGTGGTGCGAAACATATAAGCTGACTGCTGGCGCGCAACTTTCATCGTTCGAGTGGTAAAGTTTTCTTATTAGAAGTTAGTCACTCTACAAAAATACTGGATGATCATTTTCTTTGCTTGAGCGCACAAATGACCACTCAAACGGTCAAACAATTACGACTGTAGTTTTACTTTTTGCTTCGAGGGGTGTTGTCCCCTGGACTTCCACGAGCTAATTGGGCAACTTGATTCTCGTACATAGTCAGCAAAGTAACAAATATAAAAGTCTCAAGACCACAGACTCCTCTGCATAAACATATTTTTAATTGGATTCGCTTCTAAACACTCATAATTTCATTAAAATAAAAGAGCAAATAAAATTACAATTAAAAAAAAAAATATCAAATGAGATTATAAATTACAAAAATCTAACTCTTACCTGAAAAGTTATAATTAATGAGGGTGTTTGTTTGGGTTTGTTTAAATCAACTTATAGCTTGTAGCTTTGGAAAAACTATTTTGATCTATTTGGTTAAACTTATTTCAAATAGTTTCTGATTTTAACAACTTATTTTAACTCAGAAAAGCTGATTTTGAGAAGCTGCTCACCCTTTACTTCTGATTATTAGTTTCTGCTGTGGATATATTAATTTACGATTATACTCTTACATTTTTTTATTTTTTATTTTTTTCAAAAATAAAAAAAGACCAAAATGGACTATAGATTATTATTATTATTTTTTTTTATGAGAATGTAGACAAACAGTGAATAATAAAATATAAAAGTTAATTAAAAAGTTACTTCACAGCTTATTTAACAAATACTACTCAGTAAATTAAATATATAATCCAATAGCTGCACCAAACAAATTAACAATTTTTAATTAAAATCATAATTTATAATTTGTTAAATTATAATTTATAATTTATTTTAATAGTTACACCAAACGAGACCAATATGCTAACCAAAATTCCAACTTGCTTGGCCGTCCTGACATGTCAATGTTGGGACGGTCGAAATACTTTTCACAACCAGCGTCATCTACATGATAAGTTATTCAATACTTGTAAAGCAACATCAGGCAGTGTTTTAAAATAACGTCAGCTTCAGGTAGTGTTTTAAAATAGAGAAGTGATTGGTAGCTTGGATTCGAGCCCTCCGAATCGCCCCGAATTCAAAAACGACATCGTTTTCGTCGTTTTTGATTTTTTTTTTTTTTTTGTTTTAGAAGAAGAAAAATAGAAGAAGAAAAGGAAAAATGAGGAAGGAAAAGAAGAAGAAGAAGAAGAGAAGGAGAAGAAGAAGAAGAAGAACTAGACTGGAGGGGCCAACAAAATCGGGCTGGAGGCGAAGCCGGGGCGAAGGCCGAGGCAGAGGCAATGGACGGAGGCGGAGGCAGAGGCGGGGGCTGCGAGGCAAAGGCGGAGGCGATGGTAGGGCTGCGACGAGGTGACGGCGGGACGACGATCGGGCGGAGGCGACGGCGGGCGGAGGGGCTGCCATCTCTTCCCCTCTCTTCTCTTTCTCTCTTCTCTTCTATCTGATTCGGGGGATTCGAGGGACTCAAATTCGGAGAAAAAAACATTTTCCTTTAAAATAAGATAAATTATAAATACATTTATTGAGATTTAATTAAAATATAAATTATTTTTTATAAATTTAAAAATTACATTTCACCCGTTAAGATTTCTAATTTTATAAAAAATTGTCTTTTTTATTAATAAATCATTAAGTCAATTAATAGTTTTTATGATGTTATAAATATATTTTAATTAATAATTTATGTAATTTTTTTATTGTATAGGAAATCAATTATGAATTTCTTTTTTTTAGTTAATTCTATAAAATAAAAAATTTTAACAAGTGGATATTTATAATTTTTCAAACTAAAAGCAACAATCTATACTTTAAACAAGTCTCAATGAGTATTTATAATTTACCCTTTAAAACAATAGTTATCAGCTAAAATCATACTATTCATTTTTTTGTATTAGAGTTTTAAGAGATAGTATATTAATTGTCAATCAATCAATAAAATGAAATAGAGTATTACTTTGAATATATTGAATAATTTTTTCATGTGTACGTTAGTAGACATGTTTGATATAATTTATTATAAGTTAAAAAATGATAATTAAAAAATAGAAGTCAAAGTAGGGAGTTTCGGTCAAAACCCTCTCATAATAAAATTTTAATACTTTAAGGACAAAAAATAAAGTTTTTTTTTATAAAAAAAATTCTAACAAATATCACTATTATCAAAATATCAAATTTTAAAATAATACAACTTTTGATATAGATATCGATTTTTAATAAAATTAATATTTTTAGAATTCTTTTATCAAGATCTATCAAATAAGATTTATGTTGATTATGAAATTCTTTTTGTTTGACAATTATTTTATTTGACAGTAACATGTTACTCTGATTAACAATAATATATTACTCTTGCAATATTGTCCAAGAAAGAAAAGAAAATATATATATATATATATTACTTTGTACTTATTCAATTATTTGTTTTCTCCTTAGGAGTTTATGAAGAAAAATAAATTGGGCTGTATTTTTTATCAAATAAAGATCCAATTGAGAGGGTTTGACTGAATTTCTCGCCAAAGTACTCTCCCACAGCTTCCAACAATCAATTTTTTCATCTTATTTAATTTATTTTTACCAAATAAAATGTAAGTAGAATTGCACAAAATAATCTAGCATGGACTTTTCAAAATAAAATAAAATATAAACAATTAAGATAAATTGCCCCAACTAATACAATATAAACCAATTATAGTCATGTGTGGTTGTTGACTCTTTTGAACAAAAGTTTACCCCCATTGACAGCTTGCGTAGAACAATTCCCCTTCTAGAGTTCACATTAATAATTTAACAAAGGACCGATGATTACAAAGGACCTAGAAGCATATTTGAGGGTGGCGCCGCTCACACTTGAAGTGTTCTTGGATTTTGAGGCAAACTATGAGTGTCTTGTTTGCAACTCCACTCCAAAATTTTCTCTCCTACTTTCTTGCATCCCCCACCCTCTCTCTCTCGATCTCTCTCTCTCTCTACAAAAGTATATCCTCTCTCTCTCTCAAAAGAGGGGTCCAAGAAGACAAGTACTAGGTCTAGGACGCCCACAAGCCACATGTATTAATACGTTTTGAATGATGTGAATATAATTTTTTGAAATTAAAAGTTATGTTAATGAGTGTTTTAATATAAAATGAATTATTTTATTTATTTATTTATTTTTATCAATTGGTAGTAGAGTCATTATAAATACGAGAAGTATTAATTAAATTTACAATCTCACATTACAAAGTGTTGCTTCACAACTACTCAGCCAAAAATATTCTTGTTCAATCATATATATATATATATATATATTTTGTAACTTTTGTATTGGTATAATGTTTCTCGTCCAATATATTAAGGTTTTAGATTTTCCGTTTTACATGGTTGTTGAGATCTCTAATTTAATGTATAATATTGCAACGCATTATTAAAATTTAAAATAAATTGTCTATAATTGTTAAGCTTATTAAAATATTTTTCATCTTTTAAAAATGAAAAATATTTTTCACCCAAGTTGACTTATTTTTCATTAATCAAGGAAAATATTTATTATAAAAAAAAAAATTGTTATTATACCAAACGTTAGAAAATGTGAAAACAATAAAAAAAAAAATATTTTCCTTGACTAACAGAAAAGAAGCCTACTTGAGTAAAACTATTTTTTATTTTTAAAAAGTGAAAAATATTTTTTGAATGAAATAATACTAATGGCACTACATTATCACCACTACCATCACTTCCACCACCACACCACCACCATGGCCTTCACTTCCACCGTTGTCGTTTCCACTGCCACAACCACTACCAACCCCCATCTCCATTGCCGCTGTGCCACCACCACCACAATCACTACCATCCTGTTACCACTAATACAACTATTAGTACATTCATTTTAGGACGGGAGTCATGCAAACATAAAAAAAAGTATTTTTAAAAAAAAAAAATTCAACTGGTAACCATTATCTACTGAAACAAACAGAACGTTGGAATAAGTTTAAAGACTACTTAACAAATGATGTATGTGAATGAATAAGATTTTCTAAAAACAAATTTCACTAAAATAATTTTTGTAAAATTTTATGCAGTTGGGCTATAAGTTCGATTTTAAAACATTCAAGTTAATTGTCACAGACTCTACTCTTTTGAGACTAAAAGAGAGTCCACCTATCTGTCCATTGTCCACTATCCACTATGTCTAAGTGTCATCTATCTGTCTACCTATTGTTCACATGTCATCTTCTTATTTGTCAACATGACATCCTCTTATTTGTTTATATGTCACATATATATTTACCTAATTTGTCTATATCACCACCACCGCTAGTGACTTTTCAAACTAGTTTTCTGGCTAGTAGGGTAAAAATAGAAGAAAAAAAAAATCTTCAAAATAATAATTTGGTCTTCTGAACAAATAATTTCATCAATTATGTCATTATTTTCATAAAAGATAAATTCTTAAACTTTTTTTCCAATAGAAATAAACTTATTACTAATAAACCGCCATATATATTTGGCATGTTTGATTCGCCGGATTAGAGGGGGGACTATTCACTATTTGGATTGTAATCCAAATAGTGTTTTTTATCCGTCGTTTGATTTTTTTTAGTCCGCCGGACTCCATGTCTGGCCGGACTCCTTATTCCCCATATGAGAGACTATTGTGTCCTAGGGGGGGTATGTGATAGTTTTTGGGGGACTATCCACTGTTGGGATTAGGTGGTCAAAATGATCATTTTGACCATCTACTATTTAATTATGTATTATATTTAATAAAATTCAATAAAATTTAAATGTCTCAATTTAAAAATAAAATAATTTTATTTAACTTTTTATTGATGTTTTATTTATTTAATTTTTTAATATAATTTTTTATAGATATTTTATTGATGTTTTATTTTAAAATTTTGTTTATATTTTATTTAATTTCATTATTTAAATTTAATAAATGTTTTATTTAATTTCATTGTTTGATTATTATTATTTTTAAAAACAAATTTATTTAAAATTTTAATTAAAAAAATAATATATGTTTTTATTGATATTTTATTTATTTATTTAAAAAAATAAATTTATTTAATTGTGTAAAAAATAAAAAAAATAAATTTTTATTTAATCTAGCTAAAAATAATTAAAATATTAAAGATATGTTTAATATTGCTATTACTTAGTAAACAATTGAAAAATAATAAAATAATCTTTTGCTCATTTATCCTATCCAGTCCGTCCAATCAAACGTTGGATTCACTAAAAATAGTCATTTTCAAACATCTAATCCCATGAAAAAACAAACACAGGATATATATCCAATCCAACCAAATAGTCCAGAAGATTCACAATTCCATAACTTAAATCCAATAAATTCTAATCCCCTTATCTAGTCCGTCTAATCAAACACATCTATCTTTATTTCATTATGTATTTTTGGTTGGTAACAAGCCTGGGGATATTAACCATGTTCCGCATAAGCCGCAATAAGACAACCACCCTTTGTCTTGCCTTCTTTTTGTATTATTATTGTTGTTGTTATTATTAAATAGCTGCCGGCACATATATATATATATATATATATCACACCACATTCTCTCATGACGCCCTAAATAACTTGTACATATTCTTCGGAAAGAAAGAGAGAGAAAGTGGAGAGAGAAATTGGCGAGGATGGCCACAGGAGCTGCCGGCGATGGCCTACTACGCGGCGTATTCGAAGGATGCATTTCCGGCTCCGACACGGGGATCCAACGGCGGCCATACCATCGTAACTGTACCTGCGCTCTCCACAAATCTCGCGGCCATTGTTCCCATGCATCTCGGTGTACCAACGTATCGTATCCAATCCGACGGTCGTGGAGCGAAGGTTGCCTCGCGTTGATGGCGGGGACTACGGCGGCGACGTCTGGGCACGCCTCGCCGTGCTCTTCGCCCGTTGTGACGACCTTCAATGACGTGGCAAAACCACAAATAATATTTAATTTGTCTATGGAAGATTAAGGTGGTTTGATTTTTTTTTTTTTTTTTTTTTCAGTCAAACCTTGATCTTGTTAATTTTGAATATCTCAAATTGATTTGGGATTGTAAAAGTTGTTGGGTGCGCAATACCACTGTCTATGTAATGTCGAGGTGAAATTTTTCTTGATGCTAATTGATTTTAGGAAAGATGATAGAAGTGAGTCTGATAAAATTAATTTTGTAAAATATTCATACAATATGGTTTGTGAATGTTTGATTCATATAATGTTTGATGCATGGTCTGAAGATTGATCATCAAGTGATTGGTCTTGTTGAAATGAAATGGTATGCCTATTGATCAAATGATAGTGAATTGTCAATTTGTTTAGGCTTTTCTTGTTTTTTCAATATTCTTACATGAAAAATAGAATGTTATGTTATGTAAATTAAATCTCCAGTGATTTATAATTTATTTCTTTATCCTTTTTTTCTCTTTTTGTGGATAGATCTAAACTGTCCATAACTTTAAAAAAATAAAATAAAATAAAATAAATAAATAATTAAATAATTATATATTAAGAGAGTTTGAATTTTCAATTTTCACCTGAGATTTGAAACAAAAGAAAAATAATAATAAAATAGTTTAAATTTATTTTAAGTACAGTAAGATGATATTCAAAATGAATTTGAATTATATATTAATTTATTAATATATTTTTTTTAATAGCATTATTATTTACGAAAAAGTGTATTATATATTTTTTTCATTTATTCTCTTTGGGAGTCCAAATTTTGGCATGAGGGAGATGCATGCATCTAAATAAATTTGCCAACAGTGTTAAAAACATGGATGATATTCACAAAATGAGTAATGGATGCGAGATATTGACTAAGTCCACATATGAGTTTATATTATCTATGATACATTTTTTTTTATTTCACATGTATGATTCATTATGTAAGATTTATTTGTGCACTTAAATATATTCTAAATTTAAATAGAGTTGTTAGAATATCATAATATTTAAAAATTATTGAATGGTAGAGACTCATTTTAAGTGTGGATTCTATTATACATAATTAAATCTAAATCACATAACAAAATTCATAGATAAATTATGGATTTTTTTTTTTTTTTTTTTGAGATTCAAGAGTTTTTTAAATTTAAAATGAAAAAATGAAGAAGTAGTTTCAGAATCAAGATTTAAATTAATCAAACCTACCAACTTTCCAGAAATTTTATTTTTGTCAGTGAACATGGCACCCATTTTAATTTTCTTTCTCCGACACGTCAGGTGGCCATGCCAAATTAATCAGTCTTTCAACAGAAAAATGAGCAATTTTGGTGAGAGTGGTTGCAGGGTGTAGAGCCTTCACGTTGCACTACTCTTATAAAATTGTATAAAAAACGAGGCTAAATTTTTTTTTATTTTTTATATTAAATCTATTAATTCCATTTAGTTTGAGAAATTGCCATCATTTCATAGGTTATTGGGAGATTCTATTCCCACAAATTATAAACTTCTAGCGCACAATTTTTCTTAATATGCACACTAAATAATTTTTAAATTTAATAATTTATTCATTACACAACTAAAATTTCAAAAATACACCCACCCGTTTCAACCTTCAAACCCAAATCCTAACAATAATTAGTCATCATTTTATTTATTTATTTTTTTTTTTGATCAACAAAGAAAATCTTTATCATACATTATATATGGAAAACGAAGCTGCTACGTAGCTCGAAACAGAGCTGGCCCGAAATCACTACAAGAAAATGCATTTTTGCCGACCACTTTTAGCTACCAAAACTAATTTAGTCGCCAAAAGTGTGGGAATTGGCTACCAAAAATAATTTTAGTCGCCAAAAGTCAACTTTTTAGCTACTAATTTTTTTTAGTAGGGGAATGTTGATTATTGGCTACTAAAAAAAATTTAGTAGCTAAAGATATTACAATTGGCGACTAAAAAATTATTTAGTAGCTAAACATATCACAATTGGCGACTAAAAAAAACTTTAGTAGCTAAAGACCCACTTTCGGCTACTAAATGTTTGGTAGCCGAATGTAAATAAAAAAAATTAATTTTTAATCTTCCCCGACCAAAGATTTGGTCGCCAAATGTCAACTTTCCGCGACCAAAGTTCTTTTAGTCGCTAAAGACCCACTTTCGGCTACTAAATGTTTGGTAGCCGAATGTAAATAAAAAAAATTAATTTTTAATCTTCCCCGACCAAAGATTTGGTCGCCAAATGTCAACTTTCCGCGACCAAAGTTCTTTTAGTCGCTAAAGACCCACTTTCGGCTACTAAATGTTTGGTAGCCGAATGTAAATAAAAAAAATTAATTTTTAATCTTCCCCGACCAAAGTTTTGGTCGCCAAATGTCTACTTTCCGCGACCAAAGTTCTTTTAGTCGCTAAAGACCCACTTTCGGCTACTAAATGTTTGGTAGCCGAATGTAAATAAAAAAATTAATTATTTACATTTTTATTTATATTTATATTTATATTTATATTTTTATTTTTATTTTTATTTTTATTTTTATTAAGAGGTTGTACACCCACCATCCAAAAATATTAATTTTTTTAAAAAATTAATTATTAAAATAATATGAATTTCTTATTTTGTCCTTTTTTTAAATCCATTAATAATAAAAAATTTACAATTATGACAATTGATATTTCTAAAAAAATATACTATCAAAAGGTAATTTTGATAAATTAATATTTTTAAAATGTAATAATTGTATTATAAAAAGAAATTAAATTATGAAAATAGACTATTATTTTGAGATGAATCTTTTGATTAAACTATTTATACTTTTTACATCATCATATTTCAATAACACTAATAAATTAAGAATAAATCAAAATTCACAAATAAAAGACAAAATATCCCAATTATTTATCATTTCAATAAATTTTTCAATATTATTACCGATTAATAAAAGACAAAACATCCGAAGAAGAATGACATATATATTTTTTTATACTGTGAGCCATTTTATGTATAAAATGATATATATATATATATATTCAAAATTCAATGGCAAAAAATAATATTTAGAGAAATAGGGGGGCCATGGCCCCCCATAGTCTTCTCCTAGTTCCGTCCCTAATACCCAAGACAAGAAGATTTTTTTCTTTTTTTTGGAAAACACAAGACTTAATATATTGCACATCCGATAATAAGTTGTCAATTAAAGTACATCAGAGTATAAAATAGATCTCAAAAAGGATAAAGAGAATCTCCACGTAGGGATGATACGAGTTTCCATATAAAGAGAAAAATAAACCTCCATGTAGGGAGGAGAAAACCTCTATATAGAGAGATATTATTGAGAGAAAAAAATAAACACAAAACAAACATTACCAAACACTTTCACGATCCGTTCATCGTCACAATTGGTAACTATGATATCTTAATTCTTATCTCTAAATTACAAAATAAAACATTATAGATCTAAGATGGTCGTCTAGTAAATAAAAGCAAGTTTAATAAAGATTGGATCTCGATCAAGAATCAAAATATGAGTAAAGATCTGAAAGTTTTATGGTGACAAACCGATGATGTAGATGAGAGTAGTGGTAATGGATTGCTTTAACTTGAACTACGACATATTATTTCTTTCCTTTCAATTGCACTGTGTTACATGGACCATTATCCTCCTATCTCCGGTTTAGTAGTTCATATTCAAACCATGGGTTTTCATTCAATAGTTGATATCAAACCCCAATGGTGTGGAAGTGTGAACTGAGCAAAATGACCAAGGGTGTGGAAGCTTCCCATATTTGATAGCAGAGTGGTTTTCTGCTTCTCATATCAAGGGGGAGATCCAATGATGGACAGGGTGTTTGATGAAATGCCTCAAAGAAGAATTCATCTTAATTGCAAATCAACTTTACATAGTGTCTGTCTGTCTCTTTGTCTCTCTTTGTCTATCTCTTACTCATATCTTGTTTCTCTATGTCTCTATCTCTTTCTTTTCTACTCGCTCTGGCTTTATCTCTGTCTCTCTATTTCTAAATTTTTTAATTTTTTTTTCATAAACTGAGACATAAAACTCCAATAAAGTAAAAAGCATAAACAATAAATAAAATTAAAAAATATTAATTTAACAAGCCTGATCTATTTTTCACATCTCTTTCTTTCTCTGTCTGTCTCTCTCTCTATCTCTTTCTCTTTATCTCTCTCACTTATCAGTCTTCTTTCTTTCTCTCTCTCGTGTCCTTTGTCTGCTCTCACTCTTCTCTATCTCTCTCTCTTTCTTTCTATGTGTCTATCCGTCTGCTTATCTCTCTCCCCATTGTGTTCACATTGCTTACTCTCTCCTCTTTATCTCTCTTCTCTCTATCTTTCTCTATGTCTCTCTCGTTCATCTCTCTTCTCTTTATGTCTTTCTTGCTCATCTCTCTTCTTGCTATCTCTCTCGCTCATTTCTCTTCTCGCTATCTCTCTCTCTCTCTCGTCAAATCTCTCTCTCTATGTTTCTTTTCTGTCTATCACTCTCTCTCACCACCCATCTCCTCTACCACCTTCACCACTACTGCAAACACCATTCCACCACCACTATTACTTCTACTGTCGCTACTTCAACTCTACGACTACCATTACTACTACTACAATTTGAGTGATCTATAAAAGTAATTGGCGATTTAATGCTAATTGAACAATGCCTAAGTTTGAAAGTCGTATATATTTTTAGTTATGCGTTAATGATTTTGACTGCTAAGATATGCAGGAGATCAAAATGATTTTGATTGCTAAGATATGCAGGAGTCCAAAAAAAAAAAAAAACACGAGTTCAGCTGGCTCATAATTTTTTAAAAAAAATAATTTCCTTATTTTTCATCTCTCTTCTCTTTATCTCTCTCTCCATCTCTTCTCTCTATCTTTCTGTCTATCTATTTTTCACTACTACTGCTACTACTACAACCATTCCCTCTCTTTCACCCCTGCCACTCCATTTACACTACCACTATCACAACTTCACCACTAATCTCTTTCGCCTTCACCACTAATCTCTTTCGCCATCACCACCACCACCACCACCACCACCATCATCTCTTATCCACCACCTTCATTGACTACAGAAAATTAACTTTTATTTTAGTGAAAAATATTTTTCATTAAAATATATATTACCCCTACTTCTACAAAATATTTTTCATTAAAATATTTTTTAGTATTAATTTTTCCTTCTTTTTTTTTAATTTCCCTTCTTTCTTTTCTTTCTTATTTTATATATTTATATATATATAATATACCAATATAAGAAAATAAGAAAATAGATT
Source organism: Camellia lanceoleosa (assembly GCA_025200525.1). NCBI lineage: Eukaryota > Viridiplantae > Streptophyta > Magnoliopsida > Ericales > Theaceae > Camellia > Camellia lanceoleosa. The sequence continues at coordinate 176,543,488 of CM045759.1, read as the reverse complement.
TTAAAATATATTGTTAAGATTTTAACAATATAAGATTTTAAAAATTAATTTTGGTCTTTACGACCAAACTTTTAGTCGCCAAAGGATGATTTTCAAATCCCAAATCTTCAACACATTCTAAAATAATTGGGGGGAAACCGACTAAATTTAGGAGGGATTTACAAAGCCCCAAAATCTTCAACACATTTCATTCTCTCTCTCTCTCACTCAAGAAGACGAAGATCTGGAGCGCCATGGGGTTCCACTATCGTGCGGCCGAGAAGCTCTTTCTCAAGCCCAGGTCCGCTGGCGACGAAGATCTGAGCGCCATGGGTTACCACTATCGCGGCGCCGAGAAGCTCTGTCTCAAGCGCATGTCCGCTGGCGACGAAGATCTGGAGCTTCGTGATTCGCTTCCCTATTTCAAAGAGCTCGTGCTTGTCTGCATGCGATGGCTTTGCACCAGTGGTCTCGCTGTGATTGCCAACAACTGCAGGTTAGTGTAAATATTTAGGGGTTTTTGTTCTCTATATCAATTGCTCTAATTCTAGATCTGTTTTGGTAATTTGTAATTAGATGTTCTTGATTTGATATATATATATATATATATTGACAGAGATCTTTGAACGATTTGAAAAGGGTTTGGGTCAATTTTGCCTTTTGATCTGTTATTGTTTTGTATGAAGTTCAATGACGTTATCTGAACCCTGAACTATACATTGTGGGTTTGCTTGGGTTTGCTTGGCTCTAATTGAATCCCCAACTGAAAGAGGTGTGAATTTACAGTGGAAAATTATTATGTGATTACCACATATATGCCTCTCATGATATGATTTTTATCTCAGGCAACTTTGAGTGCTTGATCTGATTGAGGGTTCTTCAAATTTGTGTAGACTTATTATTATAACCATGAAATCAAGAAGAGTAATAACTGCACTTGAAGTTAGTTAAATGGTTGAGAGGATTGTAAATTAATGTTTGTGATGTTACTAAAATTGTTTTTCTGCTATGTTTTTCAGGGACTTGCAATCTTATCTTTCACATCTTAGCCTTTTCCTAGCCCCTGAAAGTAAGAAGTTCTATATCTTGGTGGACAACAGACCATGGCTCAACGGCCTTGGTCCACTGTCTGCATTAATTTGTGGCAATTGATGGTCACTAAGGTTGCTAGAAATTTTATATTTATTAAATTTTATTATTTTGTTAGTTTTTAATTATTATAATATTTTATTGGTACTAAACCTTCAGTTAGGATTTTCTATAATCCCTAGAAATTGATCTATATAATGGTTTAATATACTTGAATACGATTTTGGTATGATGTTGCTTTGCTTTTGTGACTATGATCCCTGGTTCACCCTAATCTTTTCTTCTTCTTAGGGCATCTACAATGGAATGGGTAAAATTGTTTGTTAAAGTGTATATTATATAACAAAAAATGATAAAAGTGGGACTTAAAAATGTGTGTTAAGATGTATTAAGGGTTTGTTAATTTTAGGGAGTGAGTGGTAGTACAATAGATATGTTAAAGTGTGTGTTAAGACATATGTTAAGTATATATATATAATAAATAAAATAAATAAATAGCTACTTACAAGTCGTCTTCTTCAGTTGAGAATATATATCAGTTGACCATGATGATGGACGGAATATATTATATATATATATATATAAATAACTTCCTACAGTCTATCTATAATATAAATAATATAAATATATTTTATTATATATATATATTTTTCTCTTATAGTCTATCTATAATATAAATAATGTATTTACATTTACATTTTCATTTTGTATTTTTTTTTCAGGCACCCAACTACACTTCCCCAGATTACAGGAATATTGATCTTGGTTCTTCATCCAAATGCAACAACAAGATGACCATGCGACCACCGATCGCAAATACCACACAAGAAAGAGCAGTGAATCAAGTGAGATTTAAGACTTTTGACTTTCGCACTAGATAGTATTTCATCTAATACAAATTCGATTTTTGTTTTTTTCATTTTTCTTTGTTGCATATTGTATAGTCTTTTGAGCCATTTGTTTTCTTTTTTCACTCGAGAAGAGGCAATGAGTACCTTCGCATATAACCAGTTCATAAAGTAATGAAGATGATATGAGTCTCTATTTACTTATCTGAATTGAATATAACTTTTCTCAATTGTGTTATAAAAGCTTTTGTAGCAATAACTCATTAATTAGTTTTTCATAACAAAAATGTGTTGTGTAGAGAGGAGATTCAGAGGATCAAGGCCAATAATCCGGATATTAGCCACGGGGAAGCATTGATCTTCTTTGCAAAAAATGTAAGTGGGCATAGAGATTTGTGGGTGTTTTACATACAGAGATTTTATACATAATGATGGGGCATATTAGTTTTTGCAAAAAAATTATAAATTGAAAAATAATTTACAAAAATAATTTTCATAGATAAAGCCTACTTGATAATGATGTTGCAATGGCATTTTGTTTAAGTTTTCTGTGTAACAATTGTGTAATTAGCATTTGTTCAACCCAGCAAAATATTACCTCTCTATAGCAGAGGCTAGTGTGTTCAATAGATCTAATGAACATATTTTATAGAAGCCATTTTTGGTTTATGACATTGAGAACTACCTCCACGGTTGCGTTAAGAGTAGGTTGTAAGAGAGGACCAATCACCACGGTTGCGTTAAGAGTAGGTTGTAAGAGAGGACCTCCACGGATGAAATGGTAAGTACATCCAAAATTTCGTAATTTCGTGATACCTACACAATTTACTTTCACATTTAAGTACTAAAATTTACTTAGATAGATTTAGAGATTAAAAAGCTAAAACAAGAACTCATGATGGGTCCATGTTTGGATGTCTTGCATTAGTTAATAGATATTCTTGTCCTTGTCTTTTTCTTTTTTCTAAAAAATTTGAGAATCTAATAAAATTGTATGGATTCTTTGTATGGATTCTTTTTTTTTTTCTAATAAAATTTCTTACTAAAGCGGAATGTGTTTGATAATATTGAGAATCTCGTTCCGCACATGCCTACCGAATGTCACATTCTTAGACTGTTTAAGAGTGAAAAAAGAAATTTGGGCTCGAGAGTTTATAAACTTGTATGATTTTCCCGTTTTCTTTTGTTGATTACTACAAATGTTTTGATGACTTCACTGTAGTATCTTGTTGGTAATGAGATTCTCATTGCTTCTCTTCCATTCTGGCATCTTTATCGTAGTTATTGCCTTGTAGGCTTATAGAACCAAACCCACTTGGTTTGGTTATTTGCTTATGGTTTTGATGATAATATTAGCCATATTTTTTTTCATTGAAGATGAAACGGAAGTACAGAATAGCAACACCTTCAACATTATCAGATAAAAGAAGAAACCTGTCTGGGCTACTCCTAGAGGGAAGGCAGAGGACTTCGCCAAAAATTGACAAGGATGATATCAATATTCTAACTAAAGCTCAGGTTGATTTGGAATTGGCTAGGATGAGGAGTATGAATCCACAAGAGGCTGTAGAGTCGCCGCCTGCAAGCGTATGTGTTTAATATAATTTTTGTTGTGGTACAGAAGTTGTAGGTGTACAATTAATTGTGGTATTTCAGTATTATGTATGAAATTAAATTATTGACGTGAGATTAGACTTGGTTCTTATGAAATTTGTAATATATATATATAAGTGGATGTTTAATATTAATTTTTTGGATGGTTGGAACTGAAATGTGTGTAATCGTTGTTGAATGCTTGATAACATATTTACCGTTGATGGATTATATTGTTTATACAGGGTATAGGTTGTATTAATAATGGATATAAGTGGTTTAGAAAATTTTATTTAAAAAAAAAAAAAATTGTTAAAGTATTTGGCTACCAAATATTTTGGTAGCTAAATACGTAATCAAATGCTTTTGGCTACGAAACTTTTAGTGGCCAAAAGTAAAATTAAAATTATGGGTAGCACTTTTAGTGACTAATGGTTTAGTGGCTGAAGCGTACCCTTTGGCGACTAAACCAAAATTAGTAGCCAAATGTCTACTTTCGGCCACCAATTAAGTAGTAGTTAAAAGTGATAACTTTTGCCGACGAAAACAAGTTAGTAGCTAAAACCATCATTCGGCGACTAATGGTTTAGTGGCTGAAGCGTACCCTTTGGCGACTAAACCAAAATTAGTAGCCAAATGTCTACTTGCGGCCACCAATTAAGTAGTAGCTAAAAGTGATAACTTTTGCCGACGAAAACAAGTTAGTAGCCAAAACCCTCATTCGGCGACTAATGGTTTAGTGGCTGAAGCGTACCCTTTGGCGACTAAACCAAAATTAGTAGCCAAATGTGTACACTTTCGGCGACCAAAAAAATATTTAGTCGCCAATACTATCGCCGACAGAGTAAGGGCGACGAGCTTAGCGACGAAAAATTTTGGTCGCTAAAACTTTTGGCGACTAAATAAGTGACTTTTGGCTACTAATATTTTGGTAGCTAAAAGTGACATTTCTTGTAGTGAATGGCTTGAATTCAAAAACGACGTCGTCTTTGAATTTTTTTTTTCTTTGAAACAGAGAGGGAAGAGAAGAAAGAGAGAGAAGAGGGAGGGAGAACTCAGAACCAAATACATCAACAATCCCAATACATCATCATCAACAACAACCAAATGTAGAATCAACAATACATCATCAATCTGAAAAAATGAAAAAATACATCATGAACAACTAGATGAAAAAATGTAGAATAAAAAAAAAATATATATATATATATAGAATCTAAAAAAATTTCAACAATACATCATCACCAACAAATCTATGTGTATACACAGATCTGTGTGTATACAGATCGTTTTTGAAATTTTCTTTTCTTTTCCTTTTCTTTTTGAAACAGAGAAGGGAGAGAAGAAAGAGAGGGAACGGTTCAACCGAACTAGTTGTGGGGAGAACGGAGGCGGCAGCGACGATGGCGGCGTCGATCGACAGGGACGATGGCGGCAACGATTGGCAGTGGTGATCAACGGCCGAGCCCCTCTGTGTATACACACAGATCTGTGTGTATACAGATCATTTTTGAATTTTTTTTTCTTTTCCTTTTCTCTCTGAAACAGAGAAGGGAGAGAAGAAAGAGAGGGGACGGTTCGACCTTACTGGTTGTGGAGAGATTGGAGGCAGCAGCGATGATGGCGGCAGTGATCGACAACCGAGCCCCTCTTTCTCTGTGTTCCCTCTTTCTCTTTCTCTCTCTCTTTCTCATTCTCATTCTCAGAGATATAATAGAAAAGCAACACAAAAAAAAATGTCCAAAATGACGTCGTTTTGGGCAGTCGAGCCATTCGGGGCCATGGAATTTCGAGCTATGAAGTATTATCCTATGGGAAAACATCAATAAGGATGGGAAAGAAAAAAATGAGAAAAAGGAAAACCAAGAATGGTGTGGGCGAGAAACCAACACTAGCTCACAAGACCACAAACACTTGTTGTCACAACCAAGAACAACACCTAGAATAACAAAAAATAACATTGCTCCCCACCCCTCAACAGCAACATCACCGAAAACCAGAAAAACTAATTCCTTGCAGCAGAGTATTAATAGCAGCAACACACACAGATCAGCAGCCTTCATTAACAACATAGCATTATCAACATATCAACAGCCTTCACGAAATACAACCAAAGCCAGAACATTGACAGCAAAGCCAGAACATTGACAGCCACGAATACATTAACATCAGCATCACAAACATATCAGTAGCCTCAATGTAGTGCAGATTCACCAGGAACAAAATCTGACCAAGAGTGACCTAGCAGACAGATCAAAACAGAACAGAAGAGCAATACAGAGTAGCAGAGGCATCTATACAGCAATGCACCATACACAAGTCCAATGTAGCAGTCCACTGTTGAGGGAATCAGTCCACTGCTGAGCATAACATTCTAACAAAACATAACAGCCACCGACAACCAGTAAAAACACAATGAACATACCAGGACACAAAACACAACAAAAACCCAAAAAGCCAGAATATCGCAATAGCAATGCCAAGCAAAACTCTGCAAATGGAGCCAAAAAACCCTTGAACTAGGCAACCCCCACAGCAAAAGATTCCAAACCACTATGCTCTCCTAATCCACCATACTCAGACTGAGGCATGATTCCTTTAACCTAGGCATCTTCTTACCTGATTGAAGTTGTGAATCAGATCATTAACAGAGTAATCCAAAGTAAATGCTGACTTAATCCACATTGCAATTCGGACCTTAATGTTTTCACATAAAACATCAAAAGTAGGCTGCACCCCATTGAACACACAATCATTCCTTTGTTTCCAAATTGACCATAAAATAGCTAAATGAACTACACTCCATATCTTCCTTACCAACTTACTATGCTCACTTTTGACCCACCAATCCAAAGAAGCCTGAATCAACTTGGTAAAACCCATTGCAGCTCCCACCAATTGACAAAATAAGACCAAATCAGCCAAACAAAAGGACAATGAAGTAGCACATGAATCGAAGTTTCCTCCACCTTTACAAAAAATACAACAAACATCCACATTTCCATTTAGTATACCAATCCTTCTAAAGAAACTAGTTGTCTTAATTTTACCCCTCTAAGCCAACCAACCAAAAAATTGAACTCTCGGTGGTGCAACATTTCTCCACAGCGAACTAGAGACCATGGAAGTAGGACCAAAACCTAGTTCAAACCAGTGATAGGCAGAAGAAACACTAAAAACACCAGATGGAGTTGCATTCCATTTCAAACAATCCGGAACATTGACTCTGAGTAGAGGGTGTCACGAGATGGATCGACAATCTACTCAGCTCCTCTTCTTTCCAAGCAAAAAGGAGTCTTCTAAAGTTAAAAACCCAATTTCCAAAAGCATCTCTACTGTTATGGAACATAAACACAGACCCATCTCGGTCAATTGATAATGAGTAGAGTCTAGGAAACTCATCTCTGAAGCAAACACCACATGACTAGTAATCAGTCCAAAATCTAGCTCTCCGATCATCACCAATCAAAACAACTGCATTGCTCCTAAAGAAGTGAAGAAGCTCTAACCCAGTAGCTATAGTGTTTACAATATCACCCCAGATCTTAGACAACCTGTTGTCCCTATTAGTTGAAGGGCACCAACCCCTACCTTGCTCTATATACTTCCCACAAATCACCTCATTCCAAAGGGAACTTTCTTAAACACCAAGCCTCCACCACCACTTTAGTAAAAGATAGACGTTTTTAACTTTTACTCTACTAACACCCAGCCCTCCAATGCTTTTACTTTTAGAGACATCCCCCTATTTTACTAAATGCACTTTCCTCCTTAGATCCGAGCCATCCCATAAGAAAGCAGATTGTATTCTTTCAATCTCTTTTGCAACCATCTCGGGCATTTTGAAGAGAGAGAGAGAGAGAGAGAGAGAGAGAGAGAGAGAGAGAGAGAGAGAGAGAGATAATAAATAGGCAAGCTAGCAAGGACATATTTGATCAAGGTCAAACTCCCAGCAAAGGATAGAAATCTTCTCTTCCAAGAAGCAAAACGTAGCTTACACTTATCAATCACAGGCTGCTAGGTTCTTCTCCTACTTGGGCTGGCTTCTAATGGCAGACCCAAGTATTTTAGAGGCAAGATTTAATGATGACAATTCAGACTTGTAGCAAACTCTTGGCCCAGCTCAATAGGAATTCCCATCCCACAAACCACACTCTTGTTGTAGTTAATCCTAAGACCTGATACAATTTCAAAGCACCTCAGGATTCTTTTTATGTTGGTTACTTCCCCTCTTCCCCAGTTCAGCTTCGCAAAACAAAATAGTATCATTTGCAAATTGTAAATGAGTAAGCCTAAGATCACTTGAGCCTACAGAGGCCCCTCTGATCAAACCCAAATGCTTAGCTCCCTTCAGCAAAATGTTAAGTGTTTCAATCACAGTAATAAACAGGAATGGTGACAGTGGATCTCCCTGCCTCAAGGTCCTCTATGGACAAAATTCTGGGGTTGGAGATCCATTAACCAAAACTAAAATTCTTGCAGATGTTACACATTCCTTTATCCAACACACCCATTTGCTCCCAAAGCCAAAAGTTTGATAGCATATAAAACAAAAATTCCCAATTCACTGAGTCAAAGGCTTTTTCAAAATCAAGTTTAGGCACATTACCACTCTCACCAGCCTTCTTCCAGCCATCTACTATCTCATTTGCAATAAGGATACCATCTAAGATATTTCTACCCTTGATGAAAGTTGATTGAGTTTCATTTATGATTCTTTGCAGCACCTGGGTCAACCTGTTAGATAATACCTTGGCCAAAATTTTGTACAAGGAACCAACTAAACTGATTGGCCTATATTCACTTAGGCTAGTTGGATTCTCAACTTTTGGAATTAAAGCTATGAAAGAGCTATTTAAACCTCGAACCAACTTAGCATTAAGGTGAAAATCCCTCATAAAGTGCAAAACATCCTCCTTAACTATACTCCAACATTTCTGGACAAAAAAAAAATAAATAAAAAAATAAAATAAAAATAATCTGGCCCAGGAGCCTTGTTACCCTCATAAGATTTGATGGCATTTTTGATTTCCACCTCTATGAACTCTGCCTCTAAAAGACCGGAATCATTGGCATCGCCGATTAACTTAAATGGGCCATTAAGGGAAGGTCTTGTCTCCCAAGATTCAACAAAATGATTACTGAAATGATTCAACACCTCTATTCTAACACCTATAGGATCTTCAATATTAATTCCATTCACTAGAATTGAGCATAAGGCATTGCTATTACACCTACAACTTGCCACATAATGAAAAAAGAGGTGTTTCTATCGCCCGATGTTGCCCAGTTGAGTTTGGATTTTTGAAGCCACAACCACTCTAACATTTTATTCATCTTCCAAGCATCACCGTGCAAAACTCTTCTCCTAGCCAGTTCATCTGCGGATAATGCCCTTTCTTCAGCAACTAGATCAAGGACATGAGCTTCCTCTTTTGTAGCTTTTAACTTGTTCTCCACATTTCGAAACACCTCGATGTTCCACTTCTTTAGGGCAGATTTCAAGGATTTGAATTTGACTAAACATATAAAACTAGTCCAACCCATCACTTGTAATTCAGACCAAGTTTTCTCAACAAATGACAAGAACTGAGGATGCATAGACTAGTCATTAAGGTACCTAAAAGGTCTAGGGCCCCAATCTCTCTCATCTTCCATTAGGAGGATGGGGGAATGGTCGGAGAACAATCTTGGTAATCCTCATAACTTGAAATTGAAAGACTACAACCATTCTGGGTTTAGTAAAAATCTATCTAACTGTTACGACCCAAACTCGCCCTTATAGATTTAGCGTTGTAACCGAACAGTAACCCTTGTATCACCGAAGGCCTCTTAACAAAATAACATGAAATTAGGGGTTGCGGAAGCAATAAACAGAAATATACATAGTCCATTGAGTTGTGAAAACAAATATGAGACAGATATTCTTAAACTTTAATAAAGATACGTGTGACATCAAAAGATACAGTTGATACACGTCACTCCATGTACTGTACATATTAATAGAAATTTGACCAAAAATAAACAAAAGAACCAAAGTCTTAAATATTCACAAAAACATGGCCACGGAACTTGACATGATCTGGAACCTCCTCGGGAGGCACAAATGGTGGCTAACAAACATAAAACCTTTCAGGTATCATCTTAAGCCTGGTCGCGCGCCTGGTCACCTACATATATACTATAAATAGTGAGCGTGAACCCAGTGAATAGTAACAAAGTAAAGGATTTTAATGAATGACGTCCATCATAGAGTTAGAAATCAGAAACAGATTCATATACATGTTCATTTTCATTTTCAAAGTTCATACATTTCACATAATAGTACGTGGCACATCCACTAGTGTTAACAAATCCAATGACCCATAAAGGGACAGCCGTGAAGGCATTCTGATGACCCATAAAGAAACAGCCATAAGGCATTCAGATGACTCGTGTGCACAGAGACGTTTCCGATGACCCATAAAGAGATGGCTATAAAGGCATTCCGATGGCCCATAAAGGGACCTGATGATCCATAAAGGGACGCAAAATATTACATGATGCTATGGATGCCACGAGTACATTTCAGAAACTTGGGCGATCACTCATTCACACAAAACATAGCATTTTAGAAAACTAATCATGTCTTATCATCAAAAAATAATCAAAATCAACATAACTTTACAGAGTTATTAGTCATAAATAACAGATGGCTCCAAACAAATGACTAGAGTAGGCAATTCAGATATCTTGTGGCGCATGACCTATATAGGTACAAAACGAATACATACTGAATTACACACCCGAAAACATTTACTTTGTTTTTTCTTATCTTGGTGTGTCTCTACTTTTATTCTCATTATTGTGCCTTAATCATGGCCTAGGAATGTCTAGGATGGAATGAGGATACAAAACTACACTTGAAAATACTTAACAAAACTTGCTGAAAACAGGGTCCTTGCTTGAGCGGCCTGCAAAACAAAAGAACTTCTGGGAGCATGCATTTCACGCTCGAGCAGACTTCTGGTTGCTTGAGTGTAGGAGCAGAATTCTGGAATTTCCAGATTTGCTCCTAAACTCAAAAATCAATTTCAAAACCTTCAAAACACAGAAACTCATAGTACATGATGAATTACAAACTATTTTGCAAAATCAAGCCCAAAAGCTATGCCAATCGCAGTAAACAAAACTTGAAACTTAGTTAACATAACCTGCATGTAATGTCATGAATTCCAACCTTCCAAAACATGATCAAATGAGTCATTAAGCTCAAAAACAAGTTGAATTCTTTGAACAAAACTAAAATATGCACATGCATGTGAGAATTCTTGTAAAAACAACTTCAAAACTTCATGATATGCAAATGCATGTATGATTTGAGCTACAATTCTTTAATCCTATCTCATTCTCATGTCGGTCCACCTCATTTAATTGAATTCTTACAAAAACTAACTCAATTACACAACTAAGGGTTGGACTTTTTACCTTAGATGCTCAACTATGGTCTCTCTAGAGTTATTTGGTTGAAATTCCTAGCCAAATCTCCAAATTCTCAATCAACTCCTATGTTGAAGCCACTCTCCTCTTAGTCTCTCTCTCTCTCTCTCTCTCTCTCTCTCTCTCTATACGTTTGAACTCAATCAAGAGAAAATGGGAGTGCAAAAAGTGTATATGAGGTGTTGAGGTGGCCTTATATAGGCTTGGCTAATGACATAATTACTTTGTTGATCAACTAATCAATTGGACATTAATTTATTCTAATTTAATCGTTCCGAATATAATTTCAATTAAACCTACCACAAAATTCTATAAATCCCAAATAACACATAAATCAAGTCAATTTCTGAATGGGATGCCAATAAGGCTTTCAATTCACAAACCGAAACGGAAACATGAACAAATCTTCCTACGAGAGATAGATAAAAGTATAAATAATGCATCACACAAGCAATTAATTTAGGATTTGATCTCAATAATTTATTAGACATATTAAATCATGGATTAACATTAATCATGGGTCGAGGTTGTTGCACTAACCTACTCCATCTTTCATTTTCATATGAATTACACCATGTGAACTTCCTTCCACACATTGATAGATCTAACACCTCTAGTTGCTCAATCATTTCATTGAACTCTCTCATCTCCTTATCCCTCCTAAAGCATCCTTTTCTTTCAGAGATGCACATAATTTCATTAAAATCACCCCCCCAAACACCATGGAAATAAGAACTGTGATTTGAGCCTCACTAGAATATCCCACACCCCTTTCCTTCTATCAGGATCGTTTGGCCCATAGACATTCACTACTATGCAATTAAAGTTGAAAACGATCATACCTGCGCGTAGGAGAAAATTGCGATTGCAACAGCATTGACTGAGCTGAAAGACCTCATGATTCTAGATGCAAAGTAACCCCACAGTTGCACCCTCTGAATCAACTGACATGAATTCCACTTTCTCTCCAGCCCAAATAGAGTTCACAAACTCTACATCGATTCCCCGCTTTTTAGTCTCTTGTAACAACACCATGTCAATCTTCCTTTCCTTGAGAACCTTCTTGATCTTCTTTATTTTTTTAGGCCTTGCTAGCCCCCTTATATTCCAAGATAACAACTTCATTAATAAAAATTAGCACTCCTGAACCTCCTGGAATAGTCATTCAGTTGACTACTCCCTTCCCCCCTTTTTTTGAACCATTTCCATGTCCTTTGCTTCCAACTCAACGAGTTTGCTCACAACCTCCTCCTCTTTATCTTCAAAGTTCAACCCAAGAGCTTTCCCTATTTGTAAAGTTGCTTCAGCCTCATTAAGTAGCATTCTACCTCGATCGGATTCACTTGCCATAGAGAGAGAAATTGCTATAGCAGCAGATCTAAAAACTGCTCATTTCCTGAGATTTATAGATGGCCCTAGTATGTTGTGACCAAGCTCAAGACCACCTTTCTTGTTCCAAACTTTTCTTCGCACACCTTTACTCTTCTTCCTCGTGCAAGCCTTCCTTTTCTGGGCTACTGAACGAGAACTTTCCCTAAACTTGCCAAGAATGACTCCACTGCCTTCTCCTATTTGGACCTAGTCATGATCTAAGGCCCCACTAGCAACTTGATTATTATTCTTAGAAGTAGTTGGATTACCTGGGCTACTAGAACCACTAAATTTCTGGGCCAAACTAACAGAGTTTCCCCCACCGTGGGCCTTACTCAGCACAACTTCTAGGTTTAATCCTAGCCCATAACCTACAGATCCACTCACACTTCTAATGAAGCTTAGCGTGAATTCCATCACTCATACCATGCATAGAGCCCACCATTTTGTCTGCAACACTGACATCTCGTGCACCTCTAGCATTTGACACTGCCATAATGATGTTTGTTTCTTCCACCATAGAAATACTCTGCCGACTATTCATACTCTACCGACTATCATCCACATGCGCCATCTCTATCTCCCTTGCAGCCATGTTGTGACTTTTCGACCCCCACCACACATCACCATGCTAGACAGCCTTGAAGCTAACCATTCGTGTGGTGAGGTCGTCTTCTTCTTTATTTGAACTCACGATGTCTTCTTCCTTATGTGAACTCAGATCGGCCCTATCCCCCTTACTGGGGATGACAATTGCACTGTTTCATACCAACCTTAGAAATCACAATCTGCTCCTCATAAATCTTCACTGGGTATAATATACCTTTGCAGTCTAGGTCAACAGTGCAATTGATGGACTCCATACAAGACGTAGCTATCCTTACCTTATCACATTGAAGGTTCTTGAGGCTTAGTGTATCATCGTCTAGTCCAGCAACCTTACCCCAAAGCCTCCTTATGCAACTGAAGGTGTTGTAACTCCACAAATTTGGAGGAACTCCATAGCAGCTAAGCCACACAAGCCTTACCTAGTCAAGCACCATGCCTTGTTTCCACTCTTTAACCGAGTCACTCCACTCCTTAATCCACCTGTCCAAATGTTCGAGACTCTCTTTCATCAATGTCATTGAATTGAAAAAGAGTTCTTCCACTACCTAGAGTAAACTTGATATCCCCTAGGCCCCTGTTCTGCAATTCCTTCTTAAACTTAGATTTTAGCCTAATAATCACACTCTTATATAACCAACCATTACCTTCTTCAGTTGCCATAATGGTAATAGTTGGTTTGGATGAGGATCCACCTTCTTTGACAAGCTAAGCATACGACTTACTCCCATTTTGCATCACAAAGGTAGCTATGGACTTACCTCTGTTCTCTCTACCATATATCAATTAAACTGACCTTTGTTTCCCATCGACCTCCTTACCGAACTCTGCTAACTTGACCTTGAGAGCTTTATCATCACAACACAGCCCATTTGTTTTTTGAACCGTCATGTTTGCCGCTACTGGGCAGTTGTACTTGACAAAACCAAATCTGGTGTGTGTAATTTTCCTTCTCTTGAAAGGGATGAAAACATCTCTCACTACCCCAAAGTTAGAAAATAAAGAGTGCAGTCTTCTTGGCACTACAACATATAAGACTTTTGGCAACCAATTATTTTGGTCGCTAAAACTATTATTTTGGTCTCTAAATGATTTTTGTGACAAAATTAGTTTCGTCACTAAAAACTCACTAAAAGTGCGTCTAAAAAAGTCTTTAGCGACGAATTTTTGAAAATGTCACTAAAAATGACAATTAGAGACCAATTTTACATTGTCACAAAATGTTTGATTTTACAAGACTAAACATTTGGTCGCTAATACTTCGTCATAAAATGTCCCAATTTGGTCGCAAAAAACAAAATAAAGACATTTTTAATGACAATGATATTTGGTCACTAAAAGACATAACTTTGTCTACAACACATTTTCGTCGCTAAAAATCAAAGTTGAGAATTTTGTAATCATTTAATTTCATAGCTAAAAATGCACAAAATTAAATGTCATTCAATCATATTAAAAAAAAAAAAATTGATATCCATACATCAAAGGCACTCTATTCCCAAACCATAATGAGTATATAGAAAGTAAAATTTTACAAATATTAAAACTAAAAGTTTCAAAATTCAAATCAAAGTAGTAACCATTCAAATAAAGAATAGCAACAGTTTCTTCAAAAAGAATATCTAAAAAAGCATTTCCTCAACATCAACATCAGGCTTTATATCAGACAACCTTGGCACAAGAGGCTTCAAGCTGTACTTAGGTGTGACACCCTTTGGACATCCCTGCAACCCAAAATTCAAAAAGAAGAATCAAATAATAAGAATCAACTAAAAATAACCTCATTAAATAATCAATAGTCATTCATAATCAAATAAGTTACAAATAATGGAAAAACACATTATCTTAGAACAAGCTATCTCTAATTTATGGGATCAATTGTTTTGTGACATAATAAATTAACAATCATACATGGACCTCCACCAAGGGAGATTTGTACACATGTCTGTCTCTCTCTCGTTTACAAGGGGAGAGACAATAAATATTGGAGCGTGGCGAGGGTGATTCTTTGAAACCTATAGAATGAGGGGATCCAAATGATCCAAATCTTGCAGGCCATTATGAGCCTTGCTGCTTCTACTGTAGTATTGATTCTAATGCTGAACAACAACAACAAGAGTCTCCATATGAAATTTATTAGCAACGAGTTCAACTACGATTACTCGATCCAGTTAAGCCAATTCTAAAACATTAACATTCAAGATCTATACTAAAATCTAAAAATACCTCTGGATCTTCTCCATAACCACCAAAAACTGAGCAAATTTGCATTGATTTCAGTAAATCCAAACCATACGTCAAGCATATATGTAGGTCGACAAGAACCAGCAAAACAAGTCATCCTTGATCTCTTCAAAGCAGCAGTCGTCGATTCAATGATCAGATCTATACAAAAACAAAACAGATCAGCACATAACCAATCTTGATATATCAAACTAATAGATGAATCAGAAAACTGACCTACAACATACCAAACAAGTAGTCACCATATGTGACCCCTGGTTCAAGCTCCCAATCATGGCCAGGGGGTCTATCACACAGGGCTTCAATGAAAGTCACAAAGAAGTTGTGCACGCCCTCCCTCAGTTGTTGGATGTAGCTATAGAAAAAAAATGGAAGGTTTAAATATGGTCTACATCTACAGATATATGATATGAGGTACTACATGAGAACAAAAGCTCACGCATGCTGATCCGTGAAAAAGAGAAGAAAAGAAAAAAAAGGCTAGCATAAGTGATCAAAATAAACATCGACACATAGTAAAAGCAGGGCCTTGGGTAACCAACACATCCTTGCCTAGGCTAGACATGGTATTTTAAATATCATGCTCGATTAACTATTGAAGCTTTAATAGCTAGTTGATAACTTCAAATTCCAAAGAAAAACAACCTAAATTTTATTCTAGCATGATTACCAAAGGGGCTATTGAGCATTGACATAAATTAAGGGCGTATATAACAGGAGATGTATGTTGTCTATTGTGGACAGGGATAGTCATGTCTTAAATCATTAGATGTAGGTAATAGAACTCTGTTAATGGACAGGGATAGTCATGTCTTAAATCATTAGAAAATTCCTACTCCATTCAGTTGTTTCCTCCTAAACCACCGCCAAGTTGACACTCTATAGTGTGACAAAAATATATGGCCATCTAAAATACGTAGCCTTAGTCTTACATCACACCTTTTTTGTAGTTGCCAGAGGTGTCACAAATTCAAAATGCTTCAATGGTAAACAATACTAATGCCAATTAAATAGATAATGGTATTTTAGGACATCAAATTTGTTCCGTGTTCAAACAAGAAGAGTTGGCAGAGATGGTTGGACATACCCGATTACCATCTAGGTCAAACTCCTTCCCAAGTAATTCCATGACCAACTGTTGTAAACACCTACTAAATAATAATAGGCTATCCTTGTAAGGAAGAACAACCATATCCTATGGAAAAACAAAGAAACCAAAGCATAAATATTTATGAGTGAAACTGAAACATAACAGAGGTAGAAATGAGGCTGAGAAAAAGACAGAGTGAAGCAAAACCTTGGATTCTACTCCACCAGAGGCCCAATACGAGCTTAAAGCCAACAACGTTGCTGGGTTATCCCTCACCTAAAAATAAATAAATAAAAAAGGGAACTTTAATATTCTGTTATCAGAACTTCTTTTCCTACTTACAAGCATGAGCAGTGAAATAAATAATCATTTCACATTCAATTATGCAATTTCACATCAAGTGTATTGTGTGTGTGTCTGTGTGTGTGTCCACATGAGATGTAAGAATTCAAAATGTATCCCCCTACCCTATTTTAGTGATCTTGGTAAGCTAGACAATAAATCAATTCAAGAGATTGTCCTCTAATCGTAGCACTTGCGTCTTCTTCTTTTTTACTTCCTTTTTTTTTAAAAAAGAAAAAGAAAAAAAGAACTGTAGTAGTAGGCAGTCTTACAAAATTAAACATGCAACACCATCAATCAATTTGTCTCTCTCACATTTTTTTCCCCCTCTCTGATGATAAGAAAGGCACACA
Organism: Camellia lanceoleosa; assembly: GCA_025200525.1. Lineage (NCBI taxonomy): Eukaryota > Viridiplantae > Streptophyta > Magnoliopsida > Ericales > Theaceae > Camellia > Camellia lanceoleosa. Next base: position 176,526,494 of record CM045759.1, on the reverse strand, counting down.
CCCATGACCCAACTGGGATTTGAACCTTCCACTTCTCCCCTATTGGATTGGCAAGAGATAAAAAAATATGTGGTAAAAATAATTAAATAAAATCAAACACAACATTCTAGTAAAAAAGTAAATATTTACATGAAAAAAATTCAGCAGATTCTTTACAAAATAAAATAGTAACATCTCAAACACCTCTTGAAATATAAACCATGTGTATAGTTTGTGCCATTGGCATTACAAACATGAACCAATAGATCACACTACGCCAAAAATCAGCATTAACGGCAGTTTTTTTAACGGCGGTAACGAAAACCGCCGTTAATACCGCCGTTAATGTAACATTAACGGCGGTTTCGTTACCGCCGTTAAAAAAACCGTCACTAAAAGTGTCTTTAACGACGGTAATAAAATCCACTTATAACGGTGGTAACGAACTGCCGTTAATGCCCACTTTTAACGGCGGTAATAAAACCGCCGCTAATGCCCAACCATTACCGCCGTTAATGCCGGTGGAGCTCCGGCGAAACTCCAGCATGCTCTGGCGAAACTCCGGCGAGCTTCGGCGAAACCATCTACAAAAAGTAAAAGTAATGTTTAAATATTTATTTAGGTAATATATTTCATGAAAAGTGGATGTGGCAAAGTGGTTGGTGTGGGTGGATGAGAGGTCTTGGGTTCAAAACTTGGGGACTGCAAGAAGAAAGAATTATTTTTTGAAAAATTTGAACCTATTTACGGCGGTAAAAAACCGCCGTTTTTTGTCGACTTTTAACAACGGTAATTTGCCTTTTTACGACGGTTTCATTTTTTCCGACACGTGCATAAACGGCGGCAACGAAACCGCCGTTAAAACTGCCGTTAAAGGCTTTAACGGCGGTTTTATAGCCTTTAACGGCGGTTAAAAACTGCCGCTAAAGCCCAATTTTGGCGTAGTGTCACTCAACACCAATAATGTATTTTAACAGATTATTAACATATTATATTTCCTAGAGCTGAATAAAAAACATCTAGCAGATGATGAGTTGGAGAGCAGAGCATTACAGAGAACTGATCGGCCATGATAGAAGTGTCACATGTACCAGGAATAATTTGCCAATGCCTGAACTCTTCTCTAAAACCTCTTGATATGCTGCCACCCCTGAAACATCAAAAGGATTTGACCCCCATCAAATGCATAGAAATATTATAGAAACTAGTGGGGTGGCACTCACTACCTGAGTGCAAGTGCCACAAAGAACCACTAAATTAGCCACTTTTTGAACAGTAGTGCGTAGTGCATAGAGAGAGAGGTGTACTAAGTAGCCTCTAAATTATAAAGGAGAGAGAGAGAGAGAGAGAGGTGTACTAAGTGGCCTCTTAATTAGGAAGGGGAATTTTTAAAACTAACTAGGAGTTTTAGGCAGTTGTGGGAGTTCTTTAAAATAATGTGTTTACATAAACATTTACCCTTAATTGAATATAGAAGTAAAAGGATTTTAATAATGCATAATTTAATTTTCTTTGGATAGTTTAGGGAAATGAAAAATATACACAACATTAGTGTTCTACTTTTATATATTAGTAAAGATGACGTGCTTGACAACTGAACTAGTGCTTACCCCATTCCTCCAAGTGGGACACCTTGGGATGCTGATGGCTTGCAACTCTCTCGATTGAAAGGATTAATTGGTTCTGTCTGCACATATTAAGCGAGTAGCAATTAAATCTAAAGAAAAGGTCCAACAAAAAACTGCGTCAAAGTCCAATTATTTTTTTATTGGCACTGGGGTGTCCGGAATCAAAGTCCAATTAATTTTCAACATAGGAAACTAGTTGTTAGGGTCATTATTGAATACTAAAAAGTAGCTATAGGGAAAAATTAAAATGAGTTGAAGAAGAATAAAGTTGAGAGAGTTACCCTTCCATGGGAAGCCTCTTCCCGTACATAGGACCACATATGTATACCAAGTCGAACCTAAGTTCAAAATTCAAGACATGAATCACAAAATGAAAACTGGTGAACGATAATGCATAACTTATGATACACAGGACCTATACGTCTTTTCTGCTTTGACATTTCAATAAAATCATCTTCCATTTTGTTGCTAAACAGTTTTGACAATATTTATGCTAGGACAGTTTTGCAGTAGAGACCAGAAGAGTAAGTAAATAAAATAAATGTCATATATACTATTCATTATATACATGTCTAATATTCTTCCAACTAAGAACCAATTAGTATTGCCTAATAATAGGGTGAATTAGAAATACACCCCCAGGAATGTGCACCGCATCCCCAATTATTCATCTCCAACAGGTATTAGATTAGACATACATATATACACACACACAAGTTCAATCTATGTAAAGAATTCTTCAATTCCAACACGCATTAAGATAAGGAACAAGTTCAATCTATGTAAAACACAGATTGAAACACGCATTAGTTTGCTTTGTTTTTTTGTTTGCTTTGTGGATGCAAAACACAGATTGAAACACATATGTAAAGAATTGGAGCTCTTACAGGTTGATTACGGAGATCGATTACGATAAGAAATTGAAAGTTCGAATTGGAGCTCTTACAGGTCGATTACGGAGATTGATTACGGAGAGAAAGAGAGAGAGAGGCACCAAAATTTGAAGAAGATTGAGCTCCCAATCTGCCTTGGACCTCCTGACTTTAGGGCTGAAGATTGAGCAAACCCGTTGAAAGAGAGAATGAGCAAGTTAGGGCTGAAGTGAAGTGAGGTCCCGACTTTTCAATTGTTAAAATGAAGAAAATAAATGGTCTGAAACTGTTTTTAATTGATAAGGACGAAAATATTTAGTCCCTAAATGTTAATAATATACTAGTAACTAAATTTATTGGTCTAAAAAAATTATGTAAATATTAGGTGGGAATATTAGTAGTCATTTTTACAATCTTATATCATATGTGTTAAATTTGTCCATAAAAAATTATTTTTAGCGACCAAATTTAATTAGCCCCTAAATATTAGTCTTTAAAAGACTAATTTCTTGTAGTGTGGGTCCATCAAATCTGGAATGCCATCCACAAAAATGGTGTGAATGACTGCCCGCACCTTCACACTACAAGAAAATGCAGCATTGGCGACTAAAATAATTATTTTCGTCGCTAAAAGTCGTACAAATGGCGACTAAAATCAGTTTTGTTGCCAAACGTCAGCACTTTTGCCGACTAAAGCAGTTTGGTCGCCGAAAATAGGGCTTTCTTGACTAAAAGGTCAGCTTTAGTCGCCGAATATATCACTTTTAGCGGTGAAAAAAAATTTAGTAGCTAAAGGCACGGTTTTTGGCGACCAAAATCATTTAGTAGCCAAAGTTATGGTTTTGGCGACTAAAAAACAGTTTAGTCGCCCATTACAAGTGATTTGCCGACTAAAATGCATTTTAGTCGCCCAAAGTTGAGGTTTTGGCGACAAAAGTTCTGTTTAGTCGCCAAATGTGTAAATATTTTTTTTTTACATGAAATATATTAAATAAAATAATTTATTTATATATATACAATTTTTATATATACCAGTGAATATAGTATATAAATAATAAATGTTGTATTAATAATCATGAGATGTGTGAGTGGCGTAGTGGGGACGGTGTTCTTTGAAGGTGCAGGCGTGTTTGGCTTCGGCGTTGCGTGTTCGAGCCTCAGGAGCTCAGAGAGGCTATTTTTTTTTGAAAAACTAGTATTGGCGACTAATGCATTTTGGTCACGAAAGATAAATAAAAAATAAAATAAAAATAGTATTGGCGACTAAAGGTTTAGTCGCTAAAAGTATAATTTCCCAAAATGGAATGGAGTATTGGCGACTAATTATTTAGTCGCTGAAGACATATGTATTGCCGACTAACAAATGTTTAGTCGCCAAAGCTTTTCGCGATAGTTTTTCGGCGACCACAGCGGCGACTAAAGATTTTAGTCGGGGAAAGTGAAAAAATTAGTATTGGTGACTAAAAAGGAGCTTTTGGCGACTAAAACTTTGGTCGCCGAAAGTGTTTTTCTTGTAGTGTCATGTTCCATGATCCTTGCCTTCCATGTCTTCAAACCACCGGCCTCCAACCTCCGAACTCTCTCTCTCTCTCTCATCTTGATTGGTATTGGTCAGTCATCACTTGCTACCATTATTTCAGCAATTTCGGCCACCATTGTCAATGCAAATTCCACCACTGTAAATCTCTTTCCATAGCGAACCCCACATTTGTGAACCCTCACATTCCACCACTACAAACCTAATAATTCACACTGGTTGATGCACACTTATTGAGACTGCTACATAACCTGCCATTGTAAAAAAGATTTATAAATGTAATAATAAACAACAATGGTAGAGGGCCCTAATTTTTGTGGCTGAGCCATTTTAGCTTAGCTCATTGAACTCTTTGAGCTGTCTTGATCTGTTGACCTTGAACCTTGAACTGGAATTGATTTGTCAACAATAACCTTGTCTTAAACCGTATTAAATTCTCTCTCTCTCTCTCTCTCTCACTCTCTCTCTCTCTCTTGCAACCACATTGGTTAGGTTATAGAAAATTTCCAGTAGAAGAGAAAAGGCTTAGGGATTAAAAGCTAGATTATTTGTTTGGCATATCATTTCAAGTACACCAGTGGTCCTATAGATATATACAATGACAAATAAATGAAAAAGTTAATCAGAAGTTATATACAAAAACAAATAAAGAAATAAGTTAATCAAAAGTTAGGCATTGTCATTTCCCAAGTTAAGCCTAGGACTGCTTATCTACTTCCTCTTGTTCTATATATCCTTCACCATTATCTTTTGAACACCATAACGGATCAGTAAGGGACTTAGAGCATCTCCAATGTGCTCATTAACAGCCCATTAGAGTCAGAAACTTGAACCTATGTTATTTAGAATGTGGATTGTTCCGGTACATGGAATGGGAACGAAAACATGATACGCCACATGTTTTTTAATGTGATACGATAGGAGTAGACTTATATATATTACACTTAAGAATTTAAGATACTTCTAGAGTAATTTTTTTTTAATATTAGGTGTCCAATAAATATATATATATATATATATTAATGTAGCAAATCGTTTTTATAGAAATTATGACCCATTTTTTCTGTCACGCCCCAATTTTTAATTACTCGCAAACATTACCAAAGCCTGTAATTTAGGTCCATTTTATTTTATTTTATTTTATATATATACAAATATCTATTACACTTGAGTAATAGGAATACAATGATACATGTTCTCTCTCTCTCAATGAATATTACAATGACAACAATGCATGCCAATCTCCTACTGTGCTACAAATAAATAAATACAAATACAAAATCCATTTCCTTTACATCTATTATGAACTTATACAAAGGAACTCAAGAACTCCATAAATCTTCAATCAAATAATCCAAACTTTCTTCCTGTAAAAAGATAAAACAACAACGGGGTGAGCACTAATACCCAGTAGGAATCTCATAGTTCTCAATCAATAACTAACACACAGATAGAAATGATCATGCATGCAAGGTGATACCATATAGTAGGGTGACATTTTATAATTTCAAAATATCGTAAGCAAAGTATCTTTTTCTCAAAAGAGTATTTAAAACACTTTTAAGAAAAACCTTCTGCCATTAAAATCATCCATTAACTTTAGAAAATCCATAGATTTTTGTGGAACAAACATATTTAAGAAACAACATCATCTAAAAGTTATTAACTAATTCCCAAAATATTTCTCATTTAATTTCCATTTTTAATGTTCCTCTTTTTTTCTTTTTCATTTTTCTTTTCTTCTCATTTTATTTGATTAGAACTCCATTACTTCTAGTTCAAGTCCCCTTCTTAATTTAATAACAATTCTCCTATACTCAATTCACTTCATTATTTACCCTCTTAAATTTCGTCTCAAGATAACATAAGATTAAGAAACCCTTTTCAATTCAACCTCTCCTTTATTTACAGAATAACACTCATAATTTACTTTTATTGCCATAACTAATTCATTAAGTTCACCATCACCAATCCATAATCCCCTTACCCATTTTTGAGTTCCATTCTTTACAAATAATGTCTATGTACGTTTCCTCTTTATACCAAATTACATGTCAATTTGCAATTTCACAGATTCATCACAAGTCACAAATAACATCGTCAACTCAACACATTTGTCAATACATATCTCAACACAATCCACCTTTTGCCGACTTACTACGGCGGGATAGCGGGCACCCAATTCATAACACTTTCCACCTTTCACCGGCTACTATATGGCGGGAAGTGAACTCCCAAAAACTATTTTCTCAAAAGCTACTTTCTTTCAAAAACCATATTTCTCCAACCATTTTTCAACTTTTTAAAACCATCCCTCACATTTGCCGGCTACTATATGGCGGGATGTGGGCACCCAAAACATTTTCAAAAACCATCCATTTTTCCACTTTTGCTGGCTATCATATGGCAGGATTGTGTGGACACCCACAAATCATTTTTCCACTTTCGCCGGCTACTATACGGTGGGACTGTGTGAACACCCAAAAACATTTTTCCACATTCGTCCAGCGATAAGCCTAGATAGGGCAATTGGGCACCTTTAATCCAAAACCACCCCCACATTTGCCGGCTACTATACGACAGGACGTGGGCCCCCAAAAACCTTTTTCTTCAATTTTCAAAACCATCCCCCACATTTATCAACTATTATACGGATAGTCATGGGCACCGAAAAACTATTTTTCAACTCCCTGCGCAGGTACCAACACAACTTAACCCAAACTCAACGCAACCCAACACAACTCAATGCAAACTCAACGCACCCAACACAACTCAACTCAACACAATTCAACTTGATTCAAACACAACTCATCATAGTTTAGCACAATTCAATTCAACATTACTCAATACAACTTAATTCAACATAAGTCAACACAACTTAATTCAACAACACTACTTAATTCAGCAACACTATTTGCAATTCAACATAATTCAAGATAAATTCTTGAATCCCACTTCAACATTCCATAACCAAGTTTATGTCATCTATATCATTAACACATCTTTTCCCCCAAAGTCATTTCAAATTGTAGCATGATTTACAATGCCCATAATAAAGATTCAATCGCTAATTTTTAACAAAATTTTCAAACACTTCCAAAATTCAATTAAGCTTGTATAAATATAATTCAATACCTCAATTTCATGATTCTACTTTTAATTTGGGAAAAATCATTAATTATCATCATGAATCAACTTAGGATTTTTCAAGAAAATCAAGAATTTCCAGAAAAATTCAAACTTCTTAAACCTTTACTTTTTATTCCAATTTTCCCATTGATTATACACCTAAGGTTCATAATCCATAATCTAAACCCAACAATAGAACCCCAACACTTCAAACCCTAAATCTCCAATTTCCATGATATAACTCTATATGCTCAAAATGTAGATTTTGCATTTACATAATCAAAATACCACAAATCTATCTATTAATGCAAGCATTGAAGAAGAACTAGGACCCCTACCTCAAGATTGGAAGCTAAGAGTGAAGACCCATCTTCAAACTTCAATGAAATCCCCAAAATAATCAGTCAAAGTCTTGATCCTTGCTTGTTCTTCAACCTTGATGCAAGATCCATGGTGGATTTGTTGGTAAGAATGGATGAAATCAAAGTTTTGGGGGCTAGGTTTTCGGACATGGAGGAGGGGAGACGAAGAGATGATGAAAAAGTAAAGTTTTTGGGCCAAAATATCACTTTATAATGTCTGTTAGCGACCTGGTCGCTCGAACGAAGGAAGCTTGGCTTGAGCGTGGAAAAGAAGCTCTCAGGTTTTCTAAAAAATGCACTCTTCGCTCGAGTGAAGAAAGTCTCGCTCGAGCGACCATACTTCCAGCATAGAAACTAAAAATTCAAATAGGTGTAACTTTCTCCTTCGGACTTCGTTTTAGGTCGTTCTTGTGTCCAAATTGAAGCCCCGGAAACAAGATTTCCAATGGTTCTACCCTCACATTCAAATTCAAAGTATGGATAGAGAAAAGGGCAAAAGAGTGAAGGTTGGTCAAAAACTCAAACTCAAACTTGGGGCTTTTTATCTAATCTTACCTAAATACCTTGTTAAGGCCTCAATCAAGGTTTCAAACATCACCCAAGGGTCCTCAATTATAATATTTAAAGTTCACCTGCCAACCCATCAATATCAAGTGTCCGACAACCAGACAAGTTTTAAGGTGACGGGCACCACTTTACATCAATCCAATGTGAATTAAAATCCGAGTCATTACATTTTCTATTTTCCTTGTCAAAACTTAACTCGCCTTAGATTTTAGTTTATATATTTGATTTTCTTTCTCCTAAGGTAACATTTAAAGAAATATATTTGAAAAAACTTTTGGGATTGTTTCGGATAACTAAATTTACCGTTTTGAAACGAAAGTGTACCATATTTCCGAATGTCAGTACCAATACATAATTCGCTAAGGCATTAGCGTTTTCTGGTAACATAGACTTGAACAATTTACCAATTTGTTAGTCTTGTTGTCAAGTTACTCAAACTTTAGAGTTGTTGCTAATTGTGGCGACACAATCACTAACAATTTGAACACAGAGAGATAGAGAGAGAGGTAACGAGCCCACAATTTTTTTTCCGTTATATATACATGAAAGTTGACCACTCTCTTATATAACACACTTTAACTACACCATTGAGCATCCATTGACTCTCAGTAGAATTTTGTAATAAGGCAATAAAATTGAATATGAAGAGATAATTGAGACAGGAAAGAGAAAAGAAAGAACACAAGGTTTAACATGGTTCGACCAATATTGGCCTACATCCACACACACAAAGCCCCAAGGGGCTACATCTTTCATTCACTCAACTTAATACTCTTGTTTACATGATACACTACATATATAAAGTGGGAGATGCAATCAAATCTATTCAGTTAAGGAACTGAAATAAATCAAAGATACAAAAAATTATAATAAGCATAAATCATGGGATCTCCATATATTCTAATATCTTCCATATCTTCTAATATCTTTGACAATATAATCTTATCTCCAACACTTCGCCCTCAAGCTGTAACATGGAACGGTTGAAGTGAAGTATGTCACACCTCAACTCCAAGCATGACTGGCCGTGGCCCACAGGGACTTAGCCCAAGGCACACCTAAGCCTAAACATAAACCCAAAATCACAAAAAATAAATGTGACAATAGCCTTGTAGACACCCCATTTTTGACTTTCCTCAAGACTTGGACGTCATCGTTTGAACACTCGATGATCATCCATGTTCGTGTTCGTTTTAAGTTCCTAGAGGTCTCGGCCGCGTACCTTGCCTCAAGATCTCTCAACTTGTTTGTTTTGTGCTTGGTTATGGACCAAACACCTGTGTTTTTGCTTCTGAGGGAAGAGGGTGCCTTGTTGGCCATTTTCTCAACCCACTGGCCATGGCCTGAGGCCACTGGCCTTGTTTTATGGCTGTCAGCTAAGGGTGTTGGCCGATCGGCACTATGGTTGGTCGGCCGGCCATTGATTTGGTCGATCGGCCACTTTTTCTGGCCGAGCCCTTTTCTTTGCCTTTTTCAGGCATTGTGCATGCCAACTATGCCAACTAGTGAGCACAGACTCTGCCCTCCATACACGTGTATAGAGGGATTTCATCCTTGTTTAGCTTTTCTTGGAAGCTTGGCAAAGTTGATTTTCTATAAAAGGAGGGCCTCTCCTCCCTTTCCAGAGGTTGATCCATCTGATATAGAAGTTAGATATACCTCTCTCTCTATATCTCCATCTCTCTAGATTTGTGTGTGTGTTTGAGTTCAAAAGTGTGTTTTGTTCTTACTATTGCACATAAGCACCTAGCATTACACTATTCTTGGTTGCTGAGGCACTACAAGGTTGATTTCAGAGTTTTTGAGTTGGTTTTGATCCAAGAAGGGTGCTGGAGTTGGTGTTCTTGAAGTGTTCTTCAAGGGTGAATCAACTTGCTTTTGATACCCCATTTTGGCTTAAGCTTTTGCACATACTTGCATACTGTTTTAAGCTTAGGGTCCTACTGAAAAAAGTTCTGTATTTTCATGCTTGAGATGTTTCATTAAGGTCACTTTTGTGTTGGGAGTTGTCTACCCCCTCTTAGGCCTCGTTTGACCTCTTTTTGTGCGTTCCTCTTTGGGCTTTGGAACCCTTTTGTTTTGGCCTTCTCACCACTGAAATCCAGAGGATTTTCAGTGGTGGAAAAGTGGTTTTGAGGTCTTGTATAGGGGAGGGACACCCCCCTCCCTTTGTGTCTCATTTACTTGTGTTGTTGGCTTATAAGAGTAGCATGTTTGCTTAGCATGTCTTGGTTCTATTTCAGTACTTTTTAGTGGTTTTTAGGGCCTTCCTTAACTCTATTTCATGTTGGTTTGATGTCATCTTGCATGCTTCACATACTTGTAGAGTAATCTTGCATGTTTGCATAACATGCCTCTTGCATTTCGACCATCATGCTTGCATGTTCTAACTTAACTTTGAGATGTTTTTAGCCTTGTTTCACCATGCTTAAGCTCTGTTGGGGGTTGTCTTAGTCATGCTTTCCATGCTTTGTATAGCCACCATGCATTCTAGCTTGTTAGCTTTGGGTGTGTGAGTCATTAGCATGCTTTACTTGGGCCATTTCAGTGATTTGGTATCACTTGTCATAGTATTTCAGTCCGTGTTTCATACTTGTATGCTTGCGTTTGTCATCCTTTCAATGCTTTGAAGAGTTGGTGTCTTATGCTCCATGTTTGGGTCATTGTGCATGTCTTCATGATTTAGTCTTTGGGATGCCATCTCATTGGGTTTTGGGGTTTGTTTTGGCATATTATAGCTCTAATTTTCCTTGATTGAGTCATGCCATGTTTGGTTGTAATGGGTGTAGTGCAATTCCCCATTTTGGCCTTGTATGCGCCTTGTTTTGTGCTCACCTTTCTAGCATGATTTGACCACATCCCATGCATGTTCTAGCCTTGTTTTGGCCTGTCTTGGGACTGTCTTGGGTCACCTTGGCCCTTTGGGGCTTGGTTGATATGGCCATGGTTCAAGTACCTTGGCTAGCTTTGAGCTTTAAGTCCATTAGCATGCTATGCTTATCCTATGTGCATGATTTGGCATCATTATTGACATGATTTCAGAGCTTATTGCATCGTCATATTCTCATGTTTATCCCATCTTGCTCATGTTTGAAGATTGTGCATTGTGGTCTAGCTTATGGACCAGTGTATGTGTGTGCATGCCTCCCCTTTTGGTCCCTTGATTTGGGTGTTTTGGCCACTGTTTTGGTACGGCTGAGGTCCCTCCACCCTTAGTGTAAGTCCATGGATCATGCGTTTGTGTATTTGTTATATGCTTATCGCATTGCATGTTGTTGCATCCTTATGATTGGCATCATTGTTACATGCCTATCACTTTGCATATTTGTACACCTAGGTTGCACCTTGCATGTTTGTTAGTTTGCACCTTGTCACCTGTTAGTTTAGGTCGCGTTACATTTGGCATGTTTGCTACCTTAACTTCGTGTATATGTTCGAGTCACATTGTATTTGGCATGCTCATGTCGCATTACACTAGTTGCATGTTTTGCATTGTATTTGGAATACATGCATTGCATTTTGTTTGGTTTGGGGTGTCAAACCAAACATGAGGAGCGAGGGACGTTCGTACTTGAAGTGACGAAATGTCCCTCAATCCTTAGTCGCCGACGCTCTTGACCCAAGCATGATAGAGTTCTAGGCATTCATATGTTTGTTGCATTCATTCCACATTAATTTTCACACTTGGCACCTTTGACCATCATGCATTGAAATATGTGATTGGTGGCCCGAGGGTCGAGAGCCATACTCCCTTGAGTTCATAGCATGATAGGGAGAGTGGCAGTGCACACATTGTCTTGTAAATGCCTTGCCATGCACTGTCTGTCCTCTGCTGCAGCAAAAATAGTTTTCTGTAGGAATAGATGGCCGGTCGGCCATCCTCAGAGCCGGCCGGCTATGCATTGTTGGTCGATGGCCCCACTTTTGGTCGATGACCATCCTTCCATGGCCGGTGGTCCTATCCATTGGTTGGTGACCTCCCACAGTGCTCAGGAAGTGGTTCAGAAGCAGCCTTGGGGCTTGTGAAGCTTTCAGAGGCATAAAACAGTGCAAACAGAGGCAACATGTGGCATGGCAACGGGTTTCCAAGCGAGGCGAATTGAGCATGCATCATCCAATCATTTCGAGGCAAAACTACGGTGGCCTCTTTAGTTTCATACTTAGACTGTTTTTGTATTTAATTTGTTAATTAGTTAAGGGTTTTGTAATATTTAATTAGCTAGGGTAGTTGATTAATTATTCGGTTTGTATTATTCATTCGGTTCCTCCGTCGAGAGGGCGAATTGTGTAATAAGCGTACGTGTGTGTGATGCATGTCTTCCAACCCCCACTTCTTTCTCCCTTTTACTTAACCGCTTACGATGGTTAGTTCTAGGGCACGTTTCAATTAGCATCCTTATATTATGTATGTTTGCATCATTCATCTGTATTGCATGCACCAGGCTCGGTGCATCATACTAACTGCATTGTATTTAAATTCCAATTTGAATATATGTATCGAATTGTGGCATCTCATATGCCATTTTAGACTAGCCGAGCCTATTCTAGTTGCATTTTGTATGCGATGCATTAGCCATCTTAACATGGACTTGGATCATACATTTGATTACTAACATGTTCTTTGTTTTGGCTCGGAGTACACTGTGAGTGTTTATGCTTTAGCATCTTGCATGTGTGTAAGTGTTAACATGATAACATGCTTACCATGAGGCCAATTGCTTATGTGATATAACTTCCTGAATGCCTGTGGGTGAAGGTTGGATTGCTTGAATTGGAATAATTCATCGAAATCTGTGATTTAGCCTACTTGCGAGTAGCAAAATTCAAATCCATTTCCAAACAAACAGATATGCAATACTTTGTTCCAAGTTAGGTGATCTAGTCTATAATTGTTTTGCTGTGCGCATCACATAGTAAGAATTAGCTAATTAATCGGGATAAGAACGCATGTGTGGTCAAAAACGAGATATCATGTTTAGTAGTGGCCGATCTTTGATCGGGCGAGCGGGGGTGCTCATAGTTGACCTTCCCCAATCGTACCCAAGTTCCTGAGCTGAGGCAACTTTGGTGATGATGGACACGTGGCCTTAGGCAATGAGTCAAGGTTTCCTAAATTCCCCCAAAACAAAATATTTAGATGGCGACTCTGTATCTGATAAAGCAGTCCATGTTTGGCACTTCTTTCTTAAAAATCAATTTTTCAAAACGATTTGCCGGATTTGGACTCTTTGGTGATTTATCAATCTTGCATTGCACTTTGTGAGATCAGATTAAAAACCGTGACATTTGAGTCCGAACTGTAGTAAGCCCAAATAGACAAAATGGTAGTTTCTCCCGGGATGTTCGGGGACGTCTACAGTTTCCATAAATAAATAAATCAAAGCCCAAACCAGTGACAAGTCACAAGTATAAATGGTAAAACCTGTCATAACCAACTTCCAAAAATATATACTAAATGGAATACAAATCGCCCATAAAATAAAATAATTCTAAATAAAATCCAACCACAATGTATGCACAAAACTAACATAACAAGCTAAAACAAAATAATGAATGTCCTAGAGGTCCATGCAATTGAGTCCCCGCTATGCTATGAGTCTACTCTAAGTCCTTCTATGACCTGGAAATGATAAATAACTAAGTTAGCTGATAACTCAGTGAGTAGAAACATGGATAGTAAATACAGTTTTGAAAAACAGGGTTCAATTCTAAATCAAGATATATATTACAGAAACTAGATTGGCATACAGTTTTGATAAAGATAATCTGTTTCAAAAACAAGGTTCCAGTCAAATAGCTTAAAATACTCATGTCTCTCAAAAACATGATAAATGACATTTTTCACTTAAAACATATTACAACATGAACACCAATAATTTTCTAGGTACCAAGAATAACGAGTAACATGCCATAAAGTTCTCAAGGCAATAAGCCCGTTGGATCCAATATCGAACCAAGAGTCATCCTCGGGATGGCAACCCGAGCCTTTTCTCTAAGACGATTCGATTAAAGGTCACCTAGCCTAGCCTAGCCTAGGTCTTTTCCTTACAATTGTTGAGCACTATAGTCATCTTAACTCAACCCAGATCTGTTCCCTAGTGGCTAGAGTTACCACATACAGTGGAATAATTTCTCTGAACTAAAATATACAAATGGTCCCAATAATCAATACAATTCAGTTTTGCAAAACATGATAGTTTACCATTATAAATATGAGACAATAACAAATAGTTTACAGTATGCCAAGTTTACACATGTTTCAGAAATAATTTAATTCCATTGATAATGTAATAATTTATCAAAACAGTTTAGTCCTAAAATAACAATTTAATTTTCCAACAGTTTAGAATAGGGGAACATTTATAAAAATATGTAGCATGCAACTACTCATCTGAACACGGTATAATATAATCTTTGAATAAAGTATGAAAGTCCAACTAGTGCCCTGAACAAAGTATTAAAATTAGACGTCACTACTAATTCAAACATATTAAAAGGAATAATAAACTAACCCCAAACTAAAGCGCACTAACATAGCTCAACCCCACTCACCATTAGTCTTAAATAATACCTAAGTTCATGTTCTTCAATGTCTCAAATTACTCATGATATGGGTTCAGATTGAAACTCAATTAAAAGTAACTTTAAGATAAAATAGAATTTTAAACAAGTTTGCCAAATCTATTCGCTAACTTTGAAAATTAAAAACTCACTCCACGCTGTTTGAAAAATTCCAAAACTCTCCAAATATCAACTAATATATCCTAAGTTTCAAATCCAATTGGTTTTACTTGATTTACTTGTCAAAATAATTATTTACAATTAATTATAACCAAATAGGTCGCTTTCTACAGCACTTTAAAGAAATTAATGGTTCTCTTAGTATACACGAGAAATCAATGCAAGGCCAAACATTTAGGAAACTAGACACATAAACGGTTCTAATGATGCTGATTTGATAATTTTCGGACTTATACCCAAAGAGAATGACACTTCCAAAGTTATTATTTTGGACTAGTTTTCTGGACAGATTTGAATGCATCATTTTATATGGATTTTCACTCCCAAAAATAATAAGAAAATTCTGGTCTGCAATTCAATATGTAATTAATTTACTGTAAAAATTTCAGTTCAAAATTCATCTGTTTGATTTGATTCCTCGATTTTTAAAGTTTGTGGTTCTATATAGAATTTTCAAACTAAGAATTACACCCATTCTTTACACACAATTTATTTCCTTAGGTTTCTTAATGGTGTATATATATACAAAATACATAAACCTACAACATCTCCATTAATGAACTAAATAATAATAGAATAAGGATAAAGAAGAAAGAAAGAAGAAAACCTAGGAGAGCTATCCTTTGATGATCATACAGCACAACACACCCAATCCTTCCTTTGTTGCAACCTCTCTTTTTTTTTTTTATACCCAATCTCTCTCTCTCGTGACTGCTGTTACTGCTAGGAACACTAGGGTTGTTTTTTTTTATATATCTAAACAAAAGGTTTTAAATTATTATCTCTTTATATTATTTTATTTTCTATCTCCATTAATTTAAATAAAATATAACTATTATTATATCAAAATATACTTACTAACTTGCCCCCTATTTTTTTTTTTTTTAAAAAAAAAAAAACTAAATCTTGCCTCTAAATTAATGACTTTCATCATAAATTTATTTTAGGTTTTAAAATTAATTAAAAGAGCCTCCAATAATATTTAATTTGCACTTAAAGATTCACAAACAAAATATTTGAGATTGTAAAATAATTATTATTTAATTATTTATTTGATTTGTATATTCGGGTTCTTACAAAGTATCCAACTTGAACTTGAAAATAGTATGATCATTACAAACAACTACAATGAAGTTGTTAAAATACAACAACAATTGTAATTGTAAGGTCCCGGTGTCCCACATCAGGAATGAAGAAAGAGTTCCTGGGCTATGAAAGTAGAAAACTGGACCTTTATATAGCATTAAGGCCTTTTCCCAAGTGGTGAAATCCCTAGCAGAATTCCTCAGTTAAGCGTGCTTAGGTTGGAGTAGTTCTAGGATGGTTGACCCACTAGAAAGAACAAATTCGTGTGGGCGTGGCCCAAAGCGGAGAATATCGATGACATGTGAAGGGTTGAGGCGTTGCATTAATAACTCCCTTCAATGATAACTTCAATGAACATAGCAAGGAATCAACATCTTGCAACAGAAAAACGTGAATTGAATCAATCATGATGACAGTAAGAGAAACCAACTGAGAGAGAGAAAGCAATAAGGCCGAAGCAACTGCAAATCACCACAAATAGAAAGGCCAAAAAATGACATCCCACAAGGGATGCTACTGAACATACTAGTAGCCCAAAAATAAAAGAACCAAATATCTGCTTACGACATTAGCACAGGGACCTTAAAATGGTAGAGAAGTAGCCGAAAAACTTGGCATATCACAGAATAATACTACCAAACACATCAACATCCCCGAAATAAGTAAAAATCATAAAGCTTGCTTACCTCATCAACAAACTAGTGGTCAACTCAAAGAAGAGAGAAAAATACCTTGATAACAAAAAATGTGGATTGAGAGAGCACAGAGAAACATGCTTAGGGTTCAATAGACTCTGATATCCAGTTGAATTTTGTAATAAGGCAATAAGGTTGAATTTGAAGAAATAATTGAGACATGAAAGAAAAAAGAAAGAACACAAGGGTTTAACATGGTTCGACCAATATTGGCCTACATCCATACACACAAATCTTTCATTCACTCAACTTAATACTCTTATTCACATGATACACCATATATATAGAGTGGGAGATACAATCAAATCCTTTTAATTAAGGAATTGAAATAAATTAAAGATACAAAAAATCATAATAAGTATAAATCATGGGATCTCCATATATTCTAATATTTTTCACATCTCTTGATATATTTGACAATATAATCTTATCTCCAACATTCTCTAAACTAACAAATACTTGGACACACAAAATTGGGCCATACTTTTATCACTTTTTATCATATAATATACTAACACACAATTTTAGCTATTCCACCAGAGATGCACTAACTGTGGTTTCTTATACGTTAGCATAAACAGACTCCTACTTAAAATTGTAATCATCACATGTGTCTGTGTTGATGAGTGAATAGTGGCATTCTAGTAGTAGGGCAATTCGTCCCTAATCATCCTCTGAACTCTGCTTCCATTCTGTGAAGAAGAAAAACATAAAATTAGAAATTCAAACCTTTTTTTTTTTTTAAGATTTAAAAAAACAAAAAATAAAAAATTTTTGTTTGGTCCTTTGTAATACATCTGGCAAAAAGCAAGAGGTTCAGGCACTCATTCAAATGGATGTTAGTTCTAAAGTCAACATCAACTTATGAGAATCAGTGAATGTGTTGGTGAAGCAGAGCACTGCCATAAACAAGGTAACTAAGGTCATTTAGTGAATTGAGTGAAATTCTCTAGTCTGGAACCACCTGTTAACCACATTTAAATGCTTCATTCATCCATCATGCAGATCTAAAAATAATAGGGTCCAACATAGTGCCTGCACGTTGCACTCAGTCAAATAAGGCAAACTTATTGCTCCAGTTTTGATATTATATACAATAAATCAGCAAGATCAATTGGCAAAGAGCTGTAGATCTAATATAAATTATATAATAAATAATGGGTTGAAACAATATCTGCAATAAACACTCAGCCAAAGAAGCCTCAGCCAAAGAAGCCAAAAATATTCTTCTACTTTAAAATTTTTTTATGGTAAATACTGCAAGATCAATGTCAAAATAGCAACATGTTTCAATGCAATTCACCCAGCATATAATAATAATATAATGGTCAAGCCTAATTAATACTGTTTCTTCCAATCTATCAACCAGGAGTTTAACATAAAAATAAATAAATAAATAAATAAATATTTAATCTTAAACAGTCAAATGAGAAGCACAGAGAATGCTATCTGTGTTCACCTTTCCTTTCTTACATATTGGGGAGAAACTTCAATCGAATGTTTTAAAAAATAAGCTCCTTCAGCTATACTTTCCAATGGCTCATTTAATAAAAATGCTTCACATCAGCTCGTGAAAGCCAAACTTTGTCAAGCCAACAATCAACATAAATGATCACTGAAAATTATGTGACAAGCGAAAGCACATGAAACTCCAAGTTAAAAAGCAAGTGAAAAAGCAAGTGAAAACACCAAGGTAAGAGAGTAAAACCATAGACTATATGCTAAGTGGGTGTTTGGGAAGTGAGTTTTTATGTAGGTTTTTTTAGATTGGAGAAATTTTTTTTTTTGTGTTTGAGAAGATAGTTGTGTTTTTTTGTAGTTGGATGTGATGTTTGTGAGAGAAAAAGTGGAATGATTATGAGGTAGGATGTGATATTTTGCTTAGATGTGTTTTTTTTGATTTTGCAAAAAGTTTGTCTTTTAATGGAAAAAATCAAAAAAAAAAAAAAAAAAAAAAAAATCCCAAACCCAAGTTCCCAAACACCACTTAAATAAGTCAAATTGGAGTTTTATTGTAACACTTCGGGTCTCCATCCGACCTAATTACCCGTATCCGTTGTATATGTGGGCATGAACGTTCATTTCATCGAGTAGTCATATGTGTATACATGATCATCGTACATAGTTGGTGTTGTTATATCATGTTTCACACTTGTGATTGAGGATTGGGTTATAGTTATGATTGCATTGAGTTAGGAATTGGAAACTGACATTTTCTGGGTAGAGCGATCGCCACATTTAATTTTGTCCATTGTTCGAGAGCGATCAATCGCTCTTTGAAGGCGATTAATCGCCTTCCCGGTTAGAGCTCATTTAATTAGATTTCCTCTCTCTCTCTCTCTCTCTCTCTCTCTCTCTTCTCTCTCTATATTTCTCACCTAACACATTTAGCACACAAACACCTTAGATTAGGTGTCTTGGGGCGTGATTCGTTCAAAATTTCAGTGTTGAAGTCGTACAACCTGACAAGGGGTTCGATTTGATCCAAGCCAATCTTCATTCCGTCAACTTTTCAATTTTCTTCCGTATCCTCTTCTCTCTTGAGGTAGGGTTTTCTTCCATTTGATTAATATAGATTTATGGGTGTATATGTGGATACTTTGATAGATGAATTTTGAGTTATTGGTAGAGATTTGGGAAAATGCATGATAGAGAGTTAGTGTTTGGTGATGATTGGGTATTTCTCTATAATTTTCTTACTAAACTTGTTTCCATTGTCTAAAATTGCATGAGGGTGCTTCAAATTGAGCAAGTCCCAATTTTGTGAAATGCCCTAATTTGTGAAATTGTACAAGACAAAACATTGGTGATGTTATATTGAAATTGGAGATGAATGTGTATAATTTATGAAATTATATCATTGTTAGAGATTGTTGTTGGCCATTGGTGGAGAATGGGATTTTTGTTGGCCATTGGTGGAGAATGGCATTGTTGTTGTCACACCCCTAACTCGCCCCTATAAGTTCTAGGCGTGACCTAATCAGAAACGGACAAAATTACCTGTTATAAATAATTTTGGGCCAGAATGGAAGCGGTAAAGTAATAAAACAACATGCAGACACATCCATTGAGCTATTACAATTATGCTAGGACCCAAACTTGGGATCAGACATAGAATGAGCACGTGCCTGGGGTTAAGTATACACTCTTACAGTCCAGCCCAAAGATTGGGCATACAACAAAATATTACATACAACAACTTTGACCAACAAAACATTAATATAGAAGGACACGGTCACACAACACTACCCTAACATGCAAAGACTTCTCCAAGTGCCTGGCTGTTCTTAGGTTGACCCAAGCTAAATGATAACGATGCTAGAGCTGACCTCCACACTGATTGCCTACAGAATCAGACAAAATTACGGAATGAGACAAGCTCAGTGAATAATAATACTTAAGCAGTTTAGTAACCAACTACAATACATAATAGTGCATTCACAATAATGAGATTTAGAAATTGGTCTGATATATAATTTTACTTTCAGAACGGCCTTTGGCCTAGTATTTCAGTTATAACAGAACGGTTCTTGGCCTTTATATCACTTTAACAGAATGGCCTATTGGCCCAGAATCATCAGATTGGCCTTTCAGCCCAGATTAGCCTTACGGCCTTGATAGCCTTCCGGCTCAGATAGCCTTTCGGCCTAGATAGCCTTTCGGCTCAGATAGCCTTTCGGCCCAGATGCACAGACAGAACGGCTTACCAGCCCAGAAATATATGTATGGATTCAAGAGGTGGCTCGTACGGATTCTAGAGGTGGCTCCCACTAAAGTGTAGCACTTAGTTCCGTACAGCACTTTGCTCCATACTAGAATTTAATCAGTCTCATCATGTCTCAATATAACAAAGCGAATACTACCATGGAATAACCACAGACGTCATTAAACAGACTAGTCTGCTTCTGTATAACTTCTAGGACAACCTGTTAATTCACAATTTCGTAATATGGCCCTTGGCCTGAGGAGTTCACATATTCACAAAAGAGCCATTGGGTTTTGTAAGCTCACAACTTCTAGTAATGGCCTTCGGCCCCTTTATATTCACAATTCACAAGTTCACAAATGCGAATTTCACATATCGGCCCTTGGCCTTGTAGGTTCACAAAAAGGCTCGTAGCCACATTAATTCACAAATGGCTCTAGGCCACATTGGTTCACAAATGGCTCTAGGCCACATTAGCTCACACATTCATACTTTCCTTGGTGCAGTCCAAAAGTTCACAAGATTTCACATATGACGTGCATAACTTCACAGCCTTTTTGATGTTTCCACAATTTCATAAGGGTTCGTCCATAATTTTATCATTTACATCCACAATTTCATAATAATTCATAACGTCAATACATAATAAATTGAGTAAAGAGTCATTGCGGTACTATTACTCACAGTGTTGGGATGGCGTGCTAGTTCCTTCCGGAGTGTGCCCTGCACACAATCATAACTTGTAAATTAATTCTCTTTTCATTTAAATCATTGAGAAACCATTCCCTGAGTCATTACATTTCATATGAAATTATAATCACCTTAAAAGCATCAGAAAATATTCTAAAGAGTCAAGCACGTAAAGCTGAACAACATATTTCGTTTCTGAAATTAAGCCTCCCCGTTCGAGCGCCACTTTGGCCGCTCGAGCGGACTGTAAAATCCACCAAACTGCTGGAAGGTCGATTTTCCCGCTCGAGCGGGCTTTCCCACGCTCGAGCGGACCAAGCAAAATTACGAAATTCTGGACTCCCAATTTGAGTTTCTTCAACCATTCCTTTGCAAAACAACTTCAAATTTGGGAGAGTCAAGACTCAAAACACTTGAAAAACACACTTGAATCTTTATCACAAGTTCTAAACAAAACCCACATGCACCAAATACAAGATCAAGCTCGAATTTGAGATGAAAACCATAAATATGCACATATAAGCTTCATCCATGGAGGTCTCCCTCATATTTGCCAACTATAAACATAAGCCCATGAGGTGATGTTATGAAACCAAAGATTGAAGTCAAAGTTCATACAACTCCTAAATAAAGTATCAAAACAACCAATTGATGATGAACCCTCATATTTCAAACATGATTCAATCATGAATTAAACATGAACCATACATGAACATCAATTACAACTCTAAGTTGCCATAACAAGAAGAACTTGAACTCACCTTGGTTTAAATTCCACAACCGTAACAATTTTTGCCAAGCTTTCTTGCTAGATCCCTTTTTCCCCAATTCTTCCTCTCAACTCTCTTTATTTTTCTCTCCCAAAAGGGTATTCCCGTTTTTGATCTTAGGGCTACACAAGACTTAGATATATATATCAAAATATAAAGGCATATAAGACAAAAATGAATCGTTTTATCATTCCAAAATTAAAATTTTGTAAACATGCCTAATATTACCAGAAAATTATGCTGATCACAGATATATAATTAATTTCAGATAGTTAAGCCGTTAAGGTGCCCAATTTCTAAGTCAAACGTGTTAATCGTGACAGATAGTTTCCTTATGAAACAGATAGGTATCCATAAATACGAATTTCACTTACTTAACCGAAATTTTCCATGGGATTTTATAGTTACATTTTAAAAACTCAAAACAAGGGCTGAAAATGTTTCAGAAAACATGTACGAGGGTCAGGTTATTACAGTTGTAGAGATTAATATTCCCTCCGTCCCAAAATATTAGTCCCTTATTCCATTTTTCATTATCTCAAAATATTAGTCTCTTTTCAAAAATCAAGTACAAAAATAATATAAATTTTCTATTTTATCCTTATTTTAAATTCATCAACAACATAAAAAGTACAATTATGACATTTATATTTTCTAAAAAAATGTATTATCAAAGGGTAATTTTGAAAAATCAATTTTTTTAAAATGTAATAATTATACTATCAAAAAAAAGTTAGATTCTCCAAAATGAATAGTTACTTTGAGAGGGAGAGAGTACAATAAGATGACAAATACCTATTTTCATGCGTTGTGAATTGTTGAATTCATGGGATGAATACTGTTGTTGCATTATTTCATCTAAACATCATTGTTTTTAACATCATATGTTGCTTTTCTATTTGTTTTCTATTTGGGGATATGGTTTTAAACATCAAATGTCGCTTTTCTATTTCTTTTTTATTTGGGGATAATCAGCTTATCCGTTTCTCTCTAACTTGAAGACACATTCGTAAGGCAGGACTAGATAAATTCAAAAAGACTTAAAAAGTGATCTTCCTACAAAAGCCTACCCCCTTCACTATCTGATCAATGAAGATCTAGAGAGAAATGTATTTCACCCATATAAAAAATGAATTGCTGCATATTACATGCATATTTCAGCTAGAAGACAAATCTTTACTACAGTGTAGTGTTGGGAGAAAAACAAACAAAGGGCCAATTCGAATTATCCGAATCCGGCACAAAAATAGTGGAAGTAGTCTATTCTCCCTCTTTGTGTGAACCTATTAGGAAACAATTTAATAGAGCACAATATTCTGAAAAATAATCTGAAAGTGATGATCCAACAATCACACAACAAGGCAACAACAATTTTAATGTGGAAAACCTTCCCGATGTGAAAAGGAAAAACCACGGGACCGTAGTCCACCAAATATCTCCACTATCAACAAATAATGGGCATACAAGAGTTCTCTCTAGGTAGAACTAGAAGCAAACAATCAAGAACAACTTACAAATAAGCTTTCTTGGCTACCAAAGATCAAAATACAAAGTTTGGGAAAGATCTCACCAAAAACAGGTACTGTTCACGGTCCAAAAACCAGCTGTAGAATACTCTAAATCTGATCTCCACCGTACAAAATTTAGAGTCTTGAGTTGTGAACTCGCCTACCAAATTTTAGCTCAATCGGACCACAAATGTATGTCGATCGGATAGCTTGATCAAAGCTGGACAGAATTTGTCACGCCCCGAACCCGCCCCTAGAAGTTCGGTGACGTGACCGGCCAGTAATTCGTAAATTACCTCCGGCCTTACTGAACTAAACATGAATAAAAGGGGCTCGCGGAAGCGAAATAAATAAGCTAATAGTCCAAGAGCTGTGCATTTATATGAACAAGTATTTACATGCCAAAAATGAGTTAATTACCCACAGTCATTACATAACATGATCTAGTGCAACACATATTATTCGACAACCGCACAACAAAAAAAACACATACGGCCTTCCGTGCCCAAACCCTTAGGCACCAACTCGGGTAGGCTTTCAAAACGGCGGCTCGACACGAACTCCGCCTAGGCTTGACTCCCCGAAGGCTCACCTATAAGTACATAAATACAAACAATGAGCTAAAGCTCGAAGTAACATAACAAGAAGAGGTTAGTGAACGAAGTCCAACATTTTATAAATCCGCAATAAATCAATCATAAACATATAACCGTCATCATATAAACATACGTAATGGCATACTCCACGAGGCTTATCATAACATTTGTCTTCCGACTAGAGTAACCGGTCCGCATAATCGTTAATCGATCGACGAGATCTCGTAAACTGGTCCACTAAGGACTATCTATGGATGCCATACTAGATTCGCAAACTAGGACCTTCGTTCACAGCAAACATTTATCATTGGAATCATATCATATCATATCATTTTGAAACATAAAACATTATAACATATCTTTACGGAAATGTCACTTACAGTGGGTTTCCGAAACCGATGGCACGGTCTTCTCAATCTGACCTGCAAACATTCACATAATAACACATTTCTTATTATTCAGTCATCATATACTTCATGCCATTTCCTTTCTTCTTTTACATTTTGCTATGCTCATTCTCTTTCTTCATTACATTCATTCATGTCCATATCATGATCATAAGATGCGAAATGATGCAATTAACATGCCAAGATCATATGAAACAATTTCCAAAATTTTCCTGAAATAAGCCTTCCCGCTCGAGCGCTGCCTTGTCCGCTCGAGCGGACAGTACATTTTCCCCCAAAACTGCTGAGAGGTTGATTTTACCGCTCGAGCGTGCTTACCTCCGCTCGAGCGGACCCTGCGAAATCCAGATTTCTGGTTCTTCTTCTTCACTTCATCCTTCTTATCAAATACCACTTCCATTCTTATAAAACCAAGGTTTAAGACACTTGATCAACAATATAAATGAAACATGACAACTTCAATTCAAACCCAATAGCATCATATATAGAATCAATCCATGAGTTAAGTTGGAAAACCATGAACTTGCACATAAAACCTTTATTTCTAAACATCCATGGAGGTTCTTCTTCAATCTACCAAATACTCATCAATCATAACATTTTAGCCCATAATCTTGAATTCTACATACTAGATGCCAAGGATTCATACTCAATTTCATGAAAATCTTACCTTAATCACTTGGATGGAAAAGTTTAGCTTGAATCCCTTTCTTCCTTTCTTCTCTTGGTCTCTTTCTCTCACGATTTCCTTCTCTCTCTCTCTTCTTCTCTAGATTTTTCTTTTGGTATATGAGTCAAATGAAGTCAATGTCCTTGTCTTTATCCATTTATATCATATAAGCTAATTTGTGCCAATACACTTAGCCAAACACGGCCCTTATTATATCAACCATTTGAGCCAAACATGACTTAGCGATTCAGACGAATTTCAGCCCTCAATTTATTTTCTCAAACAGTTCTAAAAATTCCCGGTATCGCATAGGTATCTTCAATTCCATTTTCTGAACCCATTACAGTTATTAATTTCAGTCCCGAAGTTGTAATTCCAACAGATCTTTTTCTAATTCAAACAGATATTCATTAATTAAATCATACTGAGGCGTACTTAATTTCCGATAATTGTGGCATACGATTCCGGGTCATTACAGAATTTCTCCAAAACCTTGGCCTCTCCTTTCCTCTTTGTTTTTGGTGGCTGCTGCTGCGTCTCTTCTCTAAGTTGCAGAGAAGGGTTTGTAATACAACACTCATGGGCCAAATCAACCCAAAAACATAACCTCTCCATGTGGGCTTTGGAACTCACATGGGTTTTACTAATTATTTTGGGCCATCCTCCACATAGGAGGGAAACCCAACCCAACAAATCTCCCCCTTTCCGACTAGGTGGAGGGATTCTCCATCCCGGCAATTGAGCAACATGTCTCAAGCTTCTCCCTTACCAAAGCTTTTGTCAACATATCAGCACCATTATCATCAGTATGAATTTTTTCAAGTTCCAACAACTTATGATTAAGAATTTCTCTTATCCAATGGTATCTCACGTCGATGTGCGTCGACCTCGAATGGAATGTAGAGTTCTTAGCCAAGTGAATAGTACTTTGGTTATCACAAAACAACACATATTGTTGTTGTTTGAAACCAAGCTCCGTCAAGAACTTTTTCATCCATAGCAACTCTTTACAAACTTCCGTTGCCGCAATAAACTCTGCCTCTTTTGTAGAGAGTGCAACACATTTTTGCAACCTCGACTGCCAAGAAATAGCTCCACCTGAGAAAGTGATCAAATAACCCGAAGTAGACTTACGGGCATCCACATCTCCTGCCATATCTGCATCAGTGTAGTCAACTAAAATTGGTTTTTCATTTCCAAAACTGAGCGTCAACCTGGAAGTGCCTCTTAGATACCTCATTATCCACTTTACTGCATTCCAATGCTCTCTCCTTGGATTTGAAAGAAATCGGCTAACTACACCAACTGAATGAGCTATATCTGGCCTTGTACAGACCATTGCATACATTAAGCTTTCTACAGCTGAGGCATATGGAACTCTTTCCGTATCTTCCTTCTCTTTATTTGTAGAAGGGTTTTGATTAGTGCTTAACTTAAAATGAGTAGCAAGAGGTGAGCTAACCATTTTAGCATTGTTCATATTGAATCTTTCAAGCACTTTTTCAATGTACTACTCTTGTGACATGTACAACTTCTTCTCTTTTCTGTCTCGATAGATTCGAATACCAAGAATTTGCTTTGTTGGCCCCAAGTCTTTCATGGCGAAGAACTTGCTTAGTTGCTTCTTCAATTTGTCAATTCTTGAAGGATTCCTGCCAACAATCAACATGTCATCAACATAGAGCAGTAAAATAATAAAATCATCATCAGAGAATTTCTGCACAAATACACAATGGTCAGAAGTAGTTTTCATATAGCCTTGCTCCCCCATAACTGACTCAAACTTCTTATACCATTGCCTGGGTGCCTGTTTCAGACCATAAAGACTTTTCTTTAGTTGACACACATAATCCTCTTTTCCTTTCACCCTGAAAGCCTCTGGTTGTTCCATGTAAATCTCTTCCGCCAAGTCACCATGAAGGAAGGTAGTTTTCACATCCATTTGCTCAATCTCTAAGTCTAGACTAGCGCTAAGCCAAGAACCACACGAATAGAAGACATTTTTACAACTGGTGAGAAGATCTCATCAAAGTCTATGCCTTTTCTTTGACTGAACCCTTTAACAACTAGTCTAGCTTTGTATCGTGGTTGTGAAGTGACTTCATCATGTTTCACCCTGTACACCCACTTGTTCTTGAAAGCTCTTTTGCCCTTAGGCAACTTCACCAACTCAAAAGTGTGATTGTCATGCAATGATTGCATCTCATCTTGCATCGCATTAGCCCACTCCAGCTTATGATCATCTTCCATGGCTTCTGCATAACACTTGGGCTCTCCTCCATCAGTCATTAACACATAGTCATCTGCAGAATACCAAGTGGAAGGATGTCGGTCTCTAGCTGACCTCCTGGTTGGAACATCTGGTGGTATCACTGGTGTTGCCAACTGCTCAAGAGTCTCATCACTTGTCTCAGCCTGTAAGGGATCATCTGCATCACCTAGACCTTGTTGGTCATCCTGAACATCATGTTCAACTTTGTAAAACAAATCATCGGAAGAACCGGATCCAAGTCAACCAGACCATCACTATGCCAGGGCATTGTGTTCTCTGCTTTCTCAATATCTTGTATAGTTTGATCTTCAATAAACACAACATCTCGGCTTTTCACTAGTTTCTTGTCAACTGGATCATATAGCCTGTAGCCAAACTCATCTAGGCCATAGCCTAGAAAAATGCACTGTCAGGTCTTCACATCGAGCTTAGACCTCTCATCTTTGGGAATGTGAACAAATGCTTTACATCCAAAGACACGCAAGTGATCATAAGAAACGTCCTTGCCAGTCCAAACTCTATCTGGTACATCGAACTGAAGAGGAACACATGGTGTAAGATTAAGAACATGTACAACTGTGCTCAAAGCCTCACCCTAAAAGGATCTTGGCAACCGTACCTGTGAAAGCAAGCATCTAACTCTTTCAACCAGTGTCCTGTTCATTCTCCCAGCTAAACCATTCAACTGAGGAGTCTTCGGGGGTGTCTTTTGATATCAAATACCCTGTTGTCTGCAATAATCATCAAAAGGACCACAATACTCTCCCCCATTATCTGTTCTGATGCACCTAAGCTTCTTCCCAGTCTGTCTCTCAACTAAGGCTTGGAACTGTTTAAAAGTCTCCAACACTTGATCTTTGCTTTTTAAAGTGTAGACCCACAACTTCCTTGAATGATCATCTATGAAGGTCACAAAGTAACGGGA
The DNA here is from genome assembly GCA_025200525.1 of Camellia lanceoleosa. Classification (NCBI taxonomy): domain Eukaryota; kingdom Viridiplantae; phylum Streptophyta; class Magnoliopsida; order Ericales; family Theaceae; genus Camellia; species Camellia lanceoleosa. The sequence continues at coordinate 176,498,354 of CM045759.1, read as the reverse complement.
GCAACCAAGTGTTCTTATCTTCATAGGACCACAAACATCTGAATATACCAAGTCAAGTATATTTGGCTTTCTTGAAGGAGGGGAACTCTTGAAAGAAACTCTATTCTGCTTTCTTGCCAAACAGTGAGTACACCTTTTCAAAAGTGCATTCTTCATTCCAGAGAGAAAATTCTTTTTAGCCAATGTTGCCAGGCCTTTCTCACTCATGTGGGCAAGCCTTTTATGCCACAATTCCACTGTAGACTCATCATCCACTGCATTAATAACTTCTTTGGGGAGCCTTGCATGCATTACGTACAAAGTAGAATGCTTCTTGCCTCGAGCCACAACCATAGCACCCCTAGTGAGCTTCCACTGACCATTACTGAAAGTGTTGCAATACCCCTCATCATCAAGTTTACCTGCAGAAATCAAATTCATACGGATATCAGGAATATGCTTTACATCTCTAAGAACCAACCTCGTGCCATTATTCATCTCCAAGTGCACGTCTCCAATACCAATGATTTTGGCCAAGCCATCATTGCCCATCTTTACCAAACCAAAGTCGCCAGGTATATAGGATGTGAAGAAATCTTTTCGAGATGTAGCATGAATAGAGGCACCACTATCAATCACCCAGTTGGTCTCATGGCATGCTATGTTAATAACATCTTCATCATAAATAATGAGAAAGTCTTCAGAAGTAGCGGTGGCAACTCGATCATTTTCCTTTCTATCATGCTCAATTCCTTTCTCCTTGTTTTCTCTCTTTAATTTTCTGCAGTGTTTCTTGATGTGGCCTTTCATCCCACAATGATAACACTCAGCATTAGCAAACTTGTTGGACTTGCTTCTGCCTCTATCTCTGTTCTTCGGACCTCTGCTCTTGCTTCTCCCCCTTCTTTCTGTAACCAAAACCTCTGACTGTAAAGAAGATCCCTGTGATTTCCTCCTCATCTTTTCATTTAAAACACTGCTCTTAGCCAGATCCATAGTGATTACACCATCTGGGGCCGAGTTAGATAATGACATTCTAAATGTCTCCCAAGAATCCGGCAATGTACCAAGCAAGCATAACCCCTGTACCTCATCATCGAACTTGATACCCATTCTAGCCAATTGATTAATTACTCCTTGAAAAGTGTTCAAGTGATCTGTCAATGGGGTTCCATCTTGGTATCTCAAAGTCATCAATTGCTTTATTAGAAACATTTTATTGTTTCTAGTCTTCCGAGCATACAATTGTTCAAATTTGTTCCAGAGTGTACGTGCATATGTCTCTCCACTAATATGATTCAAAACATTATCATCCACCTATTGCCTAATGTACCCACACACTTGTCGATGTAGTAATGTCCATTCTTCATCAGATTTATTTTCTGGTTTTTCAGTAGCAAATACCGGCAGATGAAATTGCTTCACATAAAGGAGGTCTTCCATTTTTCCTTTCCATGTTTGATAATTAGAACCATTCAAAGTAACCATTCTACTTAAATTTGCTTCCATTATTCAACAAAAGATACACAACAATATAAACCAAGCTCTGATACCACTATGTTGGGAGAAAAACAAACAAAGGGCCAATTCGAATTATCCGAATCCGGCACAAAAATAGTGGAAGTAGTCTATTCTCCCTCTTTGTGTGAACCTATTAGGAAACAATTTAATAGAGCATAATATTCTGAAAAATAATCTGAAAATGATGATCCAATAATCACACAACAAGGCAACAACAATTTTAACGTGGAAAACCTTCCCGATGTGGAAAGGAAAAACCACGAGACCGTAGTCCACCAAATATCTCCATTATCAACAAATAATGGGCATACAAGAGTTCTCTCTAGGTAGAACTAGAAGCAAACAATCAAGAACAACTTACAAATAAGCTTTCTTGGCTACCAAAGATCAAAATACAAAGTTTGGGAAAGATCTCACCAAAAACGGGTACTGTTCACGGGCCAAAAACCAGCTGTAGAATACTCCAAATCTGATCTTTACCGTCCAGAACTTAGAGTCTTGAGTTGTGAACTAACCTACCAAATTTTAGCTCAATCAGACCACAAATGCATGTCGATCGGATAGCTTGATCAAAGCTGGACAGAATTTCTCCAAAACCATGGCCTCTCCTTTCCTCTCTGTTTTTGGTGGCTGCTGCTGCATCTCTTCTCTAAGTTGCAGAGAAGGGTTTGTAATACAACACTCATGGGCCAAATCAACCCAAAAACATAACCTCTCCATGTGGGCTTTGGAACTCACACGAGTTTGACTAAGTATTTTGGGCCATCCTTCACATAGGAGGGAAACCCAACCCAACATGTAGCATACAGTAGGGGTGGGCGCGGGTCAGTTGCGGCCACGGAACCTTCAATTTGCCATCCGTCTGCCAGATTGGCGGATTGGAGAAAATCAATCCGCATCCGTCCGCCAATCCGGCGGATGTGGATTGAGCGAATTGGCGGTTTGGCAGATAGATGCGAATTGGTTTGGCGGTTTAAGATTTTATAAATTTTCAACATAATTCAACTTGTGCACTTCCTCCAAAAAAAAAAAAAAAAAGTATTACAGTCAACGACTTAAAAAACTATTACAATCATTGTATGTCTCATCCAAAAAAAGAAAGTTTGAAACTTTAGAATATCACAATCAGTACATGGCTCATCCATATATTACAATAACAGCATGATTCATCCACATAAAGTATTACAATCTGTGAATCTTAACATATAATAACAATTCAAACCATCAAAACCATGAACAGGGCAATAGTAGAGATTGTATGTCTCTGTATTGTTACATCTATGTATGTTTTTGAAAATAAAACCAACCAGCATATATCATATTTTTTATTTATTATTTTTAGAGTTAAATTTAAAAACAAAAAAATATAGATAAATAATACGTTTATTTTTTTCAATTCAAAAAATATATTCAAGTTGAAAACTTTTTTTCAACTGAATATTTAAACTCTTTTTTCAATTGAAAACACAAACAAAATATTTAAACAAATTTAAAACATAAAATCTTATAAATTACTAGGGGTGTTCGCGGTTTGGCAGTTCGGTTGCGGCCAAAGGAATCTCAAATCCGCCATTCGTCCGCCAAATTGGCGAATTGGAGACATAAGACTGCAAGAGTCCATTTCCATCTCCTAACCATTCAATATGGGAGATAAAGATAAAGAATATTTGAAGGGAAATGGAGCAACAAAGAAAAGGAGGATGGATTCCGGTAGTAAATCGGTGGAAAGGTGGTAGAGGGAAAGGCATGGAAGCATCGCATGGTCTCTTCTCTGTTTTTGTGGATCATATACCATCAAAAATGGATGCCAAAACATTGTTCAAGTTCTTTTCAAAATTTGGCATAGTTAAGGATGTTTTCATTCCTTCCAAAAGAAGAGTAGTGTCACATTCAAGGTTCGGATTTGTGAGGTTCGATTGTAATGTAGCAGCTGATATAGCCATTCAAAAAGCCAACGGTCTTCTGATGGATGACAAAGTTCTAGAAGTCAAAGCTGCAACCCTTGATAGAAGAAAGAGGGAAGAGCATAACAGGCGAAATCCAGAAGCTGTGAAAACGCAGCTCATCCGGAGATCTTTTGAAGCACACAGATCCAGAGGACATGCTCCATTTGCTGGCCAAAGATCCTTTGCGGATGTTCTGCAGGGGGTGAATAAGAATACCTCCATCAAAGTCACTGAAGAAGGCAACGGTTGGCTCTATGAAAGTGCCATTATCCGACTGAATACAGAACACTCCATCCACAGCGTTCGCGAAGCACTGAAGGAGAAAGGTTTGGAGCATATTTTGGTTCGAAAAGGGGGTGGAGGGGATGTAATAGTAACATTTAACACCCATGAGGAGTTGACATCAAACATTGACAACCTCAAAGCTTGGTTTAAGGATCTGAGTCAGTTTGTGGAAGAGTTCAAATCCAGAAATCACTTTGTTCAAGAAAGATGTGTATGGCTCAAATGCTGTGGGGTACCCTTACATGTATGGAATAGAAGCACTCTCACCAAGATTGGTTGCTTATGGGGCTCAGTACTCAGCATTGAGGGAGATTTGTGTGAACCAAAATCATTCTCCCACGCTAGGATCAAGATTGCTACTTCAAATATGGAATTTATTGCTAAATCTTTATTTTTGGACTGCAATGGTGAAGATCACAAGATCTTTGTGTGTGAAGACCTCCAACCAGATCTCAGTAGCCTGAACCATAGTGGTATGCACGAGTCCAACACTCTTACAACCTGTTGCAGTGTTGAGGAAGAGAATTTTCCAGTGTTAGATGGTAAGCAAAGGGGAGAAGATGATGAGGTGGCAGCGGGTAAGGACATGTTTGGTGCCAAGCTTGTGTGTCCGATGGACACAATGGTAGAGGAGACACCCTGTGATGGGAGGTCTATGACAGATTTGAGGGAAAAGGCTGACCGCTTTTCAAATAGCAATGATGAGAGGCAAAAGTGTATTGAACAAGTTTATACACCTGGGTATATTCGTTGTATGAGTGAAGTTAGTGCAGGTGGTGGTCCAGGCATCAATTTAGAAGTGGACTTGGCCCACTTTGAAAAGCAGCCCGTGAATTGCAAGCCCATTCATCCCAAAGGCTCTTCTAGTGGGCCCAAAGTACTTGCATCAAATAATGGGTTACTTTCTGGCCCTGTGACCAATTTAAACCCGTGTATAAGGAGTAAATTTGCTCATACACAGTCAGTCCAAGACTCCATCTCAGCCTCCAGTAAAGATCACCAGCAAAACCTGAGGAATAAAGGGAAAATGAAGTCACAAATGGAGGGGTTCACTAGCTTTGCTAGGATTCATGCGTTCACAAACAATGCAGCCAAGAAGCACTATGCTAAATCTGTTATCTACAGGCCTGCTGTTAAAGCTCTAGCCCAGTCTAATCCATTTCCAGGTGAGTCTTCTCTGAGAAACCAGATTCTTTCTGAAGCTGCAGCTACAATTCAATTGGGGAAGTCTCTTGGAATAGACTACCATGGGAAAGAAGGCATTGTGCTCAACGAAATTGTTGAATTAGAACTTAAAGATAAGGAGAAAATTGCCAAGGAGGGGAAGGCCCAGCAGTAAAGGGAAGAAGTAGGGCCTTGCGAGTGAATCAATGGGTTTATCATGAAGTTAATATCTTGGAATATCAGGGGTATGGGGAAGGTGGAGAAACATGGCAGAATCAAGAGGCTTCTAAAGGACAGAAATGTTGATATTGTTTTTTTTCAAGAAACCAAAAGGGCAGTTATATCAAATGGTGATGCTAGAAGGCTATGGGGAAGTAAAAATATGGAGTTTATGTCTGTTGATCCTGAAGGAACAGCTGGAGGCCTGCTATGTATTTGGGATCCTGCAGTTTTCACACTCACTGGCTGCTGCTGTAATAGGAGGTACATTTTACTCTCAGGCTCCTTATATAACACTTTTGACTGTGTCTTGCTCAATATTCATGCCCCCAATGATGTTGGTGCTAGATCTTCTTTTTGGGCTAATGTCTTAAAGCTTAAATCCCTTTTCCCTCTTCCTTGGTGCATGGGTGGTGATTTTAATGAAATTAGACATATCAATGAAAGAGTTGGTTGCTCTAGGAGAGACAGGGGAATGAAACATCTTAATGAATTCATTGGCAATAGTGAGCTCCATGATTTACCTCTTTATGGGAGGAGATACACATGGTGCAATGCCCAGGAATCAGAGAAATAGAGCAGAATTGATAGGATTTTACTAAGTCCTGAATGGATGATTAATTTCTCAATGAAATTGTGGGGTCTACCTAGGCTAATTTCTGACCATTGCCCTTTATTGATGATGGAGGATATCAGAGATTGGGGGCCAAAACCCTTCCGGTTCCTAAATGCGTGGACTCTTCATCTTAGCTTTGCTCAGTTATTTGTCTCATCATGGTCAGATACCTCTTTTGTTGGCTGGTCTGGGTATATACTCTCCCAAAAGCTAAAGCATCTGAAGCAAGTCTTAAAATCTTGGAACATTCAGGTGTTTGGCAATATGACCTCTAAAATAAAATCTTCAGAAGATGAACTACATGCTATGGATATCGCAGCAGAGGAAAGAGCACTGAGTGCTTCACAAAAGGCACGAAGAAGGGAGGTTAAAGGTGAGCTGTGGAAGCTATACAGAATGGTAGAATGGATGTGGCATCAAAAATCCAGATTGAATTGGGCTATTAATGGGGACAAAAACAGTAGGTTTTTTCATGTGGTTGCAAGTTCTCGGTAGAATCGAAATCTCATCAACTCTATTTCAGTAAATGAAGTGTCCATTGAGGATCCTACTGGAGTTAGGTAACAAATTCTCCTTCACTTTAAGGCCCAATTCTCTGAATCATGGGTTAACAGGCCTTCTTTGTCAGGGGTATTCAACACCATTGACCCGGAATATGTCTCTCAACATCTGGTAGCTGAGTTCGATGTTTGAGGTACTTGCGAGAATCAAAGATCAGAACAATAACAAAGCTCCGAGCCCCAACGGGTTCAACCTATTGTGTTATCGAAGTGCGAAGGTTATGAAGCTGGACATAATGCAATTTTTCAAAGAGTTTCATGCTAACAGCAGGCTTGCATATGGCATCAATAGCTCATTTATCACCCTTATTCCCAAGGTGGACAACCCTATTGGTCTAACTGACTACAGACCTATTAGTCTTGTGGGATCTACATACAAAATTTTGGCCAAAGTCTTAGCATCCAGACTAAAATCAGTGCTCCCCTCAATCATCGGTGAAACACAAACAACATTCTTGGGAGGAAGAAATATTCTGGATGGGGTGTTTATTGCTAATGAGGTAGTAGATGGTTGGAAGAAGGCCAAAAAACAAGGGTTGATTCTCAAATTGGACTTCGAGAAAGCTTTTGACTCTGTCAACTGGGAATTCTTATTTTCTTTGATGGCCAGTTTTGGGTTAGGGGGTAAATGGATCACTTGGATGAAGATTTGTATCTCGACAGCTAGAATCTCCATTCTAGTGAATGGCTCACCTACTGAGGAATTTTCACCTCATAGGGGCCTTAGACAAGGAGACCCGCTCTCACCTTTTCTATTCAACATTGTGGCGGAAGGTCTTAACATTCTTCTTGTCAGAGCCCTCAACCTTGGCATTCTCAAAGGGGTAGTTATTGGGTCTAACAATGTTCTTATCTCACATTTGCAATTTGCCGATGATTCAATCCTTTTTTGTGAAGCTGATAATGATCAATTGATATCCATTAAAAGGGTTCTCAGATGCTTTGAAGTATTATCTGGCCTCAAAATTAACTACCACAAGAGTGTTGTGTGCGGTGTTGGTGTAGATGAAGGTTGTTTAAACACCTTTGCTTCTCTTCTCAATTGCAAAGTGCAGAGTCTTCCATTAAAATTTTTGGGGCTACCTCTAGGGGCAAATCCTGGAAGGAAATCTACTTGGAAGCCTGTAATTGAAAAAATAAAGGCTAGACTGTCAGGTTGGAAGAGAAAACTGTTGTCATTTGCTGGTAGATTAACTCTAATCAAGTCCACTCTATCTAGCTTACCTATTTATTTCCTCTCCATGTTTAAAATGCCTGAAGGAGTGGCTAAGGAAATAGAAAGGATAGAGGCTGCTTTCTTATGGGGTAGTAGTGATCTTAAAAGGAAAGTGCATTTACTGAAATGGGAGGAGGTTACAGAGAGAATTGATCAAGGGGGTCTAGGCATTAGAAGGGTCAGAGATGTTAATATTTGTCTCATCCTCAAATGGTGGTGGAAGTTTGGAATTCAAACCAATGCTCTCTGGAGGTCTATTGTGTGCAGCAAATATAAAATTAACAACTCCTGTTGGCTCCCTCCCTTGAGTTTCTCATACAAGCATTCTAGAGTCTGGAGGGACATCTTCACAATTGGGGCTCTTAATAGGCCTATCTTTAGTTTCTTTGTGGACAAATGTGGTTTCAAGGTTGGGAATGGTAGTAGAATCAGATTTTGGATTGATAGATGGTGTGGTGGCATCTATTTGAAATCTTCTTTTCCCCTCTTTTACAGTTTGTTAATTGATAAGGAAGGTTCCCTCAATCACTCTTTCGCAAGGAGGTCAAGTCCATTTGTTTGGAATCTCCCCCACAGAAGAGAGCTTTATTCATGGGAATTGGCTGAAGAGGTGAGATTGAATGCTCTCTTATCTTCTGCTCCATCTCTGTGTTTGGATTGTGAAGACTACTTAATTTGGTGCACTGATTCTGGTCAGAACTTCTCTGTTTTTGCTCTCTATTCTCACCACTCATCTCTCCTTGGCCCTCAACTCAAGGTTAGCAAATTTGTTTGGAATTCATTATTGCCACCCAGAGTTTCTTTTTTCACAGCTAGCACGGAAATCTAGAATCAAATGTTCAATTTCTACTCAAGATTGGTGCTCTTGACAATGCTTCTCCTCTGCCACTTTTGCAACTCTGAAGTAAACAACTTCCCATGTATCTTTGCATTGCTCTTTCTCTTGGTCAATCTGGTCTGTAGTTATTGAGGAATGGGGCTTACATTGGTGTATTCCTAAGTCTGTAGAAGGCCTGCTTTATTGGTGGATGAGTTGGAAATTCAATAAGTTAGACAGACTAATATGGAAAGCAACCCCCTTAATTGTACTATGGTCTATTTGGAAACTCAGAAATGAGTGTGTATTTTCTAATGCACAACCCTCTCCTTCAGGATTGCTTGACCTTATAAAATTCAGATCTGCCATTTGGCTCAAAACTTCCATTAAGGAATTCCCATACTCAGTCGATGATCTCGTCTACAATTGGAGACAGATCAGGGGCGGAGTTTAGAGCTCTGGATTTTGTTTGAGTGCTTTCTGGGTTGATGCAGTCTGTTGCACTGGTGTTCTGTCCAGCTGGGTATGGTGTGGGTGTTTATGTACAGTTTTGGAGGTTTGCTAGTTTGGGAAGGGTTTTGGGAGCTGGTGCTAATATGCCTTGTCTGCTAGTTTGCTCTATCTGTGCTTCTGTGCTCTAGCTGTGTTCTGGCAGTCTAATTCTGGTCAAAGCACATGCACTGCCTTCTGTTGCAATGGTGATGCCTATTGATCTGTTGCAATGGTGGAGATTTGATTTTGTTTGCAGGTTTGATGTTGCTTGGAGATTTCTACTGTTAGCTTCGAGGTATGACTTATCTATTTTGGCCCTGCCTCCTGTTCTGTCTTGGTGTGTGGGTGCATCTGCAGTGTTGCTGCTCTGCTTTTGGAGGTTTGGAAGGCTACTGATCTGTGCATCTGTTGCAAATTGCTACTGCTAGTTTGGTCTCTCACCAGTATTAATCTGAAAGCAGTTGGTTTTCTATAGTGCAGTGATAGTCTGAAGCATCACATAGAGCTCTGTTTTGGGATATGCCCCAGGTGGTGGTTCTGCAGTTTGGTCAAGTAGGCTGAAGTATTGGTTTTGTTCAGTGGGTGTGCCCCAGGTGGTGGTTCTATAGTTTGGTCAAGTAGGCTGAAGTAGTGAAATGCTCTGCAGATTGGTTTTGTTCAGTGGGTGTTAAGCCGGTCTGCTGGTGCTAGAGCTAGCTTGCCCCTCTTTTGAAAGGAAATGCTCTCCATATTGGTTTTGTTTAGTTTTGTATTTCTGATATAGGGTTGTGGTATGCATTCTGCTGGTGCTGAAAATGTGTGTGTAGTCTGGGCCTCCAGTTGTTATGCTTTTTTTCTTGTTTTTGTTTGTTGGTTTCTCACCAACTGGAGCTTGAAGCTTCATTTAGCTCCAAGCTCTTCTTTATTGATGTTCTGTATCTTATTGCATGCTTACATCAATGAAGATTTTCTTTGCCGATAAAAAAAAAAAAAAATTGACGAATTGGAGAAAATTAATCCGCAATCGTCCGCTCTTCATAACGCATCCGTCCAAAATGTGGTGGATCGGTTCGGTTCGATTCGGTTCGGTCGATTTTGACGGATCGGTATATCCGCTGCTCACCCATAGCATACAGGACATCGTCCAAACATAGTTGGCTGAAAAAAAGAAGTAGCTTTGACATGTATAAATCAAATGCACAAGAGACGTTAAACACCAACAATCGAAACCAACAAATAAAAGTTAAATAATGCAACCATGTCATGTTATATGTCAACATGCATGATTAGTGGGAAACTGTCCAAACTTAAACTCAGATCCTTCGTAGCATAGAAATATCCACCCCCTCCAAAACATAACAACAAAACTGGAAAAGATCCATTCTACGGACAATACAATACAAAAACCTTAGTTTCTACGATGAAGTCCAAGGCCATAACAAATCAAGCCAAGCAAAGCCACGCCACAAACTTTCCTGAATTTTTCCTACGATGAAGTCCAAGACCATAACAAATCATGCCAAGCAAAGCCACAAACTTCTCTCTCTATGACTCTCTCTCTCTCTCTCCAATCATTTTTAGACCTAAGAAGTTCTCTAGTGAAAACATTGGCAAGAACCTCAAGAACAAACTTCTCTTGAATTCCACGGTGAGCACCCACTCAACCTTTTCTCCCTAGGGTATTCCACAGCTTCCATAGTTCTACTCATCAACCAATAATACCCTGCTCTATTTAAACCTTTCAAAAAAGTATCTAAACAATTTAACAGATTCAAACTACTTCAAAAAACACTTGCATTAGCTTGTTGATACTCACAAACACGTTATAGAGCTTTAGAAAAGAGAAGATAAAGGAGAGAATGGCCACCGGAGCAGCTGACATGATGCTGCGGTGTGTTAGCTTATCAATGCATGACATAGAGATCGAGCGCAGACCATACCATCGCAACTGCAGCTGTGCACTGCACAAGTCCAAAGGTGCATCCTCCACTGCATGCTTTCAACAAAGGAATATATCATTCTCCCAAAAGATGCCCTGGCAAAAATATTCCTTGTCTATACCAACTGCCAAATTCTCTTCTCAATCTTCTTTTCTGGTGACTCCTAATCAGTTTGGACCAGAGAAGATACAAATGAGTCTTCAGCAAGTAGATGATAGGAAATTTCTAGTTAAAGTAAAAAAACGTAGGCGTTAGAAGCTAAATTATTTATTTTTCAGTTCATTTCAAGTAGTCCAGTGATCCTTTAGATAATAAAATTCTCTGGAGGACAAAGAAATTGGTTTCATTCAGCTTGGCTGTACGTTTTTATGAGTTTCATCTTTCAAGTACGTATGGTGGAGATGTTTGGCCTACATTCTCATCTTAGTGGGCTGCTCTGCTGGTTTTTGGTTTCCCTATTTCTCTTTGTTTTTTTTTTTCTTTTCCTCGTTGGTTCCTCACCAATTTGGGAGTACTAGCAAATGATAGGATGAGTTTTTTGGTGCCAACCTAGTTGGGATCATTTAGTTCATTGTGATGCTTCTGCATACCTCTTTTCCTTTTTGGTGTAATTAATTTTGTACCTTATACTAATTTTACATCAATAAAATATCTTTTTTGCTGATCAAAAAAAAAAAAAAAAAGTACGTATTATATTCTAGTTCCATCGTCTTTGAAATGTTGCACATGCATAATACACATGTCAAATTTTCAAGTACTTTTAGCTGCTTGAATCATATTATAAGTTTGTAGTTCAGTTTGTTTAGAATCACGCCAATTTCATGGAAGGCAGAAAACAAGTTAATTTTTTACTCAATTCAGTAGAGGCTGGAGTATGGACATGAGCCTTGAGTTTTATGTGGCTTCCTCTTAAATTTAGACTAGCCTCATCATATATTTGTTAATCATAATCTAAGAAGTACAAACGCTATGTAACATGATGCGAATACGCAAATTTTCAAAAAATATAGGATATGACATGTTAGGGACACGTAAAAAATATATAACTTTATATATTTATTGTGTCATATTTTTAAATATTTTATATTTATTTTATATCAAATATTTAATTTTATTAAATTTATCAATCGTAGGTATACTATTATAGTAAAAAAAATTAAAATTTTAAATTTTTTTTGAAAAAAATGGTCCTCTGTGTGTCTTCAGAATGTCCAAGCCTATCCAGCGTATTCGGTGCGTGTCCGTGTTCGACACATGTTGGACACCTATACATCATCTCCGGAGAGATGGCTGTGGTTTATATATCATAATTAATGCACATATACAAGCATGCATACATACACGAATACTTTCGGTAACCAAGAAGAAATTATATAGATATAAACAAAAATGCAGAAAACATGGGGGCATATCCTGACTGTAGAACCAAGAAGGAATCTATCCTAGGCAGTGGTTAAGTTTAATTTTCTAGCAAAGACTTCTTTGTTTTTGTTTTTCTGTCTCTCTCTATTTTTTTTGATACATGATTCTACCAAAATGTGGAGAAAGATAAACAATAACAGATAAATAAATAAGTGAATCAGAAGTTAGGCAACTGCCATTTCCCAACTTAAACCTTGGACTGCCTATCTACTTCCTCCTGTTTTGTTTGTTCTCCACCACTATCTTCCAAACACTCGTACAGATCAGTAGGGGACTGGATTTGGTCTCTTCTACATTTGCATAATACAATTGCGAAAGACAAGAAACCTACATAGGATTGCCAATTTTTTTCTCCTTCAAGGCACAATTTTAATTTTTTAATGTATGTGATGATGACAGGGTAAAAAATGGTCCTTTCATAATAGGGTCATTTGCAGGGAACCATCAGTAAAAAGTGGCCAGCCATTCCCCTCTGAACTATGTTAAACAGAAAATAAAATCAGAAATTCAAGCCCATTTGTTCGATATGAAAGAAAACCTTGACTTAGATTAAAATTAATAATAATAAAATAACTATATATAAAAAAAAAAAACCGTTGGTCCTTTTTGGTTACATCTGGCAAAAAGCAAGAGGGAATGTTCACCTGTTCAGGCACTAATTCAAATGATGTCAGTACCAAAAACTTATTGTTCCAGTTTTGATATTATATATGACAAAGCCGCATGATCAATTGGAATTGGAAAAGAGTTGCAGATTTAATATAAATTATGTAATAAACAATGGGTCTAAAACAGTACTTTCAGAAAGCATTAAGTAAAAGAAGCCAAAAATATTCTTCCAGTACCAAAAAATGTATATGTTAAATACTCAGCAAGAAGCAGATAAAAAAAAAACAAAAAAAACCTAATTAATAGTTACATGCTTCAATGCAATAATCATGCAGCATAGGGTGCTTTCTTTTGCTGGAAGGTTAACTCTAATCAAATCTGTTTTGACCAACTTGCCTATTTACTACTTATCTTTGTTCAAGATTCATGTAGGGGTGGCTAAGGAGATTGAAAAAAAATCCAATCAGCCTTCCTTTGGGGTGGATCTGACCTTAGAATGAAGGTGTATATGGTGAAGTGGGAGGTTATTACTAAAAATAAGTCTCTTGGTGGTTTGGGTGTGAGAAAGATTAGAACTATGAACGAATGTCTTTTATTAAAATGGTGGTGGAGGTTTGGGTCTGAACATCAATCTTTGTGGAAGGAAGTGATTTGTAGGAAATATAATATAGAGGGAGGTAGATGGTTACCAAGTTTGGTTGGCGGACGATCTAAGTTGTGGTCTGATATAATTCATAACGTTTTGTGTAATTCAAATCTACGTAACTACTACCTTAATAATGCCAAGATTGTGCGGGGGATGGAAGGAGATCACTCTTCTGGTTGGATAAGTGGGCAGGTACTGTATGTTTCAAGGAGGAATTTCCCAGGCTGTTTTCATTATCTTCTAACAAGCTTCATGTGGTAAACAGCTTCTTTCAGAGTTGGGGTGAAGCTAGCAGTTGGACAGTGGAGTTCAGAAGAGCATTGTGGGTTTGGAAGGAGCAGGAGGTAAGTAGACTCTACATTCTGCTTGGTACTATACCTACACCTTGTAGCAACAAAACAGATAAACTAATATGGGAGGCAGACACCTCAAGGACGTTCACTGTTTCTTCAGCTTATAATTGGTGTGATTCTTTCCTTGGGGCTAAGCTGGATATTGCATGATCAATTTGGAATAATTGTGCTCTACCCAAAGTGCAGTTTTTTGGATGGTTGGCATGGCACGATAAGGTTAAAACTTCTAGCTTTCTACAAAGAGCCGTGATCCTTGATAGGAATGCCAATATTGTTTGTGTGTTTTGTCGAAGTGAGGTAGAAACAGTGGATCATATTCTTCTTTTTTGCCTGTTTGTATGGAGGCTTTGGTTAAACATTGTAAAATGGTGGGGTTTTCAGTGGGTTATTCCTGGCTCCGTTAATGGAGTGTTGCAGTGCTGGTCTAGGTGTAGAATAAAAAAGGTGGAAAAGAAAATTTAGACAGTTATTCCTCTAGCCAGTCTCTAGTCCACCTGGAAACACAGAAATAAGTGTGTGTTCCAGGGCATCCAACTGAATTGGGACGAATTGTGCGATATTGTGAAGGTGAGAGTAGCAATGTGGATAAAGTCTTCTCCAATAGCTGTGGTGTTCTCTGTTACTTATCTTGTGTATAATCTGCAACAAGTACAGCACTGCATCAGGAATGAAGGTGGAATCTGTTGTTAATTATGCTTTGCTGTTAGACTGCAATGTTGTGCTCCTGCTAGTCTGGCTGGGCAAGCTGGCTGCAAGTACTGGATGCAAGTCCTGATGGTGATCTGTGTTATGTTGTTGGCAATCTTTTTGCCGGGTTAATGAGCTGTTATGCCAGGCTTAGCAGTGGTCTTTGTTGTTGGGCTGCTATGTTGTGCTACTGCCGGGCTGGCCTCTGCTATGTTGCTGCTTTGATTTGTTGGTCTGATGGTGAATTTGAATCTGGGCTGCTAGTATGCTAAGGTCTGCTAGAATGCTATGGTTGAATCTGTTGGTCTGATGGTGGATGGCTGGTGGTCTCATTGGGTAGAATCGCTACAAGTCCCGGGTTGAAATTGCTAGTATGCTAAGATGAGCTTGCTGCTAGGCTACAAGTCAAGTCCTGTGTGTGATCTGATCCAATCTGTTGTGGTTTTGCTTGTGATGCTGATGTAGTTTCTGATCTGCTTTTCTGTAGTAGTTTTCTGCTTTTTTGTTTTCTGGTTGTTTTGGGTTTGGTTTCTCGCCACCCCTTTTGGGTTGAGCTAGCATTTGATTGGGTGCTTCCCTTGGTGCCAACATAGTTGGGATGAAGGGTTTCGTTTTGATGCTTTTTGCTCGCCTCCGCTTTATTGATGTTATCCATATGTATGTGTGTTTGGTGCTATCAATAAAGTGTTTTTTTTTTTTTTTTGTGCTGATAACAAAAAATGTAAGAATATAATCAAGCAGCCTAATTAATACTGTTGCTTCCATTATATAAACTGGGGGTTTGATATATTTACACACAAACACATATAATAAAGCTTAACTTCCAAATGGGAGGTGCAGAGATGACTCATATTTGCCTTATTTCTTAAATATTGGGAAGAAACTTCAATTAAAATGTTTAAAAATAAGCTGCTTTAGCTATACTTTCCATTTGCTCAATTAAAACATTAAAAAAGAGAAAAAGAAAAAGAAAAAATCAAACAAACAAACAAACAAATGCTTCACATTAGCTTTATAACTGAAATTTGGGTGACAAGTGAAAGCACGAGAAGCTGCTTTGTCTTGGTGTACTTTGAATTGATTTGTTAGTCTGCTATTAGTCTTGGTGATCTTTGTTGCTGTGCTGATTGCATAATTCTGTTATGCTTTGTTCTGCTCAGATGTGGCTATAAGTTGGTTGATTTTGCTTGCTGGTTTTGTTGTTCTTACTCTGCTTGTTGGTTTCTCTCGAACTAGAGCTTGGAGCTTGAGCTAGCTCTGAACTCCTTTTTATTGATGTACTTTATTTTACTTTGTATGTTTTTATCAATAAAGATTTCTTTTGCTGATAAAAAAAAAAAAGTAAAAGTGAAAACACGAGAAAACACCTAGTTTAGAGAGAAAGCAAAAGAAACCACCAAGGCAAGAGAGTAAAAGCAAATGAATTACGAGGTGAAATTTTACCAATTTTGAATGCATAAATTCTCCAATGTGCTTAAAAACCAAATTAAGATATAATTTGCCAACCAATATAAAATTCAAGGCACCAGTAAGAAGAATTCTCCCCATCACATGCAAGTTTCCAAAGATAGCCAATAAATTTCAACTCTTTTGAACATATGGCAAACCAATATTGTAATGGTATCATTAAAAATATGAAAAATAAAATAAAAAAAAGAGCAGCCCAAATTCCTTTTGATGTAGACTTAACACCCCCTCCTCCCAAAAAAAAAAAAAAAAACAAAAAAACAAAACAAAACAAAAACAAAAACAAAAATGATATTATAGAGTTTTGTACTGTTGAAGTTAATGCATTTGTCTTATGCACTCATCTTCTAGAGTATTCTATTTACACATTCATATACTAAGTTATATTCATGTATTAGAGTTATGGTGTCAAGGTTCATTGGTTAAGTTCATGTATTAATCTAGAAGTAGGAGGATACATTAAATATTATGTGTGTGGAAATCCTATATAAAAGGTCATGTAATTCCATTTGAAAGCAAGAAATAGCGAAAAGTACAATTAAGCTATTGAGTTCCTTTTTTTTCTCTGTTTAGAGCTTTGCTTTAGCAACTCAGATTCCCCCCCCCCCCCAAAAAAAAAAAAAATCAATGTGGTATTAGAGCTTATTCCAGGAAAGAGAATTTTTGGAGTTCTTTTTTCAAAATTAGACATAGAAGTCAACAACAGTGGAAGTACTACTATCTCTTAACCTACTATGAAATCTTTGAAGGAGAAAATTACGATATTTGGAGTATCACGATGAAGACCCTGTTCATGTCTTAAGATATTTGGAAAGGATGCCAAAGCTCTTTTCTTCATCCAACAAAGTGTCTCTGAAGTGATTTTTCAAAGGATTACTGGTTCCACAAAGGCCAAAAAAGCTTGGGATCTTCTGAAAAATGAGTTTCAAGGAAATGAAAAGGTAAAAACCATAAAGCTTCAATCTCTTCGTAGACAATTAGAAAATCTCTATATGAAAGATTCTGAAAGTATGAAGGAGTTTTTTTTTTTTTTTTTTTTCAAAAGTTATGAGAATAGTTAATCCTATGAGATTATGTGGAGAAGATGTTTCTAAAAAGAAAATTATGGAAAATTTTTTTAATCAGTCTTCCTGCTAAGTTTGATTCTATTGTTGGAGTCATTGAAGAGTCAAGAAGAACTACAATTTCAAGACAGACCAAGCAAACTTTCTGGCAAAAGAGAAGGAAGAAGATTATTTATTCTTTGCCAGCCATAGTGCTAATGAGGATCGTAATAACATTTGGTATTTGGATAGCGGTTGTAGTAATCATATCTCAGGTGATGAACAGATTTTTTCAGATATTAATAGCAAGGTGAAATCGCAAGTATGCATATGTAGCTCAACTTTTTTGTGCCCCATTTCGGAAGACGAATAAGCCCTACAGTGTCAGACTCCCACGGTTCTAAATCTGATCTCACAAGTGCAATGTGAAATAGATAAACACTAAAGAGTCCCAATCCAGCAAATCTTTTGAAAAATCGATTTTGAATCAAAAATGCCAAAAATAGACTGCTTTGCTAGATACAGAGTTGTCACCTAAATATTTTTGAGAAATTTAGGAAACCCATGACTTGTGCCAAAGGCCACATGTCCATCATTACCAAGGTTGTCTCGGCTCGGAAACTTAAGTACGAGAGGGGAATGTCATGAATTGAGCACCCCCGCTCGCCCGATCAAAGATTGGCCTCTACTAATCATGATATGAATCTTATTTACATTATATGCTCTTGTTCTGATTTATTAGGCTAGCATTACTATGTGATGCGCACATACATAAATATAGACTAACTTGCAAGAATTGGAACATTTTGGTTCATGTTTGTTTTGAAAATTGTTTCGAATATGTACCACTTGAATAAGTGATCGCATATAAACATTACTCAAACTATTCCAATTCAAGCAACTAGCCTCCATCCACAGGCATTTAAGTAGTTTATCAGATAAGCAGTTAGCCTCATGACAAGCATGCTAGATATGGCAATAATCACACACATGCGATATGCTAAAGCGAGTAAAGGCTCATCTAGTATTCTAAGCCAAAAAGAAATGATAAAGTTAGAAAAATGCATGATCTTAACTAGGCAATATGACTAATGCAACACATGTGATATGCAATTACTAGGCTCGGCTACTTAACATGATATACGAAGCAATTTGATAGCATACGGTCTAAGAACGTATTCAAAGAAATACTAAACTAACAATGTAAGTTAGAATGATAAACCAAACCTCGATGCATGCAAGACAAGTGGATGCAAGCATGAAGAATGTTAAACAAAACATGATGCCCTAAACTAAGCTAGCAAATAAAAGGGAGAACGATGTGGGGTTGGAAGACATACACATTATTACATTGCGCTCTCACGAAGAAGAGTCAAAATGAACCAACTAACTAACTAGCTAACTAATTAAAGTTATGCTAATTATTACAAAACCAAATGAATAAATAGCTAAACTACGTAACTAATTATTACAAAACGAATGAACTAATTAATTAACTAATCTAGCTAATTAAAATAATTACAAAATAAGAGGAATTAGCTATTCTAACTAATTAATTACAAAGCCACTATTGTAAGTACAACACTAACATATTTACGATACGGATCCCGAGGATCGATGGAGGGCTCATGCATTAATGCGGTTTCCACTCAAAAAAACCATCGTTTCTGCTGCTGAATATGCCTCTGTCGCATAGTAGAACACTTGCACTGATTTCCACCTCCAGACCAACTTTGTTCTGCTTTAGGAGAACACTGCTTGATTTTACCTTTGGTGGTCGGGCGGAGGGCCTACTACCATCACGATGATGGCCTACCGCCATCGATGATGTAAATTTCTGCTACA
This sequence comes from Camellia lanceoleosa, assembly GCA_025200525.1. Lineage (NCBI taxonomy): Eukaryota > Viridiplantae > Streptophyta > Magnoliopsida > Ericales > Theaceae > Camellia > Camellia lanceoleosa. The sequence goes on along the minus strand of CM045759.1, from coordinate 176,479,548 downwards.
ACAAAGAGCAGAGCAGAGATAGTGTATTCTCAAGGGTTTGTTTGCACAATTTACTTCCCCTTATCATTTGAACAGCTCAAAGGAGTAGTAAGCTTGATCTACAAACCACCAATGGATACAATTTCATTGCATGATGGCTTATGAAGCAAGTGCGCAAATTCAATGAATGCAATAAAACATGACTCTCAAAACCACCTCCCTATCATAAAAGATCAGGGGAAGTAGTTGACAATGAATCTTGAACCGTTTTCATCACTAATGAATATGAAATGACTCAAGACTCAAGGGCTCAATTAACATTTAATTGAACCCAAACAAGTTATTATCTTGTACCTTTTTAGCCTTAATTTTATTACTTCATTTTAGATTATCATCCATTCTTTAATCAATTGAGTCCAAAAGGTGAATTTAAGTCCTTTAATGGAAAGATGGCTCAAACCAAGAGTTGTTTTGCGCATGAAATAAACATCATATCGTTGGTAATGAACCCCCAAAAGGGATTAAACCATTAAGTATGGCATCTCAATCTCATGCCTAAACAAACAAGTCGTTTGAAACCACTTTCAAAGCAAAGCAAAGCAAAAGCCAAGAAACGACGGAGGTTGCAGAGGTGATTAAGAGTGATCGCAAGTATGAAAAGTCATAAATAAATGCAATCAACTCAAATAAGATGGTGTCTAATGCCTAAAACACCTAACTCATAAGGACAATTACACTACGAGCATGCAAAACAAGACTCAAATGCAACAAGCACTTAGAAACAATCCTAAAACAGTCCCAAATAAGTTCTAAAACATGTTGGAATTTAGATAAAAATAACTAGATTAATAAGCTAAAACATGGTTTATGCTAGACTAGTAAGCAATACACAAGGAAGGGAGGCTAACCCCTCTAATTTTGGACTTCAAACCATGATTTTAACCACTAAAATAACTTTGAAAATCAGTGTTTAAAAGTTTAAAAGAAGATAGTGCAAAGGTGGGAAACACAAGGATAAAGGCCTTGAGAGTAAGGTGTAAAGAAGAGTGAACCACCCCTCAACCTTTATTGGCCTTAAAACCCAAGTTTCAGCCAAAAAATACAGAGTTTTTATAGCCCAAAAATAGTTGGAAAATAGGAAGAAAAAGAGTGACTAGAGCAAGTAAAGAGACTAAGCTTTATACCTCTTAAAGAGGAGATCACTTCTAGGCAATAAAACAAGGCAAATACACCCTCAAGAGCTCAAACAATGCTCAAAGACAACTCTGCTCAAAGAGAAAGGGGTTTGGTTAAGAGTGTATAGGCAAAGGTTGAGAATTTTGCAAGAGAGAGAGAGAGAGAGAGAGAGAGAGAGAGAGAATTGAAGAGAGAGGAAAAATTTTGCTCCAAAATTTTTCTAACCCCAAAGCAAGAGTGGAGGCTCTCTATATATAGAAAAACAAGAAACTCTCTCAAAAACATCCAACCATACACGTGGGAGCAGATGTAAGCATCTGTGCAAATAGCTGGCATAGCTGTCACAAAATATCTGCAAAAGACATTGGTGGTCAGCCGGTCATCACTGGTGGTCGGCAGGCCACATCAGAGGCCGGTAACCATGAGTAATGGCCGGTAGCCCATAGAGGTGGCTGGCAGGCCACCAGAGGTTGCAGGCTTGAAGATCCAAGGTTTTGGTCAAAAAACAAGGCAACAAGGGGGGTAAGGTTTGAAAGGCTTAAAGCTGTGGCATTCTACTGAGAACTTTGAGCACTTGACAAACATATACACTCATCATCGGGTGAACAAGTGATGACGTCCAAGTCGTAAGGGCTGTCAAAAATAGGGTTTCTACAGTTGCTCCACTTTGACGGAACTCGGAGTCATGAAATGACGTGAGTGAATGTCAAAGCCCGAAGAGGACCCATTTTCACAAGACTGTAAGACTTGGGCAAACAAACAAAATGCAGATGCAGTTGGTTGAACTCGAGGGTTGCCTACGTATCCCATTGCAAGGAATCAAACCAGCGTAGTTTAGGGGCATGATGCGAAATGATATACAATGTAATGCAATAATACAAATGATATGTAGTGCGATGCAATAATATAATCAAACCACAAGCAGTGCTTACCACACAAATATCACAAAGGGACGGAGATACAAATCAAATTACGTTTTACATAGAAAAGAAGTGGGCACAGCCAAACAACGTCTAACACAGGTGTAACAAGCCCGCGGGGGACCTCGCTACGGTTCGGACTCGATTTTGTTGCGGTTCCCAATCTCGAACCAAAGAGTCCAACTCTGGCAAATCGTTTTTGAGAAAAACAGATTTTTTGAAAGAAGTGCCAAACATGGACTGCTTTGCCAGATAACAGAGTCGCCACCTAAATATTTTTAAAATGAGAAATTTAGGAAACCCTGACTCGGTGCCAAAAGGCCACGTGTCCGTCATCACCAAAGTTGGCTCGGGAACTTGGGTACGATTGGGGAAGGTCACATCGTGAGCACCCCCGCTCGCCCGGTCAAAGACCGCCCTCTACTAACCATGATATCTGTTTTTGAAAACTTTGTGCGTTCTTATTCCGGTTATTAGCCTAGGTTACTATGTGATGCGCACAGCATACAAGTATAGACTGAATCGCCTGAATTGGAACAAAACATTTCATGTTTGTTTGTTTGAAAATGGTGTGAAGGTGCTACCCGCAGGTAGGCTAAAATGCGGATTTGCCACCCTCAGGTGGGCTTAGAAAAACATGGTTTTGCTACAATCTAGTGGGCTTAAAACAAACATTTGATGAATTGTCCCAATTCAGATAACTCAACCTCCACCCACAGGCATTCAAGGCAGCTATATCATATAAGCACATAGCCTCATAGTAAGCATGCTATCATGGCAGCACTCACACGCATGCAAGGATGCTAAAGCATAAAAACTTACCGAGTACTCCAAGCCAAAACAGAAACCGATTAGAAATCCATGCATGATCCTAAGTATACAGAATGCCTAATGCAACACATGCAAAGATGCAAACTATAGCAGGCTCGGCTATTCTAAACATGGCATATGAGATGCAACAGCTATCAAGTACTCAACTTGGAATTGAAATACAGGTGCAGTTTGTATGATGCGCCGAGCCCTATATGCAAAAACAGATGAATGATGCAAACATCTTTGTCATGTCAGTATGCTAATTGAAATATGCCCTATATCTAACCATCGTAGCGGATAAATAAAAGGGAGAAAGAAATGGGGTTGGAAAACATACATCACACTCACACACCCTTATTACAACATTGCCTCGCTGCAGAGGGTCCGAATAAATATACAGTCCGAATAAAAGAATAATACAGATTTCTAATTAATTAACCAATTAATTACAAAGAGTAATGCCCGCATGCAAGCGTGGACCGCTTTGCTATCGCTTCGATGATGAAATGATGCATGCCCGGATGCCTTTTGCGCTGAAATCCACGACGGTGCCGATTAGCCTCTTTGCATTTTTCTTGAAATGCGTGCGAGTTTCGAAGGTTCTTGATTCTTCATTTCTTTGCAAGAGAGCAGGAAAGGGGCATAGCAATGTATTTCACAAATATATGCATATCTCGATCCTCGTGCCACCAATCACACATCTCGATGCATGATGGCCGAGGAATCGGATTGCACAACTCAATATAGGATGAATGTATATGAATGCTACAATAAAACCTAACTCCATCATGGGTAATCCGGAGTGTTGGTGACTTGGGAATTGAGACTCGTTACACTTTCGAGTCTGAAAGCGTGCCTCGTTCCGTGCCGAGCTAACTCCTATCCCGAACACGATGCGATATACATGATATGCATGAATGCAACTAAAATATATCCTAGCATGCACAATGCTATGCAAATGAGATACCTCGAAATGCGTGCCCACGGGCACGCAAACCGAGATGATAGCATAAAAACATGGAATGACATGAAAAATGATGTACAGTGGGACTAAAATGAGATACCTCGAAATGCGTGCCCATGGGCACGCAAACCGAGGCGGTGACATACGAGCATGAAATGGCATACAGAATGCAAATTGGACTTACACTAACATGAGAGAGCCTCAGCCGCACTCACATAAGAGGCCGTAAGATGAAAATGAGCTACCTCGAAAAGCGTGCACGCGGGCACGCAAACCGAGGCCATGATGTGAGATGCAAATCGGATAAAAACGAAGTGCCTCGAAATGCGTGCCCACAGGCACGCAAACCGAGGCAATGATGAAATGGAAATCGGATAAAACCGAAGTGCCTCGAAATGCGTGCCCACAGGCACACAAATCGAGGCGATGATGTGAGATGCAAATCGGATAAAATTGAAGTGCCTCGAAATGCGTGCCCACAGGCACGCAAACCGAGGCGATGATGAAATGAAAATCGGATAAAACCGAAGTGCCTCGAAATGCGTGCCCACAAGCACACAAACCGAGGCGATGATATAGAATCAAGAAATGGCATGAAAATGCAAATTGGGCTTACACTTACATGAGAGGGCCTCAGCCGCACTCACATAAGATGCCGATGGGTAAAAAGTGAAGTGCCTCGAAATGTGTGCCCATGGGCACGCAAACCGAGGCAATGCACTAAGGCATGAAAATGGTACAGAAATGCAATGATGGGCTTATACCAACATGAGAGAGCCTCAGCCTACTCACATAGGAAGCCAATGAATGAAAACGGAATGCCTCGAAGTGCGTGCCCGTGGCAATGCACTAAAGCATGAAATGACATGGAAAATGATATGCAAGCTTGTAAACCAAATTCAGTAGCTAAATAAAGGGGAAAACAGCCCCGAAATGATGCAAAATGACGATCAACGCATGAAATCATCCTGAAATGTGATTTTAAGTACCCGAAATGGCCTACGGCTATGCTAAGCATGCAAAATTGGTACATGAAAGCAAGAACAGTAGCAAGGCAGCCCCAAAAATAGCATTTTTTCAGTACAAAACAAGGCCAAATTGTGAGCATAGATATGGCAATAATGGCATGCAAAAATACGGGAAAAGAGGGGAATTACAAAGCAAGTGGTATTTACAATGCTCAAACCCAAAAAAATAGTTCTACAAAACTAAATAGGGACCAAAAATATGTACATTTACAATAGATGATAGCCTCCAATTCAGTGTGTAGATATACTAAACATAGCATGCAAAATTGGGCCAAAAGAGGGCTATAAAGAGAGGTATCATAAGAAATGACCAAACAACTTAAGACCCTTAATAAAACTTGCAGAATGGACCAAAACAAGACATTTTATAAGCCTGATGAAGGCTGAAATCCGAAGCTAAGAAAGCCTAACAAAACATGCAATTTTACGGAAAAATGGAGGAATACAAAGGAAGTGCCAAAACCAATCATCAAATGGCCTAAAACCCTTAACAAAGAATGAAGAATGGACCAAAATAAGGCACTTTCTAAGCCTGATGAAGGCTCAAAACAGTGACCAAATAGGCTCAAAGAGGTATGCAAAACATGGCCAAAGAGAGGTACAAAGGGAGGCCATTCATGGAAGCACCAAACAAGATTGGTCCCTTCTACAATGTTGTAGAGGGACACAAAATAAGCCCATAATCAGTTTATAGGATACTCCAAAAATAAATGCATATAGGCTAAAAGTAGCATGCAAGTTTACGGTAAAATGGAAGAATTTCAAAGGAAGTGCATGCTAGAGCCACCAAACATGGTTGAGCCCTTCTTAAATGTTGAAGAGGGGCTCAAAATAAGCCCACTCACAGTATATAGTATGCTCAAAATCAGATCACTCAAAAGCCAAACAAAGCATGCAAATTAATGGCCTAAAGAGTGATATTGAAGGAAGTATATCATGGAGACACCAAATGAGTTTGAGCCCTTCTACAAAGTTGTAGAGGGGCTAAAAATAAGCACAAAACCAGTAGGGGTCGGAGCCCAAAACAAAAAGGAAGTAGGGCAAAGAATTGATGCAAGAAAATGCTAGAAAAAAGGATTTAGTAGCTTACCCTTGAAGACAATTCTTTTGCTTCCTCTTCCCTTGATGAAAGTTGCTTCTAAGCCTCTGAGGAATCCTTCTTTGCTGCTGGAAATTGAATGGTGATGGTGGAGCTTAGGGTTGATGAAGGAATGGGCTAGGGACTTGAATGATTTTGGTGTTTTAAATATAGAGAGAGAGATTGTATGGAGGAGCTCCCAAATCAGATTTTCTAACCCTAAAAATCACAGCTGGGGCTGCTGTTATATAGACAAAATGAGGGGGAAAATGGAGGGAAAAAAGGGAGGGAAAACATATCAAGTTTCCCGCCAAAAATGGCCAAAAGGGAAAGTGGTAGCTACGGGTTTCAAATGGCCGAGAGTCCTTCAACAAAGTTGAAGAGGAGCTCAAAATAAGACACTTTGTAGTTTACTCCCAAGTCCAACACAGCCCACAAGTACGCCTAAAATACCGTGCAAAAAGGCCCAAAAAGAGGTAAAAAGGCAAGTGACAGATGGAGATGTCAAACAGTAAGAGGTCCTTAATCAAACATGAAAAGGACCTCAAAATATGACTATCTCAAGTTTGGGTCGGAGCCCAAAAATGTAGAATGAAGGTTCGGGAGCCGAAACACGCAGTTCAAGGCCCCGAAGTGGGTCAAGGGCACCGGAGTGGTGCCCGACCACGGTTGGTCTCTCGAGACCACAGTGTCCCTCGAATGATAAAACAGAGGCACTTGCCAAAATTGAACAAAACCGATGCAAAAGAATGCTCGGGGACCAAAACCGCAGTTCAGGTCCCAAAATAGTCAGTGAGCACCAAAGTGGTGTTCGCCACGAAGTGGGTATCGAGGCCCAGTGTTCCTCGGAATGATAAAACAGAGGCACTTGCCAAGAACCGGAGAAATCGGAGATGGTTGGGCGGTCCCAACCGAGGCACCGAGCCCAAGGCTCCGAAATGGGCAAAATGGCCTCTGACCACGAAAAAGTAGCTCACGGCCATGAGAGATAGCCTCTGAGGACCACTCTCTCCTCGAAAGAAAAGAGAAAATCGAAGTCTGGTTCGCAAACCGAGACAAGGCACAGGAGAAAGTTCGGAAGTTCGGAGGTAGGGCGCACGGCCGCGACTCTGAGGCTTCTGAACGAGCACAGTATGCAACATCACCGAGCGCTCAATCGGTGACGTCTGAGTCTTAAGGTCGGTCAAAAATGGGGTGTCTACAACAGGCTAAGTGCCTACATCCTCAATACTGGTCTCAGTGCAGCATGGATGCTTACACATAACAGAACCATGTTTCAACATGAAAGGAGTGTGAGCACATGCAAAACTATGTTTTTCGTAGAAAGAGAAAAAATACAAGTAAATAGGTGGTATGATATGAGGAATCATCTACTAGGAAAAGATGATGATCCTAAATGCTGAATACAACAAGACAAAGTACAATGCAATGGATGTAATGGATGAAGTAAATAAGGCGCAGGCCGAACCACATCTTACCTAAAAAAGGTATGGACACAAAACAAACCACGTCCAATATAGAAAAGGCGTTAACACCCTTAATACTGGCCTCAACACAGCATGGGTACTTACACATGATAGAATCATGTTTCAACGAGGGAAATGTATGAGAACATGCTCAACTAAGCTTAACATCGAAAGGATGCATGATGTAATGGATGTAATGGACAATGTAGTAAATGAATAAGGGTGACATACTCCAACCAGGTTGGAATCATAAGAAGAGGACGAACAAATCCCAAACACGCTGAAATCGTGTGAGAAAGAGATCACTTCAACCACATTGAAATCGTGAGAAGAGGTCCTAAGAAAACCACTAAGGGGCGCGTTTCACGCGTCCTGAGATAAATTCCAAACACGCTGAAATCATGTGAGGAAAAGAACACTTAAACCACGCTGAAATCGTGAGAAGAGGTCCAAAGAAAACAGCTCAGGGTCGCGTTTCACACGTCCTGAGATAAATTCCAAACACGTTGAAATCATGTGAGCAAAGGAACACTCCAACCACGCTGAAATCGTGAGAAGAGGTCCTAAAAAAACCGTTCAGGGTCGCGTTCCACACATCTTGAGATAAATTCCAAACACACTGAAATCGTGTGAGGAAAGGAACACTCTAACGACGTTGAAATCGTGAGAAGAGGTCTTGAGACAACCGTTCAGGGTCGCGCTCCACGCGTCTTGAGATAAATTCCAAACATGCTGAAATCGTGAGAGGAAAGGAACACTCGAACCATGCTGAAATCATGAGAAGAGGTCCTAAGAAAACCGTTTAAGGTCGCATTCCACGTGTCCTGAGTTAAATTCCAAACACGCTGAAATCATGTGAGGAAAGGAACACTCCAACCACACTGTAATCGTGACAAGAGGTCCTGAGAAAACCGTTCAGGGTCGCGTTCTACGCGTCTTGAGATAAATTCCAAACACGCTGAAATCGTGTGAGAAAATGAACACTCCAACCACGCTGAAATCGTGAGAAGAGGTCCTGAGAAAACCGTTCAGGGTCGCGTTCCACACGTCTTGAGATAAATTCCAAACACGCGGAAATCGTGTGAGGAAATGAACACTCCAACCATATTGAAATCCTGAGAAGAGGTCTTGAGAAAAGCCCTCAGGGTACAACGATCCTAAACACTACTCAGTGTAAAAGGATAAATGATACAAGATAACACAGGATGCAAATAAATGCAATAAGTGCGATGATATGATACATGCTAGAAGCAATGTAGTGCATGATGTTTAGGGAATGCAATAAACAAGCAAAGCGGCGCTTTAGAAAGCACCTCATGGAGCGAGTGGCGATGAATTGCTTTACTCTGACTAGGATCTCCCTCTTGTGTTCTTTGAACTCTTACCTTCAACTCAAAGTTCAAAGGCCCTCAAATGTTGATAAGGGGTAACCTCTTCTTGTAGAAGCCACGGATACCGTTTTTCTTCCTAATCATATTCACAACTTTCCATATTCTCCAATGGGGTGATAGACTAGGTTGGTTCAGTATTCAGAATTTAGGCTCATACACACTACCTCAACCTATGGGGCTGCCATACAGATTTTAAGTTGAGGATAAACTCTTGGTTATTCAAACCAGACTTTAGTCTCAGAAATTCCGAACCTTTGTGTTCTAGGCATCGCCATTCAAACTCTAGTTTCCATCGTTGTAGTTGGTCTCCTAGGAACTCATTGCAAACATAGCCAAGACACCTCTGGCAAGGAATGGTGCTCAGGGAGAGTACTTTGATTGCCATTCTGACTTGAAGCAGGCTTGAGCTTAAGCTTGAGGTAGAGGTACACTCATACTCTGGAGAAAGGACAAGGCCTGAGAAGGTGCATCCGGATTGCAATCTTGGAATTTTCTGAAGTTGAATTACACTAAGATGCTCCAAATTTTCTTTTGCTTTGCAGTCCGGAACCTATGTAGGTTCAGATAGGTCCTTGTTCGGTTGCTCTCTCTTTTGATCAAGGGTGGACCTTGCAGTTTATGAAAGAAGGAATTCTATTTTGTATATCATGTTAGGAATGACATAGCACTCTGAGCACAAAATGATTTATTTTTGAAATTGAAACCAATAATGAATTCTTAACCGGGTATTCAACCTACAATTGACCACAGTCAAAGCAACTCAACAAAGGAAAACAAAAGTAAAACAATCCAACACATCTATTTACACTCACAACGACGCAAAACAACAATCAAGATAAACAAAAACAACAAACAGAACACTCGAATATGTTCCATTGGCGAGAGACCTCTTGGCTCATAGGGAGCCTGCTTTTCCAGGTGTTGTTTCCCACCTTTTTTTATTTGTGATTCTCACATCACTTTGGCACTCAATCTCTATTTTCTCTAAAAAGCCCTGTAGCTCGCCTTTTTCGCGCCCCCTTTTGGAAGGTTTGAAAAGAAAGCCCTACAGTTCGGACTCCCGCGGTTTTGAATCTAATCTCACAAGTGCAATGTGAAACTGATAATCACCAAAGAGTCCAAATTTGGCAAATCATTTTGAAAAATTGATTTTGAATAAAAAAGTGCCAAAATTGGACTGCTTTGCCAGATACAAAGTCGCCACCTAAATATTTTATTTTGGAGAAATTTAGGAAACCCATGACTCATGCCAAATGCCACGTGTCCATCATCACCAAAGTTGCCTCAGCTCAGGAACTTAGGTACGAGAGGGGAAGGTCATGAGTTGAGCACCCCCACTCACCTGATCAAAAATCGGCCTCTACTAATCATGATATATTTTTTATAAACTTTATGTGCTCTTGTTCTAGTTATTTAAACTAGCATTACTATGTGATGTGCACAAGCAATTATAGACTAGTTTGCTCAATTTGGAACAATTCAACTCATGTTTGCTTGCGAGAATGGTTTGAAATTGCCACCTCAAGTGGGCTTAAAGTTTGCGGATTTGTCACCAAACACAGTGGGCTTAAAACATGATTTGCCACCCAACAAAGTGGGCTTAAAACGCACATTCGTTGAATTGTTCCAATTCAAACAACAAGCCTTCATCCACAGGCATTCAAACAGTTTTAATCAAGTAAACATTTAGCCTTATAGCAAGCATGCTAATCATGGCAACATTCACACTCATGCAAGTATGCTAAAGCATAAAACTCACCTAGTACTCCGAGCTAAGAAGATATGAGTTAGAAAAAATATGCATGATTCTTAACTATACAATTATGACTAATGCAACACATGCAATATGTGATTAATAAGCTCGGCCACTAATATGACATATGATTCGATTTGATAACATGCGGTTAAACACATATTCAAAGAATTATTTGAAATTGCAATGCAATTTGAATGATGCGCCGAGCCTCGGTGCATGCAATACGAATGAATGGATGCAAGCATAAGGCATAATGTATGCGAATTAAAGCATGTCCCTAAGTGGTTAAGGAAAAATGAGAAAGACGTGGGGTTGGAAGATATACACACACGCACGCACACTTATTACAACATTGCACCCTCGTGAAGGAGGGTCCGAATGAATAAAAGCTAACTAGCTAGCTAAACTAAGCTAATTAAACTAATTATTACAAAACTTGAATTAATTAACTAAACAAGTTTTTACAACACAAATTAATTAGCTACAACCAACTAATTAAATAATTACGACACAAACTAATTGAATTACAACATAGGCTAATCATAGGGTAATTAAATTAACCTAATTAACAAGATAACTCATCTCGGGATTTTAGGAAGGCCCATACATGCTTGGTTTCCACCCGAAGAACATCCTATGTCTGCCCCTGAATGCCTCTGTTTGCACAACCCTTGCACTGTTTCCTTCTCCAGATCAACTTTGCCATGCTTCACAAGCACACTGCTAAAAATTCATTGGTGGCTGGCAGGCCACCATTGAGGGGTTACTGTCCATCATTGGTGGCCGACAGGCCAGTAACAATGGCCAGCAGGCCACTGATGATACACCATTTTTTGCTGCAACAGAGAGCACACAGGGCAAAGAAAGGTTATTCTCACAGGTTGTTTGTACTGTGTATCACCCCTTATCATCAAAACAAGCTCAAAGGAGTGATACACTTGCCTCTCAAACCATCAATCAAGCAATTTCCTTTCATGATGGCTAAGGGACCAATTTGTACAAGTTCAATGAATGAAAAACAAGACTCAAATGCCATCACCCTATCATGCATGATCAAGGGCAACAGAGACCTAGGAAAATGACACATTTCATCACTTTTGAGTCTGAAATGTCCCATTTTCCTTATATTCAAATTAACGTCTGATTTGAACACATGCAATGCAACATAAAGAAATGCTTATCTTGCCACTTTTACTTGCCAATTTTGTTTACACATTTTAGTTACCAAATCATTCTTTAATCAATTTGTCTTTTGGTGAATGTCTTCTAAGATGAAAGAAGTGTCAACCAAGGGATAATGTAAGGCAAGAGAGAGGTCATTCCATTGGTAATGAACCCTCAAAGAGGATTAAACCATCAAACATGACCTCAATCTCAAGCTTAAAGGAACCCAAGCTTGAAATAACCCTCAAAAGAAAATGAAAGAGTGAAGCAAAGAGGGAGGTTGCAGAGTTTATAGTGCTGAATGGAGTGAAAACAACACCAAAAGATGCTATCAACTCAAACAAGAGGTGTCTAAGACCCTAAAACACCAACTTGTGAGGACTATTGCACTACAACCATGCAAAACAAGACTCAAATGAACTAACTAGCCCAAAACAAAGCTAAAGTAGGATATTTCAGAGGCTAACACATGCTGGACTTGAGCTAAGTTAAGCTAGAAAAATATGCTAACATGTAAAGCTAACTATGCATGCAAACAAGACACAAGAAGGGGAGGCTAACCCCTCCAAATTTGGACTTCAAAATAAGTTTTTTGCCACTAAAAAACCTCTGAAATTCAGTGGTCAAAAGACCCAAAAAAGTTGGGTTGAAAGTAGTGAACAAAGGAACAAAAGTTTTTAAAGCAGAGAAGTAAGAAGGGTGAACCACCCCTTAACTTAAAATGGCCTCAAACCACCACCTTTTGGCCACAAAAATAGAGCTTTTTAAGTTCAAAATCAGCCCAAAAATAGTTGAAAGAGTTGGGAAAACAAGTATGCAAAACAAGTGTAAAAGGGAAGTGCTATATCTCTTGAAGCAAGCAACAATTTTAGACACAAAGTCAAGTCAAAAACACCTTCTACAGCTCCAAGAAGGCTTCCAAGGACCTCAGCTCAATGGCGATCAAGTTTGATTAACGAAGTGCATGCAAAAGTATAGGATTTGTGAGCAAATATATATAAAATTGCAAGAGAGAGAGAGAGAGAGAGAGAGAGAGAGAGAGAGAGAGAGAGAGAATTTTCTCCAAAATTTTCTAACCCACTACAATTGGGGGGGGGGGGGGGGGAAGGTCCCATATTTATACAAAAGCAAGCCTTGAGTTGAGTTATATCAGTCCATACACGTGTATGGTGATGAAACCCATTGTGCCAATATCTGAAACAGCTGTTAAGAAAATATCTGCAAAATGGCATCAGTGGCCGGCCGTCCACCAGTGATGGCTAGCAGGCCACCAAGGGTTGTAGGCTTGGACCAAAACAGGACACAGAAAGGATGGGGTTTGAAGGCTCAACGACAGGGCATTTCGCCGAGGACTTCGGGCACCAAAACGAGCACAAATTGTCACAATCATCGTGTGCACAAACGATGACGTCCAAGTCTTGAGGACAGTCAAAAATGGGGTGTCTACAGTTGCCCCTCTTTGACAGAACTAGGAAGTCATGAAATGATGTGACTAAATGTCAAAGCCTAGAGATGACCCATTTTTGACAAGGCCGAAGACTTGGACAAACAAACAAGTCAAAGACAAATGGTTGCGCCCGCAGGTTGCCTATGTATCCCTTTGCAAGGAATCAAACCAGCGTAGTTCTAGGGCAAGATGCAAGTGATATGCACGATACAAGAACATAACTTATGATCATGCAATGAGGTTGTAATGAAACATTTAAATGCAAATTTTATGCAATGAAAATGCCACATTCAAACAAACCGAAACAAGGTACAGCAATCTCAAACATGAAAAGAAGTAAGTAAATAAACAGGCCACGCGTAGGAATCACGAGCCAAACCACACTTCATGCAGAAAGGACGTAAGAAAATTATGCAAACTTAACTATGCGATGCGTAGGAAAGGCGAAGAGCGGCATAATCGTCGGGCGCACCCGAGGTCTCAATCGAGATTCTAACGCATCTCACGCGGAAAGGGGAAGAGGATGGTGTAAACACTGGGTCCACCAAAATGTTTTTAACTGATGGAAAATCCTAATGCGTTGCACGCGAGAGGAGGAAGGGTGGTGTGAACACTGGGCACACCTGAGTGTTTTTAACCGAAACAAACAATCCATGCGTCTCACGCGAGAAGAGAAAAGTTGGTGTGAACATTGGGACGTATTCAAATGTTTTTAACCAAAGGGTTGGTGTGAACACCGGGACGCACCCGAATGTTTTTAACCGAAGGGTGGTGTGAGCACCGGGCACACCTGAATGTTTTTAACCGAAGGGTGGTGTGAACATCGGGATGCACCCGAATGTTTTTAACCGAAGGGTGGTGTGAACACTGGGATGCACCCGAATGTTTTTAACTAAAGGGTGGTGTGAACACCGGGTGCACCAGAGTGTTTTTAACTAAGGCAGACAATCCTAACACGTCGCATGCGATAGGAAGATAGGTGGAAAGATTCGAACTGAAGGGCACGAGTGATTTCGACTGGAACTCCTCTGAATGAACCATTCATACAATGTCGTGCATGTGTAGGAAAGAGACTTAACAAGTGCGACAATACGAATACATGTTCCATGCGAGATAAACAATCAAGATACAATGTTAATGGCATATTCTATGAAATAAACAAAAACATAAGCATATTCTATGCATGATTGAAAAGCAAATGCAAGATGCACATACAATTCCCGTGAGATGCACATTCTACAACGACATATGTGAAATGCATATTTTATGCCACAAAGTGAAGTGCACGCTCCATGCAACAATAAAAAAGAAATGCACATTCTATGCAAGATAACAAACCATGATTTGATGAAACAAACTCAAAGGCAACTTTCGATTCACCTCTCAGAAGAATTGCAATGTATTTAAAGGACACACCTCATCCATATTGACAAATGACGAACGTCACGCACCGAAAGCATAGTTTCAAGCTTCCGCAAAGACATTCTAAGCCAAACAATGAACAAACTGTTCAATCCTTGAAGACCAAAGACACAAAGCAGCATTAGGACTGCAAGGGAAGCCTCAGAACTCTTACCGGCCACTAGAAGGGGCCGTCGGCCACCTGCCGGCCACCAGTGCTCACTTGCTGGCCACCCGTGGCCGATTTGGGGGCAAATTGGTCAATTTGCCTCGGGTCTTTAAGTATACACCTCCACACTTCATTTCCTCATTTCTTTAGGGCCAAAATCTTCCTCCCTCTCTTTCTAGACACCCCTTCTCTCTAGATCCGCACTTTTTACGTGTTTTCCAACGCCCCACGTGAAGTTTATATGCTAAACCTTCTTTGTTTACTCCATTTTGAACCGATTGAAATTTGATTTCGGTGCTTTTTGTTGGAGTTTCACCTTTTGAGGCTTTTTTCCCTTGAGTTTCTCTTGGGTTTTCCACCGTTTCCCGAGTTTCAACTTTTTCCTCAACTTTCTCTCTCTTAGGGTTGACTTTTCCTAAGTTTGCCCATTTTCCTCCATTTTTCACCATTTTCTCATCTTCTTTCCAGATGGCGGACGACATACATCATGACGGAGCTCCCCTAGAGATCCCACCCCAGTTATCTCCAGAGATGGAGGTGGAGCCTGAGCCAGTGCTACTACCACTCGGGATTCGACCCTTTGATCCAGCGACATACCATCCTCAGATACATGTGCTACCTACGGGGGAATCAGGTACTTCAGAGCACTTGCGTGATGCGCACCGGAGGACCTCTTGCTACGAGAGCCGGACTCTCATTTGTCTTACAGCGCCACCGAGGTATACACTGTATTCTCATGTTTTCTTCACTATACATTGCATTTCTTGCTTTAATTGTGTTCCTTGCTTCAATTGTAATGTTTACACTACATTTCTTGCCCTAATCACACTCTTGCACTGTATTTCTTACACTGCCTTTTCATTTGTTTGTTCTCATATCGCTGTATGTCATTGTTCTAATCATAGGAGGACTCTCATGCTATCAAGGGCTATGGAGCCACGTCCGCTAGGGACTAGTACTTGGAGCTTCCTGCTGGTGTCCACTACATCATCGACGAGGTCGGCTTTGGCCTATTTTGCATGGGGCTGTCATGCCATATCATGAGTCGCCCACTTCTTGGTGCATTAGTGGAGCGGTGGTGGGATACCACAAACTCCTTCCACTTCTCTGCTACTGGGGAGATGACGATGACTTCGTATGACTTCGCCATGCTCACAGGCGTAGAAGTAGGGGGTCATCGGATCCTTTATGATATGGACATGGGCGAGTGAGAGGCTGCCTGGCTACACCTGTTAGGAGCACGTCCACCTCTTTTCCGACCAGGGATGGTACGATATAGCTGGTTTGCCTAGCGTTTCTGAAGGAGAGAGCTAGAGATCCCAGAGGAGACCGAGCATTACACCCGAGGCATCTTGATGTTCCTGTTCGGCACCACCTTGTTTGCGAACAGGTGGAACACTGTTGGGTTATATCTCCTGAGCGCTCTGGTGGACTTATCTCAGGTCTGGCTTTGTGATTGGGGCGGAGCTGGCCTAGCCACATTGTATGGCTACATGAGCTCGACATGCCGTAGGAGGGGAGACAGAGTCGGAGACTACTGGTGAGCCTGGGAGATACGCTTTACATTTTTGTTTTACATTTTCTGCCCGCCATTTCTATGCTTTCTGCTTTGCACTTTCTATACACTGCACACTGCATTGTTTACACCTATATACCGCACTCTCTACATTGCACATTATGCATCCTCTGTATCTGTACATGCACTTTCTGTACACTGTACTACACATTCTATTTTTTGCATTATGCATTTGTATTAATCGTACACTGTACTACATATTCTGCTTTTTGTATTTGTTGTACACTGTATACTTACTGTCGCCGTTTCCTTGCAGCTACGGGTATACGCATATTTCCCTATCCTTACCCTAGAGCCAAAGGTAGAGATGCCTTATCTTGTGCCATACTCTCACTGGTATGACGGGAGATGCCTGCGGAGGACCCGGGAGACTTTCACATTCTTCCGTCGGTACTTCAACACAGTGACTGCCGCGAAGGTAAGTCAAAACTCACAGTTGTTTTTGCTTCACTTCAACTCTGATTCATTTTGTAATATCTGATGGCGACTAAACAATTTGCGCATTCTCTGTTTGCAGATCGCTTGGCAGCCTTGGGCGTTGATGCCGGATGGAGTCCGAGATCAGTATGTCGGAGCTCGGGGCGCTTCCTATTTTCGGCTTCTACTTAAGGGCCCGGTTTGCCGAGCCTGGTTTCTAGGCGAGTGATTTGTGCACCAAACCTTAGGTTTGCCCGAGCTGGTAGTTCCTATGCCACCTTCGGCATCTATAAGGGCCACAAAAAGCCTCTCCTCCCAGGAGATGATTCAGTTTACCTGGGGCTTGGATGCCGACTGCATCCTCAGGGAGGGAGATTATGCGATATTCATCCAGACACATATGATGCCTCTCTTGATGGGTGCTCGTGCGGGTAGAGTAGCGGATGCCCCTTCGGCAAGTAGGATCTGGGGGACGAGGGCCAGGGCTGTAGGGGTTCTTTCCATTGAACAGGCGACTAGTTGGCCAGAGATCCTGACCATGCTCATATGCTGGAGGTTGGCTGGCACGTTGTATCAAATTTCGATTGAGCCAGCAAAGGCTGAGCATAGATACGTCCCAGCTCATGATGCACCTCCGGTATGTACCATATTTTCTCTAGTTCTCCATTTTCCTTCTGATATTTGTTCCTTCCGGATACTGATCATACTCAATACATTTATAGGCACCCCCGGGACACACTGAGGGACGTCTCGAGCTAGTGGCCTCATTCGAGAGCATGATTCTGAGGAGGGATGCACTACTTAGTCTCCATGGCATCCAGGTATTCTTTTTCTACTTTCTGTCTGCCTTTCAGCATGTTCCACACTGTTGTGCACTACATTATGACTAAATCTCATGGTATGCATTTTGCCTCTTGTCACATTGCACTGCTATGTTGCACTAACACACTATACTATACTTGCACTGTATCTGGTTCATTGCATTCCACCATTTCCATCATACTGCATTTGCAACTATACTTTGTATTTGATGCGTCAATATTGTATCTTTTCAGGTTCCAGCCATATCGAGAGCACCAGCGGCAACAGCCAAACCTACACTATCACTACCTCCTCCAGCAGCAGAGAGAATGGAGAGACAGACCCCAGTGCACAGCCGAGAGGGACGTCGTGATCAAGGTTAAAGGAGCCCCTCAGAGCCAGTGTTAAGTGATGATGACACCAAGACTAGTGGCTCCAAGGAGGCAGTGAGTCTACAGTTTGAGTCCTCTGAGAGTAGAGATGATGACGAATCTAGATCTGAGAGTGGAGGTGATGCTGAGCCATGCTCTAAGGCAGGGAGTGGAGATGATTCCGGTTCTAGCTTGGCACCTGAGTCAGATAGCGGTGCTGATGGGGACAGATCTGAGTCCTCGCCCAGGAAGAGGATAAGGAGGGCCTCTCAAGCCTGAGATGGCTGGCATTGATTTTCTTGTATTTTTGCGTAGTTTCTTTTTGTTAGTAGTGTTAGCACTTTGTATAGCTTCAGACAGGTTTTATTTGCTTTAAAAACTTGTACTACGCTTTTGTAAAAACAACCATGATCGGAATGAAAACTAACTTTTCTTTGAAAAAGTGTTATATTTTGCATCATGAGCACCACTTAGCATGGAATAGAGATTGAATTTGATACTGAAAACCGAATACTTGTATTGTTGCAACAGTCTTAATTAGGTAATGAACCAACCAACAACTGAAATTCTAAACACAACATACAACTCGATAAGCAAAACAATTCGATAAACAACAAAACAACTTGAATACTACTCAACAAAGTTGCTAAAACTAAAAGGACTTAAAACAACACCTTAAAATGCGTAAACAAGATAGCAAAACACATGTTTCCAGCAATCTCAACACATAGGTGGATAGCAAAACACACAAGACAGATGCCAGCCACTTACAGAGCCTGATGGCTGCCACCATCGATGGTAACTTCACGCCACTAATGTGCAAAACCCCTAGATTGTTGACAGTTGTCTTCCACTCACTGCCTTATCTTCTACAAAAGCTTGGACCTTGTAGTTTCTTCATTTCAACTGCAAATTATTCACAAATGGAGCCATTTCTTGCTGAAAAAAACTCTCGAATTGGATTGCAGCTTTGGATGGCTCGGAAAAGGTGAATTTTTGGGGTTTTGACATAAATGCACTATTCCCGCTGAGACGTTCTCTGCGTTGTTTTCTGTTTCTTTATGCCGCGGCTAGGTGTTGGAACCCAATTACACATGTCTTTAGCTTCAGGGGGCAAGAGATATGCCCAACAATCGAAGAATTTCAAGCACTAATAGAGTCCTGGCGCTATGAGAAAATCTTACCTTAGCCCCGTTTTGGTCACATCCAAGCTTTGGGATGGATGTGCAGGCTTACTCTACACGAGGTCCGATCCTTAGTTTACAACAGAGCTCTGGATATTCCCAGTCTGATCCATCGATTCACTACCATTGGCAACCACGGCGATCTTCTTTGGCGGGGTTTTCGGCAACACACCCTTTGTTTGTGCATATTAACTCATTTCCTTCTTACCCCCTGTTTCGGCAGATCTAGCATTTGGCTAATTGAAGTGGCCCAATGTTTGAAAGAGGGCAAGAATTGTATTGGCTTAGTATTGGCTGAGACTTTGATGGGCTTAGACGCCTTCCATCGACGAGAGACCACCAAATTAGCGGGGAGTCCACCACTTCTGTAGGTAATGTTTTCCGCCCTTTCTAATATGTGTTTCTCACATCACTGGGCACTCATGCTCTATTTTTCTCTCAAAACCCTTTTCTCACTTTTCTCTCAACATACATCTCTCTATTCTTTATTCTCTCTTTTCTTTCATCCCTCTCCAGGTGTGGCTTATGGAGAAGCTAAGGTACTGGACTCTTGCCCTGCATACTCAGCCCTAGCATACTTTTTCCGCTAACAGCTAGTGGATTTCCCGAATGAGGGATGGTGGTGCCATTGGATGTGCAACAGGTCTGCTGCTGATATTGCTTGGCGTTACCCATGGCTTGATCTGACCAAAATGAGCTATAGCATGACTCGACAACCTAGCATTGAGCTGATTGGCCTTACACACTGTGTATTCTACTTTTCGTTCCGGTTCAGGCGACAGATTGGACATGATTAGACTTGTCCAGAGGAGGGGGTGGAATACCCAGTTTCATTCCCCGTCTGAGGTTCACATTTGGCTAGATATCTCATTGCTTGGAGGACGAGAGAGCTTCTAGCCCCTACCCCTAGTTTTAGTTACACGCTTTCTAGCGAGTGTCTGGCTTGGCTCGAGGGTGAAGCATAAACCGGGCCCACTTTGGCATCAGAAGCTTCCACAAGTATGAGCGAGGAACGTAGGAACACCTGACTCATCTATGCCCGTAGTTTATTGCTTTGATCTTAATTTTCAAGTTTTATGCATGTAATAGAAGCAACTTTGATTTGTATCGAGAGTTGGAGAACTTTGTATGGAAATCAATGAAATTGAAGTTGTGGGCACTGAAAGTTTTTTTTTCTAGTCCAAAAATGGTCCAATTTGTAAAAGGTAAATTTTAAGCAAAATCAACTTTTATCAAAACTTTTCAAAACCATTTTTGATAAGGATCACAACTTGACACACACGGAATCTATCCTCGAGATGTACAACCCCAAATCCAAAAATCACAAATTGCCCCTCTGACTGAATAACACTGCTTAGCATTATAACCAGTTCTTCTCTCAGAGTCAAGATCACAACTGAGCATTCAGATAAAGAAGAGACAAAGATGACATGATCAGACGCATAGACAGTTGAGTTGGTGTTGTTTACGGCCGAACTTCAAGATGAAGTTTCCTAAGTATCCCGAAGATGGGAATCAGGCCTTACGTAGTTCAGTTGGAGTTCACTTGAGTATTAACGCTCTCCTTTTGTGCTCTAACTTTTGCCAAGGCCGCCCTTTAGGGTTTTCAACCTTGCGAGCTCAGTTTTTCTTTATTTCCAATTTTTGTGCTCTAACTTTTGCCTAGGTCACCCTTCCGGGTTTTCGACCTAGCGAGCCTCTCAGGGGTGATATTTCTTCAACTTGTCCATGTTGATCGGTTGGGAAAATTCTCGGCCGTCCAGGTCCATAAGAATAATAGCTCCACCCGACCAGATAGTTTTGATGATGTAAGGACTAGTCCAATTGCATCTGAACGTGCCCCTAGGGTCATGGATGGGAGCTCGGTTGTCTTTCAGCATCAAATCCCCTTCCTTGAGATTTCGAGACTTAACCTTCTTGTTAAAAGCCTTGGCAATCCTGCGTTGATAGCCTTGAACATGGTACAGTGCTTTCAGCCTTCTCTCATCGAATAGCATCAGTTCTTCGAACCTGCTCTACTGCTAATCCGCCTCTGCTATCTAACACTCAGCCATAACTCATAGCGACGGAACTTCTATTTTGATTGGCAAAACAGCTTCCATCCCATAAACAAGAAAGTATGGAGTTGCCCCAGTAGATGCTTGAATTGAAGTCTTATAGCCCTAGAGTGCAAATGGCAATTTGTCTGGCCAGTCCTTGTAGGTCTCAACCATTTTTTGCAAAATATACTTGATGTTCTTGTTGGCAGCCTCAACAACTCCATTGGTTTGCGGCCTATAAGTAGATGACTTGTGAAAAGCCACATTGTATTTCTCCAACAAGTCGATCATTTCTTTCTTGAAATGGGAACCATTATTTGAAATAATCTTGTCCGAGACTCCATAACAGCAAGTGATGTTGTTTCAGATGATCTTAGCCACATGTGCTGCCTTCAACACTGCATAAGATTGAGCTTCCACCCACTTTGTGAAATAATCAATTGCCACCAAAATGTATTCATGCCCATTTGACCCTTTCGGTGTAACTACGCTAATGACATCAATTCCCCAGACTGAGAAAGGCCATGGTGAAGTCATGTTGTACAGCTTCGACGGTGGGATATTCATGCAATTAGCATGAATTTGGCATTTGTGGCATCACCGAACAAAACCGGTACAATCCTCCTCCATAGTAGACCGATAGTAACCTTGCTTGAGAATCTTCCGAGCTAACATTACCCCATTCATGTGCGCTCCTCACTCTCCTCCATGGATGGTCTCCATTAGGCACTTCGATTCCTTTGCATCGGCACATAACTTGTGCATTCCCAAATAGCCTCTTGTACAGTATACCTCCGAAGATGATAAATTGAACGGCCATCCGCTGTATTGCTCTCTTATCTTTAGCATTTGCTCTTGGTGGATAAACTTCCTTTTCCAAGAAGTTCCAGATATCATAGAACCAAGCGTTTTGATCTTGCACTTCATTTATTGTGGCGATAGTCTCGTAGGCCAGCGTATATCTCTGCTCAATAATTATCGGATGCATCCGGACTCCAAACGGGATGTCTATTATGGAAGATAGAGTTGATAAGGCATCAACGAACCTGTTGTTCTCTCTTAGTAGATGTGTGAAAGTCAGCTTCTCAAACCTAGGAATCAGAACATCTAGGGTTTGGTGATAGATCTTCATCTTTTGTTCTTTGACCTTCCAGTCTCCTTTTGCTTGAGACATAACTAGGTTCGAGTCCCCAATGACATCCAACCTTTTTGCCCCTAGTTCCAAGGTGACTTCCAAACCAGCGATACACGCCTCGTATCCTGCTTCGTTGTTAGATACCTTGAATCGAATTTTGAAGGCTAAGGATATATGGGAATTATTGGGTGCTATCAGCTACACCCCTATCCCATAACCGTACTGGTTAGACGGTTCGTCAAAGTATATTGTCCAAATCTCTTCCTCGACTTGTAGAATAGCTTCATCTGGGAACAGGTATTTTACCGCTTGATCCCCTTCCTCTGGGTGATCTGCCAGGAACTCCGTTATCGCTCTCTCCCTTTGACAGACTTGCGAGTAACATACTTCAAATCAAATTCAGAGAGGAGAAGCAACCAATGGGCTAGCCTGCCTGTAAGCCCTGGTTTCTCAAAGAGATATTTGATGGGATCTAATCTCGAAACTAGAATTACAGAGTGAGCTAACAAGTAATGCCTCAACTCCCTGGTAGCCCATAGCAGGGCTAAGCAAGCTTTCTCCAGCAGGTATAGCGGGCCTCATAATCCAGCATTTTCTTGCTTAGGTAATAGATGGCTTTCTCCACCCTATCCTCAGATTCCTAAGCAAGCGTGCATCCCATTGTTGTGTTCGTTATTGACAGATACAAAATCAAAGGCTTCTCCGGCTCTCACGGCAACAACATGGGCAGATTCTGAAGATACTGCTTGATCTACTCAAAAGCGAATTTACACCGATCATCCCATCGGAATTTCTTTCCTTTCTTCAAGAGACCAAAAAGTGGTTCACAAGTCAAGGTTAATTTAGAAATAAATCATCTTATGAATTTCAATTTACCCAGAAAGCTTCGCACCTCCTTTTTAGTCCTTGGTGGTGGCATTTCTAAGATGGCCTTGATTTTAGAAGGATCTACCTCGATGCCCTTCTGTGTGATCAAGAAACCTAGCATTTTCTCTGCTGTTACGCTGAAAGTACACTTCTGTGGATTCAACCTCAGTCTGTATTCTCTGATCCATCGAAAGAATTTCTTCAAAGCGATGTAGTGGCCCTTTCTTTCCTTGGACTTGACAATCATGCCATCCATGTACACCTCGACCTCTTTATGGATAATATCATGCAAAATTGTGGTTACAGCCCGTTGATAGGTAGCCCCGGCATTCTTGAGCCCAAACGACATCACTCTATAACAGTAGGTTCCCTATGGCATAGTGAAAGAAATTTTATCTCTATCCTTGGGTGCCATCAGAATCTTGTTATACCCGAAAAATCCATCCATGAAGGAGAGTAACATGTGGCCTGTGGTGAAGTCCACCAATTCATCAATGTGCGGTAGAGGAAAGTCGTGCTTCGGACTGGCTCTATTTAGATCTCTGAAATCCACACACACTCGAATTCTATCATCTTTCTTCGGTACCGGGACGATGTTGGCCAACCAAGTTAGATACTCAGATACTAGCAACAATCCTGCGTCTCTCTGCTTGGAGACCTCTTCCTTAATCTTCAAAGCCCAATTCAGGCATATTCTCCGCAACTTCTGTTTGATGGGTAGGGCCTCAGGGTCAAGAGGGATCCAATGATGTACAATCTCATGATCGATTGCAGGCATGTCTTCATAGGACCATGTGAAAACATCTTTGAAATCTTTTAATAAAGCGACTAAGTGCTCGTGCTCCTCTGGGACAACGTGGACCCGATCTAGACCAAACGCGGATCCTTCTCAATACCCACATTAAAAGAAATGATTTCATTAGCAAGGAGTTTTGCAAACTTCTCCTCCTCTTGATTAATCAAAATTTTCAAAACCAAAGGAATTCCTTCCTCATTGTTTTCATCAAAATTTTGAAAATCATGATCAATGCAATAAACAAGAGGCACATAGAAAATACTCAGAATCTACAGTGGCATTCTCATTCAGAAGGTCATGCTGATCTAGTTCCTCAGTTACAACTGACTCAAAGGAAAAAGAAAAAGATGACCTGGACAAAACCTCGGCATCCAGGTTATCAACCCTAGGAATACCAGACCCAGACTCAGAAGAATCAGAATCTGATTCTGACTCTACAGACTCTGTGGAATCAAATTCTGGTTTACTACCTGACTCAAAACTATTGGACAGGTAACCTTCCTCCCGTTACCAAATGAGGGATGGTGTGTCAGATGCATCTAAAATACTGCTAGAAAGGTTCACACCCGATTGGTCCCCGATCATGGAAACGGCCAGGTTATCTCCCAAGCTCTCTAAGTCGATTGAAGGATCCGAAAGGAGACATACCAATGCTGCTCCTACTTCAAGTTCATTGCTGTTGGAATCACTTTCTGTGCTCTTTGTAGCTTCAGCGGTTAGTTTAGTCTATTCCTTTGTATCACTCTCTTGCAGTTACAAGTCAAACCGCAGAATGGGAAGTCTTCACCCTTCCGAACAAAATGACCATTCAGGGTTCCCTGGATAGGTCGGTGCACAAGCTCATAGCGCTTCCCGGTTTTCTTAGCTCTTGTTCTTCCTGCTATCTCTTTCCCTTTCCTTACCCAATCCTCTTTAGTGGGTGTATAGCCAAGACCAAAGGCATACGGGTTATGTGGCACATCGGCCAATGCAGTAACGCCCTTCCGGCCACTTCTCCTAATCCCATTCTGGGCATGTGCTGTAGCTTGTTCATAAGGTATACAGATTGGGTGTTGACATACAAGCCCTCATCGTTGGCCAATATATTCTACATTACCCGAGCCTCAGCCAAGGTAAACCCCGAAAGGAAAACATCCTCTTCACCATGCACAATCTCCAACATAGGTGTAGTGACCTCTGGCAGAGGATGTACAGATGAATTTCCAAAGACTATGGTTCCCATGGGGGTACTTCAGCATTTGGTGGAGGGTGGAAGAGACAGCTTTCACTTGGTGTAGCCAGGGTCGCCCGAGTAGTAAGTTGAAATTGGTCGAAACATCCAGGACATGGAACTCGATGTCCTGTTGGGTTGGGCCAACCTATACTCTAATCTGCACTATCCTCATCACCTCTCTTCTTGTATTATCATACGCCCGGATCATCTGGGCTATAGGTACAAAATCGGCTAGTTTCAGACCAATAGCATAAGCCGTGCTACAAGGACAGATGTTGATTGTTGACCCGGCGTCGACCAATACCACTGATATCCACTTTTCTCGGCACTCTACGAATATGTGTAGAGGCTTGTTGTGTGCAGAGCCTTCTGGTGGTAATTCCTTGTCTTAAAAGGTCAAAGTTGGCGCAGCGCCTCCCGGGAAGACTAATCCCACTAGTTGTTTTGGGGTGGTGTCGATGGACAACTTAGCTTTATCCATCGCCGATAGTACAACCTGTCTGTGCACTCGCGAAGCCATAAGCAGATCCCAGATAGATATATCAGCTTGAATCTTCTTTAACTTTTTCAGCACTGTCTCTTCCTCTAACTACTTATCCTTCTGTTTCTCTACATCTTTGTCCTTTCCGGAGGCTTCGGGTTGGTCCAGATGTGGTGGTTTGAAATATCGGCCACTTCTTCTCATATGGTCGACCTCTTTCACTTACCATGTGTTATCAGGAAGGTCTTCACCCTAATCCTCAGCGGTATGGGCCAAGTGTAGGTTGTTGTCATCCCACTAGACCCCTTCGGCAGCCGATAAGCATTCGTCCGGCTCTGTTCGGATCATTCTATTATCACAAACATTCCCCACAAGGTGTTAAGCTTTTCCAGTTTCCCAGTTGTTTCCACTCATTTCTTGCTCAAAACGCTCCAGCGCATCTTCTTGTCCAGTATGTACAGTACTAACAATGCCGGGTTCCTGAGCCAATTGTTTTACACCAGTGTTTTCCGGCAGTTTACCCTTTCCATCGGCCATTTCGGCCATCACTGCGGTTCCCACTTTCTTTTATTCTAGCTTGGATTAAGTTCCCTCATCTCTATCGGGTTCATCACTTAGCCATCCAGAATTGTCTGTTGACCCGTTCAGGTCAAACCAATCAATATGCACGTCCCCTTGAACTTGCTCATCAAAGAATTGCAAATTGTCTATATCCTCCTCCAGGTCGACTAGATCATCTAATCCCTAACTTGGCCTATCTTCTCAAACTAAACTAACCTCCATCTTAGTTGGCAACATCACTTTCAGCTTAACTTGATTGATTGGCACAATATAGCAGTGTGGGCTGTACATTTCTTCAGATAAGTCCTCAGAGCCCTCGGGCAACAGATTGAAGTTCTCCACCAAGGCTGGCCTCCTTCTATCTTCCACTGTCACCACCATTGGTTCAGGTTGGAGTGTAGACATGTTCATCATGCACAAGTCCATGCTCTCAGGGTGAACAACGCCATCTTAGGTAGGTGTGAAGGGGTGATGTATATACTTGGGTCATAAGGGATGGCCAGTGTGTGGATGAAATTTATATGCTGGGGTGGAGGGACTTGGTTATGTGATGGGAGAGAATTTGTAGTGATGTTGGGTTTTTAGGGAGGCGTTATCACCTTATTGTCAATGAGATCTTGAATCTCATGGCGCAGCCTATAGCATTGATTAGTGTCATGACTATGCTGTTGGTGAAAAGCGTAGTATTTGGCCGAGTTGTGTTTCAGAGGGTGAGGATTAGGTAGATGGCATTGTTCTAATGGCTTAAGATGCACGTTTCTGATCTGGACCCATAAGGCTTTGGACAAAGGCATATAGAGCAGGGTAAAGACCCTTTGAGATCGAGCCTGGTTGGTTGAGGTTTGTGGAGTTATGTTGGATGCATTAGCGAACGAGTTGGCAATTTTGGGTGTAGTGGTGACCGTACTCACGTCTGAAGGCCGTGTAGAGGTGCTACCGCTCGTGGTTGCATTGGAGCTGCGTGTAAAGGGCCTCTTGGGCTGTTCCTTCTCATGGTCTATCAGCCCCTACTTCATTGCATCCTTAATTTGAACCCCTATTTCATGGAGCTTAACAAATGTAAACAAAGGCAAGACTATCATCTTTTGTAATAATCTCCCTTGCAAGTTACGGACCACCATTCTGATTTGGTCCTTTTTAGACTGCCTGATAGTCATCATAGAGGCCTGGCCCTCTATCGAGTCACAAAGTCCAAAAAGCCCTTCTT
The DNA here is from genome assembly GCA_025200525.1 of Camellia lanceoleosa. Lineage (NCBI taxonomy): Eukaryota > Viridiplantae > Streptophyta > Magnoliopsida > Ericales > Theaceae > Camellia > Camellia lanceoleosa. The sequence goes on along the minus strand of CM045759.1, from coordinate 176,452,148 downwards.
TGGCTCTTGACGGGTCGCTTCAGGGTCACGGGTAGTGACCTCGATCTGGGTATTGTAGGAGTATTGCGCGATGAAGGCCTCAGCCATTTCTTCCTAGTTCCATTTCACAAAGTCTTCCAACTTTGCGTACCAGATGGTCGCTATGCCCGACAAGGTCCGGCTAAAAAGCGAAAATTTCTGAAGTCTGGTGAGACCCATTAGTCGTAGGATATCAGAGAATAACCACAAATAGACCATGGGATCCCCGGAGCTGTCAAACCGGTCTATGTGTAGCATCTTGAATCTGTCTGGCAGAGTCACTGCGGCGTCTGTGTATACATCCTCAATGTCAGGGATTGAATTCATTCCCTGTGCCCTTTTGAAGATCTTTTCCAGCTTGATGACCTTTAATGCAGTAGGGTCAACCTCGAATTCGAATGGCGCCTCCGTCTGGTATTCTGGTGCCTTAGAGGTCCGAGGTGGGATCGGATCTATTGGAATGCCCAGATTTTCTTGGACATTGACTGTGAACCTGAGTGTCGGAATACCCGCTGGGGGTGCATGGGATGCAGAGGCTACTGTCGGTTATGGTTGCTGTTACTGAAGCCTATCTATCACTTCTACTTGGCGGGTTGTGACCTCAGCTTGGCGGACAACATCTAGCTGCATAGTCTCAATAGTCTGCTGGAGTTGATGAAGCATATCTTCCATACTAACTGGGGGATGTTGAGCTACCAGAATTGGCGAATACTCTCTTTCTGGAGTAAAAGTAAAAGACTGGGCCTGACTAGATGCACGTGAAGTAAAAGGTGACTGTTGGATTGGTCAATTCTGCCTGATGCTCCTCCGTCTGGTAATCGATGGGAATGAAACAAACACTGGCTGTCCCCTGACAAAATCCCCAGATCTGCAAATTCTTCTCACGTGGGTCTAGAGTGCTTGGGGGGTAACAAAATCGTCTGAAGCAATGATAAAAAACTACCTTGTAGAAAGAAATAAAGCAAAAACAAAATAAGAATCGGAAACCGCACAGCACCTCGGCTCAGATACCAACAAGACGCAGTTGCAATCAAAAGCTGGAGAACTGCACTCAACACTGATTTCTATCCCCAAAAACTAATACCCAAACTTGTAACCGATACATACATTCTAGTAGAATTTCACTCTAAAATCACATAGTAGTTAAGTGAGAGCCAAAACACCCCTATGATGGGGTAGGGTTACCCTATCCTAGTTTCGTTAGGAACTAGGGTTCACTACTCAAGCAAAGTCTTTCACACAATCCTGAATTTCAGTAAGCAACCTGTCCTAGTTTGGAATAGTCTTCATGGCTTCCAATATGCAACTAAGTCAATTGGTCAAAAGAGGTAACTCAACAAGACTACCTAATATACCTCTCACACCTAACACCGAGAAGTGAAAGGAGGATCAAACGGTACAGCGGTAGTCCAGATCCAAGGGTTGTGTTACCATCGTGGCAGAGCCCACAATCGGTCAGCCTTTTGGCAAGCTTTTCCAAGCAAGCCTTTGGCAAACCGTTCAGGAATAGCAGATGGCAAACACTGTGATTTAGACGCACTGATGCAAATGCAAATGCAAAGAAACACATAAGTGTAGATAAAATAACATATCATGACTTGAAATCATGTTCTCTAAAGTCCCCAGCTTAGTCACCAGAAACTGTAGCTCGCCTTTTTCGTGCCCCCTTTTGGAAGGTTCGAAAAGAAAGCCCTATAGTTCGGACTCCCGCGATTCTAAATCTAATCTCACAAGTGCAATGTGAAAATGATAATCACCAAGCAGTCCAAATCTGGCAAATCGTTTTGGAAAATTGATTTAAAATCAAAAAGTGCAAAAATTGGACTGCTTTGTCAAATACAGAGTCGCTACCTAAATATTTTCTTTTGGAAAAATTTAGGAAACCCATGACTCATGCCAAAGGCCACATATCTGTCATCCCCAAAGTTGCCTCGGCTCGGGAACTTACGTACGAGAGGGAAAGGTCATGAATTGAGCAAGCCCATTCGCTCGGTCAAAAATCGGCCTCTACTAATCATGATATGACTTTTTATAAACATTATGTGCTCTTGTTTTGGTTATTTAAACTAGCATTATTATGTGATGCGCACAAGCAAGTATAGACTAGTTTGCTCAATTTGAAACAATTCCACTCATGTTTGTTTGCGAAAATGGTTTAAATTTGCCACCTCAAGTGGGCTTAAAGTTTGTAGATTTGCCACCAAACACAGTGGGCTTAAAACATGATTTGCCACTCAACAAAGTGGGCTTAAAACGCACATTCGTTGAATCATTCCAATTCAAACAACAAGCCTTCATCCATAGGCATTCAAGCAGTTTTAATCAAGTAAGCATTTAGCCTCATGGCAAGCATGCTAATCATGGCAACATTTACACTCATGCAAGTATGCTAATGTATAAAACTCACCTAGTATTCCGAGCTAAGAAGATATGAGTTAGAAAAAATATGCATGATTCTTAACTATACAATTATGACTAATGCAACACATGCAGTATGCGATTAATAGGCTCGGCCACTAATATGGCATATGATTCGATTTGATAACATGTGGTTAAACATATATTCAAAGAATTATTTGAAATTGCAATGCAGTTTGAATGATGCGCCGAGCCTTGGTGCATGCAATACGAATGAATGGACGCAAGCATAAGGCATAAGGTATGCTAATTGAAATATGTCCCTAATCTAACCAACGAAAGCAGTTAAGTAAAAAGGAGAAAGACATGGGGTTGGAAGACATACACACACGCACACACACTTATTACAACATTACACCCTCGCGAAGGAGGGTCCGAACGAATAAAATCTAACTAGCTAGCTAAACAAAGCTAATTAAGCTAATTATTACAAAACTTGAATTAATTAACTAAACTAGTTACTACAACACAAATTAATTAGCTACAACTAGCTAATTAAATAATTACAACACAAACTAATTGAATTACAACATAGGCTAATCATAGGCTAATTAAATTAAACTAATTAACAAGATAACTCATCTCGGGATGCGAGGGAGGCCCATGCATGCTTGGTTTCCACCCGAAGAACATCCTCTGTCGACCCTCGAATGCCTCTGTTTGCACAACCCTTGCACTGTTTCCTTCTCTAGATCAACTCTGCCATGCTTCACAAGCACACTGCTCAAAATTCAATGGTGGCCGGCTGGCCACCATTGAGGCGTTGCCGTCCATTGCTGGTGGCCGGTAGGCCAGTAACAATGGCCAGCAGGCCACTGATGATACACCATTTTTTGCTAGAACAGAGAGCACATAGGGCAAAGAAAGGGTATTCTCATAGGTTGCTCATACTGTGTATCACCCCTTATCATCAAAACAAGCTCAAAAGGAGTGATACGCTTGGCCCTCAAACCATCAATCAAGCAATTTCCATACATGATGTCTAAGGGACCAATTTGTACAAGTTCACTGAAAAACAAGACTCAAATGCCATCACCCTATCATGCATGATCAAGGGCAATGGAGACCTAGGAAAGTGGCTGTACATGTGCCTGAACGTCCCGGGAAAATCCCATTTTGTTCATTGGGCTCACTACAATTCAGACTCGATGTCACGGTTCTGAATCTAATCTCGCAAAGTGCAATGCAAGATCGATAAATCACCAAAGAGTCCAAATCGGGCAAATCGTTTTGAAAAACTTATTTTAGAAAGAAGTGCCAAACATGGACTGCTTTGCCAGATACAGAGTCGCCACCTAAATATTATATTTTGGGGGAATTTAGGAAACCCTGACTCGTGCCTAAGGCCACGTGTCTGTCATCACCAAAGTTGCCTCGGCTCGGGAACTTGGGTACGATTGGGGAAGGTCATTTCATGAGCACCCCCGCTCGCCCGATCAAAGATCGGCCACTACTAAACATGATATTGAGTTTTTTGAAAACACATGTGCTCTTATTCCGATTATTAACCTAGAATTACTATGTGATGCGCACAGCATACAAGTATAGACTAGATTGCCTAAGTTGGAGCAAAGCATCACATATCCGTTTGTTTTGAAAATGGATTGAAGTTTGCTACTCGCAAGTAGGCTAAAACACGGGTTTCGACGAATTATTCCAATTCAAGCAATCCAACCTTCACCCACAGGCATTCAAGCAGTTATATCACATAAGCACATAGCCTCATGATAAGCATGCTATCATGGCAGCCACTTACACGCATGCAAGGATGCTAAAACATAAACACTTACCGAGTACTCCGAGCCAAAGAAAGAAGCTAATTAGAAAACATGCATGAATCCTAACTATGCTGAGATGCCTAATGCAACACATGCAAGAATGCAACTGTGATAGGCTCGGCTATTCTAAGATGGCATATGAGATGCTACAGGTAACATGTATTCAACTTGGAATTGAAATACGATGCAGTTAGTATGATGCGCCGAGCCCGGTGCAAGCAAAACAGATGAATGGATACAAACATACGAGCATAAGGATGCTAATTGAAACGTGCCCTAAAACTAACCATCATAAGCTGGTAAATAAAAGGGAGAAAGATGTGGGGTTGGAAGACATACATCACACACACGCACACTTATTACAACATTGCCCTCTCTCGGAGGGTCCGAATAAATAATACAGAATCGAATTAACTAATTATTACACAACACTAGCTAATTAACAAATTAACTAAACTAGCATGCAAACTATGTAAAATGGGCTGCCTCAGCTCTGCTTTGAATGATAAAGGATGCATGCATGCTCGAGTCGCCTTGTCGGGAAATCCATCGCGATGCCCCGACTCGCCTTTGTTTGCAATTGATTTCAGAAACTTGCACAAAGCTCCATGGAGATAAAACTCTACCCTAGGAATCTAGGGGGAGGCTGCCGACCAGCTATAGGCATTGGAGACCACCTACCGACCACCCTTGGTGGTGAAAACCAGAAAAGGTTGTCGGCCTGCCAGAAAACCTAGTCGGCCGACCAGGTTCTTCTCCTGGTTTCTGTATTTTCTACAACAAAAGGCAAGAGAGAGAGAAAGCAAGGTATTTTCAACATATGTGTGCACGACCACTCTCCCCATCATTGTACAAGCTCTAGGGAGTGTAGTCCTCAACCTTCGGGCCGCCAATCATGCATCTCGATGCATGATGGCCGAGGAGTCGAATTGCACGACTCAATGGGACATGAATGCACATATAAGCAACTAAAACCAACAACTCCATCATGGGTGGTCAAGAGTGTCGGTGACCGGGAATCGAGGCACGTTTCATCACTTGGAGTATAAAACGTTCCTCATTTCCCGTGTTTGGACTAACTCCTATTCGAAACACGATGCAACAAGTAAAATGGCCTGGCATGTACAAATGCGACTCTAGTATGCAATCCTAAATGTGATGCGACTAAGTGATGTAAACATGCAGAGGATGACATGCAAGCATGCAACTAGCATACAGAATGCTATGGACTAATCAAGGGCATACTCAATGCACGTGGATTATATGGCATGCATACATAATGCACTAACATACGCAATGTTATGAACGAGGCATACACAATGCAATGATCGAACATGCGATAACATGGACTATATGGCATACACAATGCAAGATGGACTTAAACCAAGATGGATGGACCTCAGACGCACCCAAATCAGTGGCCAAACATGATGAAAACAAGGCAATGACACACAAACAAGCATGCACAATGCAAGGGATCAAAGCCTAAGGTATGAGATACAACTCTACAAAAGCATTGAAAGGATGAAATATTGCATACGATGGCACAAGTTCCAGCACTGAAATAACATGCAACATGGTCCCGAATCACGCAAACAACTCACACAATGCATATTGGGAGGCTCAAATATTGAAACTAGTAAAGCACATTACACTAGAGGTATGCAAAGCGATGCTCAAATGACCAAACCAACCCCAAACAGTCCCTATGCAGGCCCAAAATAGTAGCAAAATGGACTAAGATGATGGTTTGAAAGGTACAAAAATGAAGCTCATGCAATGGTCCATAAATGAGGCATACAAGCACAACTCTCAAATGCATTTAAAGAGTGATAAACATGAGAATATGGAAACCTTATATGCTCTGAAATATCATGCTCAATGATGCCAAAACATAGAAACACTTCAAGTTAAGCATGCAAGGGGGTTCAAAACTCAAGGCTAGGCAAGGGTACTACACTACAACTATGCATGGCAACCATCATTCGACCAAGAGGTCTAAAAATAGAGCTGAGGCAGCCCAAAATATGAACAAAATCAGTTTAGAGCATGGCCAAGATGTGCTAGAATCAAGGGCCAAAACCACATGCAATGTAAGCTAGTGAGCATGGTTTACACTACAAGCATGTGAAGCATTCAAGAGGCCACTGAACCAGAAAAAGACAGAGGTATGACATGCCAAATAATGACCAAAAACCCACTGAAACATGATCAATGCATGCAAGAATGACATGCTCCTTTGATAAGCTACGAAGAGGGTTATTCTACACATGCAAGAGGCAAACCCTAGATGACAACACCAACTCTAGACAGAGCCTAGGTAGGCCTTAAAAGTCACCAAAAGGGGCCTGAACCAAGGCTTGGAAGTATGAAAATATCGGCTCCTTGGAAAGGCCAAATATGCAAACAAACAAGACCAAAAGAGAAAGGGTCACCCCTCTCTGATTTTGGCCCTCAAAATGGCATGCCAACCACTGAAAATCCACTGGATTTCAGTGGCTAAAAGGCCAAGCAAAGGTCAACACAAAGGGCTTAAGGCATGGCTCAAAACAAGACTAAATGAAGCATGCAAGAGGGTAGATGACCTCCAACAGGAAAATGGCCTTAAACAAACATGAATAATGCTTAAAAATAAAGCTTTTTTTTTAGTTGACAACAAACCTCAAATAAGCATGCAAGTGAGGCTAAGTGAAAGATCTAAATAATGCTTAAAAATGGAGGAAATGAGTTACCCTTGAAGCTCAACAAAGACAGCAACTTCTGGACCAAAACCCACCACCTTAACCTCTGAAAATGACCTCCAAGAACCTTGGGTTGATGGTGGAAGTGTTAGGCTATTAGGTTGTGTGCAATAGGTCAAGAATAACACCCCTTTTTGCTCAAAGTATAGAGACATAGAGAGATATATATTTTTTTCCTTAAACAAAATCTGAACCCCCACAAAGGAGAGGGAGGCCTTCCTTTATAGACAAAGGAGGCCAAAGCTTCTCAAAGAAGTTAAAAACCAAGGCCAAAGATCCTCCATACACGTGTATGGAGGATGCAGTCTGTGCCTTCCAGCTAGCACAGTTGGCAACAACTCACAGAGACAAAACTGGAGGGAGCAGGCCGACCAATTAAGGTGGTCGGCCGACCAGGGTGAGTGGTCTCCCTCAAGGAAAAGTGTTCGGCCAGCCCATTTGATGGTCTCCAAACTGAATGCAAGCTAGTGGTATGGTGGGAGACCAGCAAATGTGGCTCAAAAATCAAAGAGACCAGTTTCTCGACAAGAAAACTGGCTGGCGGAGAGAGAAGTGGTCTCCAAGAGAAAAGGTGGTCTCTAACCCTTGTACCACCTCCCGAACAAGCAAAACAAGGTTCATGCCAAAAATGAACCAACACGGATGCAAAACGAGGGTTCGGGGGGCAAAACGAGCAGCTGGGTGCCCCGAAAACAGGTTGTTAGGCACCAAAAGTGGCGTGCGACCACAAAGGTGGTCTCCCGGGCTGAAGTGTCCCTCTAGACAGAGGAAATAAGGTGTGTGCCAAAAAACCGTGCCAAACGGAGAATGTTAAGCTGTCCCGAACCGAGGCGTGCGGCCGACGGCTCTAAAAATCAAAAAATGGTCTCGAAACGGGAACAGTCGCTTGCGACCACGAAAAGTAGCCTACGGCCATTGAGAGATGGTCTACAAGACCTCTCCCTCCCTCTGGAAAGAGAAAGCAAGACCTGATCCGCAAACCGAGGCAAAGCAATAAAAGGGTCCCGAGGTCCGGGGGTAAGGACCTCAGCCGAAACTCCGAAACCTCAGAACGAGCACAACATGCGCAATCATCAAACGCTCAATCGATGATGTCTGAGTCTTAAGGTCGGTCAAAAATGGGGTGTCCATAGTGGCACATTTCATTACTTTTGAGTATGAAATATCCCATTTTTCTTATATTCAAATTAATGTCCGATTTGAACACATGCAATGCAACACAAAGAAATATTTATCTTGCCACTTTTACTTGCCAATTTTGTTTACACATTTTAGTTACCAAATCATTCTTTAATCAATTTGTCCTTTGATGAATGTCTTCTAAGATGAAAGAAGTATCAACCAAGGGATAATGAATGGCAAGAGAGAGATCATGCCGTTGGTAATGAACCCTCAAAGAGGATTAAACCATTAAGCATGACCTCAATCTCAAGCTTAAAGGATACCAAGCTTGAAACAACCCTCAAAAGAAAATGAAAGAGTGAAGCAAAGAGGGAGGTTGCAGAGTTTATGGTGCTGAAATGGAGTGAAAAACAACACCAAAAGATGATATCAACTCAAACAAGAGGTGTCTAAAACCCTAAAACACCAACTTGTGAGGACTATTGCACTACAACCATGCAAAACAAGACTCAAATGAACTAACCAGCCCAAAACAGAGCTAAAGTAGGCTATTTTAGAGGCTAAAACATCCTGCACTTGAGCTAAGTTAGGCTAGAAAAACATGTTAACATGTAAAGCTAACTAAGCATGCAAACAAGACACAAGGAGAGGAGGCTAACCCCTCCAAATTTGGACTTCAAAATAAGTTCTGTGCCACTGAAAAACCTATGAAATTCAATGGTTAAAAGGCCCAAAAAAGTTGGTTTAAAAGTGGTGAACAATGTTACAAAAGCTTTACAAGCAAAAAAGTAAGAAGGGCGAACCACCCCTACCTGAAAATGGCCTCAAACCACCACCTTTAGGCCACAAAAATAGAGTTTTTTATAGTTTAAAATCAGCCCAAAAACAGTTGAAAGAGATGGGAAAACAAGTATGCAAAAGAAGTGCAAAAGAGGAGTGTTATAGCTCTTGAAGCAAGCAACAATTTTAGGCACAAAGTCAAGTCAAAAACACCTTCTACAGCTCCAAGAAGGCTTCCATGGACCTCAACTCAATGGTGATCAAGTTTGATTATGGAAGTATCTGCAAAAGTATTGGATTTGTGAGCAAATGTATACAAAATTGCAAGAGAGAGAGAGAGAGAAAATTTTGCTCCAAAATTTTTTAACCCTCTACAATGGGGGAGAAGGTCCCATATTTATAGAAAAACATGCTTTCAGCTGAGTTATATCTGTCCATACACGTGTATGGTGATTAAACCCATTGTGCTAATAGCTGGAACAGCTGTCAAGAAAATATCTACAAAAAGGCATCAGTGGCCGGCCGTCCACCAGTGATGGTCGGCAGGCCACTTAGGTGGCCGAAAACCTCAATTGGCGGTCGGCAGCCACCAAAGGTTACAGGCTTGGTCCAAAATAGGGCACAGAAAAGATGGGGTTTGAAGGCTCAAAGACAGGGGCATTCCACTGAGGACTTCGAGCACCAAAACGAGCAAAAATAGTCACAATCATTGTGTGCACAAACAATAACGTCCAAGTCTTAAGGACGGTAAAAAATGGGGTGTCTACAAGCCCGTTCCTTACTTTTTCTCTCAGCGCACATCTCTCTATTCTTTAATCTCTCTTATTTTTTAATCCATTCCTAGGCATGGTTGATAGATAAGCTGAAAGTTGCGAACCCTGTAAGGGAAGTCAGATATCCTACTCCATTTCCAGTTCATGCCTCGCACTTGGCTTGATACCTCGCTACTTGAATGATGAGAGAGTTTTTGGTCTCTGCTGCTAGCCTCAGCTGTGCCCTTTTCTGGCGAGTGCATTGATATTGGGAAAAAGACAGAAAACCTGACTCGACTGTGTCCCAAATTCATCATTTTGACCATTTTTTTTTCTTTTTGGCTTTTTGTTAAAACAATTTTGACCAACATGAGAGTTAGATTAACATGCTTATTCAACTTTCAGCTTTGAAATCATGTAAGTCAGGTTGTGAGAACTGAAAATTTTCTTTTTTGGGGTCCAAGAAATGGTCCAGTTTTGGAAAAATGAAATAATTTTTGAGAAAATTAGTTAACCTCACTAAAAATCCTCAAAACTGTTTGCAATTGGCCACTATCCAACCAACGAGGAATTAACTCTTGAGATGCGCAACCTCAGATCTAAACTTGATTTGTTTTATAACTGAATCTTTTAACAGAATAGGACAACCAATTTTGAACGAAGATGAGTACAAAGATGAGCCAATTTGCCCATAGGTAGGATAGCCGAGTTTGAATAAGGATAAGCCAATCAAAATGGATGAGACAAGCAGGCTGAAAATGGTTGGGACCGAACTTCAGGATGAAGTTACCCATGTATCCCAAAGATGGGAATCAGGCCTTACGTAGTTCCGGCGGTTAAGGTGCACTCGGGTATTAACACTCTCCTTTTGCACTCTAATTTTTTGCAAAGGCCACCCTTTCGAGTTTTCAACCTTGCGAGCTCTATTTTTCCCTTTCATTTTTCTTTCTTCTTCTTTTCTTTTCTTTTTGTTCTTTGTTTACATTTTTTCATTTTTGTTCTTTTTTCTTTTTTTTTTGTCTTGCTCTAACTTTTGCCTGGGTCGCCCTTCTGGGTTTTTGGCCTAACGAGCCTCTTAAGGATAGAAATGTTTAACTTGCCCATGTTGATCGGTCTTAGGATCTCTAAGCCATCTAAATCTGGGAGAATGGTTGTTGTTCGCTGATGATGTAATCTTGATGATATAAGGGCCCATCCAATTCGGTCTGAATTTGCCCCTAGTGTCATGGATAGGAACTTGATTGTCTTTCAACAAAAATTTTCTTCTCTCAAATTCTGGGATTTGGCTTTCTTGCCGATCCCCATTGGCTTGAGAAATGACCCAGTTTTTAATCTTCGAGTGTATCTAACCTTTTGTGCCCCTAGTTCAAGGGATGTTTCTCATCCAACTTTGCAAGCTTTTTTTGATGACATCTGACCTTATTGCCCCTTGTTCAAGGGCTGCTTCAAATCTGGCCATGGAAGCCTCACATTGTGGTTGATTGTTTAATTATTCTGCTTCAAGGGTCAAGTCTCGAGGCCGAGAGTGATCCTATGCTGTAGAATCTCAAGATCAATTCTAGGAATGTCTTCGTAGGACCACGCAAAATATTTTTTTAAATATTTTAATAAAGTGACTAGTCACTCGTGCTCTTCTGAAGACAATGTAGAACCAATCTGGATCAAGCCAGGATCATTCTCAGTACTCACATTAACAGACATGATTTCACTCATCAAGGGCTTTGCAGGCCCCTCTTCCTCTCAGTTGATCAAATTTTTGCAAATCCCAAGGCATTCCTCCATCTTTGTTTTCATCATAGTGTAGAAAAGTTTTGAAAAACTTTGGTCAATGCAATGATTTAAAGGCACATAGAAGTAAGTGGAAAAGTACTATCATTCCATTCAAATCTTCTGGCTCAATTGGCTCAATGGTAGAAACAGACGCAAAAGAAAGAGAGTAAAAGGCAAACACAAAACAAGACAGTGATGTCCGAGGTAATACCCCTGGAATCACCAAACTTTGACATAACAAGGTTAACTAAATAAAATGAGATTGACTCAATACAATAAGACTGACTCAATACCTAAGTCTTAAAGTACAATAAATAGTATTTTCAAAGTGCTAAAAAGTGTGAGCCATCCACCACATCTGGAGTAAAATGAGTGCCATCAGTAGGTGATTCATCCCCAATTACATAGTCATATTATCCCCATGTTATTGATCCAGCACTGATAGACTTTGTAGGACCTAGTGGAGTGATGACCTTATAGTCAATCAGATCTTGAACTTCATGGTGAAGATGAAAACAACAGTCAGTGTCAAGGCCGCTTTGTTGATTGAAGGCACAGTACTTGGCAGCATTATGCCTGGATGGAAGGGGATCAAGGAGAGGTCGAGGCTCAAAGGGCTTGAGATAGCCTTGTCCTATGAGGATTTGGAGAGCTTTGGACAAGGTCATGTAAAGGGGATTAAAGGTGCGGTTTCCAATCCTGCCAGGGCTAACAGAGGGATTGGCAAGTGTTAACTGGGTTTGATGACCTCTTATGGGTGTAGGATTGGAGTTGAAAGGGGTGTTTTTGGTACAACAGCCCTTTTCATGGTTTATCCCTGGATTCAAAATGCTTCCAACCTGAGCGATAAAAGTCTCATCCACAGTCTTTGCAACGACTGCAAGCACTTGCTGTTTGTTCAGCCCTTTGACCTTCAACACCTTAATAGCCCACTGAAGCTGTTCATAAGGATCAATACTTGCCCCGGCCTTGTTCTTGCCCCTCGCCTCCACTTTGCCAAGGGATTGAGTTGCTATATTGGAGCGGAGCCTAGTTGTTGTCAACATGTCATCACCCAAACTTGAGATAGCTTCTGGTTGGCCATTTTCAATTGCAGCTCGCCCCAAGATTGGGGAGCCTTTAGGCGTGAAATTTCTGGCATGTGATGTGGTCGATGATGGAGCCAAAATCCCAAAGGCTAAATTTGCAACAGTTCTCTGAAGATCTTTAATCATGCTCATTAGCTCAGAAGTAGTGGGTTCAACTACAATGCATAATGTATCAGAACATCTGAGCTAAAGCAATTAAAGAATGTAATCAGCTATGACGGTTGACAGTTAAAAGTTCTACATTTCAGAATGTAAAACAGAGAAAAAATGTTACCTCGGAAGCGCCGAAGGATAGGTGAGAGGCAGGCTCACGTAGTAGAAGCTCGGGATCCAGCGCCCTGTCAAAACTCCTGAACTGGCGCAGTCCGTTGAGGGGCAGAACGTGAATCGCCGGCCGGTAGGTCGCCGGGTCGAATGGGCGGACGCTCAAAGGTAGGAGCTCTACCCCGGGATCCATCTCGTGATCCGGAGGAGTCCCACTGCGTGGAATATCGTCGGCCATATCAAGAGTGATGAGGAAATAGCCGAAAGAATGAAAATCGGGCTGGAATACAAAAAGTCAACCGAAAACTCAACCCCCGGGAGGGTGGAAAATGGCCGAAAAAGCCGGGATGTGAAAAAGGCACGGAAATCAAGAGAAAAGTGAGGGGAACAAACCCCAAAAAGGTGTAAATGGCAAATGAGGTACCGAAACAAAGATTTTTTCGGTTGAAAATGTCCGAAACGCGAAGGAAATCGCGAATTCGACGACGAAACCGGAGTAAAACGCGAAGAAAATGACGAAATGGGGAGGGAAAAATGCTCTAGAGAGAGAGAGGGCAAGATTTTGGCTAAGGAAGAGTAAGGAAATAGGGTTTAGAACCCTATTTTAAAAAACCCGAAGCAAAAAGTTGAAACTGCCCCGATACAGGGACTTTTTGCCGGTCGGCCACATTATGTGCCGGTCGGCAATATATTGTGCCGATAGAACTGTTTGATGGCCGATGGACGGCCGGTGATGAATTGTGATGGCCGGTGGACAGCCGATGGTCTCCCATAGTGGGTTTTGAGCCTCCTACACCTTTCCTTGGGTTATATGAGTGGTCCAGAGCCTTCATTGCTTAAAACAGTGCCTCTTCGACGCTCAACCGACCTTCGTTTTGGCCTTGGATCGTGTCTTCTGTGCGTGGCACTCGAATTCATGTAATGTTGTATCCTTTTGTCTTTTACAAGATTCAAAAGTTGCCCCGTATGCGTTGCATGCATTCATCATACTGCTTGGTGCGTCGCATCGCGCCGCGATACACATCGCAGTTGCATTGTTATGCACCCACTTCATTTTGCATCGTCATGTACTTTTCCCGCATCACGGTCTAGGAGACCTTAAATCCTTGGGAGGTGCAAAACCTTCATTCGCGTTGTCTGAACGCACCGCGCTATTTTTCGCATCTCATTGCATTTGGCATGCATTCCATCGGGCGATCTTGCGCATCGCACTATTTTGTGCACCGCATCTGAATTCATGCACTGCCCCAAAATGGGTCCGGCGGGATCGAAAACACGCGCGGTCTAGCAAGACCTTAAACCCGATCGGTTGCATTATCATGCACCTCAAAAGCCGCGCATTGCCGCGCATTTCTAAATCATACATCTCCATGCATCCTCATGCATCGTGCATCGTCATGCATCTCATAAGCCGCGTGTCATCACGCACTATGATAAGATCATGCATTGCATTGTCATGAATTTCAAGCAACCTGCGTTATCGCGCATTCCATGCATCATGCATTCAAAAAAAACACACAAAACAATATAGTTGCATTGTCATGCATCATCATAGATACATGCATCGTAAACACTACATTATCTTGCATCATTGAATATAGTGCATATTTGTATATATCACATCGTAGTTTGCATGCATTCGTTGCATCCTCCTCCACCTATGGCTTGCGCCTTTCCATGTTGAGCTTGGTTTGGTATGTGCCTATACTCTTCACGTCGAAACATAGTTCAGTAGACCGTTCTATGTTAGCCGCGGCTTGTATGTGTACATGCCTTTCCTAGGCAAGATTTGGTTTGGCCTGCGTGCCATATCCGTTGTATCCATTCCATTGCATATTCGTAAATATCGCATCGTAGTTTGCATGCATCCATTGCATCATCTTCCACCTATGGCTTGCGCCTTTCCAGGTTGAGCTTGGTTTGGTATGTGCCCTTACTTTTCACGTTAAAGCACAATTCTGCATGTGTACGCGTATATTCCACGCTGGTATGTTGGTTTGAGGGTTGCGGCACCTTTTCTGTGTCAGACATGGCTTGTTTGTGTACATGCCTTTCCTAGGCAAGATTTGGTTTGGCCCGCGTGCCATATCCATTGTATCCATTTCCATTGCATTGTAGATTGCATGCATTCATTGCATCACCTTCCATCTATGGCTTGCACCTTTCCATGTTGAGCTTGGTCTGGTATGTGCCCATACTTCTCGTGTCAAAGCATAGTTCAGTAGACCGTTCTATGTTAGCCGCAGCTTGTTTGCGTACATGCATTTCCTAGGCAAGATTTGGTTTGGCTGCATGCCATATCCATTGTAGATATTACATTGTAGTGTAATTTTGCATCCGGCATTAGGATCATCATTCTTTCCCCAGCGGGTCGTTATCCCACTTATGTCATCCCCCCAATACTCGTTCTTGTGTTCGTCTACATTACTCATAGTTCAGTTGATCGTTCTATGGTAGACGGACTTGTTACCTCCATCAATCTATTTGACATTTGTGTGGTTTGAAACCGCTCATGATTGGATCATGATTCAATTGCTTTGCATGTAGTTCGCATTGTTTCAATTGCATTGCATTTTTATTTGCATTGTTTATACATTGTTTTGTATATATTGCATATCAGTTTGCATTGATTCTTGCATTGTCATCCATGTTGCTAACAATATCATACCTGTTAAGTTGTTTTCTTTACAGGCACGATATTGTATGTATGGTTCATTTACCGCTGGTGGAACCAGACGAACCGCACAGGTATTGTATCCTCCGCGTGAGACGTATTGAGAATTACATAATTCTCTTACTTCCTTTCTGCACTGTAGTGTAGTTTGGCGTAGGCTAGCTTAAAATTGTTGCATGTGTGCTTCGTTACAGCTTTTCTTTGCATTGCATGATCATAAGTTATGCTCGGCTTCTTGCATTGTCTTGTATTTTGCCCCTGCCTTCGGGCACATATCTTGTTTTCCTTGCATGTTTGTCTAAGTCTTCGGCCTTGTGAAAAATGGGTCGTCTCTGGGTTTTGACATTCACTCCCGTCATTGTTATGGCTTTCGAGTTCTGTCAAAGAGGGGCAACTGTAGACACCCCATTTTTGACCGTCCTCAAGACTTGGACGTCACCGTTTGAACACCTGGTGATTATCCATGTTTGCGTTCGTTTGGAGTTCCCGGAGGTCTCGGCTACGCGCCTTGCCTCAGGATCTCCGAACTCGACCGTTTTGTGTCTGGTTTTGCACCAAACACTTGTGTTTTGCCTTGGAAGGGCAGCGGATGCCTTGTGAGGCCTCCCCACACATCACCGGCCAACCGGCACTCCTTTTGGCCGACCGGCCATCAATTTTGTCAAAATGGCAATTTTGAGCAGCCGACTACTGTTCATCTGCTTTTGCAGATATTTTAGGACAGCTGTGTGGCATTTTGTTCCCCTCCATACACGTGTATGGAGGGATGCTCCTCTTGTAAGCTTATTGAACAAGCTTTACAAGATTGTTTGCTTATAAGAGGAGGGCTCTTCTCTTGGCTTAAGGGTTAGAGAAATCTTGGTTAGAAAAGTGTGGGAGAAGCTCTGGTTTTAGGGTTTGAGTTCCATACATAACCTATCTCTATACCTCTCTTGTGTGTGTTCTAGGTGTAGTTGTTCTTACTATTGCACACAAACAGATAGTGCTATACCTTTCCTTGGCTTTTGAAGGACCAGAGGTTTGTTCTTAGTGTTCTTGGCTGGATTTGAGCTTGAAGGAGCAACAAGATCACCATTGTTGAAGAAAGGCTTCAAGGGTAAGAAACTAGTCCTTTTTACCCCATTTTTACATCCTACTTTTGACCATCTTGTAACTGTTTTTGTGTTTAGTGTATAACACAAAAAAGTTCTGTTTTTGGGCCCTCTAAATTGTTTGTTTAGAGTGTTTTGTGGTTTGGAGGTGTTTGGCCACTCTTAGGCCTTGAGAGGTCCCATTTTGTGCCATTTTTGGTGAGCTCCGAGACTTTGGTGCTTGGGCCTCCTCACCACTGAAATCTTGAGGGATTTCAGTGGTGAGAATGGTGCCTTGAAGTCTCAAGAAGGGGAGGGCCACCCCCTCTCCTTGTTGTCCTTGAAAAGGACCAATTTTGGCCTCTTGAGGGAGCATCATGCTTAAGTTTTTGTTGATCATGCCATGGCTGTATTTCATGCTTAGATTGCCATAATATAACATTGTTTTAAGTTGGTTTTGGTACACCATGCATGCTTAGCATACCTACCTTGTAATGCCATGTTTATGCCTTAATATGCCTTAGGTTGTAAACCCTTATTCTAGCATGTTTTAGGCTTGGTCTTGTGAAGTTTTTGTGCTTATTTTGCCATGATTAAGGTCTGTCCCTAGATGTTTGGGTCGACCATGACATGCATTATATGCCCCCTTTGCATTTTAGGCTTGTTGGCCTTAAGTATGTCAGTGTGTAGCATGCCATGCTTGCATGAATTTGGTGGGTTGGGATCATTTTCCATGTTATTTTAGCCCCTTTGGTGTGCTTGTATACTTACCTTGGGCACCTCTTTAATGCTTTAAAAGGTTGTATTGTATGCTCTATGCTTAAGCTATTGTGCATGCTTTTGAATTTGAGCCACTTAGATGCCATCTAAGGGTCCCGTTTGCATGCTCAAGGACTGCCTTGAACTTGTTTTAAGCTTTCTTGGCCTTATGGGGCTTGGTTGGCTTAGCCATGGTTTGAGCCTCCTTGACTTACTTCAAGTGCTTGGACCATTTGCATGCTAGTGTTTATCTTGTTTAAGTTGGTTTGACACCTCCTTTAGCATGATTTTCAGAGCTTATGTTGCATGCCAATTGTCCATGTTATACTCCTTTCAAGTGTGCTTGAGAGTTGCTTGCTTAATGCTTAGATTTGTGTCTCAACATGTTGTAGACATCCCATTTTTGACCGTCCTCAAGACTTGGATGTCACCGCTTGAACACCCGGTGATTATCCATGTTCGTGTTTGTTTGGAGTTCCCGGAGTTCTCGGCTACGCGCCTTGCCTCAGGACCTCCGAACTCGATCGTTTTATGTCTGGTTTTGCACCAAACACTTGTGCTTTGCCTTGGAGGGGCAGGGAATGCCTTGTGAGGCATCCCCACACACCACCGGCACTGGCTAGAGGCCACCGGCTGGTTGGTGTTGTCATCGGCACTATTTTGTGCCGGTCGGCACTCTTTTTGGCAAAATGACCATTTTGCCCTGCCGACTACTTTACAGCTGCTTTTGGAGATATTTTCAGACAGCTTTCTGGTGCTTGTTTCCCCTCCATACACGTGTATGGAGGGATGAGCCCCTTTGGTGACTTAGCTTGTAAGCTTTGTTGCCTATAAGGAGAAGCTCTCTTCTCTTGGCTCAAGGGTTAGAAAAATTGGAGAGTTAGACATTTTAGGAGAAGGAGCTACGGTTTTAGGTTAGAAATCCTATATCTATTCTATCTCTCTTTTCCTTGCTTATTTTGTGCACTAGGTGTTTGTGCCTTACTATTGCACATCAACACCTAGTGTTTCACCTTCCTCTTGGAACTGAGGTGCTAAGGGCTTGTTCTTGAAGTTCTTGACTGGTTTGGAGCCCAAGGAGCCAACAACTCCAACCTTTGTGAAGAAGTCTACAAGGGTGAGCGAACTTACTTTATTTACCCCTTTTTTTGCACTCTATTTTTTCCTAGTTTAAAACAGTTTTTGTGCTTAGTCTATAACACGTAAAAGTTCTGTTTTTTAAGCCTCTTTATTGTTCATTAAGAGTGTTTTGTGGTTTGAGCAAGTTTGACCACCCTTAGGCCTTGAAAAGGCCCTTTTTTGTGCCATTTTGTGAGAGATCCGAGACTTTGGTGTTAGGATCTCTTCACCACTGAAATCTTGAGGGATTTCAGTGGTGAAGATGATGCCTTGAAGTCCCAAGAAGGAGAGGGCCACCCCCTCTCCTTAATGTCCTTGAAAAGGGCAAGTTTGGCCTCTTGAGAGAGCATAATGTTTGATTGTTTGTTGAGCATGTCTTGGCTGCATTTTATGTTTATTATGCCCTAATATGACATTGCTAAGTGTTGGTTTAGGTCCCTTATGCATGCTTAGCATAGTTGCCTTGTAATGCCTTTTGATCCTCTAACATGCCTAGGTTGTATGCCTTAGCTTCTAGCATGTTTTAGGCTTGCATTTGTGAATGTTTTGTGCTTATTTTGACATGTTTTAGCTCTTTCCATAGTCTCTTGGGTTGATCTTGGCATGCATTATATAGCCCCTTTGCATTTTAGGCTTGCTAGCCTTTGAGTATGCATGTGTAGTATGCCTTGCTTGCATCATTTTGGTGGTTTAGAACCATCTAGCATGCTGTTTCAGTCCCTTTGGTGTGCTTGTATGCTTGCCTAAGTGGCTTCTTTAATGCTTTAAAAGTATGTGTTAAATGCTCCATGTTTTGACTTTAATGCATGCCTTTGGATTCATGTCATCTAGATGCCATCTAGGTGGTCACTTAGGCTTAGTTTTATGTGTTAAAACTCTATTTTTAAGTGTTTAAGTATTGCCACGTGCGGTTGTGCTAAGTGTGGTTCAAAGCCTCATTGATTTGCTTTGAACCTTAGACCATTTGCATGCTTTGTTTGGCTTGTATTGTTGCATGATTTTCCATCATGTTTTGCATGATTTTCAGAGCTTTACAATGTGTGTTTATTGTCCTTGTTTGGTATCTCCAAGTGTGCTTAGGGGTTGCCATGTTTATGCCTTGGGTTTGGACCATAACACTTGCATGTGTGTGTGTGTGTTTAGTCTCCATTTCTAGGCACTTTGGCCACTGATTTTAGGCCAATTAGGAGTAGTCTAATTCATGTTTTAGTCCACTCCATTGCTTGGTTTATATGCCTCTTTGCTTAGGTTGTATGCCTAACATGTTTAGCTTGCTCGCATTGTTCATGTTGCATGCTAGATAACATGCTTAGAGTTGCATTGCATAAGCATGCATGCTTGGCCTCTTGAGATGAAAATGATAGAGGTTTGGCACCCTTTCATGTTTACTTGGTTTGCATGCATTTGAAAGTGAAGTTGCATCCTTGGTTCCTTGGGCCATCATGCATGGAAATCTTGTGATTGGTGGTCAGGAATCGAGGCACATGCCTTTGAGTCAATAACATGATAAGGGGTGTGTAGTGCATAAATACTTGAATCACATTGCCATGCATGTTGTTGTCCTCTCTTCTTTGTGGGTTGCGGAGTTCTGCAGTGTTAAGTGCCGTGGCACTATTTAGTGCCGACCGTGATCAATTTCAGTGATAACTTCATCTAGTGCGGTGGCCTCCTTATTTAGCGGTGGTGCTCTACTGACAGTGGTACTCCCAGTGTCTGAGAGGCACTCACAGGACTTTGGCAATTTTCAGAAGAGGATAACAGGGAAGCGAGGCAATCCGTGCATGGCGGTCTTCCGAGCCCGATTCAAAACACACGCATTTGGCCCTCATCCCGAGGCGGTTTACTGTTTAATTAGATTAATTAATTTATTAGGTTAATTTAGTTAATTTGTAGTGATTAATTAGCTTGCGTAGTTAATTAGTTATTCGGTTCTGTATTATTATTTGGTCCCTCCGAGTGAGAGCAAAATTGTAATAAGTGTGTGTGAGTGGGTGTATGTCTTCCAAACCCCCATTTCTTTCTATCCCTTTTATTTACCCGCTTTCGATGGTAGATTAAGGCATACTTATTTTAGCATACCTTATGCTATGCATGCGTGCATCCATGCATTTGTTGACATGCTGCAAGACTCGGTACATCATACAAACTGCATTGCAATTTTCAATTCCAAATTGAATACGTGCTACTCGCGCATTTCACATGCCATGTTTAGGGTTAGCCGAGCCTACTCTAGATTGCATCTATGCCTGTGTTGCATTAGCCACTTAACATGAACTAGGTCACGCATGTTTGCTAACCGGGTTATTGTTTTTTGGCACGGAGTACGATGTAAGTTTTTTACACTTTAGCATACCACATGCGTGTGAATGTTGCCATGACAGTATGCTTACCATGCGGCTAAGTGCTTATGTGTTATAAACTGTTTGAATGCCTGTGGGTGGAGGTTGAATTACTTGAGTTGGAACAACTCATTGAAATCCGTATTTTAGCCTGCTTGCGAGTAGCAAAAACCAACACGTTTTTCGAGACAAAACGGATATGCAATTTTTATTTCCAAATTAGGCAATCTAGTCTATACTTTTGTGCTGTGCGCATAACATAGTAATTCTAGACTTATAATTGGAATAAGAGCACATGATGTTTTCAAAATCGGATATCACAGTTAGTAGAGGCCGGTCTTCGGACCGGGCGAAAGGGGGTGCTCATAGCTGACCTTCCCCAATCGTACCCAAGCTCCCGAGCCAAGACACTTTGGTGATGACGGACACGTGGCCTTGACCGAGTCGGGGTTTCTAAATTTTCCCATTTTAAAATATTTAGGTGGCGACTCATGTCTAAAGCAGTCCATGTTTGGCACTACTTTTCAAAAATCTGTTTTCTCAAACGATTTGCCAGATTTGGACTCTTTGGTTCAGATTTAGAACCGACACAAATCGAGTCCGAACTGTAGTGACCCCAATATGAACAGAACGGGACTTAACCCTCCCGGGGCGTTCGGGGACGTCTACACATGTGCATATGTGTATGTGTGTTTAGCCCTCATATTTAAGCATTTTAGCCACTGTTTTGGGCCTAATTAGAGCTGCGTAATTCATGTTTAAGTCCACCCTCTATTTGGTTTGCATGCTTACTTTGCATGTTTGCTTGCATGCTTGCATAAGTGTCTTGAATTTCCATGTTGCATCCTTAGCTTGTATGCCTAGGTTGCATTGCATCTTGCATGCATGTCTTGTCCCTTGATTTAGTGATAGGGATTGGGCCTTTGATTGTTTGTGTGCATTGCATTACATTTGAAATCAAAGTTTCACACTTGATTCTTTGGGCCATCACGCATTGAAATGCGCGATTGGTGGTCCGAGAACCAAGGACCATGCCCCTTTGAGTCCTACACATGATAAGGGGTAAGGTTGGTGCATACATTGCTTGAATTACATTGCCATGCAAGTTCTGTCCTCTCTCTTTGTAAGTTCTGCGTGTTCTGCAGGCATTTTTGGCCGACCGGCAACATATAGTACCGACCGGCCATCCATTGGTAGCCGATGGATGCATCTTGTGCCGATGACCACACTTCACTGCCGGTGGTAATTCTACTCAGCCGGTGGTATTCCCCAGTGTCCAGGGAAGCAATTCAGAGACTTTCGCAGTCCTCAGAGGAGCATAGCAGAGAAAACAGAGGCAGCCTATGCATGGCAGTGCAATTCCGAGCAAGACCGAGCATACGTTGCATTGGACCCGTTTCCCGAGGCCTTTTACTGCTTTCCTTAGCTTATCTAATTTGTTAACTAATTAGGTAATTTGTAATAATTAATTAGCTCGTAGTTAATTAATTTGTATTATTCTTTTGGTCCCTCCGAGCGAGGGCGAATCTGTAATAAGTGTAGGTGCGTGTGTGTGCATGTCTTCCAACCCCCACTTCTTTCTTCCCTTTTATTTACCCGCTTATGATGGTAGATTAGGGCATATTTAAATTAGCATACCTTATGCTATGCATGCGTGCACCCATACATTCACCTCGCATGCACCGGGCTCGGCGCATCACGCTAACTGCATTGTACTTCAATTCCAAATTGAATACGTGCATCAATTGAGTGCATTTCACATGCCATGTTTAGGTTAGCCGAGCCTACTCTAATTGCATCCTGTATGTGTTGCATTAGTCCAATTGACACGAACTAGGACCATGCATGTTTGCTAACTAGTTTATTGTTTTGGCATGGAGTACGATGTAAGTATTTTCATGCTTTAGCATACCGCATGCGTGCGAGTGCTATCATGACGGCATGCTTACCATGTGGCTAATTGCTTATGTGAGATAAACTGTTTGAATGCCTGTGGGTGAAGGTTGGCTTGCCTGAGTTGGAAAAACTCGTTGAAATCCGTATTTTAGCCTATTTGCGAGTAGCAAATTCCAGAGCGTTTTCAAAACAAACGGATATGCAATGTTGTTCCAAATTAGGCGATGTAGTCTATACTTGTTTGCTGTGCGCATGACATAGTAATTCTAGGCTAATAACTGGAATAAGAACACATAACGTTTTCAAAAACAGATATCACGGTTAGTAGAGGCCGGTCTTTGGACCGGGCGAGAGGGGGTGCTCATAGCTGACCTTCCCCAATCGTACCCAAGCTCCCGAGCCGAGGCAACTTTGGTGATGACGGGCACGTGGCCTTTGGCACCGAGTCAGGGTTTCCTAAATTTCCCCATTAAAAAATATTTAGGTGGCGACTTTGTATCTGGCAAAGCAGTCCATGTTTGGCACTTCTTTCGAAATCTATTTTTTCTCAAAACGATTTGCCGGATTTGGACTCTTTGGTTCAGATTAAGAACCGATAACAAAATTGAGTCCGAGCTGTAACGAGGTCCCTTGCGGGCTTGTTACATACAATTCAGTTGCAACCTAGCCTATCCAAGCTGATCACACCAGCCAAATGGCTCCATAAGGTAGCAAGATCACCGATGACCGACCTAGATGGAGTAACTCTTCCTCACATTGATCCCCTCATCGTCGTGCTATGCGTGAACCAATTCACTATCGAGCGTGTTCTCATCGATCAGGGATCACCTTAGAAATAATGTATTATAAGACATTCGTTGAACTTGACTTCACTGATTTGGATTTGTTACCGGCTGATTACCCATTGTTAAGCTTTAAGGCTAACCCCGAGTATCCTTGGGCAGGATCATACTGCCAGTACGGCGGGTACCAAATTAATCGACGTGGAGTTTTTGGTTGTCAAACTCTTGTCGCCATACAATCTTATCATAGAAAGGACCTGGTTACACGCTATGCAAGCTGTGCCAAGCACCTACCATCAACTACTCCATTTTCTAACTGAAATGGCATCAAGCAAATTCAGGGCTCTCAAAAATTGGCACAGACATGCTATCTTATTGCTGCTGTAAAAAGGGCAAAGGAACTGGAAGTGAATTCGATTGAAGTATCGGATTGAGAGAGACTTGAGGACATTGGGAAAATCCTCAATGAGAAGGAAATTGAAGACCTTGACTAGATTGAAATCAACAGGAGCCCTGACAAATTCTTCACGATCGGCACTTCCCTGAACAAACTTGATAGGCATGATTTTGTTTCTTTCTTACTCAGCAATTTCGACGTGTTTGCATGGACACCATACAAAATGCCGGGGGTGGATCTAGACAAGGCTCAGCATCATTTAAACATTGATCCAAAATTCAAACCACTCATTCAAAAAAGTCAGCGGTCAGCCGCAGAGCATGTATCGGTCGTTGTTGACGAAGTTGACAGATTGCTTGATGCCGGGGCAATTCGTGAAGTAACTTACCCCACGTGGTTGTCCAATATCGTGGTTGTAAAGAAGAAGAATGAATCTTAGCGCGTTTGTGTGGATTTCACGGATTTGAACAAGGCTTGCCCTAAGGATTGTTTTCCTCTTCCCAGAATCGACCAACTTGTAGACGCAACGGCACATCACAACGCATGAGCTTCTTGGATGCCTACAGAGGTTATCACCAAATTGCCATGCATCTGGAGGATCAAGAAAAAGACCGCATTCCTCACCCCAAGGGGAACATATTGCTACAAGGTCATGGCCTTCGGGCTGAAGAATGCGGGGGTAACCTATCAGAGGCTGGTTACCATTATATTTAAGGAACAACTCGGCCGCACCATGGAAGTACACATCGATGATATGGTGGTGAAATCCAAGGAAAGCATGCCCATATAGCCGACTTATCAGAGACCTTCGGTATCCTCCAGAAGTATAAGATGAAACTGAATGCCTTGAAATGTGCATTCGGCATCGGATCCGGCAAGTTTCTCGGCTATATTGTCAACCATCGCGGAATAGAGGCCAACCTGAGGCAGATCACAATAATTCTAGAACTCGACTCCCCCCAGTCGGTCAAAGAAGTTCAGAAGTTGATGGGAATGGCCGTTGCCCTCAATAGGTTTATCAGTAGTTCCTCAGATCGCTGCCAACCATTTTTTCACACACTTCGACCGGGTAAAGCATTCCAATGGACCCCTGAGTGCGAGGCAGGGTCGGACGGCTTGAAAGTTTATCTCCGTTTAGTGCCACTCCTGGAAACCCTGTCACCAGGCGATCCGCTCATCTTGTATCTAGCGATATCCGACTGGGCGGTCAGTGCCGTGTTATTAAGGGAAGAACTCGGGGAACAGCGACCAATGTACTATGTAAGCAAGGCAATGGTCGACGCCGAAAGATGATAGTTACCACTGGAAAAGCTCATCCTTGCTCTCGTAGTGGTTGCAAGAAAATTGATGCATTATTTTCAGGCTCATACCATAGGGGTATTAACGAACTATCATCTCCGATCCGTGCTCTGTAGTGCGGAAGTATTGGGCCAAGTCTCTAAATGGGCTTTGGAACTCGGCCAGTATGATATCCAGTTCTTGCCCAGAATGGCCACTAAACGGCAGGTGCTCGCCGACTTTGTAGCCGAGTTCACGGGGTGCCATGTGGATTTCAAGTCCGATCAAGCCCACCTTCAACCTAAACCCAACTGGCGAATATATGTTGGAGACATATGGCAGGCGTAGTGATCATGAGCCCTGAGGGGGCAATAATCAATCACACAGTCAAACTGGGCTTTGATGCATCAAATAACCAGGCCGAATACGAAGCATTGCTAACCGACCTTCGTAACACACTTCATCCTGGTACACGGTGGTTACATGTTTTCTGTGACTCGAAGGTAGTCATCAACCAGTTGAAAGGGGAATATGCGGCTAAATGAAAACAACAAACTCCTTGCTCATAGAATTTGGCCACCACAAATTGAATCAAATAACCCGGGGTCAGAACACGCATGTAGATGCCCTAGCTTGCTTAGCTTCCGCCATTAACTCAGAAGTCAAACGAACAATTGAAGTGGGGTTCATCCCAGAGCCGAGCATCGCCTCTTCTGAACCAGTTCGGATTAACATCATTGAGCCAAGACCGAGTTTGATGAACCCTATCGCTGCATTTCTTTCCTCGGAACAACTCCCGACAGATGAGAAAGAAGCCTATAAATTGTGGAATAAAGCCCTGCGCTATTATCTGGATCCGCAAGAAAAGCTTTACAAAAAATCTTTCTCAAGGCCGTATCTAGAATGTGTTCATCTAGACAAGGTTGAGGAATTCTTGGCCAAAATACATGAAGGTAGTTGCGACGCCCACTCTAGAGGATGCTCATTGGCCCATCGAGTTGTAACACAGGGGTATTATTGGCCGACCATGCGTACTGATGCCGAGAATTCTGTAAAGAAATGAGAACAATGCCAAAAGTTTTCCCCATTAACTCATTTGCCTGCCGAATAATTAAATTCCATTACTAGTCCTTCGCCGTTCGCTCAATGGGGACTTAACATTGTCGGATCATTACCGCAGGCGCCGGGAAACAAACGATTCATGATCGTCGCAACAACTATTTTACAAAGTGGGTCGAAGCAGACGCATTAACACATATTCGAGATGTCAATGTTAAACGCTTTGTATGGAAAAACATTATAACTCGATTCGGTATACCGAGCACTTGTATCCGACAACGGCACCCAATTCGATTGTGGCATCTATCGGGAGTTATGCAGTACATATGGTATCCGGCCCTACTTTTCTTCACCGGCTTACCCGCAAAGCAACGGTCAGGCCAAGGCTTCCAACAAAGTGATCCTAGATGGCATCAAGAAACGATTGGAGAAGGCCAAGGGTAAATGGGTTGAAGAGTTGCCCAGCGTATTGTGGGCTCATCGTACCACTCTGAGGCGGTCTACTAGGGAAACGCCGTTGGCTTTGTGCTTCGGGACATAAGCTATTATCCCTCTTGAAATCAGCCTGCCCACACTGAAATCCAAGGCTTTTGATATGGGGCGTAATGACATGATGTTGGCCTTAGATCTGACTTTGATAGAAGAGCGTCAAGATCGTGCTCTTGCGTGCATGACATGATATCAGTAGCAGCTCTCCAAGTCGTATAACCAGCACGTGCAGTTGCGTCGTTATACACCTGGAGAACTAGTCCTCAAGAAAATGCTTCCTACTACTAAGAATCCGACAGACGCTAAATTGGGCACCAACTGGGACGACCCTTACCAAATTGATTTGATTGCCAAAACAGGGGCGTATCAGCTTTCAGACTTGGCTGGTAGAAGTTTGCCATGACCCTGGAATTCAACCCATTTGCATAAATTTTATCATTAGGCCAATTTGTATGATATACCAGTTTTTATTTTTTATTTTTGCTGCTATGCTAACATGTACGCATCTACGTATTCCGCAAATGCAATATGCCCTTTTTATTGCCGTCTCGTCAAAAATGATTAAATAATATAAGCGCCCTTTGTGCATGTTCACTTTTGGGCCGAATAAGCCTCCGAATTCGGAGCGCCTTTCGTGGATATGATGATTGGCCATATAAGACTCCGGATTCGAAGCGCCCTTCGTGCATATTCACGTTTGGGCCAAATAAGCCTCCAAATTCGGAGCGCGCTTCGTGGATATCACGATTGGCCATATAAGACTCCGGATTCGGAGCAACCTTTGTGCATGTTCATGTTTGGGCCGAATAAGCTTCCAAATTCGGAGCACCCTTCGTGGATATCACGATTGGCGATATAAGACTCTGAATTCGGAGTGCCCTTCGTGCACGATCACGTTTGGGCCAAATAAACCTCCAAATTCGGAGCGCCCTTCATGGATACTCACGTTTGGGCCGAATAAGCCTACAGATTCGGAGCATCAGCTGAAAGGGTTTTTCAAATAAGTACATTGCCTAAACAGAGCAGTCAATTTATGAGAGCTAATAAACACATGGTTCAAAAGATTCAAGCTCAGGGCAATATAATAAAATTGGAACACAAAAATGCACTGATTGATAAGACGCAAGAACAATGAATAGTTATTTCAACTAAAATGACTTCTTCCTTCCAGTGCATGAGTCCTAGAATGTAAATTACAATATTTAGGCTTTCTCTGGTTCAGCGCCTTCCTCTTCGCCATCCGTCTTCTCAGCATCAAAAGCCTCAAAGGGAAACTTGTACACTTTATATAATGGAGACGATGAGTCGATGTCACACCCCAAACCCGGGTATGACCGGCCTTGGCCCACAGGGCCTTATCTCAAGGCACACGTAAGCATAAACACGAATCCATAATCACATTGAACAACTATACAAAGTCCAATAATAAATAACCAAACTCAATCCAGTGACAAGCCACAAGTATAAACGGCAAAACCAACCGTAATCAATACCATCCAAACTTATGGCATATAAACAGCCCACATATCAAAATAAACCTCAATAAAAGTAAAAAGGAATATGCACAAACATGACATAACAATCTAAAACAAAATAAATGAATGTCCTTGAGGTCCATGCAATTGAGTCCCCGCTATGCCATGAGTAGACTCTAAGTCCTTCTAACACTTGGAAATGATAAACAACTAAATCAGCTGATAGCTCAGTGAGTAGCAACATGGATAGTAAATACAGTTTTGAAAATAGGGTTCGATTCCAAAATAAGATATATATCATAGGAACTAGATTGGCATACAGTTTGGTAAAGATAATTTGTTTCAAAAATAAGGTTCCACAGTTCAACAGTTAAAATACTCATGTCTCTGAAGAACATGATAAATGACATTTTCCACTTAAAACAGATTATAACGTGCACACCAATAATTTTCTGGGTACCAAGAACAACATGTAACGTGCCACACAATTCTCAAGGCTATAAGCCCCGTTCGATCCAATACCGAACTAAGAGTCATCCTCAGGGTGGCAACCCGGGCCTTTTCTCTAAGACGATTCGATTAAAGGTCACCTAGCCTAGCCTAGGTATTTTTCTTACAATCATTGAGCACTAGAGTCATCACGGCCCAACCCGGATCTGTTCCCTAGTGGCCAGAGTCACCATACACATAGGAATAATTTCCCTAGACTAAAATATACAGATGGTCCCAATAATCAATACACATCAGTTTTCCAAAACATGGTAGTTCACATTTATAAACATGAGACCATAACAAATAGTTTACAATATGCTAAGTTTACACATGTTTCAGAAATAATTTAATTCCATTGATAATATAATAATTTATCAAAACAGTTTAGTCCTGAAACAACAATTCAATTTTTCAACAATTCAGGGTTGGGGAACATTTATAAAAATACGTAGCATGCAACTACTCACCTACAAATGGAACAATGTAATCCTCGAATAGACTATAAAAGTCCAACTAGTGCCCTGAACTAAGTATGAAGACTAAACGTCACTATTAATTTAAAAATACTAAAGAGAATAATAAACTAAGTACCCTACACTAAAGCACACTAATACAGCTCAACCCCACTCACCGTTACTCTTAGATAATACCTAGGTTCATGTTCTTCAAGGTCTAAAATTACCCAAGACATGGGTTCCGATTAAAACTTAACTTAAAGTAACTTTAAGATAAAACAAAGTTTTAAACAAATTTTCCCAATCTATTCGCTAACTTTGAAAATTACGAAACCCACTCTACATTGTTCAAAAAATTCCAAAACCCTCCAAATATTGACTAATATATCCTAAGTTTCAAACCCAATTGGTTTTACTCGATTTGCTTATCAAAATAATTATTTACAATTAATTACACCCAAACAGGTTGTTTTCTGCAGCACTTTAAAGAAATTAATTGTTCTCTTAGTATACATGAGCAATCAATGTAAGGACAAAAATTTAAGAAACTAGACTTGTAACCGGTTCTAATGACACAAATTTGATAATTCTCAAATTTATACCCAATGGGAACGATACTTCCAAATTAACTATTTTATACCAGTTTTCTGGACAGATTTGAACGCAGTAGTTAATACAGATTTTGACTTCCAAAAATTATGAGCAAATTAAGATATGCAATTCAATATGTAATTAATCGACTGTAAAAATTTCAGTTCAAAATTCATTCGTTTGATATGGTTTTTTGATTTTTAAAATTTGTGGTTCTATATAGAATTTTTTAGATTAAGAATTACCCCCATTATTTCTAATCACCAATCACTGACTTGGCACCCAAACAACACACCCGTTTCTTCTATTCCTTCCCAACAACAAGCAGATTACATATATGAACCATCACAATATATAGATATAATGAAATAGGGCAATACCTTAGAGTTGTTGACCACCAATGTTGCCAAAAGTTTCTCTCTCTCTCTCTCTTGCGGTTGCTGTGAAGAACAAATAAGAAGGTAGGGTTTTGTGTATATTTTATTTAATACTAGTGGTTAGGTACACCTAAAGCATGTGTAGGTCAAATAAATAAATAATATACAAAATGTTTAAATATGTTGTAAGCAACTCAAATGGTAAGACCTTCTTCTCTATTTATTTTATTTCATTTTTAAATAATAAATCTTGGCTCTAAATGAAAGACTTCCACCATAAATTTATTTTAGGTTTTAAAATTAATTAAAAGATCCTCCAATAATATTTAGTTTGCACTTAAAGATTCATAAGCAAAATATTTTAGATTGTAAAATAATTATTACTTAATTATTTATTTGATTTGTATATTCGGGTTCTCACATTCTCTCCTCTTAAAAGAAAAGTTTCGTCCTCGAAACTAACCTGAGTAAATCATGAGAATAGATGTGGATACTTCTCACGCATCTCGTCCTCGTGTTCCCAAGTCGCCTCTTCAATTAGATGATTACACCACAGTACCTTAATCAATTTAATGGCCTTTGTACACAACATTTTCTCTTTCGAATCCAAAATCTAAACAAGCATCTCCTCATACGAAAAATCTTCTCTAATCTAAAGTGGCTCATAATCTATCACATGCGATGGACTGTGCACATATTTCCTTAGCATAGACACGTGAAACACATTATGCACTCCTGCCAACCTAGGGGGTAGAGCTACACGGTACACAACCTCACCAACCTTCTCCAATACCTCAAATGGACCAATGTATCTAGGACTCAACTTTTCTTTCTTTCCGAACCTGATGACTCCTTTACATGGTGATACTTTCAAGAATACCATATCTCCCACATGAAACACTAAATCTCTCCTACGTTGATCAGCATAACTTTTTTGTCTACTCTAAGTAGTCAATAATCTCTCTATAATGAAGATAATTTTCTATGTAGCATCCTCCACCAAATCAGGTCGCAACATTTGCCTCTCACCAACCTCATACCCACACAAAGGAGACCTACACTTCCTCCCATACAAAGCCTCATAAGGAGCTACTCCCAAACTAGAATGATAACTATTATTATACGCAAACTCCATGAACGGCAAATAATCATCCCAATTACCTCTCCACTCCAAAGCACAAGCCCTCAACATATTCTCAAGGGTTTGAATAGTCTTCTCCAATTGCCCATCTGTCTGAGGGTGATAAGCTGAACTAAAATTTAACTGAGTACCCATAGCTGACTGTAACGCACCCCAAAACTTAGACACAAAATGAGGGTCCCGATTTGACACTATTGACACAGGTGCACCATGCAATTTAACAATCTCCTTCATATACAACTATGCAAATTGAGCTCGAGAATAGTTCATCCGTATTGTAATAAAATGTGCTGACTTGGTTAATCTATCAACAACTACCCAAACTGCATCGTGATTACTACTAGTACGAGGTAATTCGCACACGAAGTCCACGGTAATATGATCCCACTTCCACTCTAGTATATGTAAAGGTTGTAGTTTATCGTGTGTTTCTGATGTTCTACTTTAACCTGTTGGCACACCAAACACTGGGCGACAAATTCTACAATATCTCCCTTCATACCATTCCACCAAAAGTGTTCATGAAGATCCCGATACATCTTAGTGCTTCTAAGATGAATGTTGTAACTAGAACTATGTGCCTCCATCATAATCTACTTCCTCAAATCACCACCAATAGGAACACAAATTCGGCTACGGAATCTAAGCAACCCATCATCATTAATCACAAAGTCTGCATGCTTACTCTCTGCTATCTCTCCTTTAATACGCTCACACTGGGGGTCAAACTCCTGAGCTAAACAATCTATTCTCTCAAGGTCGGCTGAACTGTCAATTGACTACAATAAGCCCGATCAACAAAAGTAACAACCTCAAGCCTCAAACATCTCATGTCTTCCACCAAATAACCCTTAATAGACAAAGCAGCTACATAACCAACTACAACCTTCCTGCTCAAGGCATCTACCACCACATTTGCCTTCCCCGGATGATATAAAATATTCACAACGTAATCTTTTAGCAACTCAAGCCATATTCTTTCCTTCAAATTTAGTTCATTCTATGTGAAAATATACTTCAAACTCTTATAATCAGTGTAAATCTCACATGACTCTCCATACAAATAATATCGCCAAATCTTAAGAGCGAAAATCACCGCGGCTAACGCCAAGTCGTGCGTGGGATAATTTCTCTCATGTACTTTCAACTGTCATGATGCATAAGCTATCACCTTCCCATGCTGCATGAGCACACATCCTAAACCCTGTCGTGAAGCATCACTATAAATCGCAAAACTACCCCATCTATAGGTAAGGCAAGGATTGGAGTTGATGTCAACCTCTGTTTGAACTCTTGGAAGCTACGCTCACAATTATCATTCCACTCAAACTTTACCCTTTTCCTCTTGAGTTTGGTAAGTGGCAAAGCAATACGGGAGAATCCTTCCACAAACCATCTATAATATCTAGCAACTTCTAGAAAGCTACGTACCTCTGTCACAGAAGTAGGTCATGGCCAATCAACAATTGTTGCTACCTTCGTGCTATCCACAGATACCCCATCTTTACTCACCACATGACCCAAAAAGGATACACTGCTCAACCAGAATTCACACTTATTAAATTTTGCATACAACCTCTTCTGTTTAAGGAAATAAAATACTACCCTCAAATATTGCTCGTGCTCCGCTTTACTCCTCGAATAAATTAGGATGTCATTAATAAACACTACTACAAATTTATCTAGCTAGGGATCAAATCCATGAACGTGGCTGATGCATTTGTGAGACCAAAAGACATAACCAAGAACTCATAATGCTCATAACGGGTTCTAAAAGCGGTCTTAGGAATATCCTCATCCCTTACCTTTAATTGGTGATAGCCTGACCTCAAGTCAATCTTAGAGAATACTTGAGCTCCTTGCAACTAGTCAAATAGGTTATCAATACATGGCAAAGGATATCTATTCTTCACTGTGACTTTGTTCAGTTCCCTATAATCAATGCACAATCTCATAGACCCATCCTTTTTCTTCACAAACAACATAGGTGCTCCCCAAGGTGAGACACTAGGCCTAATAAAACCTTTGTCTAGAAACTCTTGTAACTGAGTTTGTAACTCTCTCAACTCCAACAGTGCCATTCTATAGGGCGCTTTAGAGATAGGTGTTGTATTGGGTACCAAGTCAATGAAAAATTCTACCTCACTATTTGGAGGAAGACTAAGTAGATCCTCTAGAAAAAACATCAACAAATTCCCTCACTACATGCAACTCCTCTAACTTCTGCTCTGGTTGTTTGGTACTCACCACACAAGCTAAATAACCATGACACCCTTTTCTCAACATTCGGTTAGCCTGAAGGACTGAAATAAAACAAATAGAAGACCCTTTCCCATCTCCCTGAAAGAAAACTCATGTTGCCCTGGCATAGCAAAAACTACCCCCTTTTTAAAACAATCAAAAGAGGCATGATTCTTCGTCAACCAATCCATTCCAAAAATCACATCAAAATCCTTCATCTCTAAAATAATCAAATCCATAGAAAAATTCTACCATCCATCTCTATCTCACAAGATCTACAAACATCTCCCAATATTACTGTTTCTCCTAATGGAGTAGACACGGCAATACAAACATCAAACGCTTACAAGGAATAGACAATCCATGTAAATATATAGGTGCCAGCTCTTAACCTTCAAAATGAAATCCAGAAAGATTCAACACTAGTTTAAACAAAACTAACTTAACCACACACTACTAAGGACTATAGGGACTCGGACCTCGTCTAAATGATGAAATGCAAGATATGCAACTTGATAAACTACAGCTCTGATACCACAATTGGCACACCTCAAACCCGGGTATGACCGGTCGTGGCCCAAAGGGCCTTAGCCCAAGGCACACGTAAGCCTAAACACGAATCCAAAATCACATTGAACAACTATACAAAAGTCCAGAAATAAATAACCAAACTTAATCCAATGACAAGCCACAAGTATAAACGGCAAAACCAACCATAATCAATACCATCCAAACTTATGGGATATAAACAGCCAACATATCAAAATAATCCTAAATAAACCTCAATAAAAGTAAAAAGGAATATGCACAAACATGACATAACAATCTAAAACAAAATAAATGAATGTCCTCGAGGTCCATGCAATTGAGTCCCCACTACGCCATAAGTCGACTCTAAGTCCTTCTAACACTTGGAAATGATAAACAACTAAGTCAGCTGATAGCTCAGTGAGTAGCAACGTGGATAGTAAATACAGTTCTGAAAACAGGGTTCGATTCCAAAATAAGATATATATCACAGGAACTAGATTGGCATACAGTTTGGTAAAGATAATCTGTTTCAAAAACAAGGTTCCACATTTCAACAGTTAAAATACTCATGTCTCTCAAGAACATGACAAATGACATTTTCCACTTAAAACAGATTATAACGTGAACACCAATAATTTTCTGGGTACCAAGAATAACATGTAACATGCCACACAATTCTCAAGGCTATAAGCCCCGTTGGATCCAATACCGAACTAAGAGTCGTCTTCAGGGTGGCAACCTGGGCCTTTTCTCTAAGACGATCCGATTGAAGGTCACCTAGCCTAGCCTAGACTATGTATTTTCCTTACAATCGTTGAGTACTAGAGTCATCACGGGCCCAACCTGGATCTGTTCCCTAGTGGCCAGAGTCACCACACACAGAGGAATAATTTTCCTGGACTAAAATATACAGATGGTCCCAATAATCAATACACATCGGTTTTGCAAACCATGGTAGTTCACTTTTATAAACATGAGACCATAACAAATAGTTTACAATATGCCAAGTTTATACATGTTTCAGAAATAATTTAATTCCATTGATAATATAATAATTTATCAAAATAGTTTAGTCCTGAAACAACAATTCAATTTAATAACAATTCAGGGTTGGGGAACATTTATAAAAGTACGTAGCATGCAACTACTCACCTAAAAATGCAACAATGTAATCTTCGAATAGAGTATAAAAGTCCAACTAGTGCCCTGAACCAAGTATGAAGACTACACGTCACTACTAATTTAAAAATACTAAAGAGAATAATAAACTAAGTACCCCACACTAAAGCGCACTAATACAGCTCAACCCCACTCATCGTTATTCTTAAATAATACCTAAGTTCATGTTCTTCAAGGTCTAAAATTACCCAAGACATGGGTTCCAATCGAAACTTAACTAAAAGTAACTTTAAGACAAAACAAAGTTTTAAACAAGTTTTCCCAATCTATTCGCTAACTTTGAAAATTACAAAACCCACTCCACGCTGTTCAAAAAATTTCAAAACCCTCCAAATATTGACTAATATATCCTAAGTTTCAAACCCAATTGGTTTTACTTGATTTGCTTATCAAAATAATTATTTACAATTAATTACACCCAAACAGGTTGTTTTCTGCAGCACTTTAAATAAATTAATGGTTCTCTTAGTATACACGAGCAATCAATGCAAGGACAAAAATTTAAGAAACTAGACTTGTAACCGGTTCTAATAACACAAATTTGATAATTCTCAGATTTATACCCAAAGAGAACGACACTTCCGAATTTACTATTTTAAACTAATTTTTTGGACAGATTTGAACGGAGCAGTTAATACAGATTTTGACTCCCAAAAATTATGAGAAAATTAAGATATGCAATTCAATATGTAGTTAATCGACTATAACGATTTTAGTTCAAAATTCATTCCTTTGATATGGTTTCTTGATTTCTAAATTTTGTGGTTCTATATAGAATTTTTAGATTAAGAATTATATCCATTATTTCTAATCACCAACCATTGACTTGGCACCCAAACAACACACCCGTTTCTCCTATTCCTTCCCAACAACAAGTAGATTACACATATGAACCATCACAATATATAGATATAATGAAATAGGACAATACCTTAGAGTTGTTGACCACCAATGTTGCCAAAAGTCTCTCTCTCTCTCTCTCTCTCTCTCTCTCTCTCTCTCTCTCTCTCTCACACGGCTACTGTGAAGAACAAATACGAAGGTAGGGTTTTGTGTATATTTTATTTAATACTAGTGGTTGGGTACACCTAAAGCATGTGTAAGGCAAATAAATAAATAATATACAAGATGTTTAAATATGTTGTAAGCAACTCAAATGGTAAGACCATTATTTATCAAATTGTGGTCTAGAGTTCAAGTCACACCCTCTTCTCTATTTATTTTATTTTATTTTTAAATAACAAATCTTGGCTCTAAATGAAAGACTTTCACCATAAATTTATTTTAGGTTTGAAAATTAATTAAAAGATTCTCCAATAATATTTAGTTTACACTTAAAGATTCATAAGAAAAATATTTGAGATTGTAAAATAATTATTACTTAATTATTTATTTGATTTGTATATTCGGGTTCTCACAGTCGACGCCCACGGCTCGTAAGGCCCTAATCCAACCGCGCTTGAAACCGCGGTTCTCTCATTGACAAACGTCTTTTGCCAATTTTTCCTTAATCTTGTCAATGCCAATTTTTCGGCCGTCAAAAATGCGTTATTCATAGGCCCGAGTTCTTATGGCCTCTTTGGCGAACATGTTTGCCGTCTCCCTATCGGCCATGGCATGATCTAGCAAGCGCTGGTTGACTCTATCCGTGATAACCGGGTTTGCGGCACACGTCGACTGCGTCTCAGTCGCCTTGGCCTTTTTTAGCTCACTATCGACTTTTTCTGCGCGGCGCTCCAAATCCCGAATGCACCCCTCCTTTTGCTCGAGCTCTCTTTTCGCCACTCGCAGGTGCATGCCGACTTCATACGCGCTATAAAGTCCTCGAATCGACCCATGTATACCTTCCCTGAAAATCTCGTAATCACCCCGGCCGACAAGCAACTGTTGCACCTTTGGAGGAAATATTTTTCACTTGAATTCCACTGCCACAGTAGGATCACGGACTAGTGAGCCTGTCTCAGTCATTGGTTTATTCCCAATAAAGGCCGAAAAGCTCACCGGGAGCGGCGGTCAGCTTGGCTCACTTTGCGCAACAGCATGCCCACTTGCGGTCTTTGAGTCCCCTCATTGCTACGC
Organism: Camellia lanceoleosa; assembly: GCA_025200525.1. Lineage (NCBI taxonomy): Eukaryota > Viridiplantae > Streptophyta > Magnoliopsida > Ericales > Theaceae > Camellia > Camellia lanceoleosa. The sequence goes on along the minus strand of CM045759.1, from coordinate 176,414,994 downwards.
CCCATCTCTGGGGGACTTCACTACTTCACCTCTTTTGGGGGACCTACTCCGACGTTTGGGCGATCGACGTCTCTCTCTCTCTTCTACTACCACGTTTTCTATTTTTTGAGCTTCGCTCCCAGCAGCGTGATGCATTTCAGCGTCCAGCTACGCCAAGCTCCTTCCTTTCCCTTTACTGGTAAAGATTAATCGCTAAGACATCTATGGCCCCACTCACGACCACCATCGACACTCAAGTTTCAGCTCGTTCTCAAATTATCAACTACCCCTTCATCGTTTGTGCCAGATCTGTTCCACGATGCCTAGGACCTCTTAAATACTAGATACCTCTTTCACTAATTACGGATGCAGTATTTCCGATGCGCCCTACAGCTAACCCCGCATTTGTAGTGGGGTTTGGAACGACATGTCCAAATGGGGCAAGGACAGGTATATGACTCTACTCGGTATCTTATGTTATAGCTGAATCATGATACACTACCCCACCTGGCCAGACAAGTTTAGCATTGGGTCGTATGTTATATTCGGCTCTAGAACGGCATCCAAATGGGGCGTCATTGAGCCATATGTTTTATTCAGCTCTGGAATGACATGTCCAAATGGGGCAAGGGCAGGTATATGACTCTACTCGGCATCTTATGTTATAGCCGAATCATGATACACTGCCCCACTTGGCCAGACAAGCTTAGCATTGGGCTGCATGTTATATTCGGCTCTAGAACAACATCCAAATGGGGCGTCATTGAGCCATATGTTTTATTTGGCTCTGGAACGACATGTCCAAATGAAGCAAGGGCAAATATATGAATCTACTCAGCATCTTATGTTATAGTCGAATCACGATACACTGCCCCACTTAGCCAGACGAGCTTAGCTTTGAGTCGTATATTTTATTCGGTAGATTATGTTATAGCCAAACGTTGCAAGGGTAGATTTAATGCCGAATTATGCTACATTGTCCTACTTAGCCTTTAATTTAAATTAGCAAATTCAGAACAGAGACAAAAAGGCAATTTTCTTTGATAAACTGCAGACAAACAACCGTCACTTTACACATGAAAACTGCCCTACGAATGACTTCTAAACAAAATGAGCAAAAACCTACAAACAAAATGAGAAAAAACCTACAAAAACCACATACAGAAGATACCTAACATAAAGCAAAATTACACTCACACTATTTATTCTTCAGGGTCAGACTCCAACGACTCAACCTCCAGCTGCTCGTATGGAATTAGCTGCTCCAACATCACATTAGCGGCCGCCAGGGCGTTACGCCAACTGTGTTTGAAGCCCTTGTTCTCAAACTTCAACACCTCCTGCAGATACTTCTCCATAGCCGCGTTCTCTCCGGCATCGAACGCCTTGGAAATCTTTGAGTCGGCGATTTCTTTTGCCTTATTTGATTCTTCCAAATTGGCCTCTAGCTTCGCGATCGCCTCTTTGGCCAACTTGAGTGCATTATCACCCATATTCGCCCTCTCCTTAGCGGCCACCCTACGTAGATTGGCGCGTCTGGCCTTCTCTTCCTCAGTGTTGGCTCTCGCTCGCTCATCTTTCGCTTTCCTAGCCTCAGACTCAGTTTTAAGAGATGTCACTGCCAATTCGGCCAACACCTCTTTAGCTTTCCCCTTTTCAGTTTCAATTTCGGCTTTAAGTAAGTTGATTTGCTTAATGGCGTCATAATGACGGCGGCCGATTTCTGTGATTCTGCCCGCCGCCTAAAACAAAACATGTGTAAGTTAGTCGGCATACAAAAGAAACAAAGCATGAAGTTTGCCAATTACGTACCAATATCACCAACTGAGCAGCTAATGCTATCGAACGCAGCCTTGTCCATCGGTAAAGAAATCGACAAAGCAACACTTAGGGCCATGACGGGGTCTTTCATAGCCGACGTATCAGCAGAAACCGGCACATTCTTGATTCTGGGTTGGATAATAAACAGGGCCGCCAAGTCTTGGGACTCTTCTATTCAAGGCCATTTATCAGTTAATTCTTCGAAAGAGTCGGCCTTAATCTTGGCGGGGTGTTTCTCCCCTCTTTGTTCGGCAACTAAATTGCCCGGTTGTTGTTCAATGACCGAGTCGGCCATAACAATTTCTTGCTCCATTTCCTCAGCAGGAACAGGCGATGAGGGTTTAGATCTAGCGGTTTCGGCCCTTCTTCGGGCTGCCATCTTTTCAGCATTTTTCCTTCTCGCCATCTGTGCGAGCGATTCCCCAGCTATGTTTTCAGGGTCTGTGCTAGGTAGGTCTCCTAGATCAGTGAAAATGTCGCTTTCTAAAGATGTGTCAATTCAGCCTGAGGTGGATGGAAGGTCGAAGCCGACTTCTTCAAAAGCCAAATTAAGAGCCGCGTCAACTTCCTCCCCCAAACGACCCTCAGACCCGTCCGATTTGGACTGGCTCGGCTGTTCAACGACCGAATCATCAACTTCACCGCCTGGGTCTGAATCTGAACCTTCAAGGCCGAAGTCCCTAAGGCTCTTGAAGTTTGGGAAGATGAGTGCCGTAAGATGCTTCTCACCTATTGGAATTGGGATATGATCTGCAGTCGAAAAAGTTGAATACGTTGGGTCGTATCATAGTAGGACGTGGGCGGCCCGTGCTTGCTTTTGAAGGTTTGGACGACCAAAGAATTTGAGCGTGATTTTGACTTGCTCAAGCACAGCGTCGTCGGCCGAAGTGAGTGCTTTCTTCATATCGTTACCTGTACAAACGAAACGATAAATACATGCATATGGAATTGAAGCCGAGTGAACATGTAAGAAATGTGCAAAGAAATGGGTCTGTATGCCCACCTGGTTCGCCTTCGCCGAATTCCCAGTTGCCTCATACAACGGCCATGACATCGTCAACACGCTTACCAAAGCTGGCAAGCATAGTCACCAAATGGTAATCGGTGTCCTTGGCTCTGAGAAAGTAGCATCCCTGCCGACCAGAAGATTTCGCCAAGGCATAACAATGCCGAATAGCAGGGATTCCTAGATTAATCCTAAGTCAGCGATTTAATTCTACTATGCCCATTATGATACGGTAAAAATTTACGTTTGGCTGTGAAGGGAGTAGACCCCAATAGCGAAGAATGGCCCTCAAAAATGGATAAAGGGGGAAGCGGACTCCGCCCTCAGCGATTGTTAGGAGAGAAAAGATGATCGTACTTGCATCAGTCCTCTCCATGTCAACTACGCTATCCGCCATGAGTGACAGATGAACGTCATCTGGAATTGAGAAATGGCGTCGCAAGGCGGAAACACAGTCCACGAAATGAGAGCTTTCAAGTGTTTCGCCATTCAAATCGGAATAGAAAATATGCTAACTAAAAATGAACAAGAAAATGGGAGCTAGAATGAGGAAGAAATATAAAGAAAAGAAGAGCTTACAGGTTAGAGAGAGAAGGACAATGGGGAGCAAGCAGAAATTGCAGACGTCGTGAAGGAGGAGTGATATTGTGAGACAACCAAAAAGCCTTGCATATTCAAAAAATATTCGAAGGGACAAGGCGGTTTCATATTGCATTAAATAAGCAATGTGTACAAAAGGACAAGAAGTTATAATGATCCGAAACCGTGCTCATTCTGATGTTTCGGTATTGGAAGAAGTGCGAGTGCCTTATTTTTGACTTTCCATACGCAAAACCAAACATGCCGACTAATTGGTATTAGTCGGATGTTTGGGGGGCAATTGTGGAGGCCGAATAAAATCAATGAAGAAGAGGCCAAGGCATTTGATCGAGACATCAGGCCGAAGGCAATTCGGCCCTGACCAGGGGCTCATGAAGCCAAATATACAAATCGGCCATATAAGGAGCCGAATGGGAGCCAACACTCAACTAGAAGGAAGACTAAGTAATTATGTGCGAGATCAAGAGTGGGCTCGACCCTTGGGCCCAGATGTAATATAAAAAGGAAGAAATGTCAGCCAAAGTGAGGTATATGAAAACAAAAAAGATAACTTAAGATAGAAGTAAATTGGAGAGGATACTAACTTGTCCGTCAGAGTGCTAATTCCGGCACCCCCGACCGGAGTGTTCATCCCTTTTTCAGGTATAGCAATCGGAGGATCAAGAGCATCCAACTAGATCCAAGAGTATTTCCAAACCACTTCACTACAGGGAGTGTTGAAGTTAATGCATTTGTCTTATGCACTCATCTTCTAGAGTATTCTATTTACACATTCATGTACTAAGTTAATGTATTAGAGTTATGGTTTTAAGGTTCATTGGTCGAGTTCAAGTATTAAGCAAGAAGTAGGAGGATATATTAAATATTATGTGTATGGAAATCCTATATAAAAGGTCATGTAATTCCATTTGAAAGCAAGAAATAGAAAAGAATACAATTAAGCTATTAAGTTTTTCTTTTTCTCTCTATTTTTATTTTTTTTTTTATTTTTTTTTTTATTTATTTTTTTGAGAGCTTGCTTTAGCAACTCAGATTTTCCTCCATCATGTACATCATTTGACATTAACTAATTGTAAAAGGACAGCAACTGGATAAGTCAAACTAGAACATTCAACTAATAAAATATACATAGCAAGCTACATGGCATGGGTGCTGTGTTTCACTCGTAATAAACTTAATGCTAGAAAAACTATTAAAAGATGAAGAAGTATCATCAGTATCATCCTCTTCTCACTGCACCCAGCTTTCATCACCATCTCATGGACAGCTATCTTTGCTGTACCATCACAGATCTGTAAGCCTAGTATTCTGAGGACATGCTACAATGGAATTAGTTGTGGTGGTTAGCTAGTTTGTTATGAGTTAGTTAGTTTGTTTAGAGTTAGTTTTAGATTAGATATTTTGTATAGTTTAAATACAGTATATAAACTAGTGTAAGCTACAGATTGATATAATGAAAATATGAGTTCAAAGAATCTCAATATGGTATCAGAGCTGTAAGCTCTTGTGAGCAAGATCCACAGTTCTTCAATGGCTAATTCTTCTCTACCACCAAATCTCAGTTTACTGATTTCAAATTTCAACTCTCTCATTACAGTGAAGCTTGAACCAAACAATTTCCTCATATGGAAATCGCAGATGACAAATATGCTTAGAGCATCTGGATTTCTCGATCATGTTACTGGATCTCATCCATGTCTATCTCCAGAACTCGTTGATGCATCTGGAAAAACTGTTTCAAATCCAAGTTATGTACAATGGCAATTGGTTGATACACATTTGCTCACTTGTCCGACTGCAACTCTATCTTCATCCATTTATTCCTTTGTTCTTCATCTAACTCACAGTGATCAGGTATGGCAATTCTTAGAGAAGCAGTTCACTTCAGTTTCACACTCTCATATCCATCAACTAAAAACCAAACTTCAAACTCTTCGTAAGAAATCATCTTCAATGGAGGTATATCCATCTCAAATCAAAGATCTTGCAGCTCAGCTGTCTTTAGCTTCTGCAAAAGTTGATGATGAAGATCTGGTTTTTCTAACTTTGAATGGTTTACCAGAGGAATATGACGCTTTCAAAACTTCTATTCGTGCTCGATCTGAGCCTGTCAAAATGGAACATTTGTGTTCCCTGTTATATTCAGAGTCCATTCATATGGAATAAAAACTTAAACAGTCTACTGGCACTGATCTTAATGTTGCCTACTCTGCCTCACAAGGGTCTTCATCAAGTTATGATTCTTCAAATTTTGTCAATAGAGGTTTTCACTCTGCAAGAGGCAGAGGTTCATATCGTGGTTTCAGAGGTGGTAGATATAATAATTTTCGAGGAGGCAAATCTAATAATAGATACAATAATAATAGATCCAAAGGAATTTTTTCTTCTAACTCTGGATGTCAGATTTGTGGAGGTTGGAATCATAATGCTTTTGACTGCTGGCATCAACTAGATCCTACTTTTTAGCCTTTTTCTGGCAACACCTCCTCTCAGTCCTATGCTGCTTCAGTACCTTAGTCTTCTTCTTATCCTCACATACCTCCTTGGTACGTTGACTCTGCTGCCACCAATCATCTGACAAATGACTTGACTAATCTTCAACAATTTCAGCCTTATCAAGGTCAAGATCAGGTTCAAGTTGGTAATGGTTCTTCCTTACAAATCAATCATATAGGTAAAGGTATCTTGCCTACTCCACATTATTCTTTTCATCTCTCAAATCTTCTTCATGTTCTTGCCATTTCTTCAAATCTTTTATTTGTGCATCAACTTACCAAAGACCTCAACTGTCTTGTTATTTTTGATGCTAACACTTTTGTCATTCAGGACAAATCCACGAACAAGATTCTGCGTAGCTTTGTTAATATCAATGGTCTCTACCAGTTCATTCCTTCATCTGAGCAATTCTCTTCTCCTCAAGTTTTTCAGTCTAGCACTACAGCTCCTGTCTAATAGCACTCCAGCACCTGTGTCTGATTTGCTTTGGCATCAAAGATTAGGTCATCCTTCTTCTTTAAAGCTTTGGCATCTGGCTGGTTTTTTACCAAATAAATTCTCTTTGAATAAGGCCTTGTCTTGCCTTGATTGTAATGTGTCTAAATCTCATAGACATCCTTTCACATTGTCTAATGCTTCTGTCAATTGTCCTTTTGCCTTAGTTCATAGTAATGTATGGGGTCCCTTTACAGTAGATAATGCTCCATTTCATTTCTATGTCTTGTTTGTCGATGATTATAGTAGATTTACTTGGGTGTATCCTTTGAATTACAAGAGTGAGGTGTATGATAAATTGCTTGTATTCAAAGCATATATTGACACTCAATTTCAGACTTCTCTTAAAATACTTAGGACTGATTGTGGCACTGAATTTGTGAACAAAAGAGTTGATACTTTGCTGTCTTCTCATGGCATTGTTCATCAAAGTAGTTGTGCCTATACTCAGGCTCAAAATGGCATAGCTGAACGCAAACATAGACATATTATTGAAACTACCATCACATTACGTCATCACTCCTCTGTTCTAATTACTTTTTGGTTTGATGCTATTGCCACAGCCACATTTCTCATTAACAGAATGCCTTCTAGTATTTTACATCACAAGACTCCTTTTGAAATGTTGTTTCATATCATATCTGATTTTTCTCTTTTCAAAGTGTTTGGTTGTCAGTGCTTCCCTTGGTTAAAGCCTTATGCTCCTCACAAGCTGGCACCAAAATCCATGTCTTGTGTTTTCTTAGGATACCATCCTACTATTAAGGGTTATAGATGTCTTGAGCCTCTTTCTGGAAAAATCTACATTTCTAGGCATGTAATTTTTAATGAATCATGCTTTCCTTTCTCTCAGCAACAGTCCTCAGTTTCCTCTTCTTCATCTTCAGATTTGTCTGCTCTTACATCCTTTTTCTGGCCTTCTTCACTCAGTTCCTCATCTGTGCTTCCTGCTCAGTCTCCTTCTTCCTCTGTTTTATCTACTACTCCTTCTGAGCCCTCTTCAATTTCTAAGCCTTCTTCTTCTCTTCCTGCACCTACTTCTCCTCCTCTTCCTCAGCCTATTCCTATTTCCTCTATTACTATTGATTTGCCTTCTCCTTCTCTTCCTTCCTCTGTATCTAACATACATCCCATGATTACTAGATCTAAACATAAACTTCCTCAGTGTTTTTCTGCTAAAGTTTCTCTTCTTGAAACTGAACCGACATCTGTTCAAGCTGCTCTTCAATCTCCTGTGTGGTTTCAAGCCATAAAGGAGGAATATCAAGCTCTTCAACAGCAAGGCACTTGGGACGTTGTTAATCTTCCTTCTTATAAAATTGCCATTGGGTGCAAATGGGTTTTTCGCATTAAAAGAGATTCAAATGGTACCATTGCTCGTTGTAAAGCTAGATTGGTGGCCAAGGGATTTTTGCAACAAGAGGGAATTGATTTTCATGAGACTTTTAGTCCCGTGGCTAAACAACCCACCGTTCGAATCTTCTTAAGTGTTGCTCTTCAATCTCAATGGTCTATCAAACAACTTGATATTTCAAATGCATTTCTTCATGGTACTCTTCAAGAAGTCTATATGCTGCAGCCTCCAGGGTTTGAATAGCCTTCTTCTCATGTTTGCAAACTCAAGAAGGCCTTGTATGGTCTCAAGCAAGCTCCTAGGGCTTGGTACTCCACTTTTTCTGCTTTCTTGCTTTCTCAAGGATTCACAAACAGTCTGTCTGATGCCTCTCTTTTTATTAGAAAAACTTCTACTAGTCTCACTCTGCTATTGGTGTATGTTGATGACATCTTGCTAACTAGTAATGATTCTGCTTTCATTGCTCTGCTTCTTCAGCACATGCACAAGGCATTTTCCATGAAAGACCTTGGTTCTTTGTCTTATTTTCTGGGCATTTCAGTCCAGTCAGCTAAGCATAGTTACTTCTTATCTCAAGCCAAATATGCTGCTGCATTATTGCACAAAGCAGGAATGGCAGACTGCAAACCATGTTCTTCTCCTATGGTTGTTAAAGCTGTGTGTTCTGCAGTTGATTCTCTGCCCTTTGCTCAGCCCTCACTATATAGAGGTTTAGTTGGTGGACTGCAATATTTGACTATCACCAAACCTGATCTCTCCTATGCTGTTAATCAAGCTTGTCAGTTTATGCATCTTCCTACCAATGCTCATTTTCAAGCTGTTAAGAGGCTCCTTAGATATGTAAAAGGGACTCTGAATCATGGTCTCTCTTTCACACCAAGTCCTTTTGATCTTTCTTCCTTCTCTGACTCTAACTAGGGCAGTGATAGTCTTGATCAAAAATCAACCTCTGGCTATTGTGCATATCTTGGCTCAAACTTGATTTCATGGTCAGCTAAAAAGCAAGCAACTGTTTCTAGATCATCCACTGAAGCTGAGTATAGAGCCTTAGCTCATGCCACAGCTGAGCTCACTTGAATTCAACAATTACTTAAGGACTTCTGTGTTTCATCTTCTACTATTCTTGTAATCTGGTGTGATAGTTTATCTGCCATGGCCTTAGCCTCCAACCCTGTTTTCCATTCTAGGTCCAAACATATCGAAATCGATTGTCATTTTATTCGGGAAAAAGTGGTTGCCAAACAGATTGAACTTAGGTATGTTCTTACCATGGATCAGGTAGCTGATATTTTCACTAAGCCTCTTTCTCCTTCTAGATTTCATTACCTTCGTGACAAGTTGTTAGTGTTTCCTTTCCCTATCAGCTTGGAGGGGGCTGAAGAAGTATCATCAGTATCATCATCTTCTCACTACACCTAGCTTTCATCACCATCTCATGGATAGCTGTCTTTGTCTGTTAGAGCTGCACAATCACAGATCTGTAAGCCTAGTATTCTGAGGACATGCTACAATGGAATTAGTTGTGGTGGTTAGCAAGTTTGTTATGAGTTAGTTAGTTTGTTTAGAGTTAATTTTAGATTAGATATTTTGTATAGTTTAGATACAATATATAAACAAGTGTAAGCTACAGATTTGATATAATGAAAATATGAGTTCAAAGAATCTCAATATACGTTATTTAATCAAACAAAAGCGAAAAGCTAGTTGTTTTATTTTTATTTATTTAGTTATTTATTTATTTATTGGCACTGGGATATCCAGATTAAAACTCAACTAATCCCTAGGGTGCACAGACCCTTGATAAGAAGTTTCTCGCAAGTGCACCACCATTAATTCAAAGATTTTCCCCCAATGTAATGGGCCCAAAGATTTATTAGCATTCAATGAGGTTTTGAGGGATGGCCCCAAGACCAAGACCCAAGGCCCAAGGCCTCGCCACCAGATCAACCTCTTGGGGTTGAAAAGCTAGCAAAATTTTAAGAGCACCGTTATAAAATCAAATTTATGGAAACTGTTCAAATTTTCTCAACCAGAAAAATTAAAATTCCATATTGCTATTTTTTAGCCAAGAATAATATATTAACTATAACCAAATCTCAGAAATAAAAGTGTGCTATTCGCTTATTCATGCAGACTGCCCACTTATTTGATTCCTTTAAATATCAAAACTAACAGAATCATATAAACTCTTGAAACAAAAAATAATTTCTGCAAAAACAAACTGTTCTTTATTATCTACTCATTCTTGTCTTCATAATGAAGATCCAGTGATCCAACTACTTTATGAAAAAAGAATTGCCGTATTTTATATTTTTCAGCAAGGAAGCCAAATCTTACTACAATCAGCACAAAGGACATAGAGTTTAAACTACTGAACAAAATCATTCTAAAATATGTATTATAAGTGGGGCCTTGCAAGAATTGACCTTAGAATTGAACCAAGTTCTATTGTAGCAGAGGAATAGCCACCTACCCTCATATAACAATAACATCTGCATGATAACTCTCCGTAGAATACGATGCAAGAACCTACTTCATATAGTAAATGCCAAAAGCAAACCACAACAACAGAGAATATTAGAGCCTTGGGTTTAAAAACAGAGAATCCCTAGGGAACAACGCTGGTCTTGAACCCATGCAAGAAGGTAACTACACTAGCAAGAATCCTCTACACCAAACTCGTCTTGAATTCTACGAGGATGTGTTCTCATGCAATCTTTTCTCCCTAGGTTACTCCCACAATCACATAGACCCAAACAATCAAACAATGATATGCTGCTCAGTATAAACCCTTTAAAAATCATCCAAAAGTTTCAACAAACTCGAATTGACCTGAAATCACGTACACCAGCTCAAACACTCCCGCAAACATATCAGAGAAGAGAAGAAGAAAATGGCCACTGTTGCAGCTGAAATGATGCTTCGGTGTGTCTTTGATGGAAGCTTGTCAATGCATGATGTGGAGATTGAGAGGAGGCCATACCATCGCAACTGCACCTGTGCAATGCACAACTCCAAAGGTGCATGCTCCACTGCCAGCTTTGAGCACAGGAGTATTTCATTCCCAAAAAAAGAATTACGGAATGAATGTGCATTGTCCATGACAGCTTCCAAGTTCTCTTCCCAATCTTCTTTTCTCAGTGACTCATTAGTTAGGAGTAGAGCAGATACAGATCATCAGGCTTTGAGTATATGATAGAAATCCTGAGGTAAGATTTGAAATTGAGAAGCCAGTTTATTATTTGTTACTCAATTTCGAGTAATCCAGTCATCCTTCAGATTACAAAAGTTGTGTAGAGGATTGAGTGCATCTCTTTCATCCATCTTCCTTTATGTACATTCTAGTAAGTTCTATGTAAATACCATGTCCTAGTTCCGTTGTCTTTGATAATGCTGCAAAACAACCAGGCTACTGGATTCTTTATGCTACATGTTCTTAATTTTTATAGGTCAATTTGTTCACAATAGAGTGAAACTTTATAAATTTTGCAGAAGCAAAAAGCAAAGACATGAGTCTCGAGTCTATATTAAAAACTACCGACAACATGACATTACAAGAAATTGCACTTTTGCCGGCCAAAAATTTAGTTGGTAAAAGTTCATTTTTAGTTGGCAAAAATTTGCTACGACTAAATTTTTTTGGTCGCTAATGGAGGGTGAAAAAAAGTAATTAGCAACTAAAAATTTTAGTTAAGAAAAAGTTTTATGTGCCAACTGTAATTTTGGTCGCTAAATATATATTTGCCGCAACTAAACCATTTTGTAGCTAAAACACTTTGGCCGCTAATAGTGATATTTTCCTCACTAAATATGTTTGTCACTAATTGTACCATTCCCTGACCAAACATATTAGTTGCCAAAAGTAACATTCCATGACCAAACCTGTTAGTCGTCAAAAGTAATGTTTGCACGACTAAAACTTTAGTAGGCAATAGACCTATTCGCGACCAAACTTTTTGGTTGCCATAATTAATAATTTTACTAACTAATTATTTAGTTATTTAGTTGCCAAATGTATCCTTTCGTCTACCAACATTTTGGTCGCCAAATTTGAATGGTGATACACCAACTAACAATTTAAGTCGGCAAAAGTATCGCGACCAAACTTTTTGGTTGCCATAATTAATAATTTTACCGACTAATTATTTAGTTATTTAGTCACCAAATGTATCCTTTCGCCTACCAATATTTTGGTCACCAAATTTGAATGGTGATACACCAACTAATAATTTTAGTCGGCAAAAGTATTACTTATCTTTCTCTACTAATCACTTGGTCATGAAAAGAGGAAAAACAAAACTAATTTTTGATCGCCCATTTAATTATTTTTGTTTATCAAAATATCAAAATTTTGTAGAAGCAAAAAAAATCCTCATCAACTTTTCAATTTTCTTTGCAATCTTACTTGGAATTTTGCAGACAAAAAGTAGACTGGGATCCACTCAAAACCACCTGTACCAAGGCATATCTCCTCCCTTTTGATAGCAAGGTTCTCCTCCAATAGAGAAAATAAAAATGGAAAAGAATCAAAGAAAGAAAGAACATACATCCATCTAATATAATATTTTGTTTTTTTAATTATATCATTATATATTTGTCATGACTATCCTCCTCTTTGAAATACATTCCTCGACCTCCTCACATCAAAACACACATTTCATTACACTTCCTCAAATTCAGAAATTGCCCCTAGTTTTCTATTTTTCTAAAAACTTGATACGACACATTTTGTTTTCAAATAATAATGTTTGAACTGTAAAATTGTCCTTGCAAAATTAAGAGTAAGGTCTCATCTCTTTTTTGGTTACCTTTTTATTGGAGACATAAATTTCGTCATTTTATTTTATTTTATTGGTGCATTTGGAAATAAATTATGCCAAGTTCAAAGTCAAAGTCAAACTTGTTTCCATGGTAGGAATTGGTAACAAGTGAACGCTTTGTAACAGGGACACTTGCATTTCATGGGTGAAATGACTAGCATTCCACTCTGAACCATGTTGACATTACCTGCATAACATACTTCGTAAAATTATTGTTCTACTTCTTAAATATATGTTAATGAGTAGGATGATTCTATTTACACCATTGTTTTATCTCATTACACTCGATCTTCTAATTACACCTTTCAAAGAAATTTTAAATGTGAAAAGTATTGTTTACACTCCCCATAATACCAAACATACCCTTATCCCAAACATTACTTCTCTTTACACCACCTCTCTTTCTCTCTCCTCTCATCCCTCTTTTTCACTCTTTCCCTCTCTTTTCCATCTTTTTCATTCGGCTCTAGCCGACCAAATGGACCAAAATTGGCGAAAATAGTTACATTCAACCTTAGTTGTTCGGTAACCTTAGTTGTCCAATCAACATTAAGATGTTCGGCAACCAGAGGCCAAACAATCTTGGTTTGTTCTGTGAACTAGAGCAGAACGAAATTTGACTCCATTTTTGTTTCAAATAGCAACATAAAATATATAAAATGACACCAACATCTTATATAGAATATATTTACAGTTATCATGTATGTTTCAACTTTGATTTTTCTAAATTTTTACTTATTGTTATTTATGTATTTTTCTTTTTCATGATCTTATGGTGGAGGTGTTGGGAGATACAGAAGGGTTAAGAGAGTGAGAGAAGGACAAGGAGGCAATGGTTGGTGGAGGAGAAAGGGGTGGTGGCTAGGTGGCAGTTGGTGGTGGAGAAGAAGGGTGGTGGTTGAAAAGGAAAAGAAACGGTATGGATCGTGGGTGTAAAAGGAAATTTTATTAACATTTTTTAGAAATTTTTTTTAGTCCTTATATGTAATTTTACAAAGGTAAAAAATTGCAATAAGAAACAACTTAGAATTAGGGTTGTAATAAGCTCGACCTTATTACTCGACCTTAAAATATTAAATGTAAAATCAGGCATCAAATACAATACAACAATTCCTATGCATTGACATCATTAACTCACTTGTTAAATGAAACCATCTCCAAGTCCACTTCATGTTTTGGTGGAACCAAAGGGGTCCCATTCCTACAGATCAGATTGTCTTTGTTCACTAAATCAACTAATTCTATTCATGCAGACTGTCTAGATTGCACCTTACATATCCCTTATGCACGTCTATGAAGAAGGGGTCTAAAACACTGCTTGCATTAAACACTCAATAAAGTAATCCAACTAAATTCCCCATCAAGAAAAATCAACAAATAACCCAATAAAAAATTATGGAACAATTGAGAAAGTGTAGTACACCAATTGGAGTTTTGAGAAAATGCATTCAAACAAAAAGGCAATGATGAAGGGGAGAGAGATGTTGAAAAGTTAAGTAACCCAATTTTTTTGCAGGCAGAAATATTAAGGGATAAATAGCAATTTAATATTTTAAAGAAATACTACCTCATCTGTTGGATTGAAGAACCACTTTATTTCACTCAGCTCAGTAAGTTAGAAGTTTGTCAAGACAATAAATTTGATCACTACAAATTGGGTGAGAACCAGTGAAAGGAAAGCGACACTCCAAGTTATGAGAGAAAAAACGAGTGGCAATCAAATAAAATAAAGCATAGAAAAATTGACAATTCACAGAACATGTTGAGTGAAATCAAATTCAAGGTACAATTTGCAATTGCTCAATGAAGTGTAAACAAATGAAAGACAGAAAGGCCAAGGTAACAGAGTAAATGTCAACATTATATTTAAGGCACCAATTTCGAACAAATTACCTTAATTTAAACTTCAAAGATGCTAATAATGTTTGTATGCTTTCGAATTTGCACATTATAACATATCATCATTGGAAATATATTTGTAATAACCCGACCCTCGCACATGATTTTTGTTCTATTTCTAGCCCCCGAATGGTACTCTTAAATGTTTAGTGAAAAAGTCCATGAAAAAGTTTGATGAAGTAAGTGAAATTCATGTTTATAGATGCCTATCTGTTCCTTAAGAAAACTATCTGTTTCCACTAAAACATTAAATTAGAAATTTGAAAGTCTTAACAGTTTAATTACCTGAAATTGATAAGATATTCGTGATCAGTATAATTTTTCAGTAATATTAAGCATGTTCGTGAAATTTTAATTTTGGAATGATTAAACGATTCATTTTGGTCTTATTAGCTCTAATAGAGATATATATGTTGATCTTGAGCTTAAGGCCATAAACTTAGTTCAAAAAAAAAAAACAAATCCATTGGGAGAGAAGAAGGAAAGTGAGAGACAAGGAAGAATTGAGACAGATTAAGGTCTAAGGTAAGTTTAATTCCATAGTTCGATTCTCTTCTTTAATTTAAAGTTGAAATACCTTGATGTTGCATGATCTAGTGTTGTTATGAAGTTTTGGGAGTGCAAAAGATGAATAATGGATAGGGTGGCCTCATTTCTTGTCTAATTTGAACCATCTAGGAAGAGATATATTGATATCTTCTTTATTCTCAAGGTTGTAATTATTCTTATGAGCATAAGTTTGTTTATCTATGTTATGTGTGCATGTGAAGATAGGAAAGTCAAGAAATAGAAGTGTGTTTTGAATTTCAATTCATGGGTAATCAATTGTCACGCCCCAAAACCGCCCCTAAAAGTTTTGGACATGACCACTTCAGAAATAGACAAAAACCAAAATACGTAACGCATGGGGCCTGAACGGAAGCACCTGATAACCAAAAATTCTATTCCATTGAGCTATTACTATTATGCCAGGATCACAACATCATATCAAATAAATAATATACAGGAGGCATACATACACATACATCAACTCAGCCCATAATTGGGCGTATGACAAAACATATTAACCAAAGCTAATAAAGGCATAAACCCCAAAAATCTAATAACACTTTACAAAATGCACGGGCTTGATTAGTGCTGGACACCGAGGTTGACAAGAGGGAGACGAATCTTAAGGATTAGGATTGGCCTCTCGATTGATTACCTACAGAGACAGACAAAAATACAGAATGAGTGAAACTCAGTGAATAATAGTACTTAAATAATGCAAGGTTTAACTTGAATAATAAGGCATAAAACTGTAGAGGCATATGATTGATTCCATTCCATAATTATTCCAAGACAACCATGGATCCAGTTTCCTTAACAGAGTGGTTTTAAGCCCAGTAGGTACAGAAGATACCGAACGGCCATAGGCCCAAAAATAACAGGACAACCATCAGCCCACAATATATACAGAACAACCTTTCGGCCTAGAACAACCTTTTGGCCCATAATATATATATCTTGAAACGACTTTTCGGCCCGAATATATATATATATATCTGAAACGACCTTTGACCCGAGCGACCTTCGCCCAAATATATATATATACAGAACAGCCTTTCGGCTAGAAACGACACATGGCCAGAATATATATATATACAAAATAGCCTTTCGGCCTAGAAATACCCGTGTATGGACTCAAGAGGTGGCTCCCACCAAAGTGTAGCACTTTGTTCCATACCAGAAATCAATAAGTTTTAAAACCAACAATTCATATCATGCCAAGTCACAAACGGAATGAATTAATCGAACAGAATACATAATCAGAATAAATAAATAGAACAGAACAATCCCAAATTCATACGAATCTCATCACACCATAGTGTACCCAAATCATCTCATGGTTTATTACAAATAGACATAATCGTCTCATGTACATCAGAACATTAATAACATTCCTTGATAAGGACGGAATTTACCTCATACCAGTCAAGATTCATCATTAACAAAACAGAACGATTCGGAATACACGAGCATCATTACTTCTCTTGTTCCCTATAACCCAATGCAGTTACTATACAGATAACAGAACATTAATAATGCCGTTAACAATAAGCAATCCCAATTACATTCATCTATGATAGGCAAACACCCATGTTGTAAGACTATAGGAATTTCTAATAGGGTACTCGGGATATTATGTTCTCATTCAGAATATCATTTCCATGAACTCTTTCAGTTAGCTGATTCCACTATCTTAATGGTCCATATACATTTATTATGCAACATCATAAGTAACTTATAATCCGGAACCGCAATCGGAACACAGAATTAAGCCAACTCTTTCAATGTTCACATAGGGTTACACTAACTCTCAATCCACATACGTGTTAACATTTGCCACGGAGAACGGAATATTAATAACAATGATTATTAACGAATAATAATACACATGTGGAGTACTATTACTCACAGTGGTAGGTCTTTGATAGTAGTGGAACGATGTCCTCATCTTGACCTACAAACATAATGCACATAGCAGATTATGATAATAAAACCAATCTCTTTTTATTCCTTACTCAATAGCTATGGTGGTTCTAGACTCATTAGTCCTCCATAGGTTATCATAAAATAGGAGGAATCGATAGGAGAAAGGTTCAGATGAAGAAACGGTACAAACTCGAAAAACAGAAAGTGCATAGTCATCACTAATTTGGGCATAACTATTTATGTACTTATAATTTGGGAGTGAGACCACCACCATTGGAAACTAGACTTCTGGGGCTTGATTTTAGGCTCAAGAATCACTTAAAACGGAGTCCGGATGCAAAAGATATGCTTGTTCAAATTTACCCAGTGTATACTGAAATAGGGGTGGTTGCTCGTGCAGCCACTCCCTCCGCACGAGCGGCCATGGACAGTATGCAAAACCAGATTTCTCCCTCTTCTCCGCACGTGCGGCCATGGCCTCCTTGCGTCAAGCTTTCCCCATTTGGCGTCAGAAAATCATACAAAACTCCAAGTTTTGGTGAGCAACAAGGTTCAAAGTAGATCCTTTGATTACCAAAATATAGTTCAAATTCATGTTTTTAGAAGATACAAATACACAATAATCTAAAGCTTTACTTCACAACTCAATTTGGGTTATCAAAGCTTTAAACTCATAACCACCAACTAATTCCCTTATCCTTGCTCATTCTTACATATGTATTCACATAGGTATCTATTTCTATATTTGGGTTAACATGACAAATCAAAGAGCAAGATGTAAATTCTTACTAGATGGCCCAAGTTAGATCAAAATAATCAAATGAAAGGATGATCTTCAATTATTCATCACAACACAAACAAGATTTTCCTTACAACTCTAGGGCGTATAATCATCAAGAAATTCTTACTCTAAATAGAGGAAGATGGTTGAATTAGGGGAATAAACTTACCTTAAGCTTCAATTTCTCCAAAATCCCTTCAATTTTATCTTAATCCACCTCCTTGATGAACTTCCCCTTTTTTTCCTTCTTCCTTTCTTCTCTTAGCCTCTCCATGAGATATTGTCAAAATGATTCCTCAAAGTTAAGTGTTTAAAGGAGCAAGAATACTTATATATATTCATATAAGGTGAATAGGACAAAATTTAATCGTTTAATCATCCCAAAATTGAAATTTCGTAAACATACTTAATATTACTTAAAAATTATGCTGATCACAGATATATAATCAATTTCTGATAATTAAGCCATTAAGGCTTCCAATTTATACTTCAAACATTCTACATGTAACAGATACTTTTCTTGTTCAACAGATAGACATCTTTAGACATGCGATTTACTTACTGAACCGTAATTCCACATGAAAGTTTACAATAAGCATATAAATATACAGAATAAGGGATTTGAAAGTATACCAGAATCATAGACAAGGGTCGGGTTATTACATCAATGGAGTGGTGTTCATAAGTTAATGCAAAATGATGTATGTAAAACCTTGAATTACATGTTCTTTGAACCTTAAATTGGCCATAAAAAGCTCTAAATTAAGCCCCTAACATGTGTACCAAGAGTTAAGAAAGTGTAGAAATTCGGACTGGAGAGGTGCAGAATCGCCGCACGTGTGGGAGTAATGGCCTCACGTCACGGGAATAATCGCCGCCGCGTCTTGAGGGCATTTTACCCATATCTGGAAGAAGGTTGCCACTGCGTCGGGGCTCATAACAACGCGGCCCATCTTTGAAAAAGTTGGATCGCTCCGTTTTGCGTGTAGGGCCCTCTAATATTGTCGAAATGTGTATTTGATGTAATTTTAATATGTATTAATTCATCCGAAATGAAGCGAAATGAAGCAAAATGAAATGTAATTTGAAATGAACTAAAGTGTGAGTTTTCAATGTGTGCAGGGCACACTACGGGTGGATCAGGCACGTCATCCTAACACTGTGAGTAGTAGTACCTATGTAAATGTTATGCAACTATGTTAATGTTTCAAGACGTGTAAGGCAACTATGTGATATTATATAAAGGTTATGTAAATAAGTTAATGTTCCAAGGCATGCAAGGCAACTACGTGGTTATGCAAGTATGTTAATGTTTAAAGCATGTAAAGAAAAACAAGTTTCAAGGGCATAATGCCATATGTTTCAAGGGCTTAATGCCACAAGTATCACGGGCGTGATGCTATAAATGTCAAGGGCCATAGAGCCAGTATGTTTACAAGGGCTTCATGCCACTTTCCAAGGGCCATAGTGCCACCAAGTTTCAAGGGCCATAGTGCCAACATGTACAAGGGCTTTGCGCCACCATTTTCAAGGGCTTATAGCCACCAAGTTCATTTACAAGCGTAGGCCTAAGGCCATTATGTATGTATCGCAGAATCAGACTAATGTATTGCTATATCATCTGTTCAAGTTAACTAATGTTTTATTTATGTATTACTATTCACTGAGCTCGGCTCACTCTCAGTTTCGTCTGTTTCTGTAGGTCTACCTCCAGGTGAGCAATCCTAGCTCCAGATACCGCTTCCTTCGGACAACCTTTACGTGTCCAAGCACTATACCAAGCCATTCATTTTTGGTGAAACTGTATTGATGATAGGGGCAGTTTTGAGTGCCATTTAAGGTTGTCATGCATAACTTTGATGTTGTTTTTTTGTATAAACCCAATCATGGGGCTGGGCCTGTAAATGTAATGTATGCGTATGTAATCGATGTTCAGGGATTTAGTTTTAAACTTTACTTGCTTTTGATGAAGTATAGGATGTATGAGATCCTGACATATTAGAAATAGCTCAATGGAGTATGTTGCGTATATTTTATGTTGTGTTTTATGCTTCCGATAAGGCCCCATCGGCTTGTTCTCCAGGTTACATGTCGATTCTGAATAGATCATGCCCAAACTTTTAGGGGAGTTTGAGGTGTGACAATATCAATTTCAAAAGTCAACTTTACTGATGAAAAAAGCACTCAAAAGCTTATGATGTGGATTTCACAAAAAGGAAATGACAAACTTCTAGATAATTTGTTGTACAGAAATAAAAGTCATCACACTAAGTTCACTAATTGAGAAGAGGTACTGCAAGGCAACTGCCATTGAATAACACAATTCAAAATATTCTCAAGGATTTATATCCTAGAAGAAAGAAGACATAAGGGCCTTGGTATGATTATAATACTACAAAGCAGTGAATAGCAGACACGTAACACAAAGTTTGAATGAACAAAAGAAAGCATTATCTACCTAAATGTTGAAAGGATTTGCAGAGCAACAGCTACTGAATAAGCCAAATTAGAACAATCAACTCATGGATTATATACAGGAAACTACATATGGTGCCATGTTGTAATCATAATAAATCACAGAAAAACTATTCTTTAATTAAAAAGACAGAAGAAAAAAAATGCTATTTTAATAAATAAAAAAAAGCTGCCTGGTCTGGGGTAGCAAAATTTTAGAACCCTCGTATAAATCAAATTTGTTCAAATTATTTAAATTTTCTCAAAAACAAAAGTTAAAAGTTTATTGCTATTTTTTAGACAAGAATAATATATTCACTACAACCAAATCTCATAAATAAAAAGGAAGCAATGTATGTAACTAAGGCTGTGTGATATTTGCATTTTTTTTTATTTTATTTTTTGATCGGCAAAGAAGATCTTTATTGATGAAAGCATGCAAAACAGATACAGAACATCAATAAAGAGGAGCTTGAAACTAAATGAAGCTCCAAGCTCCAGTTGGTGAGAAACCAACAAAGAAAACAAGAAAAGCATAACAGATCAGCAACCAAGAAATGAAGGAATAGGCAGCCACAGCAGCATAGTCAACCCAAACAACCCAGCAAAAGCTAACTCAAATTCTTTCTTAGTCCTCTCTTTTCCTCCAAATTGAAGTAACCTCACGTTATCAAGTTGGGTTGCATACTTAGCACCAAAACTAGAATTTGGAGTCTCTGACAACACAATGTCTACAATGATCACCTTCACATTCTTTGGCAATGCTTTATAGCAATTCTTCAAAATTGTCAAGCACTGTTCATTACTCCAATTATGGAGTATATTCTAATTATTCAATTAGACCAGAGCTGAATCTGCAAACTCTGAATCAACCTCCTCTGAACCAGCCACCTCTGCAAATTTTGAGTGCATACCAAGAATGCAGATGGACACTCCTCTGTCTGACAACTGGATCAAAACAGAATTGAAACTTAATAATATACCAGAATTCAGGACTGCCCAATTGAGAGCATAACAAAGCATAGACCTAGCCAACTCTGTCAACTGAATCAAACAGAATTGAGACTTGAAAATACAATCCAGACCAAAGACCCAGCCATAGCCAACTGGACCATTTGATCACCAGCTCAAAACAGACTTCAGAATTCATTAATACAATCCAGACCTTGAATCAGGACCAGCACAGAAACAAAGCAGACCAAGGTTCAGGACAAACCAGCCACAAAAACCAGATCATCATTCCATCTCTATAGACCAGCAATTCAGCACTGAATTACACACAGAGATACACTTGATTCAAGTTATAGATAACATCTTGCACCAAATAGTTAAACCCCTTCAAAGATGAAGAAACCCACAACGCAACTCTAGCCTTTATCAGGTCTTCCAATGCATTCCAATCCGGTTGTACCTTATTAAATAAACAATCATTTCTGCTTTTCCACACAGACCACATAACTGTTAGTGGTATTATCTTCCATATTGCTTGCAACTTTTTCATCATTTTTATACCTGACCACAACAGAAGTAATCCCTCCACTGATCCAGGGATAACCCACTTATAATTCCACCAGTTCACTAGCTTGGCCAACAATTTCCAAATAATAGGATAGTGCAGAAAAACATGATTTACAGACTCCACCCCAGATCTGCAGAACACACAGAGAGCAGAGGCATTTGGGCTCAACACTCCAATTCTTTGCAAAAATTCAGAACATTTAATCCTTCCTCTCCACGCTAGCCAACTCAAGAATTGAACTTTGGGAGGGGCTGAATTGTTCCAAATGCACCTAATAACTGTACAGTCTACCCCTTGACTTGCTTCCATCCACTTCCACATTGATGCCACAGTGAACTCTTCAGATGGGTGAGCTAGCCAAGCACAAGAATCTACCACCCCTTCATTGAGCCTAGGCGCACTCTGGACAAAAAAGATAAATTCTTGTGACAAAAAATAACAATAATAATAATTCGGCAAAAACAAACTGCCCTTTGTTTATCTGCTCATTCTTGTGTTCATACATAAAGATCCAGTGATACAACTTTCACTTTGTGAAAAAAGATTTGAGGCATATTATATTTTTCAGCATTAGACAAATCTTACTACAGTGGCACTATAACAAATAAGAGTTTTAGAGATCAAATGTTTTGATCTTTAAAAGTGAAAATTTTGTTACAAAAAATATTTATGGACCAATTTCTATTGTCATGAGAATAGTCATTAAAAGGTCATCCCGAAAAGTCCAAAATTAGGCTTTTAGGACAAAAATTTGAAAATGCCACCAATAAATAGACTTTCAGGAATAAAATAATTTGGTCTCAAAATGGTTTATTTTTTGAGACAAAAATTTTGGTCCAAAAAATGATAATAATTCATCACTAATGTCTAATTTTTGTTGCTAAAAATACAATAAGGACACTTTTCGCAACAAAATTATTCAGTCCCTAAAAAATAATTTTGTCCATAAATTTTAGTCTTTAAAACTTTTTTTTTTGTAGTGTGGACACATCGGACATAAAGTTTAAACTACTAAACCAAATTATTCTAAAATATGTATTATAATTTTTTTTTTTTTGATTCTTGAAATGGATATGCAGATAAGCTACTCCAATATATCCGCCAGGGAGTATTGTCCCTTAACACTTACAACATATCTGTAGGGAACCCCACCGCACCTACGTCGGGGCTGAAACTTAGGCCCCCGTGTGCTCCAGGCTAAGGAGTATGTTTAATCCCAATAAAGGGCCATGGAGACTTGAACCCAAGCCTTGAGCGAGGGATTCGAAGGTCTTATCCACTGAGCCAATCCCCTGTTGGTAAAATATGTATTATAAATGGAGCTTGCAAGAACAGACATTACACTTGAACCCAGTTGTATTGTGGCATATGAACAGCCACCTACCCTCGCCTGACAATAAGATCTACATGATAACTCTCCGGAGCATACGATGCAAAAACCTACTAATGCCAAAGCCAAACCACAAGAAGCCAAGCAAAGCCACTAACTTTCTTGAATTTGTAAGACTCTCTCTCTCTCTCTCCATATATATATGAGAAAAGTTAGATCCTCAGAGTCGACAACAGAATTCCCTTGGAAACAAGGCTGATTTTGAATCCATAGAAGAAGGTTAGTACACTTGCAAGAATCCTCCAGTCTAAGATTGTCTTGAATTCCACGAGGAAGCTCTCACGCAACCTTTTCTCCCTTGGTTATTCCCACAATCACATAGGCCCCAACCATCAAACAATGATTATCTGCTCTATATAAACCCTTTAAAAACCATCCAAAAGTTTCAACACACTTAAATTAACCTGAAGTCACATAAACCAAGCTCAAACACTCCCACATATTAGAGATTTTCGTAAAAGAGAGGAGGATAGAAGAACAGAATCGCCACTGTAGCAGCTGAAATGATGCTTTGGTGTATCTTTGATGGAAGCTTGTCAACGCATGATCTGGAGATTATGAGAGGAGGCCATACCATCGCAACTGCACCTTTGCAATGCACAAGTCCAAAGGTGCATGCTCTACTGCTTCCTTTGAACACACGAGCATTTCATTCCCAAAAAAAGAATTATGGAATGAATGTTCCTTGTCCATGTCAGCTTCCAAGTTCTCTTCCCAATCTTCTTTTCTCAGTGATTCCTCATTTAGGACTAGCGAAGATACAGACCATGAGGCGTTGAGTAGATGACAGCAAAATCCCAAGGTAACATTAGAAATTGAGAAGCCACTACTACAAAATTATAAATAGATCATATTTTTTTATGTATAATATATATTATTTAATTATACGTTTTAAGTTTTGTTAAAGTATGATATTTGGGATCGTTTTTAATCACACATTTTGAGTGTCATTAAAAGATAATTTCATCTCACGTTTTGCGTGTGATAATAAATATTTAAATCATATCTTTTAGTGTGATTAAAAATATTTAGATCACATCTTTTAAGTGTGATTAATAATTAATAAAAAAATATAATAATAAACATTTAGATCACAAATTTTAAGTATGATTAATATCTAATAAAACTTGTGATTAATAATGAGATAAGATTGCACGTTATATGCATTTCTCATCACATTTAATGCATGTGATAAAAAAAGGGTTCAACATATTTGAAGAATAATCAATATTATTTTTATAAGCGCATTTGAAGAATGTAATATACACTATATATTATCTTTTGAATCACAACAACATATTGAATGGAACAACGTCATATATTTCATAAATAAAAGTCGAATGTTTAAAAGTATGTAGAAAAAAAATTAATAAAAAGTTTATGTGTACGTAGTAGAATTGAAGTCAGTTCTTTACAAATCTACTAGTTGGCTGAGAAAACAAAACAAGATGGCCAAGTAGAAGACATGAGGGGGGAAAAAAATCTTTATAAATGCATACAACCTATTGATTGCACAAATGAACTTCGGTATGCCATTCTCTAGCATTGGAAATGATCACCCATCTGATGCTACCTACAAATTTCGAGTACTCCTGAAAAATTAAGCAAACTAGTCAGTTCCATAATAAGTCTAGGAAGACAAAAATCGATTTTAGAAATAGGTCACACTAATAAATTTTGTTATATTTTGTCAATTCATGTGTATTCTGTGTTCATATATGTGTCTGATTTATGTGTTCATAGCAGAATTGATCCATAAACTAGTAGATTTTCATTATAATTAACAATGAAATTGGATTGCAAGAAACTCACTTTGTTTGGAATAAAAGCAATCTTTTTCAAGGAAACTACTAAACCTATTCAAATAGCATTGGTTTTCATGGAAGAAAAAGAATGTTCATGGAATCAGATGGAGAACCCATCTCTGTTTTGAACCTTTAATGAATGTTTTCTCTTAAAATAAATCAAATGCTCATTAAAATCATCAAAAGGGTATGCATAAACAGACACGTGCAATAAACACCTTCACCAGATATGTATAGTTGGTAAGTTCAAGCGTACCACATACTTGCTAAAAAAAAAAAAAACCAAACATTTGAGCCTCTACAAACTAAAGCCAGATACATTGTAACGCCCTGAAATAATTACAAAAATTTAACTCCAAACAATTAATACAAGGTGACATAATTGAAATGATAAGCTTTCATTAATCAGAATTAATATTCAAAAGGTGATAAGGAATGAAAGCTAAATAAATATTCATATACCCTAAAGGCTTACATCTTTCCAAGCTAAGGCTTGGGTATATAAAAAATGAGTCGTAAGCTTAATACAAATAAAACCCTAGGCTTGTACAAAAGTCAAATACAAGATAAACAAAACTAAGCTTTCAGCTCCACAATCCTCCCAAGCTATGTCATTGGTGGAGACATATCATCAGCACTTGAAATGATTTTTCCAAGTAGGGTGAGCTAAAACCCAGTAGAAACAATCTAGCAAAATATATAAATCTTAACAAAGATATAAGTATGATATGCATATCCAATGCCCATGATAAAATCATTTATAACTTTTTTCACAAAACCATGTCATGTCGGACTTTATATCTCAATTCATTTTATCTCAACTTATAAGCTATTCACCATTTTCTTTAGACAACCAAACTGAGGGTACAACTCAGTGGATCTCTAACCAACATAGCCATTATACAAATACTTTCATTTTGCTATTTTAGGGATATTTCATCCGCGGGAACCGGCACTTATGTATACGTGTGGTTTTTGAGACTTTCCCCTTGGACTCACAGGCCAACTTAATACAATGGAGTCCATCCCCATTCTTCTCCCAAAGATGGAGTACATCTCTTTTCTTCTCCTAAACATCATACATTCACAATATAGGGATTCTGGTTTAGACTTGATCCACCTTGCATTCTGGACTCAGGTTTCATGATTCTGTATTACTGTTCTTGCCTTTTTTCCCTTATTCCTCATTGAAATTGAGTATTGGAGTGCTTTGGTTGTGTTTGAAACATGTTAGTTACTAATTGGTTCAAATTGTTGTTGTCCAGATTTTGACCTCTTCGCTCAAGAGAGGCTTTTTGTGCTCGAGCGAGCTTTGTGAACACCCAATACTTTTGTAGGCCTGTAGAAATACTGGGAGGGTAGTATTCCTTGCTCGAGCGAGACTTCTTGTGCTCAAGTGACAGTCTTTTGTCTGTAAAACTTCTGAGAGTGTGCATTCTGCGCTTGAGCGAGGCTTCTTGCGCTCAAGTGGAATAACTTATTGTGTCTGGTCGCTCCAGCGACAACTCTTGCGCTCGAGCGAGTTGCACGTATATCAGTTCGCAGTAGCACATTTTTTACATCACTTTTTCATATATTTTTTCCCTCAAACCCCTAGATCGGGACCCTCTCTCTCTCTAAAACCTACATTCTCTCTACATTTTCACCTAGATCTAGTGGTTTGTCTACCCTACTTTCTTTGATAGAAAGGTAGAGTGTCTCAAGGGTTACATTTCGATCCGAATAGAGTAGTGTTTAAGCATCTTTGAAGTTTCCTTCTTACTTTGCTCGACTTCTAGCTTTTAGGTAAGGACTTTCCACACTCTCCTATAATTTTTAACTTAGTTATTTGTTGATTGTGTAAATAACGTTGGAATTTGGAGGATTTTAGACAAACCTAGGCTTTTGGTTTAAAATTAAAAGAGAGATTTTCAAATGAAGGGATTGAAAATGGGTATTGGGTATAGATATGAGGATGTGTTGTGTTAAATTTGTTGATTTTGACACATGGGTTGGATTTGGGAGAGAATGTAATTTTTGCGCTAAAATGTTTCAAATAATTATTTTGTATAAATAATGAAATTGGTAGTGAGAATATGAAATTAAATGGATGGTTATATAAATGATAGGGTTAGATGTGAATTATCTCTCACCTATGGAAATTTAGATAATTTTCTGTTTTGGAGATTGTACATCTGTTTAGAAATATCTGTTTTGGGCTATCGGTAGAGGATTGCTATGATTGTTGTAGAAATTGAATGAGGATTAGGTGAATTAAAACTAATCTTTTCTCGGTTGTCATTGAATATGACTGTGTTTTTAATACATTGTATATGTATAATGCTTGGGATGAGAAAGGGGATGTACTATGTGTTTGGGAGAAGAAAGGGGATGGACTCCATTGAATTAAGTTTGCCTGTGTGTTTAGGGTGAAAGCCACGAAAACCATGCGTATACATGGGTGCCAATTTTTGCTGACAAAATTTTCGTAAAATGAAAAATTGAAGTGTTTGTGTAATGGTTGTATTGACTAGAGAACCATTAAGTTGTAGCCTCAGTTAGATTGTATAGATAAGAATGAATTTGACTCCTGGGTTGAGGTAAGATGAATTGACTTGAATGGATTGAGATATAAAACTTCGCCTATTATGACCTTGGAGAGTATGAATGATTTTATCATTGGCATCGTACATGCACATTATACTAATATTTTTTGTTAAGATTCATATATTATGCTAGATTGTTTTTATTGGACTTTGGCTCACCCTACTTGGGAAAAATCATTTTCAGGTGCTGGTGATATGCCTCCACCAAGAACTTAGGTTAGGAGGATTGTGGAGCTGAAGGCTCACTGTTGTTTATTTTGTAATTAGTTTTGTACAAGACTAGGGCTTTATTTGTACTGAGCTTATGACTTATTTTGTTGTAACCAAGCATGGTCTTGGAAAGATGTAAGCTTTTAGGGCATATAAATATCTATTTGGCTTCCTTCCTTTATTCTGTCTTGTAACACATGCTGTAGATTCAGGTTGAACAATTTATGAATGTATATCGCATGTGTCACATTTTGTACATTAACTCTGATGAATGAAAGCTTCGCACTTTATCTATATCACTTTGTACTAGTATTTGGAGTTGGAATATTATGATTATTTTGAGGGCGTTACAACTTGGTATCTGAGTGTACCGGGTTTGAATACTTTGGGTACGTGGAAAGTGGTTAGTACCACAATGGGTTTGTCTCGTTTAATAGAGGCTTTAATGTGTGTGAAGCGTTGATATGATAACATGCTTATGTGATTATATGGGTATGAGGTTTAATTCTAAAGATGCTGATTGGGTCTATGGGTTCCTAGAAGTCCTATTAGAAGAGCACTTGATCACTGCTATTTCTAATTGGAACTCTAGCAACGCTGCATGACAGTCATTATATAGGAAGGAAATTCATATGTGTTTATGTGATTTTGTGCTTATGTAGAGTGAATTACAGTTGTCCATCGTGTTAAGACACGAGTGAGTTAGCTTCGGTACATTTGTAAATGTGCTAATCTCTTTTGCTACCTTTATTAGGATGTCAAGATGTGGACGTGGTGGTGGTAGGCGTGGTAGGCCTCGAAGGCATGAGGTGCCTTTACCGAATAAGGTTCCAGCATAGGAAGAAGAGATTGGTCAGGCCAATGTGGCCAAACTAGTTGGTTAACATGCCATGGATGCCTTAGCCAGCGAAATGGCCAGAGCATTGCAGGAATCCATGGACATTCTCAAGGCTGAGAATCAAGTCCAGGCCCAAGCAGCTGAGGTAGGGCCATCTTTCTTGAAGCGGGAGTTCTTCTGATCGAATCCAGATGAGTTTTTGGGTGATCCCAAGGAGCCACTAAAGGCGGATGAGTGGCTAGAGCAAATAGTGAAAACGTTCGAGATGCTTGGCATCGAGGATGACCAGCTGAGAGTGACCTTGGCATCCTTCTAGCTGAAGGGTGATGCGGATCAGTGGTGGAAGTATGCTTGTAGACACATTGGGGTGACTTGGGAGTCTTATGTCAACTCCTTCCAGGACAAGTTTTTGCCTTCCACTATTAGGGAGAAGTTGAGGGATTAGTTTTCCAAGCTGGTACAGTTGAACACTTTGGGGCCAAGTTTGAGGCTACATTCACTAGCCTCTCTAGGTTTGCACCAGAGTTAGTGGTGACGAAGGAACGCCATTGTTTGGAGTTTGAGAAGAGGTTGAGGACTGGGCTCATGTTTAAAGCAGTTGGGTCAATGATTAGAGATTACGGACGCCTTGTGGTGGCGGTGGCTCATCTTGAGACCATGATGCAGATGGAGGAGGAAAGGATAAGGGGCTCCAAGAGGAGTCAGGATATTCAGGGAGACAGTAAGAGGCAGAGGAGTTCTAACCCACAATTGTCCTAGGGAGCTCAGTCGAGGTCCACTTTTCTAGTACTGAGTTTAGGCTCTAGGAGAGGTGGTTAGGGAGATTTCACTTGTTACAAGTGTAGCCAGTTAGGCCATAAGTCTCTAGCTTGCCCGCAGAGAGGAGGAGGGCAACAGTTTGCATCGTCTTTGGCTCGTTCTCAAAGCCAGAGTCAAGGAAGAAAGTAGCAACTCACTTGCTATTAGTGTGGGCAAATGGGGCGCATGAAGATATTTTTCCCTTAGTTGGGTGGCACACTAGGTGTGTCCGGTTCTAGGCAGACATAGAGCCACTAGCTGGCACAGTCAGCACAGGCCTCGAGGACCAATCAGAGAGCCTCTTTGGCTCAGTCAGTGCATCAGGCTTATGGTCCAAGGGGTGACCAGGTTGACCAGAGACGTTTAGGGCGTGTGTATGTTGTTACCACACCAGAACTTGTACCAACTTCTTCAGTAGTGAGAGGTACTTTATTCTTTTGCAATTCAGTTGCTAATGTGTTGATTGATACGGGTGCATCCCATTCATTTATCTTGTCTTCATTTGCATTGATTTTGGGGTTAGAATTGGCTCAATTAGCATCTCCTATCTGTGTAGAGTTGCCTATTAGTGGTGAGACTGTTTTGAAACAGGGGTGTCGGGGTTGTGACATAGAGGTTGCCGGTTACCAACTTCCTTTTGTATTTGTATTGATTGATATGTCTAGTTTTGACATTATTTTGGATATGGACTGGTGTCATCCTACCGGGCTGTTATAGATTGCTACCGCCAGAGGGTCACTGTATGTACCTTGAGCCGTGATTGCTTTTATTTCTCGAGGGACTGGGTTGATAGAGTCTTGTCACCGGTGTATGACTCACGTAGGTGGAGTGAGCTTAGTTGCCTTATTGCTAACTTCTTGAGTACTGAGTGTGATGAAACTCAAGTTGAGTTGCAAAGGGTAATTTGTGAATACCCAGATGTTTTTCCAGATGATCTTACCAGTTTACCACCTCATCGAGAGATCGAGTTCTCTATTGATTTAGTGCCTGGCATGGCACCGATTTCTATGGCACCATATAGATTTGCACCTACTGAGTTGAGTGAGTTGAAGATTTAACTCCAAGAATTGTAAGATAAGGGTATTATCCGCCCCAGTACTTCTCCTTGAGGAGCACCGGCTCTCTTCGCCAAAAAGAAACATGGTGCGTTGTGACTTTGTATAGATTACCAGAAGTTGAACCGGGTGACTGTTAAGAACAAGTACCCAATGCCTCATATTGATGATTTGTTTGATCAGTTGAAGGGGTCTTGTTGCTTTTCTAAGATAGACTTGAGATCAGGTTATTAGTAGTTGAGAGTGAAGGAGGAGGATATTCGGAAAACGGCATTCTGTACGCAGTATGGCCATTATGAGTTTCTAGTGATGCCCTTTGGGTTAACCAATGCATCAGTTGTGTTTATGGATTTGATGAACCGGATCTTCCGTGAGTTCCTAGACCGTGTTGTGGTCGTCTTTGTAGACGACAATTTGATTTACTCACCCTCTGAGGAGGAGCACAAGGAACACTAGCCGGTAGTACTTGAGTTACTTTGAGCCTATAAACTGTGTATGCTAAGTTTGGAAAATGTGAATTATGGTTGAAAGATGTTAAGTTCTTAGGCCATGTGGTATCATTGGAAGGGGTGACTGTGGATTCATCCAAGATAGAGGTAGTGCAAGATTGGGAACACCTAAGAATGCTTTTGAAATCCATAGTTTCTTGGGATTGGCCGGGTACTATCGTAGATTTGTGAAGGATTTCTCTAGGCTAGCCTCACCATTGACTATACTGACAAGGAAAGGGATCAAGTTTGTGTGGAGTGAGACCTATGATAAGTCATTTCAAGAGCTTAAGGTTAGACTTACCATTGCTCCAATATTGATTATTCCGGAGAGGGTTTTGGGCTATTTGGTATATTGTGATGCCTCGTGGGAAGGTTTGGGTTATGTATTGATGCAAGAGGAGAAGGTAGTAGCCTATGGCTTGCGGCAGTTTAAAACACATGAGAGGAACTACCCTACTCATGACCTAGAGTTAGCGGTAGTGATTTTTGCCTTAAAGATTTGGAGGCATTATTTGTATGGTAAGAAGTTTGAACTGTTTTCTAATGATAAGAGTCTGAAATACCT
The DNA here is from genome assembly GCA_025200525.1 of Camellia lanceoleosa. Lineage (NCBI taxonomy): Eukaryota > Viridiplantae > Streptophyta > Magnoliopsida > Ericales > Theaceae > Camellia > Camellia lanceoleosa. The sequence goes on along the minus strand of CM045759.1, from coordinate 176,383,558 downwards.
GTTTACACTGAAAAACTTAAATTTGAGGCAGAGGATGTGGATGGAGTTCATAGAAGATTATGATTTTGAGTTGCATTATCATCCAGGAAAGGCCAATGTTGTGGTTGATGCCTTGAGTAAGAAATCTATTAGCAGTGTAGCTTGTATTGCCATCCAAGAATGGGAGATGCTAGGTACCGTTAGGGAATTCGACTTGCATCTTGCTGAGTTTATTGAGTCTGCAGCCTTGTTTTCAGTAGTTGCACAACCTACACTTGTGAACCGAGTGATAAAAGCACAGAGGGGTGACCCTGAGGTAGAATCCCTCCAGGAGAAGATCTTCATTGGAAGGTAGAAAGAGGCTTGAACGTGTACTCCGACTGGAGTGTTAGATACCTTGGCCGTTTCTTTGTGCCGGAGTCTTACCGATAGGAGGTACACCGAGTGTTTCACCATTCACGCCTTACGGTGCATCTGGAAGGTACAAAAATGTATCACGACCTTTGTTGCCAGTTTTGGTGGAGGCAAATAAAGAAGGATGTGGCTGTGTTTGTGTTGAGGTGTCTTACTTGCCAACAAGTGAAGGCCAAACATCAGAGGCTAGCGGGTTTGTTACAACCCTTGCGTATAGTCAAGTGGAAGTGGGAGCACGTCATGATGGATTTTTTTGTGGGCCTTCCGAGGACTTAATGGGGTAGTGATGCCATTTGAGTGGTAGTTGACTAGTTGACCAAGTCAGCACACTTTATACCTATGTGTGTGAGTGACTTGGTAGATTATCTTGCTGACCTTTATATTAAGGACACAGTGAGGTTGCACGAGGTCCTTGTGACGATTGCTTCGAATAGAGATCCGCGTTTCACGGCTCAGTTGTGGCAGAGCCTACAGAGTGCCTTAGGCACATGACTGACCTTTAGCACTGCATGTCATCCTTAGACTGACGGGCAGTCAGAGCGCAATATTCATATTTTAGAGGATATGCTTCAGGGTTGTGTCATTGACTTTAAGGGTTCATGGGAAAGACACTTGCCCTCAGTGGAGTTTGCCTATAACAATAGTTTCCAGTTGAGTATTGGCATGACACCGTTTGAGGCCTTGTATGGCCAACCGTGTACATGCCCTGTGTGTTGGGCAGAAGTGGGTGATGCACCTATGTTGGGTCCAGAGTTGGTCTGGGAAACGACGAAGAAAGTTGTACTTATTTGTAAAAGGTTGGTTACAGCCTAGAGTCGCCAGAAAAGTTATGCCGACCGTATGAGGAGACCTTTGTCTTTTGAGATGGTAGACGACGTCTTCTTGAAGAAGTCATGTAAGAGGGGTTTGATGAGATTTGGACAGAGTTAGAAGTTGTCCCCTCGATTCATTGGGCCTTTTGAGATCCTTGAGCGGATTGGAGAGGTAGTTTATCGTTTGGCTTTACCGCCACAGCTTTCTGGGCTCACGATGTGTTTCATGTTAGCATGCTTCGGAAATATTGGCAGGATTCATTGCATGTGCTGGATTGGACCGACTTAGAGGTAGATGAGGATGCCTTGTATGAGGAGAGACCGGTGAGAGTCTTGGATACTCGGGACCAAGTCTTGTGAGGCAAGACAATTCCCTTGGTCAAAGTATTATGGAAACATCACGGGGTTGAGGAACAACTTGGGAACGTAAGTTGGAAGTCCATGAGCAGTACCCGGACTTATTTGTTGATGTTTGAGCATGTATTGTAGTTTTTATTATGTAAATGGAATATGGAAACATTGTATATGTTTTGAAGAAATGTATTTGGTATTTTCAATGTTGGAATTTGTGTATCGAGTTGATGAGAGTAGTTGATCGGAGAATGGGTCACGGAATCGGAATTGGAATTGAATAAATTATCATTATTGTGCATGGTTTCAACATAGTTTTAAAACTTGATTTGAAATTTCGAGGACGAAATTCCTTAAAGAGGGAGATTATAGCGATTCAGGTTTAGACCCGACCCACCTTGCATTCTGGACTCAGGTTTCATGATTCTGTATTATTGTTCTTGCCTTTTTTCCCTTATTCCTCATTGAAATTGAGTATTAGAGTGCTTTGGTTGTGTTTAGAACAAGTTGGTTACTAATTGGTTCAAATTGTTGTTGTCCAGATTTTGGCCTCTTCGGTTAAGCGAAGCTTCTTGTGCTCGAGCGAGCTTCGTGAACTTCCAGTACTTTTGCAAGCCTACAGAGATACTTGCAGAGCAGTGTTCTTCGCTCGATCGAGACTTCTTGTACTCGAGTGACGGTCTTCTGTCTGTAAAACTTCTGAGAGTGTGCATTCTGTGCTTGAGCGAGGCTTCTTATGCTCGAGTGAAACAACTTATTGTGTCTGGTCGCTCGAGCAATAACTCTTGTGCTCGAGCAAGCTGCGCGTATATCAATTCACAGTAGCACCTTTTCACATCACTTTTTTATATCATTTTCCCTCAAAACCCTAGATCAAGACCCTAGATCGGGACCCTCTATCTCTAAAACCTACATTCTCTCTACATTTTCACCTAGATCTAGTGTTTTCTCTACCCTACTCTCTTTGATAAAAAGGTAGAGTGTCTCAAGGGCTACATTTTTATCCAAATAGAGTTGTGTTTGAGCACTTTTGGAGTTTCCTCCTTGCTTTGCTTGACTTCTAGCTTTGAGGTAGGGACTTTGTACACTCTTCTATGATTTTAACTTAGTTATTTGCTGATTGTGTAAATAACGCTAGAATTTGGAGGATTTTAGACAAACCTATGGTTTTGGTTTAAAATCAAAAGAGGGATTTTCAAATAAAGGTATTGAAAATGGGTATTGGGTATAGATATGAGGATGTGTTGTGTTAAATTTGTTGATTTTGACACATGGGTTGGATTTGGGAGAGAATGGAATTTTTGTCCTAAAATGTTTCAAATAATTATTTTGTATAAATAATGAAATTAGTAGTGAGAATATAAAATTAAATGAATGTTTATATAAATGGTGGAGTTGGATGTGAATTATCTCTCACCTATGGAAATTTGGATAATTTATTTGTTTTGGAGATTGTATATCTATTTAGAAATATTTGTTATGGGCTATCGATGGAGGATAACTATGATTGTTGTAGAAATTGCATGAGGATTAGGTAAATTGAAACTAATCTTTTCTCGGTTGTCATTGAATATGACTGTATTTTTAATACATTGTATATGTATGATGTTTGGAGGGAGAAAGAGGATGTTCTCCATGTTTGGGAGAAGAAAGGGGATGGACTCCATTGAATTAAGTTTGCTTGTGTGTCCATGGTGAAGTCCCGAAAACCGTTCATATACATAGGAACTGATTCCCCTGGATAAAATTTCCATAAAACAAAAAATTGAAGTATTTGTGTAATAGTTGTATTGGCTAGAGAACCATTGAGTTGTAGCCTCAGTTGGGTTGTATGGATAACAATGAATTTGACTCGTGGGTTGAGGTGAGATGAATTGACTTGAATGGATTGAGATATAAAACTTGGCCTATTATGACCTTGGAGAATATGAATGATTTTATCATTTGGCATCGTACATGCACATTATACTAACATTATTTGTTAAGATTTATATATTGTGTTAAATTGTTTTTATTAGGCTTTGGGTCACCCTACTTGGGAAAAACCATTTTCAGGTGCTAGTGATATGCCTCCGCCAAGGACTTAGCTTGGGAGGATTGTAGAGCTGAAGGCTCACTTTTGTTTATTTTGTAATTACTTTTGTACAAGACTAGGGATTTATTTGTACTGAGCTTATGACTTATTTTGTTGTAACCAAGCACAGTCTTGGAAAGATGTAAGCCTTTAGGGCATATAAATATTTGTTTGGCTTCCATCCTTTATTCGTCTTGTAACACATGATGTAGATTCAGGATGAACGATTTATGAATGTATATCGCATGTGTCACATTTTGTACATTAACTTTGATGAATGAAAGCTTCGTAGTTTATCTATTTCACTTTGTACTAGTGTTTGGAGTTGGAATATTATGATTATTTTGATAGCGTTACATACAATGTATGAAAGACATAGTCATATTCAACGACCAGAGATAAGAGATTAGTTTCAATTCCCCAAATCCTCATGCAATTTCTGCAACCCTCATAGCTATTCTCCATCGATATCTCAAAACATATATTTCTAAACAGATATATAATCCTCAAGACAGCTAAATTACCCAAATTTCGATAGCTGAGAGATAACACATATCCAACTCCACCATTTATATAAACATTCATCCAATTTCATATTCCTAATACCAATTTCATTTATTTATACAAAATAACTATCTAAGACATTTTAGGGCAAAACTCCATTTTCTTCCAAAATTCACCATGGTATCAAAATCAATATATTTATCACAACACCACCCTTGGCAACTCAACTCGGATTGCATCACACTCCCCATTCAAGAAGTTGGCAAGAAGGCAACTAAGTTTACTCCGCCCACGCAGATCATACACTGGTGATAAGACTCTGTCAACCTGGTCCCCCCAAAAAAATAAAAGCAATCACCGCTCAAGGTACATATAGTAACCCTCTGACGGTAGCAATCTATGATAGCCCGATATGATGACAACCAGTCCATACTCAAAAATAACATCAAAACTAGATATGTCAATCAACACAAATGCGAAAGAAAGTTGGCGACCGGCAACCTCTATGTCACAAACTCGACGCCTTTGTTTCAAAACAATCTCACCACCAATAGGTGACTCTACACAGAGAGGAGATGCTATCTGAGCCAACTCTAATCCCAAAATCGATGCAAATGCAGACAAGATAAATGAATACGATGCACCCGTATAAACCAACACATTAGCAACTGAATTGCAAAACAAGAAGGTATCTTTCACTACTGAAGGAGCTGGTACAAGATCTGGTGTGGTAACAACATATACACGCCCTGTAGGTCTCTACTCAACCTGCTTACCCTTTGGAGCATAAGCCTAATGCACTGACTAAGCCAAAGAGGCTCCCTGATTGGTCCTCGAGGCCTGTGCTGACTGTGCCGGCTGGTGGCTCTGCGTCTACCTCGAACCAGAAGCACCAGGTATACCACCTAACTAAGGTCAAAACCTCTTCATGTGCCCCACTTACCCACACTAATAACTAGTGAGCAACTAGCCTCTCCCTAGACTTTGGCTCTAAGAACGAGCCGAAGACGATGCAGACCATTGCCCTCCTCCTCTCTGCGGACATGCTAGAGATTTGTGGCCTAACTGACCACATTTGAAACAAGTGACTTCTTCCTGACCACCTCTCCTAGAACCCGAACTCAATACTGGAAAAGTGGACCACGACTGAGCTCCCTAGGAGTGCTATGGGTTAGAAGCTCTCTTCTTTTTACTATCACCCTAAATATCCTGACTCCTCCTAGAGTCCCTCATCATATTCTCCTCCATCTGCATTACGGTCTCCAGATGAGCTGCTGCCTCCATACGGCGTCTATAGTCTATAATCATTGACCTGGCCACATTGAACATGAGCCCGGTCCTCAATCTCTTCTCGAATCCTAAACAACGGTGCTCCTCAGTCGCCACGAGTTTCGGTGCAAACCTCAACAAGCTAGTAAATATGGCTTCAAACTCGGCCACCGGAGTGTTCAACTGCACAAGCTTGGAGAACTGATCTCTTAACTTCTCCATAACAGTGAGAGACAAAAACTTATCCTGGAAGGTGCTGACAAAAGCCTCCTGAGTCACACCAATACGCCCTCACACATACTTCCACCACTAATCTGTATCTCCCTTTAGTTGGAAGGATGCCAAGGTCACTCTCAGCTAGTCGTCCTCGATGCCAAGCATCTCAAACGTCTTCACTATCTGTTATAGCCACTCATCCGCCTTCAGTGGCTCTTTGGGATCACCCAAAAACTTGTCCGGATTTGATCAAAAAAACTCCCTCTTCAGGAATGATGGCCCTGCCTCAGTTACTTGGGCTTGGACTTGATTATCAGCTCTGAGAATGTCCATAGACTTTCGTAATGCTCTGGCCATTTCGTCGGCTAAGGCGCCCATGGCCTATTGACCCACTGGTTCGGCCACATTGGACTGACCAACCCCTTTTTCTTGCTTCGAAATATCATTCGGTAAAGGCACCTCATGCCTCCTAGGCCTACCACGCCTACCACCACCACGTCCACGTCCTGACATCCTAATGAAGGTAACACAAGAGATTAGCATATTTACAAATGTGCGGAAACTAACTCACTCGCGTCCTAATGCGATGGACAACAATAATTCACTCCATATAAGCATGTTGTCACATAAACACATACGAATTTCATTTATGGATAATGATCGTCCCGCGGCGTTACTTTACTAGAGTTCCAATTAAAAATAGCAGTGATCAAGTGTTTTTCTAATAGGACTTCTAGAAACCCGTAGATTTAATCAACATCCTAGAAACTAAATCCCATACACATATAACCACATAAGCATGTTATCATGTAAGCACATCGTACATACTAAAGTCTCTATCAAGCGAGACAAACCCATTGTGGCAATAACCACTTCCCATGTACCCAAAGTATTCAAACTCGGTACGCTCTGATATCAAGTTGTAATGTCTCGAAATAATTGCAAAAATCCAACTACAAACAACTAATACAAGGTGACATAATTGAAATGATAAGTTTTCATTAATCATAATTAATATACAAAAGGTGATAAGGAATGAAAGCTAAACAAATGTTCATATGCCCTAAAGGCTTACATCTTTCCAAGCCAAGGCTTGGGTATATAAAAAATGAGTCATAATCTCAATAAAAATAAAGCCCTAGGCTTGTACAAAAGTCAAATACAAGATAAACAAAACTGAGCCTTCAGCTCCTGTAGACACCCCATTTTTTACGGCCCTTCAAGACTTGGATGTTCTTGCAGGTACATCAGATGACGAGTGTGATTGCTCGCCGAGTGCTCAAAGTCCTCAGCGGAAAGCCACATATTTGAGCCTTTCAAACCCTACATCCATTTTTTCTCATTTTTGGACCATGTCTTGGTCTCTCCTCCTTGCAGTCTTTGGTGGCCTGCTGGCCATCTATGAGGGCTACCGGCCAGAGCTTCTGGCCTGCCGGCCATTGATGTGCCTTGCCGGCCATCAATGATGCCTTGTCGGCCATCACGGATGGCCGGCCGGCCACCAGTGTTTTCTGCAGATATTTGCCAGCTGTTTACACAGATGCTTACATCTGTCCACACGTGGAGCGCTAGATCTCCTTGTATAGAATTCATGTTTTCTATATATAGGGAGGCCCCCTCTCATGTTTTGAGGTTGGAAGATTTAAAACTCAAAAATTCTCTCTCTCTCTCTCTCTCTCTCTCTCTCTCTCTCACTACACTATCTCTCTCTTGAAATTTTGTGCTTAGTTGTTAGCTATACTCTACTTTTATATATCAATCCTTAATCCAAAGTGATCACCTTTGAACTGAGGTCCCTTGAAGTCTTTATTAAGCTCTTGAAGGTGGTTTTAGCTTGCATTTGTGCCTAAAGTGGTGCTTGGCTTCAAGAGCATGGTGATCCAGTGCATCAGTGGCCGGCAGGCCACCATCCATGGCCGGCAGTGCACTATTGATGGCCGGCAAGCCACCTTCTTGGCCGACAGATGGGCAACAGCATTTATCCATGGCCGGCTAGCCACTGATGTAAACTTCCGTAGATTTTGGTAAGGTGGAGCAAAAAGGTTCTGGAAATGTTCAACTTTGGAAACAGAGGCTTTCAGCATAGCGAAGGCCTTTTCAGGTGGAAACCGAGCATGTGCTTCTTCTACTTCTTGAGGCAGAGTAGTGGCAGCATAGTGTCATGACCCGAACCCGGCCCTATGGGTTAAGAACATAACCGGCCAGTAATCAAGGGATTACCTACGGCCTCAAACCAAACCAGACATAAACTCATCAGAGTAAAGGGGCCAAACAGAAGCAAAATTTAAAACTTTTGTCCGTAGAGCTGTGCTTACATGGCACATCATAACAGTCCACATATATATACCTGTTAATAACTCACATCAAAGAGATAATAACACAAAGCTCTCTACATACAGGATCATTGAGTTTAAGTCAGTCAAACCCAAGATTTATATACAAAGGTAATCTGATGTTTTCGCCAACATAACAAAACTATATCAAAGGAACAAAAGAGGCGAAGACAAGTCTCGTGGGTGAGACGTTTGGGCTGACTCTCCAAAACCTTGACTGTTTCTTACATATTTCATCGAGGCTGGGATTGGATGTCCCTTGGCTCACCTACATAGACATGAATGAGCGTAAGCGAAAGCCCAGTGAATAATATCAAATAAGAAAGGTACATGAACAATCTTTGAAACAGTTACATCAGACGGCCTTGGGTCCAATTCATGTTTCTATTTAATGTTTCAATCGACTAAAGTTCTAGACGTATCAAATGGCCTCTGGCCCAATTAACTCATACCCGATCGCCTTTGGCCCATTCATTCATGTCTAACGGCCTTTTGGCCCAAAAGTTCGTATCCGACGGCCTTTGGCCCAATCGTTCAGATCCAACGGCCTTCGGCCCAATTGTTCATACCAAACTATCATTCATGTTAGATAGCCTTCGGCCCAACCATTCATATGTCAGACTATCATTCATGTTAGACGGCCTTTGGCCCAATCATTCATATGTTCGACTATCATTTGTGTCAGACTATCATTCATGTTAGACGGCCTTTGGCCCAATCATTCATATGTCCGACTATCATTCATGTCAGACTATCATTCATTCATGTCGTACGGCCTCTGGTCCATTCATTCGTGTCATACGAGTATTTGTGCCCGTGTAACAAATAACATACTTCAAATATCTTTACTAAGATATTACTCACAGTGTTCTGCTAGTGGATTCACCCTTGAGCTTGACCTTACACATTACATAACACATATGGGTCACAATCAATTCAACCCGTTCTTAATTCATACATCCCTCTTAGGCTTCTTTCTTATTTTTTTAATTCATTCATAATGCTCAATGCATGCCTAAGAGTACTTAAAAGTGAAAGAGAACGGAAAATGAAACACAGAACACCTTTATAAAATTACTGAAATAGGGGTCCCCGCTCGAGCGTGGGTTCCGCCGCTCGAGCGGACCCTCATGGTCTGCAAAAGTACTGGTTGCCTCATATTTACGCTCGAGTGTGAACTCGGATGCTCGAGCTGAAAGTCTCACTACATGGCTACCCGCTCGAGCGTTAATCTCCCCACTTGAGCGGACACCCATGTCCGCAAAACTTCTGGGAGCTCACATTTCACGCTCGAGCAGCGCTTTCCCCGCTCGAGCGGACATGCCAAATTCTGAGTTTTCCAGAACTGTTTTTGAGGCTCAAATTCAACATCCAAAGGCTTTAAAGCTCAAATTAAGGCACCAAAAATAGGGACACACATTACATTACATGAGAATATAAGAGTATGACACCAAATTGTTCAAAATCATCATTTCATTCACAAATAATTCCCATTTCTTTTGTATGATCAAAATCCATGCATTCAAACTTCATACCAAATTCATATCTCTACCAATTTCAACATGCATGTTAGTTTGTGACCCCAATTCATTTCAAATAGCACTAATGATGCTTATAACCATGAAACTCAACAAAACCATGCTTGCATGTATGCTTCAATGCTCAATCTTTCATAATTCACATATTACATGCTAGATCATGTAATTTCATAGGAATTCTCTACATGCATGCACACATGGACTTCAATCTCAACTTAATCAACTCAACTCATGATCTAACTCACTATTTAATCTTCAATTCACAAAATCACAACTAAAACTCATGAGTTAAGGGTTGATTACTCACCTAGGAGCTTTAATCTTCCAAACTTATGCTTAATTGTTGAGTTGGTCTTCAAATTATTCAAGCTTCAAGATCAAAACTTCAATTTCTTCACCCTCTCTCTCTCTAGCCGACCCTCTCTTACTCTAAGGTGTAAAATCTGATTTTTGAGCTCCAAACAACAAAATGAGAGTGTAATTGGCCCTTTTATATAAGCTCCTCTAATCACATTGTTTTAATACTAATTAATTGAGCACTATTTCATCAATTTAATCTATTTAATTTGATCCGAATCAATTTTCAATTAAATTTCACCGTAGGCTCTAAAAATTACACTAATCACAATGGCGTAGTCAATTTAGATTTCTGTGGCTGATAGGGCCTTCAATTTAAATTCCAAAGCAGAAAGTCAAACAGATTTTCCTACGGTGAACAGATAGAAATTCAAAACCACATATATTCATATAAATGGCACTCAAATTCATATCAAACACATAATCACATTCATAATAAAGATCAATTAGTATAATACTGAACAGGGTTATCACACATAGTTAGAAATGTTAATTGTTTAGTTTACTTGCGTTTGTATTGTAAATTAATTAGTTAGCTTACTAGTTAATTCTTTCAAGTGTTGTAATAATTAGTTAATTAGTTAAGCTTCTTATTTTGGTTTGTAATAATTAGCTTAATTAGATTAGCTTAATTAGCTTAGCCCTAATTAGTTGCTAGTTAGTTTCTATTTATTCATTCGAACTCTCATTCGTGAGAGAAAAATGTAATTATGTGTATGTCTTCCAACCCCATGTCTTTCTTCCTTTTACTTAATCGCTGTCGATGGTTAGATTAGGGACATGTTTCAATTAGCGTGCCTTATGCTTGTATCCATTCATTCACATTGCATGCACCAAGGCTCGGCGCATCATTCAAACTACATTGTTATCTTAATATCTTCTTTGAATACGTGTTTAACCGCATGTTATCAAATTGCTTCATATGCTATGCTTAGTAGCCGAGCCTATTAATTGCATTCTTCACATGTGCTGCCTTAGATGTTTGGCATAGTTAGGAATCATGCATATTTTCCTAACTAATGTTTCCTTAGCATGGAGTACTAGGTGAGTTTTAATGCTTTAGCATACTTGGATGAGTGTGAATGTTGCCATGTCTAGCATGCTTGCCATGAGGCTAAATGCTTACTTGAATAAACTGTTTGAATACCTGTGGATGAAGCCTTGTTACTTGAATTGGAACGATTCAATGAATGTATGTTTTAATGCCACTTTGTTGAGTGGAAAATCAGTTTTAAGCCCACTATGTTTAGTGGCAAATTCGCAAACTTTAAGCCCACTTGAGGTGGCAAACTCAAACCATTTTCGCAAAACAAACATGAATTGAATTGTTCCAAGTCTTATAATTTTAGTCTATATTTGCTTGTGCGTACCACATAGTAAAGCTAGTCTAATAATTAGAACAAGAGCACATAATGTTTATAAAAAATCATATCATGATTAGTAGAGGCCGATCTTTGATCGGGCGAGCGGGGGTGCTGAATTCATGACCTTCCCCTCTCGTACCTAAGTTCCCGAGCTGAGGCAACTTTGGTGATGACAGACATGTGGCCTTTGGCACGAGCCATGGGTTTCCTAAATTTTCCCAAAAATAAAATATTTAGGTGGCAACTCTGTATTTGGCAAAGCAATCCAATTTTGGCATTTTTGATTCTAAAATTGATTTTCCAAAAGATTTGCCGGATTTGGACTCTTTGGTGTTTATTAGTTTCACATTGCACTTGTGAGATTAGATTCAGAACTGCGGGAGTCTGAATTATAGGGCTTCTTTCTAGCTTCCGAAAGGGGCCGCGAAAATATCGAGCTACAGTTTCTGGTGACTCTATTAGGGAATTTAGAGAACTTGACTCGAAGTCATGATATGTTATTTTTATCTACACTTATGTGTTTCTTTGCATTTGCATTTGCATCGGTGTGCCTAAGTCATATTGTTTTCCATCTGCTATTCCTGAACGGTTTGCCGTAGGCTTGCTTGGAAAAGCTTGCCAAAAGGATAACCGATTGCGGGCTCTACCACGATGGGAACACAACCCTTGGATTTGGACTACCGCTGTACTGTTTGATCCTCCTTTTACTTCTCGGTGTTAGGTGTGAAAGGTATATTAGGTAGTCTTGCTGAGGTACCCTTTTTGACCAATCAGCCTAGTTGTATATTGAAAGCCATAGAGATTGTCCCAAACTAGGACATGTTGCTTACCTAAAATCAGGATTGTGTGAAACACTTTGCTTGAGTAGTGAACCCTAGTTCCTGACGAAACTAGGACAGGGTAACCCTACTCCATCATAGAGGTGTTTTGGCTCTCACTTAACTGGTATGTGCTTTTAGAGTGAAACTCTACAGGAATGTATGTATCAGTTGCAAGTTTTGGCATCAATTTTGGGGGTACAAATCAGTGTTGAGTGCAGTTCTACAGCTTATGATTGCAACTGTGTGTTGTTAGTATCTGAGCAGAGGTGCTGTGCAGTTTCTAATTTTTGTTTTCTTTCACTTTATTTCTTTTTGCAAGGTAGTTTTTCACAATTGCTTCGGACGATTCTGTTACCCCCCAAGCACTTTGGACTTGTGTAAGAAGACTTTAAAGATCTGGGGATCTTGTCAGGGGATAGCCAGTGTTTGTTTCACTCCTACCGGTCATTAGACGAAGGAGGGTCAGACATAATTCGCTTGTCCAGCAATCACCTTTTACTTTGCCTGCGATCAACCGGGCTCAGTCTTCTACTTCTACGCCAGTGAGAGAGTATTCGCTAGTTCTGATGGCTCAACATCCCCCAGTTAGCATGGAAGATATGCCTCGTTAGCTTCAGCAGACCATTGAGACTATGTAGCTAGATGTCGCCTGCCAAGCTGAGGTCACAGCTCACCAAGCGGAAATAATAAATAGGTTTCAGCAACAACAACCACAACCGATAGTAGCTTCTGCATCCCATGCACCTCCAGCAGTTATTCCTGCACCCGGAATCACTGTCAACGTCCAAAAGAATCTAGGCATTCCAGTAGATCCGATTCCACCTTAGACCCCCAAGGCACCAGTGTACCAGACTAAGGTGCCATTTGAATTTGAGGTTGACCCCACTGCATTGAAGGTCAATACGCTAGAAAAGCTCTTCAAGAGGGCACAGAACGTGAATTCAATCCCTGACATTGAGGATGGATACACAGATGCCGCAGTAACTCTGCTGGACATATTCAAGATGCCACACATAGACCGGTTTGACGGCTTCGGGGATCCCACGGTCCATTTGCATTTATTCTCTGATGTCCTACAACCAATGGGTCTTACTAGACTTCAGAAGCTGTTGCTTTTTGGCCGGACCCTGTTGGGTATAATGGCCATCTGGTATGCAAAGTTGGAAGACTCCGTGAAATGGAGCTGGGAGGAAATGGCCGACGCCTTTATCACGGAGTACTCCTACAATACTTAGATCGAGGTCACAACTCGAGATCTTGAAGCAACCCGCTAAGAGCCAAATGAGGGAGGCTTTTCAGACTTTGTGACTCGGTGGAGGGCTAAGTCCTCGAAGATGACTATCAAGCTATCCGAGAAGGATCAAATGATAATGGTGGTCCATAATCTGCAGGGAAGATTATTACAGAAGATGATAGTCTTGCCATTGTTTATATTTGCTGAGCTCCATGAAATAGGGGGTTTAGATCGAGGATGTGATGAAATAGGAGCAGATAGACAACAAGAAGGAACAGCCCAAGAAGCCCTTTATACACAATTCCAATGCAGTCACGACTAGTAACACTTTTGCGCGGCCTTCGAATGTGGGTATGGTCACCACCACACCCAAAACTGCCAATCTTTTCGCCAACACATCCAACACAACTCCACAAACCTCAACTAGCCAGGCTCGATCTCAAAGGGTCTTTACCCCGCTCTACATGCCCTTATCCAAAGCCGTAGGGGTCCTGATCAGAAAAGGGCATCTTAAGCCGTTAGAACAACGCCCACTACCTGATCCTCTCCCTCCTAAACACAACCTGGCCAAATACTGTGCTTTTTATCAGCATCATGGTCATGACACTGATCAATGCTATAGGCTGCGTCATGAGATTCAAGATTTCATCGACAATAAGGTGATAACGCCACCCCAAAAACCTAATGTCACTGCAAATCCTCTCCTACCAGATAATCAAGTCCTTCTACCCCGGCATATAAACCTCATCTACACACTGGCTGTCCCTTATGACCCCAGTATATATATCACCCTTTCCTACCTACCCAAACCGGCATTGTTCATCCCTAAGAGCACAGACTTGTGCATGATGAACACATTTACATTCCAACCCCAACCTGTGGTGGTGATGAAGGTAGAAGAAGAGGGGTTGGTCGAGGAGAGTACAAGTTCATTGCCCGAGGGCTCTGAGGACTTATCTAATGAAGAGGTGTACAACCTGTACTGCTATATTGTGTCAATCAAGCAAGCTAAACCAGAAGTGGTGTTGCCGGCTGGGATGGAGGTCAGTGTAGATCGAGAGGATGGCCCAATTCAGGGATTGGATGATCTGGCCGACCTAGAGCAGGACATAGACAATTTGCAGTTCTTTGATAAGCAAGATCAAAGGGACATGCATATTGATTGGTTTTATTTGAATAAGTTGACAGACAATTTTGGATGGCTAAGTGATGAATCCAATAGAGATGAGAGAACTGAATTGAAGCTGGAAGAACAGAAAGCGAGAACTGCTGCAATAGTTAGAATGGCCAAGCGAAAGGGTAAACTGTTGGAAAACACCGGAGTAGAACAATTGGCTCAGGAACTGGGCATTGTTAGTACTGTACATACAGAGTAAGAAGCTGCATTGAAGCACTTTGAGCAAGAAATGGGTGAAAATAACCAGAAAGATGGAAAAGCCCAACACCCTGCGGGGGAGATTTATGATGAGTAGGTCCGAACGGAGCCGAACAAATGCTTGTTGGCTGGTAGAGGAATCTGGTGGGATGACGACGACCTACACCTAGCTCATACCAATGAGGATTGGGGTGAAGACCTTCCTAACAACACTTGGTATATGGAAGAGGTCGACCATATGACAAGAAGTGGCCGATATTTCAAACCACTGCATTTGGACCAACTCGAGGCATCCGGGAAGGATAAAGAAGTAGAGAAACAAAAAGAAAAACTGTCAGAAGAATAAGCTGTGTTGAAGCAGTTGAAGAAGATTCAAGCTGATATATCTATCTGGGGTCTGCTTATGGCTTCACGAGTGCACGGACAGGATGTACTGTCGGCGATGGATAAAGCTAAGTTTTCCATCGATACCACCGATACCACCCTGGAACAACTGGTAGGATTAGTCTTCTCGGGAAGCGCTGCGCCGACCCTAACCTTCTCGAATAAGGAACTGCCACCGGAAGGCTCTGCACATAACAAGCCTCTATACATATCAGTAGAGTGTCGAGAAAAATAGGTGCCAGTGGTACTGGTTGACACTGGGTTAGCAATCAACATCTATCTAACTCGTATAGCATATGCCATCGGTCTGAAACCAACGAATTTTGTGTCCATAGCCTAGGTGATCCAGGCGTATGACAATGCCGGCTGAGAGGTAATGGGAACAACATAGATCAAAGTACAGGTCGGCCCAGCTTAATAGGACATTGAGTTCTATGTCCTCGATGTCCCGACCACTTTCAACTTGCTACTTGGGAAACCCTAGCTGCACCAAGTGAAAGTTGTCTCTTCCACCCTCCACCAAATGTTGAAGTACCCCCATGGGAAAGGGGTGGCCATAGTCTTCGGGAATTCATCAATACATCCTCCACCAGAAGTCACTACGCCTGTGCTGGAGATTGTGCATGGTGAAGAGGATGTTTTCCTTTCGGGGTTTACCTTGGCTAAGGCTTGGGTAGTGCAGAATCTCTTGGCTGTTGACGAGGGCTTATATGTCAGCACCCAATTTGTATACTTCATGAAGAAGATCCAACACATACCAGGAATGGGACTGGAAAGTAGCAGCTGGGAAGGCGTTACTGTATTGGCTGATGGGCCACATAACCCACATGCCTTTGGTCTTGGCTGTATGCCCACCAAAGAGGATTGGGTTACAAAGGGAAAAGAGGTGGCCGGCAGAGCCACAGCTAAGTAGACCAAGAAGCACTATGAGCTTGTGCACTGACCAATCCGGGTAACCTTGAATGGTCATTTTGTTTGGGAGGGTGAACAATTCCCATTCTGTGGTTTCCCCGAACCCTGGTTAAACTCTGAGAAGCAGCGGGTTCCTGGCTTTGAGATTTTCTTTGACTTGTAGTTGCAAGATAGTGATATAGAGGAACAGACTGAACTAACTGCTGAAACTATGAAGAGCATAAAAAGTGATTCCAGCAGCAACGAGCTTAAAGTATGAGCAGCACTGGTATGTCTCCTTTCGGATCCTCCGATCGACTCAGAGAGCTTGGGGGATAACATAACCGTTTCCATGATCGGGACCAACCGGGTGTGAACCCTTTTAGCAGCATCTTGGATGCATCTAACGCACCATCCCTCATTTGGAAGCTGTAGGAGGGCTACTTGTCTAGTAGTTTTGAGTCGGGTAGTGAGCCAGAATATGATTCTACAGAGTCTGTGGAGCCGGAATCAGATTCCTGTTCTTTTGAGTCTGGGTCCGGTGTTCCTAAGGTTGATAACTTGGATGCCAAGGTTTTGTCCAAGTCGTCCTTTTCTTTTTCCTTTGAGTCGGTTGTAATCGAGGAAATGGATGAGGTTGACCTTATGAATGAGAATGCCACTGTAGATTCTGAGTATTTCTCTATGCCTCTTGTTTATTGCATTGATCATGAGTTTCAAAATTTTGATGAAAACGATGAGGAAGGAATTCCTATGGTTTTGAAAAATTTGATTAATCGAGAGGATGAGAGGTTTGCAAACCCCTTGTTGATGAAATCATTGCTTTTAATGTGGGTATTGAGAATGATCCGTGTCTAGTCCAGATCGGGTCCACGCTGTCTTCGGAGGAGTGCAAGCGCTTAGTCGCTTTATTAAAAGATTTCAAAGATATTTTCGCATGGTCCTACAAAGATATGTCTGGAATCAATCCTGAGATTGTACATCATCGGATCCCTCTTGGCCCCGAGGCCCGACTCGTCAAACAGAAGCTGCGGAGAATATGCCCAGATTGGGCTTTGAAGATTAAGGAGGAGGTCACCAAGTAGATAGACGTAGGGTTCTTGCTAGTATCTGAGTATCCAACTTGGTTGGGCAACATTGTCCCAGTGTCGAACAAAAATGGAAGAATTCGGGTGTGTGTGGACTTCAGAGATCTGAACAGAGCCAGTTTGAAGGATGATTTTCCCTTCCCGTACATCGACAAGTTAGTGGACTTCACCACGGGCCATGCCTTGCTCTCCTTCATGGATGGATTTTTCGGGTATAACCAAATTCTGATGGCACTTGAAGACAGAGAGAAAACTGCCTTCACTATGCCATGGAGAACCTACTTCTACAGGGTGATGCCGTTTGGGCTAAAGAATGCCAGGGCTACCTATCAAAGGGCTGCAACCACAATTCTACATCGTATGATCCATAAAGAGGTTGAGGTGTATATGGACGACATGATTGTCAAGTCCAAGGAAAGAAAGGGCTACTACACTGCCTTGAAGAATTTGTTTCAACGGATTAGGGAATACAAATTGATGTTGAATCCGCATAAATGTACTTTCGGTGTAACAGTAGGGAAAATACTTGGTTACTTGATCACACAGAGGGGCATCGAGGGAGATCCTTCCAAAATCAAGGCCATCTTAGAAATGCCACCACCAAGGACTGAAAAGGAGGTACGAGGCTTTCTAGGTAAAGTACAATTCATAAGATGGTTTATTTCTAAATTAACCTTGACTTGTGAACCACTTTTTGGTCTCCTGAAGAAAGGAAAGAAGTTCCGATGGGATGATCGATGTTAGTTCACTTTGAGCAGATCAAGCAGTACCTTTAGAATCTGCCTGTGTTGTCGCCGCTAGAGCCGGGAAAGCCTTTGATTTTGTATCTGTTAGTAACGGACACAACGATAGGATGCATGCTTGCTTAGGAATCTGAGGATAGGGTGAAGAAAATGCTAGATTATGAGACCCATTACACTCCACTCGAGAAAGCCTGCCTAGCCTTTGTGTGGGCTACCAGGAAGTTGAGGCACTACTTGTTAGCTCACTCCGTAATTCTAGTTTCGAGATTAGATCCCATCAAATATCTCTTCGAGAAACCAGCGCTTACGAGTAGGGTAGCCTATTGGTTGGTTCTCCTTTTTGAATTTGATCTGAAGTATGTTACTCACAAGTCAGTCAAGGGGAGAGCAGTAGCGGAATTCTTGGCAGATCACCCAGTGGAAGGGGATGAAGCGGTAGAATACCTGTTCCCAGATGAAGCAATTTTGTAGGTCGAGGAAGAGATTTGGACAATGTACTTTGACAGAGCGTCTAATCAGTACGGTTATGGGATAGGGGTGTTGCTGATAGCACCCAACAATTTCCATAACCCTTAGCCTTCAAACTCCGGTTCAAGGTATCTAATAACGAAGCAGAATACGAGGCGTGCATCGCTGGTTTGGAAGCTACCCTGGAACTAAGGGAAAAAAGGTTAGATGTTATCGAGGATTCGAACCGAGTTGTGTCTCAAGCAAATGAAGATTGGAAGGTCAAAGTGGAAAAGATGAAGATCTATCACGAGACCTTGGACATTCTAATTCCTAGGTTTGAAAAGCTGACCTTCACGCACTTACTAAGAGAGAACAACAGGTTCACTAACGCCTTATCAACTCTATCTTCCATGATAGACTTCCCATTAGGAGTTCGGATGCGTTCGATCATCATTGAGCAGAGATATACATCGGCTTACGAGATTATCACTGTAATGGATGAAGTGCAAGATCAAAACCTATGGTTCTATGATATCTGGAACTTCTTGGAAAGGGAGGTTTATCCACAAGGGGCAAACACCAAAGATAAGAGGGCAATACGACGGATGGCTGTTCAATTTATCATCTGCGGAGGTAAATTGTACAAGAGAGGTCATCTGGGAATGCACAAGTTGTGTATCGATGCAGAGGAATCAAAGCACCTAATGGAGGCCATCCACAGGGGAGAGTGCGGTAATGTTAGCCCAGAAGATTCTCAGGCAAGGTTATTACTGGTCGACTATGGAGGAGGATTGTATTGGTTTTGTTCGGCGATGCCAGAAATGCCAAATCCATGTGAACTGCATGAATATCCCACTGTCGAAGCTGTACAACATGACTTCACCATGGCCTTTCTTAGCTTGGGGAATCGATGTCATCGGCGTAGTCACATTGAAAGGATCAAATGGGCATGAATACATTCTGGTGGCAATTTCACAAAGTGGGTGGAAGCTCAGTCCTACGCAGTGTTGAAAGCAACACAAGTGGCTAAGTTTATCTAAAATAACATCATTTGCCGATATGGAGTCCCGAACGAGATCATTTTAGATAATGGCTCCTATTTCAAGAAGCAAGTGATTGACTTGTTGGAGAAATACAATGTGGCTTTTCATAAGTCATCTACATACTAGCCGCAAACCAACGGAGCTGTTGAGGCCGCCAACAAGAACATCAAGCATATTCTGCAAAAGATGGTTCAGACCTACAGGGACTGGCCAGACAAATTACCATTTGCACTCTGGGGCTATAGAACTTCAATCTGGACATCTATAGGGGCAACTCCTTACTTTCTTGTCTATGGGATGGAAGCTATTCTTCAAATTGAAATAGAAGTTCCGTCGTTGTGGGTTATGGCTGAGTGTTAGATAGCAGAGGCGGACCGGCAATAGAGCAGGTACGAAGAACTCATGTTGTTTGATGAGTGAAGGCTGAAAGCATTGTACCATGTTCAGGGCTATCAATGCAGGATTGCCAGGGCTTTTAACAAGAAGGTTAAGTCCAGGAATCTCAAAGAAGGGGATTTGGTGTTGAAAGACAACCGAGCTCCCATCCATGACCCTAGGGGCAAGTTCAGACCCAATTGGACTAGTCCTTACATCATCAAAACTGTTTGCTCTGGTGGAGCTATTATTCTCATGGACTTGGATGGCCTAGAATTTTCACAACCAATCAACATGGAAAAGTTGAAGAAATACTATCCTTGAGAGGCTCGCTAGGCCGAAAACCCGGAAAGGCGACCTAGGCAAAAGTGAGAGCATGAAAAATTAGAAATAAAGAAAAAATGAGCTCGCAAGGTTGAAAACCCTAATGGGTGGCCTTGGTAAAAGTTAGAGTGCAAAAGGAGAGCGTTAATACTTGAGTGAACCAGAACCGAACTACGTAAGGCTTGATTTCCATCTTCGGGATACGTAGGCAACTGAAGTTCGGCCGTAAACACCTCCAAATCAACTATTCTTTCCATATGTTGATCAGGTCATCTTTGTTTGTGTCTCATCTGAAAGTTCGGTTGTGATCCTTATTCTGAGAGCTGGTTACAGTGCTGAGCAGCATTATTCAATCAAGGGGCAATTTGTTATCTTTGGATTCGGGATTATACATCTCGAGGATTGAATCCGTGCGTGTCAAGTGGTGATTCTTATCGAAAATGATTTTGAAAAGTTTTGACAAAAGTTGACTTTGCTTAAATTTTATCTTTTACAACTTAGACCATTTTTTGAGCAAAAGGAAAACTTTAAGTGCTCACAACTTTAATTTCATTGATTTCAATACAAAGTTCTCCAACTCTCGATACAAATCAAAGTTGCTTTTATTACATTCATAAAACTTGAAAAGTAAGATCAAAGCAATAAATTAGGGGCATAGATGAGTCAGGTGCTCTTTCGTCCCCCACTCGTGTATGTAGAAGCTTCTAATGCTAAAGTGGGCCCGGATTATGCCTCATCTTCGAGCCAAGTCAAGCACTAGCTAGAAAGGGCGTAGCTGAATGTAGGGGTAGGGGCCAGAAGCTCTCTCGTCCTCCAAGTAGTGAGATACCTAGCTAAATGTGAACCTCGAATTGGGAATGAAATCGGGTACTCTACCCCCTCCTCTACGCAAGTCTGATCATGTCCAAACTGACGTTTGAACCGGAACGGAAAGGAAAATACACAGTGTGTAAGGCCAATTAGCTCAATGCCAGGTTGCCGAGTCATGCTATAACTCATTTCGGTTAGATTAAGCCAGAGGCAATGCCAAGCAATGTCAGCAGCCGACCTATTGCACATCCAGTGGCACCACCATCCCTTATTCGGGAAATCCACTAGCTGTTGGTGGAAAAAGTATGCTCGGACTAAGTATGCGGCGCAAGAGTCCACTACTTTCAGCTTGTCCATTAGCCATATCTGGGGAAGGGATGAAAGAAAAGAGAGATTAAAGAATAGAGAGGTGTACGTCGAGAGAAAAGTGAGAAAAGGGTTTTGAGAGAAAAACAGAGCATAAGTGCCAAAAGATGTGAGAAACACATATTAAAAAGGATGGGAAACATTACCTGAAGAAGTAGTGGACTCCCTGCAAATTTGTTTGTCCCTCGCCGATGGAAGGCGTCTAAGCCTATCAAAGTCTCGACTAACACTAAGCCAATGCAACTCTTGCTCTCTTTCAGGCCTTGCACCACTTCGATTAGCCAAATGCTAGAACCTCTAAAGCTAGGGGGAAGAAGGAAATGAGCCAACATGCACAAACAAAGGCGTGTTGTCGAAAACCCTGCCAAAGAAGATTATCTCAGTCGCCAACTTCAGAAAATTAATGAATCAGACTGGGAATGTCTAGCTCTCCGTTGTGAATCAAAGATTGAGCCTGACGTAAAGTGAGCCCACACATCCTTTCCAAAGCTTGGATGTGGCCAAAACGGGGCTGAGGTATGATTTCCTCATCGCGTCAAGATTCCATTAGTGCCTTGAATTCTTCAATTGTCGGGCATACCTCTTGTCCTCCAAAGCTAAAGACGTGTGTAATTGGGTTCTAACATCTAGCCACGACATGACGGAACGGAAAACAAAGTGGAGAACGGCTCAACGGGAATAGTGCATTTATGCCGAAACCCCAGAAGTTCACTTTTTCTGAGCCATCCAAAGTCACAATCCAATTCCAGAGTTTTCAGTGAAGACTGGCTCCATTTGTGAAGAATTTGCAGGTGAAATGAAGAAATTATGAGGTCTAACCTTTTGTAGAAGATAAGGCAGTGAGTGGAAGTCAGGTGTTAACATTTTGGAGGACCTGCACATTGATGGCCGACAAGCCACATTGATGGTCGGCAATTGCCAGCCACCTCACATGGCTGACAATCATCACTCATGGTCAACAATCTCCCACTCTAGCCTACTATCGTTATTTATGTTCTTTGTGTGTTTTAGAGTCTTGTTTTGAGTCTTTTTGGGCTTTAGCATGTATGTTGAGGCCTATTCATTTTGTTTTGCTTAACGAGTTGTATTTGAGTTGTTTTTGTTTATCGAGTTGTTGTTGTGTTCTTTATCGAGTTGCATATTGCTTTCATTTCAGTTGTCGGTCGGTTTATTACCCAATTAAGACTATTGTTGCAATACAAGTATTTAGTTTTCAATATCAAGTTCAACATCATTTTCATGCAATGTGATGCTCATGATGAAAAATACAACATTTTTTCATAAAAACTGGTTTTCATTCCTATCATGGTTGTTTTTACAAAAAGTGCAGTACAAGTTTTTAAACCAAATAAAACCTGTCTAAAGTTGTACAATGTACTAAAACTATAAAAAAAAAAAAGAAACAAAGCAAAAATACAATAAATCAGCGCTGGTCGCCTTAGGCCCGAGAAGCCCTCTTCGTTCTCTTCCTCGGAGGAAAGGACTCCGAGGCATTGTCTCCGTCGGTGCCGCTGTCTGAATCTGGACTAGAGTCTGAACCAGAGCCATCTCCATTCTCCACCTTGGAGCTTGCCTTGGCATCACCCCCGCTCTCGGAACTCGAGCTAGCGTCATCATCTCCACTCTTAGATGACTCTCAATGT
This sequence comes from Camellia lanceoleosa, assembly GCA_025200525.1. Classification (NCBI taxonomy): domain Eukaryota; kingdom Viridiplantae; phylum Streptophyta; class Magnoliopsida; order Ericales; family Theaceae; genus Camellia; species Camellia lanceoleosa. The sequence continues at coordinate 176,360,800 of CM045759.1, read as the reverse complement.
TGACTCGCTACCTCCTCAGAGTTGTTCGTCTCGGCCTCATCATCACTCAGAATGGGCTCTGAAGGGCCGCTCCCATCTCGGGTGCCTCTAGCTTTGCCTCGGCCGCGTGCCAGAGCATGTCTCTCACCTTCCTGTTGCTGGAAAAGGAACTACTGGTGCAAGTGTTGTAGCTCCCGTTGGCGCCATTAGCATGGGTGGAATCTGAAAAGGCATTTGTTGTATGTTAGTTACAGTATGTGTATCAGATGCAAACATAGCATGCAGAATGAGTATATGCAGAAATCAGATACAGTGTGTGAATACAGCATACAACACAGTATGTTAGATATGGTCTATCGATGCAATGTGTCAGTGCAGTTTGGGAAGTTGAAGTGTCTGTGTCAGTGTGTCAGTGTGTCAGTGGAAAATTGATACCTGGAATGTAAAACTGAAGAAATTACCTCAACACCACAAAGGCGGAGCAGTGTCTCTTTCCTCTGTATCACCCTCATCAGTGAGGCTATCAGCTCGAGGGCGCCTTCTGTATACTCGATCGATTCCTGTAAATGTATTTGAATGATTAGTATCTATCATAGATATATCTAAAATGAAATATGGAGTGCAAGTACTAAAGTGTTGTTCATACCAGAGTCGGGCCTCGGACCTCAACAATCTCATGACTAGTTGTTGCTGGCTTAACCGGGACCTGGTAGGCCTCCCTCATGTGTCACCAGCAAGTTAGCGTTATGGGGAGCTCTGGCCAATCAGCCCTCCGCCCCGCTCGGGAAGCCCCTCTACCACGGGCCCTGCTCGCCCAGGTCACTTTGTGCCTTGCTCTCGCGGCGGGAGCCCCCGCCTCCTCATCTCCGCGAACACCCATCAAGGGTGGCATCATGTGTGTCAAAATGAAATCTGTATAATCGCCCTTTGCTCAAAAGAAGTTGACGTCGAGGCCCACTATGAACTGGATGACCTCTTCAACAGATAGGCTCTCTGTGAACTGCATGGACTCTGGCGGAGCCATCGGGATGATTGGGTCTGACACACTCATAATCTAGCGCAGGAAGCGCTCAGACAAGAACCAGGCTCGGCAGACCGGACCCTCAAGCAGAATGTGGTAGTGGGAGACGGCCCAGGCGTCGGCAAACTGGTCCTGCACCCCCCTGGCATTAAGGCCCATGGTTGCCACGTGATCTGCAAATAGAAGTTGCACAGATTATTAGTTGTTATCAGTTGCTAAGTGAATAGTTTCAAAGCAAAAATGGAATTACTGTGTTTCGGGTTACCTCATAGGTGTTGTGGGAGCCGAATATACGGATAAATCGGAAGAGGCACATCTTAGTGCTGACATTAACCGGACGTCTAGCAAATATTAATCGGCCCCATCCTGCAAGTACAGGATGGGCCGAATACGATACGTAAGCCGATTAATAAAGATCGTTGGGGGCCGAATATAAGAACAGATAATGATTGAAAACCAAGCTTAGGCCCCGAGGCCTCAGGAGGAACAGCTATAAATAAAGAAGTAGCGTTCTTGGAATGGCAGGTAAAAAAAAATACACTTCACTAAACATAGTAAACAAGCTTTCTTAAGTAGAGGAACTGACTTGCCCGTCAGAGTGCTAATCCCGGCACCCCAGACCGGAATATTTGTCTTTGCAGGTGACTAGCTGAGAATCAAGAGCGTCTTCCCGGATCGGAAGAGTATTTCCAAAAAATCACTTCCCCACAATTGGCACCGTCTGTGGGAATACTCAAATACATCCATGGAAGGCATGACGCAAGATCCTCTGATAGCTACCGACGAGACCACATAGAGAGACAACATCACCCCGGCAGATATGCTCAGAAAGGAAACCATCGCTGCGAGACGCGCCTTAAATTTTGATTCACCAATGACTTTAGCGCAGGAGACGATGCAAGCCATCATAGAACAAGCTAAACAGAATGAGCAAAGGCTGGAAAATATGCTCGCAGAAAATGAACGCCTCCGACAAGATTTGGCCTTGGAAGTAGCAAAATCCAAAAAGCCGCGCGCCAAGACCCCGAACGACCCCTGAGGGCAGGTAAACAACGACCTCGAGCCCGACCCAGGGAAACTGATAGCGACTCCAATTCATTATCCACGAAGCATAACAAAGGACGCTCAGACACTTCCAGTTCCTCTGAAAAAAGCCCACATATAAGGAACAAGCGTAGAAGAAGCAGTTCAGACAAAGAGGACCGGTACTATCCTTTTATCCGACGAATTGCGAGGGCGGCCCTGCCCAAGAAGTTCAAAGCTCCTTCATTTACTCTCTACGATGGGAAATCAGACCCCACCGATCATATACGTCATTACAAGCAGGCATGACATTACACGCAGACAATGAAGCCCTCATGTGCCGAATATTCCCCAGCAGTTTGGGGCCATTAGCTGTCAGATGGTATTACAAGCTGGAGCCGGCTTCGATCAGGAGTTTCCATCAATTGCAAAAATCCTTCAAGGCCAGGTTCATCACCAACGAGGTACAGACAAAACAGGCCGGCTCCCTCTGGGCTATGCAAATTCAATCGGGAGAAACGTTGAGAGCATATTCGGCGCGATATTGGGAGTGCTTCAATCTCGTTGACGATGCTTGCAACGACTCCATGGCCGTCACCGCCTTCAAAATGGGACTACATCCTGACAGTGCTCTACGCAACTCCCTGACCAGAAGACCCCCCAAAACAGTCTGGGCGTTGATTAAGAAAGTCGAAGAGTATTGCAAAGTGGAAGACGACGCCCTGAGGATCAAAGCTAGTCAAGCGTCCACCAAATCGAGACCTCCTGACATTGCTCAGCCGACAAACTCCGTGCCACCTCTGAGCCCCGAGCCACGACAACGTGCTAAATGGGACAAAAGGCGGGACTCTCGCTGATCGAGCGATCAATGCTCCCACCCAACGAATGAGTAATTGCAAGTCGACAGTAGGTGCTCGAGGCGCGCCGACAAAAATTACACGGAACTGTCAGAGCCAATCACCGCTGTAATGACCAAAATCCAACACCTTCCATTCTTCAAATGGCCGTCAAAGATGGTGGGACCACCCGATACACGACGAAGGGACCGGAGGTGCAAATATCACAGAGATCACGGCCATGAAACAGAGAGTTGCTACGCATTAAAAGACCACCTGGAAGAACTGGTGCAAGACGGCCGACTGCAGCAGTATGTGAAACAGGGAAAGCCAACCAAGGCATTAGCATTAAGGCAGGACTCTCCCCCACTCGGCGTGATCCACGTAACTTACAGCCTGCCTACACTCCCGGCCATGCACACAATTTGATCGCACCCAACTTTACAGGGGCGCCGTATTTCGACTGAACGGTCCGAAGAATCTCCGACAATCGCCTTCAACGACTCCGACCTCAATGACGGAACGACTTCCTACATTGACCCATTGGTCATTGGATTATGCATAAACCGGTTCATCATTGAACGAATCCTCATAGATCCAGGGAGTAGTTCAGAGGTCATGTACTATCAAACTTTCGTCAAGCTCGGCGTCGACGAGGCAGATCTATCTCCGGCACCTCACCCACTGTTCGGCTTTAATACGAACCCGGAATACCCATTGGGCAAGGTCACGTTACCTGTTCGAGCATGGTCTAGAACGGTCGAAGTGGAATTCCTGGTCGTGAAGCTTCCCTCGCCGTATAATGCTATAATGGGAAGAACCTGGCTACATATCATGAAGGCTGTCCCAAGCACCTACCATCAGATCCTGTGTTTCCCAACAACCTACGGCATTAAAGAAATACGTGGTTCACCCCAATCGGCACAAGCAGAGTTCTGATGAAAACCCTATCACTAACCCGATCTGTGGGCTCTGATAACTGTAAATATGTTTCACCTTTGCAATATGAACTACTTTTCCTCGACGCTGAAAATCATAGGTCGATTCCCAGTGGGACACTTGCCACGATTGGCCAAATCAAGTCTCCGGATTTGGAGCGCCCTTCGTGTATCACGATTGGCCAAATCAAGTCTCCGGATTCGGAGCCCCCTTTGGCGCATGCCGCCTTAGGGCCGATTAAGTCTCCGGATTTGGAGCCCCCTTTGGCGCATGCCGCCTTAGGACCGATTAAGTCTCCGGATTCGGAGCGCCCTTCGTGTATCACGATTGGCCAAATCAAGTCTCCGGATTCGGAGCCTCCTTTGGCGCATGCCGCCTTAGGGCTGATTAAGTCTCCGGATTCGGAGCCCCCTTTGGCGCATGCTGCATTAGGGCCGATTAAGTCTCCGGAATCGGAGCCCCCTTTGGCGCATGCCGCCTTAGGGCCGATTAAGTCTCTGGATTCGGAGCGCCCTTCGTGTGTCACGATTGGCCAAATGAAGTCTCCAGATTTGGAGCCCCCTTTGGCGCATGCCGCCTTAGGGCCGATTAAGTCTTCGGATTCGGAGCGTCCTTCGTGTATCACGATTGGCCAAATCAAGTCTCCGGATTCGAGCCCCCTTTGGAGCATGCTGCCTTAGGGCCGATTAAGTCTCCGGATTTGGAGCCCCCTTTGGCGCATGCCGCCTTAGGGCCGATTAAGTCTCCGGATTCGGAGCCCCCTTTGGCGCATGCCGCCTTAGGGCTGATTAAGTCTCCAGATTCGGAGCGCCCTTCGTGTATCACGATTGGCCAAACTAAGTCTCCGGATTCGGAGCCCCCTTTGGCGCATGCCGCCTTTGGGCTGATTAAGTCTCCAGATTCGGAGTGCCCTTCGTGTATCACGATTGGCCAAATAAAGTCTCCGGATTCGGAGCCCCCTTTGGCGCATGGCGCCTTTGGGCCGATTAAGTATCCGAATTCGGAGCGCCCTTCGTGTCACGATTGGCCAAATTGTCTCCGGATTCGGAGCCCCCTTTGGCGCATGCCGCCTTTGGGCCGATTAAGTCTCCGAATTCGGAGCGCCCTTCGTGTATCACGATTGGCCAAATTGTATCCGGATTCGGAGCCCCCTTTGGCGCATGCTGCCTTAGGGTCGATTAAGTCTCCGGATTCGAAGGCGATTATACAGTGCTAGGTGCTAATCGCGTCTCTGAATCCGGAGCAAATGTTGGTATGAACAAAAGATATTGATAGTTGATCCTATGTAACATGCCAGAACAGATCATGCATTCGAAGTAATGAGCCTTAGTGTACAAGCAACATTCCAAAATGCAGAATAACATGCAAATAGATTTAAAATAAAACCATTTATTTGATTAAACAGTTGTTACATGAATACAACCCGCATTCAAACATTACACCATCGAAAGCAAAAAAGGGACAAAACGCGCCGGTAAAGTAGCATCGTCGGATCAACGACCGTCACCTCGAACCCCTCCACGGCGTGCACTACCTTGAACCAGTTATGCTTAAGCCCGACGCATGAGCATGAACGCCTGACACCATCGACAATGTCAAGGCTAAGATCCAGGATAAGAAGGGTATTCCACCAGATCAGCAGACCATTGACAATGTCAAGGCTAAGATCCAGGACAAGGAAGAATGAACTTGACAGTTGTTGACTGTCCTTTCGGGGTGATCTGCTTCAATGACTTGGAGACTCACAGATCTCAAGCCCTTCGTTTGGAGACTCACAGAACTCAAGCCCTTCGGATGACCTAACTCCTTCACGAATAGGTTTTCTATCGCAAACCATCTCAACAGCAAACTTGACTGAAATTAGAGCCTCTGTAGCCAAAACCACCATTCCAGACAAAGAATGATGAGTCAAGCGGGGTTACTGGCGCGAAGCGCCCACTCCTTTTATTCTCAGCAATGATTGCGATCTCGAGGTCCCAACCCCGAGAAAATTTTATTAACTCCCAAAAACGCATTGGTTAAAAAAAAAAACAAGTGTCGATTGACATTCGCCATGACCATCCCGACGGCTGGCCGAAATGCGCGCTGGCTCGGCCAAAGCGAAATAACTTTATTAAAACCAGTCGGCCAAATATTCACATGCCGATCACCGTGGACCAGCCCATTAATTCGACTGCTCAAGCGTCAGTACGCTCACCCAAATCGGAGATAAATGGCCGTTGAAACTGCCTCCATAAAACCCTAACGGTCACCGCGGACGTGTCGGCCCTGTCCACGTACGGATCCTACCGATAGGCCCGCTTCTTGCCGGGAAGTTAACGGCTGTCTGGGTCGGGCAATATCTAAACATTCAAACATTTGAGCAACACGAAATACACATATGCCGAATATGAATGACAATGAAAATGCTTATAATGAAACAATCTTTATTTAATAAAACAATAAGTTACATAGTTTCGAACGCGCTCTGCGTTCCAATCTTAAGACTATAAAATTCATACGGTGTCACCCTCATCCTCACTCTTCTCAATTTCAAAAGCACAAAACGGAAAATCTTTGCTCCTGTAGCGTGGTGATGCCGAATCAATTCCCGACGCTCGAAGAGCTTCTGCGGCTTGAGATGCCTTGATCCAACCGTGCTTGAACCCGCGGTTTTCACATCGGCAGACTTCTTCAGCCAGCATTTCCCTAGTTTTCTCGATTCCCACCTTTCGGCCATCATGGAAACCTTTTTCATAGGCCCTCCCCTTCGCACTCTCTATTGCGAACATACTAGCCGTCTCTCGATCGGCAAGCGCGGAGCTGATAAGCCGACTCGCAACCCTCTCTTCCATAATTGGGTTCGCGTGCGTGGTAGTTTCTGCCTGAGCCGCCTTGGCCTTCCTTAGCTCCCGCTCGGCCGCCTCCACGCGGGCCTCTAAACTTCGAATACGTTCGTCCTTCTTCTCCATCTCTTGACGGGCAGCACGCAGGCGCATGCCGACTTCATAGGCAGTGTAAAGCCCCTTCACTGCGCCGTGAATGCCCTCGCGAAACACTTCGTAATCCTGTCGACCCAGCATCGATTTCTGAACCTCAGGCAAAAATATCTGTCGGGCAAAGTCGACCGCTACATCTGGATCTCGAACAATCAAATCCGCCTCTATCATGGGTCTATTCTTCACGAATACCGCAAAGCTTAATGGGTACGGTTTCGCGTTAGACCTTCCCTCGACTCGGGACTGTGGAGCCTTACCCTGCGACTGCTTCTCTCGCCTGGGCGATCTACTGCGACGTCGGGGAGACTAACGCCTCTCCCGACCCCTGGCACTCCTACTTCCTGCCCGTGAGGGTTCACCACCCCGATTCATATCTCCGCCAAGCTCAGCCAGGGTCTTCGCTTCCCCTTTGCTGTTGAAGAAAAGTCGGTTCGACATTAGCCGATCGATCTTCCCCAAAACTCGGCTCGGTTGTCTACCATGCTCATAGAGGATGTACGTTGCCTCATTTATCCTTCACAGAGTCAGCAAGATCGAGGCAATCTCATTAATTGGAGATCCTGAATCGCCCGAAGCTAAGTCAGCGGAAGGCACCAAGTACCCAGGCCCTCGATCTCGCGAGGACACTTTGAGGCAAGGCAGTTCACCAATATAGGCGGCTCAAGTACTGACCGGCCCTCGACCCCATAAGGAATGCAGGGCAGATTCATCAATCTAGGCGGATCAAGTACCCCAACCGGCCCTCGACCCCGCAAGGACCACCTGCGGCAAGGGCAGATTCATCAATCTAGGTGGCTCAAGTACCCTAGCCGGCCCTCGACCCATAAGGACCACTTTGGGGCAAGGCGATTCATCAATCTAAGATTCACCAATCTATCCGGCTCAAGTACCCCAGCCGGCCCTCGACCCCGCAAGGACCGCCTAGGGCAAGGGCAGATTCATCAATCTAGGCGGATCAAGTACTAACCGCCCTCGACCCCATGAGGACACGCTGGGGCAAGGGCAGATTCATCAATCTAGGCGGCTCAAGTACCCCAGCCGGCCCTCGACCCTGCAAGGACCGCCTGGGGCAAGGGTAGATTCACCAATCTATCCGGCTCATAGAACCCAGCCGGCTTTCGAATTGACAGTTCATAATCTGAATCCAGTCGGCATGAAGAAGACAAATCAATGTTGACACAGGATATTCAATCCCTAAAAGCTGAAACTCAACAACAATTTTATGCAAAGTAGCAAAAGGCTTTGAGCAACAATTTTACGCAAAGTAGCAAATGGCTTTTCATTAACATAATCACACATTGTGCACAGGAAGTAGTGGCATTACTAGGAAATGTTCATTAATAAATTGCGTACAAGTTAGTAACCAATTTATACATGAAAACTACCCTGACCAACAAAACCCAACCAAAAAAAAAAAAAAAACAACAAAAATTAATTAGGAAACGCCTCCCAAATCACTCCTCGGTGTCGGATTCGAGTGGCTCGACATCCACTTGCTCATAAGGAATTGGCAAATCCGTTGTAACCCCAGCGGCAGCAAGGGCTTTGAGCCACCCATGCTTGAACCCCCGATTCTCAAACTTGGGAACTTCATCAACATATTCATTGAAAGCGACGCTCTTTCCGCCTCAGCGTCGATTGGCTTTCTCCTTAGCCGCTTCAGCTCCTCGGTGAGCTTCACTTTGAGCAAGTTTGTCCTTTGAGAGTTTGAGCGATTCCTCACTCGCGTCGCTCTAGCCTCGGCGTCAGATCGAACATTCGTGAGCGAGCCCTCTCCTTCTCGCTTGACGCGCGCTCTCCATTTCACCCTCATCTTTTCAAACTCCGCTCTACTCTTGACCTTCCATTTTGGCTTGCAAGCGGTCAATCTGCCAAGAGCATCATGCGGTGACCCAAGTCGGCAATCCTTGACGGATGCAGAATAAGGGATCATTAGATACCTTTATAAAAATGAATTGAAATAAATATAAGATTCCTACCGAGTGCCGCATTGCAGAGATAAGGCTCTGCCAAAATATCCGGCATGGTGCAAAAGGCACTATCGGTACCGCAAGAAATCGAAGCCGCCAAGCTCAGCATAGCGGCCGGATCCTCAATGGCAGAAGCATTGGAAGAAATCGGCGTATCTCTGATCTTTGGCTGAAAAACGAAGGGAGCAACCATGTCTGGCTCCTCGCGGCGGGGCCATTTGTCGGGGACTAACCGCTTCCCCTAAACTGCAAGCGCTCCTCCCGAATTTGCCGTTCCTCAATGGCCCATTGTTCACCCCTTTTTTTCCGTTCAACCGGTAACTGAACCGGCCCTTCAACAATGGAGTACGGAGGCCTTAGGCGGTGGGATCGGTCATTGACCTCGGCCTTTTGTCGGGCATCCATTCGCTTGGCGTTTCTCCTACGCGCCATTTGCGAAAGGCTTTCCTTCGCCATACCTTCGAAGAAATCGCCGGGTAGGTCGCCCAAATTCGCGAAAATGTCTTCGGAAGAGACTTCCACCCGACCCGACGCGGATGGTGAAGGTTGATCGAGTCCGGCAGTCTCAAACGCCGAGCGCACGGCCTCGTCAACTTCTTCGGCCTCCTCAGTAAATTCTCTCGCCGGATCGGCAACTACTTGTATTTCCGGCTCCGCGTCTCGCCTCGAATCAGAATCTTCGAGACTGATTTGCCTGAGGTTCTTGTAGCTGGGGAAGATAAGAGCCAAGAGCTGCTGATCGCTGGATGGAATCGAAATATTGTCAGCAGCTGAGAACGTGGTATAAGTTGGCTCGTACCGAAGTAAAATGTGGGCGGCTCTCCCCTGTTTTTGCATGTTTGGGTGGCCAAAGTAGTCGAGTGCAATCTTAATATCTCTAAGGACCGCTTCGTCAGCGCAAGTCAGAATCTTCTTCAGTTTATTACCTGCAAAAGAGGAGCGATTAAGGAAAGAAAGCTGATTAAAAGATAAATCATTAAACACAAGATACTACGTGGCAACCTGGGTCACCCTTATGTCTGGGGATGGGGTCTAGGCGATATTAAGCCTTGAAACTCCCAATTACCTCGGACATTGACCATTACATCGTCAACCCTCTTACGGAAGCGGCAAGCATAGTCACCAAATGATGGTCGGTATCCTTGGCCCTAAGGAATGCAGACCCTAGCCGACCGGAGGATTTGGCTAAAGCATAGCGATCTTGAATAATAGAATTCCAAGATTGATCTGAGACGATTCAACTCTATAACACCCATAATGATTTGAAAGAAATTTACATTGGGCTGAGAAGGAATCAGACTCCAATGGCGAAGGACAACCCTAAGCAATGGATGTAGGGGGAAACGGACTCCGCCTTCCGCTATGGGCGGAGGAATCTGATTGTATTCTGATCCTCCCTTTCCATATCCAAAGTACTGTCCGTTACAAGAGTTAGATGGACGTCATCGGGAATGGAAAAATGTCGCCGGAATCGGGAAATGCGACTCTCGGAAAGGAGGTCTTTCAGGTGTTTAGCCATTTCGATGGAGGTCCAAGGCTTCGCCGAAAGTAAAAAATGATAAACAAAGAATAAGGCTACAAAGAAAAGGGAAGAAAACTTACAAGGAGCAGATGAGGCAAAGGTAGACGGACGAAAGTTGCAGAAAATGCGGGTGAGAGAAGAGATCTTGTTGGCGGTCCAAAGCGTGTCGGATGATCGGCGAAATGTGCACCAAAAGGGTGAAGTTTCAAATCGCAATAAATCGAGGACGCATGAATGAAGCGGGAAAGTGTAATGATAAGCGAAAAGCGTCGCCTTGACATTTTCGGCCTTGGGATGCGCAAAGCCTCCTGATCTAAGGGGCTTTTCGAATTCTAAACCAAACACGCCGATTAACTACCGTCAATAGGGAGTTCGAGGGGCAATTGTGGTAGCCGAATATACGGATAAATCGGAACGGGCACGTCTTAGTGCTGACATTAACCGGACGTCCAGCAAATATTAATCGGTCCCATCCTGCAAGTACAGGATGGGCCGAATACGATACGTAAGCCGATTAGTAAAGATCGTTGGGGGCCGAATATAAGAACAGATAATGATTGAAAACCAAGCTCAGGCCCCGAGGCCTCAGGTGGAACAGCTATAAATAAAGAAGCAGCGTTCTTGGAATGGCAGGTAAAACAAAATACACTTCACTAAACTTAGTAAACAAGCTTTCTTAAGTAGAGGAACTGACTTGCCCGTTGGAGTGCTAATCCCGGCACCCCCGACCGGAATATTTTTCTTTGCAGGTGACTAGTTGAGAATCAAGAGCGTCTTCCCGGATCGGAAGAGTATTTCCAAAAAAATCACTTCCCCACAGGTGCCTACTGTGTGGAAGTACCACCTGAAGAATGTGAAAGGCTCGCAGGTCCTACGACGAAGCTAACCATTGTATATCTGTGAATAGGGCACCGTCAACGGAAGCTCCACTTCAGGCTCCGGGGCGAGAGTCGGAAAGTATACGTATACCCATAGCTGCAGGGAAAACGCAGCGGTATGTGATCAGTATAGTATCGAGCATATACAGAAAGTGTAAAATAGAAAGCATAGTGTATGAACAGTGTTTGAGCAGATACAAAAATGCGAAGCGTAAAGCATGTATTGAGATAGATGTAAAGCAGAAACTATAAAGTGAATATAAAGTGCAAAGAGGGAACTGAGATGTGTACCTCCTACGCTCGCCAGTAGCCTCTAATCAGGTCTCCCCCCAGACAGGAGGTGGTACTCATATATCCGTATAGTGTAGTGAGGCCAGCTCTGCCCCAGTCGTAGAAACGAACCCGAGGAAGGGTCACCGGGGCAATCAGCAAATACAGACCAACAATATTCCACCTGTTTGAAAACAAGGTGGTACCGAAGACGAACATCAAGAAGTCCCCGGCATACCGCTCGATCTCCTCTACCGTCTCGGGCTCGGTCCCTCTGAATTGCTCTGCGAACCAGGTATATCTTATCATCCCCGTCCAGTGTATGAGAGGGTTTGCCCCCAGCAGCTCAAACCAGGCTGCCTCCCACTCCTCCATATCTGTGTTAATAGGGATCGAATCGCCGTCTACATCTAAGCTGATGATAATGGCAAAGTCGTAAGGAGTCATTGTCATCTCCCCTGTGGTGGAAAAATGGAAAGAGTTGGTGGTATCCCACCACCTCTCCATCAGTGCTTCTAGGAGGGGATGGCTCGCAACGACTTGAGTCAAGCCGGAGCAAAAGAGGCTGAAGCTTGCCCCATCGATGATGTCTCAAACTCTAGTTAGGAGCTCATCATACCAGTCTCGAGCAGTCGTGGCACCATAGCCTCTGAATGCGAGAGACTCACCCTGTGGGAGATGAAATGCATTAGATAAGGGTGGTAGATGAAATGCAATCAGATAAGGGCAATGCATGAAATGCAATCAGATAAGGGCAGTGCATGAAATGCAATTAGATATAAGAGAGTGCATGGTTTAATACAAGATAGTATATGAAATGCAGTCAGGTGGATCTGAATACAAGGCAGTGCAGGAATTGCAAGTAACTAAATGCAGAAATACATAAAAAAAGAGTTCTTACCTCAATGGCAATAACCGACAAGTGAGACTCTGGCTCCCTCAACAAAAGGTCCTTCAGTGCACCATGGGCAAACTCAGTGAAGCGTCTGATGCCTCCGGAAGTAGGTAGTATGTGTGTCTGTAGGTGATATCTCGCTAGATCGAAATGCCATATCCTCAGTGGTAGCGGCTCTGACTCGGTATCGAGCTCGAACTCCACCTCTCAGTCAGCCTCAAGATTAGCTACCTGCTCCTCTACCTCCAGCATGGGTGGAACTACTAGGGGAATCTCCGTTGGAGCTCCGTCATGAGGAACCTCGTCCGCCATTTGAAAACAGGTGCAAGATGGGTGAAAAGTGAAGAAAAAGGGTAAACTTGGAAAAGGTCAAACCCTAGGAAAGAGAAATTGGAGGAAAAATTCAAAGTCGGGAAAAGTGCACAGAACTCGAGAGAAACTTGAGGAGAATGAGCCTAGGATGGTGGAAATGAGGAAAGGAGCACCAAAATCAAGTTTCAATCGGTTCAAAGTGAAGAGAACAAATAGGATTTAGCGAATCAACTTTGCGTAGGGCGTTGAAAAACGCATAAAAAGTGCAAATCTAGAGAGAAGAAAGGTCTAGAGAGTGAGGAGATGTTTTCCGAACAAGGAAAAGTGAGGAAATGAGCCCTAGTTGCTCATACTTAAAGGCCCGAGCTGAAAAGCTCATTTTGCCCTCGATCTGCCATCGATGGCCAGTAAAGCTCATCGATGACCGGCAAGGTCCATTGTTGGTCGGCACCTGGCCGGCGGCCTTCCCTCATGACCGGCAGGTGGCCGGTAGTTTTCGTTGGGCTCTTGATGCTGTTTTGTATCCTTCGTTTCCAAGAAGTAAAGGGATTGTTCATTGTTTGGTTCAGAATGCTTCTACGGAAGTTTAAAACTGTGTTTTCGGTGCGTGATGTTCATCACTTGTCAACATGAACGAGGTGTATCCTTTAAGTACATTGTAATTCTTCCAAGAGGTGAATTGAAGTTTGCCTTTGAGTTTGTTTTCATCAAATCATGCTTTGATATCTTGAATAGAACATGCATTTCTTATTCGTTGTTTCATGGAACATGCACTTCACTTTGTGGCATAAAACATGCGTTTTGCATATGTTGTTGAAAGATGTGCATATCACTGGGATTGCATGCTCACCTTGCATTCACTTTTGAATCATGCATGGAATGTGCATCTGCTTTTACACATAGAATATACTCCTGTTACCAATCATGCATAGAATATGTTTACGCTTTTGTTTCTTGCACAGAACATGCCATTAACATTGTATGTCGATTGTTTGTCTTGCATAGAACATGCATTCTTACTGTATCAAACTTGTTAAGTATCTTTCTTACACATGTACGATTATTATATGTACGGTTCATTCAGAGGAGATCCGGTCGAAATCATTTGTGCCCTTCGAATCGTATCTTTCCATTCTTCCTCCTTTCGCGTGCAACGCGTTAGGATTTCCCTTCAGTTAAAAACATTTGGGTACGCCCCGTGTTCACACCACCCTTCGGCTAAAAACATTCGGGTGCACCCGGTGTTCACACCACCGTTCGGTTAAAAACATTCGGGTGCACCCGGTGTTCACACCACCCTTCGGTTAAAAACATTCAGGTGCGCTCGGTGTTCACACCACCCTTCGGTTAAAAACATTTGGGTACACCTAGTGTTCACACCACCCTTCAGTTAAAAACATTCGGGTGCGCCTGGTGTTCACACCACCCTTCGGTCAAAACATTTAGGTATGCCTGGTGTTCACACCACCCTTCAGTTAAAAATATTCGGGTACGCCCAGTGTTCACACCACCCTTTGGTTAAAAACATTCCGGTACGCCCGGTGTTCACACCACCCTTCGGTTAAAAACTCTCGGGTGCGCTCGGTGTTCACACCACCCCTCCTTCTCTCATGTGCAACGCATTAGAATTACCAATTGGTTAAAAAGACTCTGGTGCGCCCAGTGTTCACACCATTCTTCCTCATCTCGCGTGCAACGCGTTAGGATTTCCAATTGGTTAGAAACATTCCGGTGCGCCAGGTGTTCACACCGTCCTCTTCCTCCTTCCAAGTGCGACGCGTTAGGATCTCGATTAAGACCTCGGGTTTACCCGGTGGTTACGCCGTCCTTCTCATTTTCTACGTGATGCGTAGTTAAGCCTACAAAATTTTCTTACATCATTTATGCATGAAATGCAGTTCGGGGTTTCTATTTCTCGTGCATGGCGCGTTGTTTTCTTTTCGTAATCTGAATTGTTGTGCATTGTTTTAGTTTGTTTAACTGTGGCATTTCTTTGCATAGCATTTGTATTTAAATGTCTCATTGCACAGCCTCATTGCATGATCATAAGTTATGTTCCTGCACCATGCATACCATTTGCATTTTGCCCCAGAACTATGTTGGTTTGATTCCTTGCAAATGGATATGTAGGTAGGCTTCGGGTGCAACCATATTGTTTTCTATTTTCATTGTTTGTCTAAGTCTTACAGCCTTGTCAAAATGGGTCGTCTCTGGGCTTTGACATTCACTCACGTCATTTCATAACTCCGAGTTCTGTCAAAGAGGGGCGACTGTAGACACCCCATTTTTTACGGCCCTTCAAGGCTTGGATGTTCTTGCAGGTACATCCGATGACGAGTCCGATTTGCTCGCTAAGCGCTAAAAAGTCCTCAGCGAAACGCCATTTTGTCTCCTTTTTAGACCAGGTCTTGGTCTCTCCCTCCTGTAGTCTTTGGTGGCCTACCAGCCAACTATGAGGGTTGCCAGCCAAAGCTTCTGGCCTACCAGCCATTGATGTGCCTTGCCGGTCGTCAATGATGGCCAGCTGGCCACCAGTGTTTTCTGCCAATATTTTGTGCCAGGTGTGCCAGCTGTTTGCACAGATGCTTGCATTTATCCACACGTGGAGAAATTTGGATCTCCTTGTCTGAAATTCATGTTTTCTATATATAGGGAGGCCCTCTCTCATGTTTTGAGGTTAGAAGATTTAGAACTTAAAATTCTCTCTTTCTCTCTCTCTACATCTCTTTCTCTCTCTTGAAATTTTGTGCTTAGTTGTTAGCTACACTCTACTTTTGCATATCAATCCTTAACCCAAAGTGATCACCTCTGAGCTGAGGTCCCTTGAGGTCTTTATTGAGCTCTTGAAGGTGGTTTTGGCTTGCATTTGTGCCTAAAGTGGTGCTTGGCTTTAAGAGCATGGTGATCCAGTGCATTAGTGGTCGGCAGGCCACCATCCATGGTCGGCAGTGCAGCATTGATGGCCGGTAAGCAACCTTCTTGGCCAGCAGATGATTGGCAGCATTCATCCATTGCTAGCCACTGATGTAAACTTTAGCAGATTTTGGTAAGGTGGAGCAAAAAGGTTCTGGAAATGTTCAACTCTGCAAACAGAGGCTTTCGAGAGCGTAACAAAGGTCTTTTCAGGCAGAAACTGAGCATGTGCATCTTCTACTTCCCAAGGCGGAGTAGTGGTAGCATAGTTAGGAATATTAATTATTTAGTTTACTTGCATTTGTGTTGTAAATTAATTAGTTAGCTTACTAGTTAATTCTTTCAAGTGTTGTAATAATTAGTTAATTAGTTTAGCTTCTTATTTTGGTTTGTAATAATTGGCTTAGCCATAATTAGTTGCTAGTTAGTTTCACTTTATTCATTCGGACTCTCCTTCATGAGAGCAAAATGTAATAATGTGTATGTCTTCCAACCCCACGTCTTTCTCCCTTTTATTTAATCACTTTTGATGGTTAGATTAGGGACATGTTTCAATTAGCATGCCTTATGCTTGCATCCATTCATTCGCATTGCACGCACCAAGGCTTGGTGCATCATTCAAACTACATTGTTATTTCAATACCTTCTTTGAATACGTGTTTAACTGCATGTTATCAAATTGTTTCATATGCTATGCTTAGTAGCCGAGCCTATTAATTGCATTCTTCGCATGTGTTACATTAGACATTTGGCATAGTTAGGAATCATGCATATTTTCCTAACTAATGTTTCCTTAGCTTAGAGTACTAGGTGAGTTTTAATGCTTTAGTATACTTGCATGAGTGAATGTTGCCATGTCTAGCATGCTTGCCATGAGGCTAAATGCTTACTTGAATAAACTGTTTGAATGCCTATGGATGAAGCCTTGTTGCTTGAATTGGAACGATTCAACGAATGTATGTTTTAAGGTCACTTTGTTGAGTGGCAAATCAGTTTTAAGCCCACTATGTTTAGTGGCAAATTCGCAAACTTTAAGCCCACTTGAGGTGGCAAACTCAAACCATTTTCGCAAAACAAACATGAGTTGAATTGTTCCAAGTCTTGTAATTTTAGTCTATATTTGATTGTGCGCATCACATAGTAAAGCTAGTCTAATAATTAGAACAAGAGCACATAATGTTTATAAAAAATCATATCATGATTAGTAGAGGCCGATCTTTGATCGGGCGAGCGGGGGTGCTCAATTCATGACCTTTCCCTTTCATACCTAAGTTCCCGAGCCGAGGCAACTTTGGTGATAACGGACATGTGGCCTTTGGCACAAGTCTGGGTTTCCTAAATTTCCCCAAAAATGAAATATTTAGGTGGCGACTCCGTATCTGGAAAAGCAGTCCAATTTTGACATTTTTGATTCTAAAATCGATTTTTGAAAAGATTTGCCGGATTTGGACTCTTTGGTATTTATCAATTTCACATTACACTTGTGAGATTAGATTTAGAACTGCGGGAGTCCAAGCTGTAGGGCTTCTTTCTAGCTTCCGAAAGGGGTCGCGAAAAAGCCGAGCTACAACTCCACAATCCTCCCAAGCTAAGTTCTTGGTGGAGGCATATCATCAACTCCTGAAAATGATTTTCCGAAGTAGGGTGAGCCAAAGCCCGGTAGAAACAATCTAGCACAATATATGAATCTTAACAAAGATATAAGTATGATATACATATCCAATGCCCATGATAAAATCATTTATAACTTTTTCACAAAACCACGCATTGTCGTGCTTTATATATCAATTCATTTTATCTCAACTCATAAGCCATTCCCCATTTTATTCAGACAACCAAACTGAGGGTACAACTCAGTGGGTCTCTAACCAACACATCTATTATAAAAATACTTTCATTTTTCCATTTTACAGATATTTCATCCATGGAAATCGGCACCCATGTATACGCGCGATTTTTGAGACTTTCACGCTAGATACACAGGCCAACTTAATTCAATGGATTCCATCCTCTTTCTTCTTCCAAACATGGAGTACATCCCCTTTCTTCTCCCAAACATCATAGATTTACAATGTATCAAAGACATGGTCATATTCAAAAACAACGGATAGGAGATTCATTTCAATTCACCTAATCCTCATGCAATTTTTACAACAATCATAGCTATCCTCCACCGATAGCCCAAAACAGATAAATTATCAAAATTTTGAGAGCTGAGAGATAACACATATCAAACTCCACCATTTATATAAACATTTATCCAATTTCATATTTCCAATACCAATTTCATTTATTTATACAAAATAACTATTTGAGATATTTTAGGGCAAAACTCCATTTTCTTCCAAAATCCACCCCGGGTATCCAAATCAATATATTTATCACAACACAACCTCACATCTACTCCCATAACCATTTTTAATACATACATTTGAAGACCCCTTTTTTGGTTCTAAACAAAAACCCTAGGTTTGTTCAAAATCATCCAAAGTTCCAATATCCTTTACACATCAACAAATAACTAAGTTAAAACTCATAGAAGAGTGTAGAAAGTCCCTACCTCAAGTTTAGA
This sequence comes from Camellia lanceoleosa, assembly GCA_025200525.1. Classification (NCBI taxonomy): domain Eukaryota; kingdom Viridiplantae; phylum Streptophyta; class Magnoliopsida; order Ericales; family Theaceae; genus Camellia; species Camellia lanceoleosa. The sequence continues at coordinate 176,342,692 of CM045759.1, read as the reverse complement.
AGACGAGCAAAGTAAGGAAGAAACTTCAAAGGTGCCAAAACCAAGTTTTGTTCGGACCAAAGCGAAGCTGTTGAGATGCTCTACCTCTTTCCCAAAGACACTAGGGTAGAGAAACCAGTGGATCTAGATGGAAATGTAGAGAGAGAGAGAGTTTTAGAGAGAGCGGCTCTAGATCTAGGGTTTTGAGAGAAAAAGATGTAAAAAAAGTTATATAGAAAGGTGTTGCTGCGAGCTGATATATGCGTAGTCGACTTGAGTGCAAAATGCACACTCCCAGTAGTTTTGTAGACAATAAACCAATGCTCGAGGAGAAGAAAGGCCGCTCGGTGAGATCGCTCTAAGCATAAAAAAACACCTTTCGAGCGTAGAATACACTCTCCTAGTAGTTTTACAGACCTGCAAAAGTATTGAGAGTTCATAAAGCCCACTCAAGTGCAAGAAGTGCCACTCGAGCAGAGGAGTAAAATTCTGGGCAACAAAAGTTTGAAAACCAAGGAACCAACCTATTCCAAATGCAACATCACAATCCAATAGTCAAACTCAAGGAAGTATGAGAGGAAAAGGACGTGAACAACACTATGAAACCATGAAACCGGAGTCGAAGATACAAAAGGGTAGGATTAAAATTTGAATCACTATAGACATAAATAAAGAATTCACTTTGGTGAATGCAACTGAACACCATTTATCGCTCCATGAGGAGCACTGAGGGGTTATGCCGTTTTGATTTTTCTCCTTACTAATACACATCGTAGCAACTTCTTTTTCCATGGCAGCTACTTCTTTCCTCATATTTTTGGCCTCAACTTCCATTGCTTTATTTAATGTTTCGATCATCTTTGAAGACATCTGGATAGTGCACATCAGAGACAATAGTGTCAAAGACACAGACACACACACAGAGCGCTAAACTAATACATAAAATCTCTCACCTCAGTTGCATCATCTTTATCCTTAAGACTCTGATCTTTCTCATGGAAAGCTTTCCTCAAAGTTATGATATCTTTCTGTAACATATCATACAACATTCCTCAAGGCATTCCCTGGATAGTAAACAACGGAGGGAGGAATGTTGATATAATCTCAAATGATTTCAATTTAATGTTGAAAGACTGCAACTCCACTCAATGATGACCCTTGAAGACAAAATCATCTAGTTTAAGGAGCATAGTTTCTTGGGCAAGATATTACTATCTAGTTACATGCTGATATGTATCCCTATAATGTCACGCATATTTCTTCCTCTGAATACTCCAAAAAAGGCCGAAAAGTAAAACTGCATACAAGTACTAGTTATTCAATTCCCATTATTGTTGGTGGAAAATACTTATAGTTGAACCTCAGGCAAATACGTATTGAGTAAACATAGACATACAGAGTCTATATAAACTAAAATCACAGAATATTTTTACTGCCAATGAATAACATCACATAAAAGCAAAAAAGTACATTTTATAATTAGAACAAAGCTATCATCCTATACCTTTGTTTTTGCATGACAGAAAGCTACTTTAATATGTATTCATAGGACTGCACAATAAAATTGTAACATGACAAGAGGTTCAGTTTAGTAAGAAATTCTTCAGTCTGTTTGACATCCTCGAACAAAAGAACACTTTCATTAGAATATGTTTTAAGAGTAAAAGAGGTGTCTAAAATGAATAGCAAAAATGGACACAGTGTAAGTCAAAAACATTTCTCACTGTATCAGGACTAGTGAGCTGATTATTAACTGGATAGTTTCAAAGTGCTTAAAATCTAAGGATTGAATCTCAGGTGCTTAATTTATGCTTTAATCCAATTAATAAATAAACCAAGCGTGGCAAATATAAATAAATAAATGAACCAATTAATACAAAAAAAGGTTCTAAGTTGTTGGATAAATCTGGGGTGATATTCTTAGTTTGGAACACAGCAACCCTAATTTATTTAGTTTCTTCATGGAAAATTTTGCCATTAAAGTTGGGAATGAGAGGAGGTTTAGTTTTTGGGAGGATCATTGGACATCTAATAGCAGCTTGAAGGTTGAGTTTCCCAAGTTATTTGCATTGTCAGATGACAAAGAGGTCACTCTTAAATAGATGATTGACAAAAGGAACAATTTAGATGGGTGGATTTTCATATTCAAAAGAGGTCTGAGGACTTGGGAGGATGATGAAGTAGGAAGACTTAGGTCCTACTTGTCTACATATGAGCCAATTCTATCAGAAAGAGATGACTCCTTGGTTTGGAAGGCCTTATCTTCAGGTACGTTTACTATGAACTCAATGTACAGTAAGTATAATGTGGTCCATGGGTTGAAGGATGCTAGGTGGATTTGAAAGAATTTGTCCCCACCAAAAGTGCAATTTTTTAGATGCCTCGCTTGGCGGGGTAAAATCAAGTCAAGAGCTTTCCTTCAATGAGTAGGGTATCTTAGCCAGGGCGTGAGAACAAAGTGTGTGTTCTGTGGTTGTGCTTTATAAACAGATTGTCATGTGTTGGTGCAGTGCACGTTTGCTTGGAAAATTTGGTCAAACATTTTGTCCGGGTGGGGTATGCAATTTGTGACTCTTAAGAAGGCTAGAGATGTATTGGAATGGTGGAGAGGGTTCAAATGGGTATGCTTGAAACCAAAATTTGGAATGTAATTCCATTTGCTGTTCTATGGTCCATTTGGAATTTGAGGAATGATTGCATATTCAATGGTAAACAGCACTGCTTTGAGGAGGTCTACGAATCGATCAAGACTAGAGTTTCCTTGTGGATAAAAACTAATACTAGTATGTTGCATTACTCTGTCCATGATGTAGTGGATAATCTATAACATGTTAAAAGGTGCTTGAGGTTATAGGAGCAACAACAACATTTAGGTAGTGTCTAGTGTGTTTAGGTTGTGACCTTGTTTTGGTCTAGCCTTGGCCTTGGTTCTGCTACAGTGTGCTCCCGATGTCTACTGGTATGATAGCCTTGGGTTGTCTTGTTTAGTCTAGCAGTGTGGTTCTGTTATGCTTTTCTTCTATTTGTTTTGTGCCAGTTCCTCACCAACATTGTGGCTGTGATAACACATGGTTAAGCTTTTCCTTGGTGCCAACCTAGTTGGGATTGGGGTAGTTTGTTGTGTTGCTTTATGCATTTCGATTCTTTATTGATGTAATTTCATATGTTATGTATGTTGTCATCATCAATAAAGTTTCCTTCTTTTGTTGATAAAAAAAAAGAAGATGTTAGTACAACATGATTACAGGGTTGGCAATTAAGAAACAAGCTCCAATCTTCATAATCAGCAATTGGACATGAGTAATACTATGCATGTATGTAAAATCATAGCAAGAGCAATATGAATGAATGGATGAGAACAATTCCTTGATGTATGTTTGGCATGCATTTCAACAATAATATGAATGAATAGATGTTTAATATAAAATCATAGACAAGGAAGATAGAATCATAGATTACTCATACCAAAGAATAAGTCCTTATAGCAAGATAAATACAGGATGAAATCAATACTCTGAAAACAAGCTGCAGTTTAACAACTTCCTGAAAAGTCATGGTTAGTAAATATGTAAATTAAGTGCCATGAGTAAGGAGTAAGCTATGCCAAGATGAGAACTATGGCACATGAAAATGCAATGCTGCAATAATATGAACTTGATATCCATCTTATCATAATTTCCAAGGCATAAAGTAACACTTGTGACACATCTATCATCATTATGTTATCAGTTAAAAGTTCACTGGGATGGACAATAGATGTATCAAAGCATTCACCTCAATGACTCGAACTCTAGTTTTCCCATGCTTGGTGTATGGCTTTTATATGCAGTAAAGGGTATATTAAACAGGAGTTTGGCTTTAAAGACAAGAACACATTGTATAAGAAATATCCACCAATTGCTTTATTAATTAGTAGAAGAAAAAGAACATGTGATTCTTTTGCACATTAAACTCACTTTGATGCTTCATGTTTCCTTCATATTCAAAATAAGGATGCTTCATGTTTCTTCAGAATAAGGGTTTGGGAATATTAGATATAAAAAAAAAAAAAAATTTAAAAATATACATAATCACATGTTAATTGGAAAGTGTGATTAAAAAATAAAAGATATAATCACATTTAATTGAAAAGTGACATAAAAAAATAAATATTGTCACACTCAATTAAATTAGGTGTGATTAAACTATTAATTTGATTTTTTTAACCACACTTTCATTAAAAGTGTCATGTTTTAATTTCCTTAAGTGTGATCTTTAAACATTTTTGCAGTAGTGAGCAAGTTTATTTATTTGTTACTCAATTTCAAGTGCACCAATGATCCTCCGGATAAAAAAGTTGTCCAGAGGAAAGAATGCAACCTCATCCTCCCTGTACATTCTATGTAAATAAAATGTACCAGTTCTTTGTATTTGACAATGCGGCAATGCAACCACGTGGTTGGGCTATACTGGCTCATGTTCATAATTCTTGTAGTTCAATTTGATCACGATGGAGACAAGTTTTCTAAATATGCAGAAGCAAAGAGCACAAACATGAGTCTTGAGTTTAAAATGAAAAAACAACCAACATCATAACCACGTACAATCACAACTACTAGTCACATTATGATTTTGGATGAAATGGACAGGCAATGCGAAAGCCAAAAATGGGTCGGGCCAGAATTGGGTGAAATTTGGGGGATCTGCGGAAAACGTGATTTTAGGAAGGATCCATGATGATGTGGCATGCATGGCCATATGGTTCTTGGATTAAATGGATAGGCAATGTCAAAAACAAAAATGGGCCGAGCATGAAATCATGTGAAATTTGGTGGGTCAGCGAAAAACGTGACTTTAGGAAGGATCCATGATGTTGTAGCATGCATGGTCATACAATTCTTCAATCAAATGGACAGGCAATGAGAAAGCCAAAAAACGGGTCGAGCTCAGAATCGCGTGAAATTTGGCAAGTCAGTGGAAAACGTGATTTTAGGAAGGATCCACGATGGTGTAGTATGCATAGCCATACAATTCTAGGATCAAATGGACAGGCAATGCGGAGGCCAAAAATGGGCCAAGCTTGGAATCGCGTGGAATTTGGCTGGTCAGTGAAAAACGTGATTTTAGGAAGGATCCATGAGGATGTAGCATGTATGGTCATACGATTCTTGGATCAAATAGACTGGCAATACGAAAGCCAAAAACAGGTCGGGCTCGAAATCGAGTGAAATTTGGCGGGTCAGTGGAAAAGGTGATTTTAGGAAGGATCCATAATGATGTACCATGCATGGCAATACGATTCTTGGATCAAATGGATAGGAAATGCGAAAGCCAAAGACGGGCCAGGCTTGGAATTGCGTCAAATTTGACGGGTCAGTGGAAAATGTAATTCTAGGAAGGATCCATGATGAAGTACCATGCATGGCCATACGATTCTTGGACTAGATGGACAGGCAATGTGAAAGGCAAAAACAGGCCGGGCTTGGAATCCTATAAAATTTGGTGTGTCAGTGGAAAATGTGATTTTAGGAAGGGTTCATGATGATGTAGCATACATGGCCATACAATCAAATGGATAGGCAAAACGAAAGCCAAAAATGGGCCAGGCTCATAATTACGTGAAATTCGGCAAGTCAGTGGAAAATGTGAATTTAGGAAGGATCAATGAGGATGTAGGATGCATTTTGGATCAAATGGATAGACAATGAGAAAGCCAAAAACGGGCCAGGCTCGGAATCACGTAAAATTTGGTGAGTCAGTGGAAAATATGATTTCAAGAAGGATACAAGATGATGTAAAACGCATGGCCATACAATTCTTGCATCAAATGGACAGGAATGTGAAAGGAAAAAATAGGCTGGGCTCTGAATCGCATGAAATTTGGCATGTCAATGGAAAACGTGTTTTTGGGAAGGATCCATGATGATGTAGCATTCATGGCCATACGATTCTTGGATCAAATGGACTGGCAATGCGAAAGCCAAAAATGAGCCGAGCTCGGAATCTGGTGAAATTTGGTGAGTTGGTTAAAAATGTGATTTTAGGAAAGAGTCATGATGATGTAGCATGCATGGCCATACATGATTATTGAATCAAATGGACACGTAATGCGAAGCGAAAAATGGGTCGGGCTCGGAATCGCGTCAAATTTGGTTGGTCAATGGAAATGTGATTTTAAGTTGGATCCATGATGATGTAGCATTTACAGCCATAAAATTCATAGATCAAATGGACAAGCAATGCGAAAGCCAAAAACAGGTGGGGCTCGGAATCGCGTGGAATTTTGCGAGTCAGTGGAAAATGTGATTTTAGGAAGGATCCATGATGATGTACCATGGATAGCCAAAAAATTCTTGGATCAAGTAGACAGGCAATGCAAAAGCCAAAAATAGTCCAGACTGGGAATCGCATTAAATTTGGCGGGTCAATGGAAAAACGTGAGTGTAGGAAGGATCCATGATGATGTAGCATGAATGGCCATATGATTCTTGGATCAAATGGACAAGCAATGCGAAGCCAAAATTGGGTCGGGCTTGGAATCGCGTTAAATTTGGCAGGTTAGTGGAAAATGTGATTTTAGGAAGGATCCATGAGAATGTAGCATGCATGGCCATATGATTCTTGGATCAAATAGACAGGCAATACGAAAGCCAAAAATTGGCCAGGCTTAGAATCGCGTGAAATTTGGCAGGTCATTGGAAAATGTGATTTTCGGAAGGATCCAAGATGACGTAGCATGCATGGCCATACGATTCTTGGATTAAATGGAGAGGTAATGCGAAGGCAGAAAATAGGTCAGGCTTAGAATAACATGAAATTTGGCAGGTCAGTGGAAAACGGGATTTTAGAAGGATCCATGATGATATAGCATGCATGGCCATGCTATTTTTGGATCAAATGGACGACGTCACGAAATCCAAAAGCGAAAGTCGACCTCGAATCGCATGAAATTTTGCGGGTTAGTGGAAAACGTGATTTTAGAAAGGATCCACGATGATATTGCATGCATCGAACGGGTCGGGCTCGGAATCACGTGAAATTTGGCGGGTCAATGGAAAACGTAATTTTAGGAAGTTTCCATGATGATGTAGCATGCATGGCCATATGATTCTTCGATCAAATGGACAGGCAATGCGAAGCCAAAAGCTGGTTGTGCTTAGAATTGGGTGAAATTTGGCATGTTAGTGGAATATGTGATTTGAGGAAAGATCTATGATGATGTAGCAAGCATGGCCATATGATTCCTGGATCAAATCAACAGGCAATGAGAAAGCTAAAAACGCGTCGGGCTCGAAATCGCCTGAAAATTAGTGGATCTGTGGAAAAAAGTGATTTTAGGAAGGATCCATGATGAAGTAGCCTGCATGGCCAAACGATTCTTCGATCAAAATGACAAGCAATGCGAAATCCAAAAACGTGATGAGCTCAAAATCGCGTGAAATTTGGTGGGTTATTGGAAAATGTGATTTTAGGAAAGATCCAAGATGATATTGCATGCATGGAACGGGTCGGACTCCAAACTGCGTGAAATTTGGCGAGTTGGTAGAGAACAGGATTTTAGGAGGGATCCATGATGATGTAGCATGCATGGCCATACGATTCTTGGATCAAACGGACAAACAATGCAAAAGCCAACAATGGACCGGGGTCTAAATCGTGTGAAATTTTGTGGGTTAGTGGAAAATGTGATTTTAGAAAGGATCCGTGAGGATATAGTATGCACGGCCATACGATTCTTGGATCAAAATGACAGGAAATGCGAAAGCCAAAAGCGGCTCGGGCTTAGAATCACATGAAATTTGGCAGGTTAGTAGAGAAAGTGATTTTAGAATGGATCCATGATAATGTAACAAGCGTGGACATAAGATTCTTGGATTAAATGGACATGTAAAGCAAAAGTGAAAAATAGGTCAGGCTCGAATTCGCATGAAATTTGGTTGGTCAGTTAAAAATGTGATTTCAGGAAGGATCCATGACAATGTAGCCTGCATGGCCATACGATTCTTGGATCAAATAGAAAGGCAATGCGAAAGCCAAAAGCAGGCCTGGCTCAAAATCGCGTGAAATTTGGCAGGTCACTCGAAAACGTGATTTTACGAAGGATCTATGATGATGTAGCATGCATGGCCATAAGATTCTTGGATCAACTGGACAGGCAATGTGAAATCCAAAATCGGGCAGCTCTTGGAATCATGTGAAACTTGGCAGGTCAGTGGAAAACGTGGTTTTAGGAAGGATCCTTGAGGAACATGCATGGCCATACCATTCTTGGATCAAATGGACAGGCAATGCGAAAATCGAAAACGAGCCAGGCTCAAAATTGCGTGAAATTTGGCAGGTCAGTGGAAAAAATGATTTTTTGAAGGATCCAAGATAAGTATGCATGGCCACATGATTCTTGGATCAAATGGACATGTAATGCGAAAGCCAAAAACGGGTCAAGCTCAAATCTTTTGATTAGCAAAAAATGTGATTTTAGGAAGGATACATGATGATGCAGCTAGCATGGCCATACTATTCTTAGATCAAATGGATAGGCAATGCGAAAGCCAAAAACGGGCCGAGCTTAGAATCGCATGAAATTTGGCAGGTTAGTGGAAAAAGTGATTTTTGGAAGGATCCATAATGATATAGCATGCTTGGCCACACGATTCTTGGATCAAATGGACATGCAATGCGAAAGCCAAAATTGGAAAGGGCTCAAATCGGGTGAAATTTGGCGGGTCAGTGGAAAACGTGATTTTAGTAAGGATCCATGGTGATATGGGATGCATGGAATGGGTCGGGCTCGGATTCGGGTCAAATTTGGCAGGTCAGTAGAAAACATGATTATAGGAAGGATCCATGATGATATGGCATGCATGGCCATACGATTCTTGGAACAAATGGACAGACAATGCGTAAACCAAAAATGAGTCGGGCTTGGAATCGCCTAAAATTTGGCGTGTCAGCGGATAACGTGATTTTATGAAGGATCCACGATGATGTAGCATGCATGGCCATACGAGTCTTTGATCAAATGGATAGGCAATGCGAAAGCAAAAAAATTGGCCGGGCTTAGAATTGTGTGAAATTTGGCAAGTCGGTGGAAAACGTGATTTTGGGAAGGATCCAAGATGATGTAGCATGCATGGCTATACGATTATTGGATTAAATGAATAAGTAATGTTGAAGCCAAAAACAAGTCGGGCTAAGAATCGCGTGAAATTCGGCAAATCAGTGGAAAACATGATTTTAGGATAGATCCATGATGATGTAGCATGCATGGCCATACGATTCTTGGATGAATTAGGTAGACATTGCGAAATCCAAAAATGGGCCAGCCTAGGAATCGCATGAAATTTGGCGGGTCAGTGGAAAATGTAATTTTAAGAAGGATACATGATGATATAGCATTCATGGCCATACGATTTTTGGATTAAATGGACAAGCAATACGAAATCCAAAAATGGGTCGTGCTCGGAATGGCATGAAATTTGGTGGGTTAGTGGAAAACGTGATTTTAGGAATGATCCACGATGATGTTGCATGCATCGAATGGGTCGGGCTCAGAATCACATGAAATTTGGCTGGTCAACAGAAAACATGATTTTAGGAAGTATTCATGATGATGTAGCATGAATGACCATACGATTCTTGGATCAAATGGACAGGCAATGCATACCAAAAAACTTGCCGAGCTCAGAATCTGTCAAATTTGGCATGTCATTGGAAAATGTGATTTTAGGAAGGATCCATGATGATGTTACGTGCATGGCTATATGATTCTTGGATCAAATCGACAGGCAATACGAAAGCTAAAAACGCGTTGGGCTCGAAATCGGGTGAAATTTGGTGGATATGTGGAAAATGTGATTTTAGGAAGGACCCATTATGATGTAGCCCACATGGCCAAACGATTCTTGGATCAATTGGACAGGCAATACAAAAGACAAAAACGGGGTGGGCTCATAATCGCGTGAGATTTGGCGGGTTAGTGGAAAACGTGATTTTGGGAAGGATCCATGATGATGTTGCTTGCATGGAAGGGGTCGGGCCCAAAATCGTGTGAAATTTGGTGGGTCAGTAGAAAACGTGATTTTAGGAGGGATCCATGATGAGGTAGCATGCATTGTCAGGTAATTCTTGGATCAAATGAACAAGCTATGCGAAAGTCAAAAACGGGCCGGGGTCTAAATCGCGTGAAATTTTGGGGGTCAGTGGAAAACATGTGTAGACACCCCATTTTTGACCACCCTTATGACTTAGATGCTTTATATCGAACACCCGATGATGAAAGTTGCACTATGCAATCTTTTCAATTCTCAGCGAAGAAATTTTGATTCTAGCTCGAATCCCAAACTTTGCACCCCATTTTGACAAAACTATTTTAGACCTTAAAACCCTCATTTCAAAATATTTTTTCCTAATGTTTCTACGATGTTCCGAGGCCCGCATTTCGTTTAAAATATTGCATTTTTCGGTAAACTGAGTAAGAACAAAGTGGAGATACATGGAAGGGAGGTGAACTCTTTGAAAAATATTTAAAAGCATCTTACTTATAGGTTTGGAGTTGAAGAAAATAGGAGGGGGGGGAAAGAAAACTAGTTTGAGAAAGTGTTGAGCATCAATTCGTTAAGATATAAATGAGCAACCTTCACTAAATTAGAAATATTTCTTTATACACTTAGAATTTGTATGTGAGGCCACCACCATTGGAAGGTAGAATTTTAGGGCTTAGATTTAGACTCAAGAATCACCTAAAACTGAGTCTAGATGAGGGAGATATGTCCGTTTGAAGTCCGGCTTGAATACAGATTTTTGGAGCCGGTTGGCTCCATTTTGATCCAGTCATGGCTCATTTATAGCCTGCCGGCTTTCGAAGAAAATTTGTCCAGAATGCCTTTTTGGACCTAGTCTTTCATTTTTGGGTCTGGCCGTGTGCTTTGGGGGCTGGTCGATTCTCAATAGTGTTGGCCGGCTCTCAATGGCGCCAACAGACAGCAGGCAGGAATTGGACAACTGGCCTTGTTTGAAGACATTTTTGATCAAATTGGCTCAAATTCTATAAATAGACCCCTTGCATTCAGAATTTAAGGTTAGCAAATTTGCCAAAAGATTTGAAGAGTTAAAAAGACCTCCTTCCATCTTCCTTCCTCCTTTAACCTTCAAACCTTATTTAGCTATATGTACACAATACGTATACCATTAGAGCTTGTCCTTAAAGCTTTTGTTGAAGTTTCAAACCATATTTCATAAACTTGAGGGCGTTTGGAATCAAGTTTAATCAATGACCATACATACACTTTAAAGAGGTATACTTCCCACCCATCTTTTTCCTTTGTTTTTTTACTAATCATCATCTTCATTTTCCTTGAGTTTGTGCACTGCTAGAGGTTAGTGAAAAGCGCTAAAATATGTGATTTAATTCATAAAAAATGGAGGGGTTAGACACCCCTTCTTAAGCTTGCTTGTTGAGTTTGTTCTCTCTCTCTTTTTGGTTCAGTTTGTTCACCTTTTTGAAGTAGTTTTAGCCACTGTTTTGGGGCAGAAATATGTGATTAAAAGTTGCAAAAAGTGGAGGGGCTAGCCATCCCTCCTTAGGCTTTGTTTCATAGCTTTTTCTCTATTCTTTTTACTTACTTTCTTTTGCTTTTACCTTTATTTTTCTTGGCTTACAAAACTAATTATCAGAGTTTTACAAGGCTGAAAAACATGGTTTAGAAGCCCAGAAAGTGGGGCGAGGGGGGGGGGGGGGCGGTGTTAGTCACCCCCCCTTGGTCTTGCTTACTAGTTTGATGTCTCCTTGTTCTTACATATCTTTTATGTGCTTTAAACATACTTTAGCTGCTGTTTATTGTATATTAGGGTATGTTTAGGGGCTGCCCTAATTTACTTAATTAGTTTATGCTTTGAATACTTGCTTGTTGTATTGTACGTTCTCATAGCTCTGATTGTTTAGGCCTTAGACACCGAGTTGTTCGAGTTGATAGCTTTATTTGTTTAATTTCTACGTTGAAGAGTCTCATTCTAACAATTGATCCCGTAATCATTTTTGCAACCTCCCTCTTTCCTTCTTTTCTTTGTTCGAAAGCTATTTCAAAAGATTGATGGTTATTCAAGGCATGGGAAAGAGACCTATGCTCAATGGCTTAATCTCTATGGAGGTTCATCATCAAGGCATAGGCTCTCTTTCATGCTACGAATCACTTCTTGTTTAATATTGCTTCTCGTTTAGTGGACTTAACCATCACTTTGGACAAATTGATTAAAGAATGGCAAGGACTAATAAAATTGACCTAAAATCAATGAAACCAACATAAAGAAGATGAATAAAATTGGTTGGATTGGGCTGGACATTATGCCGAGTCCATCGCTTCAAGAATTGTCACTTATCAATGCATGATACTTTGACGGAACTTGAAGCATGTCTATCTCCCTCTTTGAGCCTTAATGATGAGGGGGAGGGGTGGTCGTCTTCAATGCATTTATTAATTGTTTTGTACAAATTGTGTTCGAAATCATCAAGCCATCAACTCGTGCCAATTGATGGTTTCGGACTTGAATTCACTCTTCTCTTGAGTTTCATGATAGAGGAGAGCAGAAGGGACAAACAAGGCCTTGAAGGGCTCTGTCTGCACTGTTCTCACCTCAGAGCACAAAAACAGTTTTGACATAAAATTAGGGCACGTCCAGCTCCCAATGTTTGGTAAACAGAGACTTTTTGGCAGAAAAACAGAAAGCAGTGGCTGAAGGTGAGGCAGAGCAGTCTGGGCAGGCAAAGCAGTTTTTGAGCACTGTGCATGCAAGCATTGGGTCTCTTGGTTGTTTGAATCAATATTCTCATTATGATTGATGTAATTAGTTATTATTATTGTAATTAAGTAATTATTATTGTTTATTTGTAATTGTATGGCTAGTAAAAGTAGATTGGTAGTTTATTTCTCATTATCCTTGTTGTAATAACTTAGCTAGTTAGTATTCATTCAAATTTGTAATAATTAATTTAATCCAGACACTTACACTCATTCGAACCCTCTCGCATGAGAGCAAAATATGTAATAATGGTGTATATCTTCCAACCCCACTTCTTTCTCTATTTTATTTATCTGTTTATAATGGTAGCATAGAGCATCATATTTACTTAGCATTCCTATGTTTGCATACACTTGTTTTATGTACATTTGGGTTCGGCTCATCACACTAACCAATGTCAATTTCAATTTCATTGTTTGAAAACGTGATTTATCACATGTCTTGAATTGGATCATATACCATGCTTATAGCCAAGCCTATAAAAATTGCATAAATGTGTGCGTTGCATTAGTCACATTGTATTGTCTTGGAACATGCATATTTTCTAATCATTTTTATTTGGCTTGCCATGGAGTACTAGGTGAGCACTTATTGTTTTAGCATATCACATCTTGTGTTTGTGTTGTCATATCAAGCATGCTTTCCATGAGGCTAAATGTTTAAGTGATATACTTGTTTGAATGCCGGTAGATGAAGGCTAATTGCTAAAATTGGGATAAATTGATTAATGTACGAATTCACTTCTTCAAGTGACGCGTATTCAAAACACTTTTTTTTTTTTTTCAAACAGACATGAAATCGAAGTGTTCCAATTTTTGCAAATTAGTCTATACTTGTGTGCATCACATAGTAAAGTTAGCCTAATAATCGGAACAAGCGCATATAATGTAAATAAAAATCACATCATGATTAGTAGAGGTCGATCTTTGATCGGGTGAGAGGGGTGCTCAATTCATAACCTTTCCCTCTCATACCTAAGTTCTTGAGCCGAGACATTTTGGTGATGATGGACACGTGGCCTTTGGCATGAGTCATGGGTTTCCTAAATTTCCTAAAAATATTTAGTTGGCGACTCTAAAATCTGGCAAAGGAGTAAATTTTTAGCATAGTTGATTCAAAATTGATTTTCCAAACGATTTCTCGAATTTGGACTCATTTGTGTTTATTTATTTCACATTGCATTAATGAAATCATATTTAGAACCATGGAGTCCAAACTATAGGGCTAGTCGTATTCGAGAGGAGCACGAAAAGCAAGCTAAAATGATTTTAGGAAGGATCCATAAGGATGTAGTAGACATGGCCATACGATTCTTGGATCAAATGGACAGGAAATCCGAAAGCCAAAAACGGGCCGGGCTTAGAATCGCGTGAAATTTAGTAGGTCAGTAGAGAAAGTGATTTTAGGAAGGATCCATGATGATGTAACATGCACGGCTATATGATTCTTGTATTAAACGGAGAGGCAAAGCAAAAGCCAAAAACAGGTTGGGCTTAGAATCGCGTGAAATTTGGCGGCTCAGTTGAAAATGTTATTTTAGAAAGGATCCGTCATAATGTAGCATGCATGGGCATATGATTCTTGGATCAAATGGACAAGCAATTCAAAAGCCAAAAATGGGTCGGGCTTGGAATCACGTGAAATTTGGCGGATCAATGGAAAATGTGGTTTTAGGAAGGATCCATGAGAATGTAGCATGAATGGCCATACCATTCTTGGATCAAATGGACAGGCAATACGAAGGCCAAAAACGGGCCAGGCTCAGAATCGCGTGAAATTTGGCAGGTCAGTGGAAAAAGTGATTATAGGAAGGGTCCATGATGATGTAGCATGCATGGCCACACGATTCTTAGATCAAATGGACACCCAATGTGAAAGCCAAAACGAGCCCAGCTCGAATCGTGTGAAATTTGGAGGGTTAGTGGAAAATGTGATTTTCGGAAAGATCCATGATGATGCAGTATGCATGGAACAGGTCGAGCTTGAAATCATGTGAAATTTGGCAGGTCAATGGACAACGTGGTTTTAGGAAGGATCTATGAGGATCTAGCATGCACGGCCATACCATTCTGGGATCAAATGGACAGGCAATACAAAATCCAAAAACGAATGCATGGACAGTGGAAATTCGCATGAAATTTGGTAGGTCAGTGGAAAAAGTGATTTTATGAAGGGTCCATAATGATGTAGCATGCATGACCGCACGAATCTTGGATCAAATGGACACACAATGTGAAAGCCAAAAATGGGCTGGGCTCAAATCGCGTGAAATTTGGCAGGTTAGTGGAAAACGTGATTTTAGGAAGGATCCATGACAATATAGCATGCATGGAATGGGTTGGGTTCGAAATCGTGCGGAATTTGGCGGGTCAATAGAAAATGTGATTTTAGGAAGGATCCATGATGATGTGGCACGCATGGCCTTAAGATTCTTGGAACAAATGGCAGCCAATGCGTAAGCTAAGAATAAGTTGGGCTTGGAATCGCGTGAAATTTGGCGGGTCAGTGGGTAATGTCAATTTAGGAAGGATCCGTGATGATGTAGCAAGCTGTAGACAACCCATTTTTGACCGCCCTTAAGACTTGGGCTTTACTGATAGTTTACTTGGTGGTAAAATGTGTGCAGGGCAAAGGTTCAATTTCTTCGGCAAGGAGAGAGACAAATCTCAACTTCACACCCCATTTCGGACCAAAGCTGTTTTGAATGGTTTTTAGACCTTAAAACCCTCTCTTTCAAAACATTTTTGAAATAAAGTTTCTGCGATGTTCCGAGGCTCGCATTTTGTCAAACGTTGTGCTTTTCGGTAAACCGAGCAAGGACAAAGTGGAAATGAATGAAAGAGAGATGAAATATTTGAAAAATCTTTCAAAACACCTTGCTTAGGGGTTTGAAGTTGAAGAAAAAAGGAGAAGAGGGGAGAAACCAAGTTAGGGAAAAAGATAGGCAAGAATTGCTAAGAGAGGGACGAGCAGTCCTCGCTAAATCAAGCTTATTTGTCTGTACACTTGGATTTAAGCCATGAGACCACTGTTGGAAAGAAGACTTCCGGGGCTTCATTTTTCATTCAAGAATCTCTTAAATCCGAGTCCGGAGGGCGGAGATATGATTGGTTGAAGTTGGGCATCATCCCAGTTGGACCGAAACTGAACATCCTTCACCAAAACAAGCATAACTTTTTGTACAGTTGGAATTTTGATACAAGACTGGTGCCATTGGAAAGCTTACTTCTGGGGCTTCAATGTTGACACAAGAATTACCTTAAAAGGAGTTCATATGAAGAAGTTATGCCCGTTTGAAGACATCAGGAACACACGAGAGGGTCGGGCTATTACACTCTCCCCCCCTTAAATAAGTTTGGTCCCCAAACTTGCTTTACCTCAGGACTGAAACAGGTGCGGATATTGACGGAGCATATCCTCCTCTTTTTCCCAAGTTGCTTCAGTTCCATAGTGTTCTTGCCATTCGATCTTTACCATTGGAATACTTCGATTTCGCAACTGCCTTACTTGCCGGTCCAAAATCCGAATTTGTTTCTCATCATACATTAGCTTGTCATCTAACACAATGTGTTGAAAATCTATCATATGTGACGGATCCGGAAGGTACCTTCGGAGCATGGAAACATGGAATACATTGTGGACTTGGCTCATATTTGGTGGTAAGGCGACTCGATAAGCTACCGGACCGACTTTGTCCAGAATCTGAAAGGGGCCCACATATCGGGGCGCTAACTTACCCTTTTTCCCAAACCTTGGATGTCCCTTCATCGGGGTAACCTTCACAAACACATGATTACCCACGTCAAATGCCAAATCTCTTCGTCGGTTGTCTGCATAACTCTTCTGTCTACTTTGAGCCGTTTTCAATCTTTCCCGGATAAGTTTGACTTTCTCAGTTGTTAACTGCACAAGTTCAGGTCCTAGCAAGGCTCTGTCTCCCACTTCAGCCCAACACACAGGAGAACGACACGGTCTTCCATATAATGCTTCATAAGGGGCCATTTCAATGCTGGAATGATAAGTATTGTTGTATGCAAATTCTATCAGAGGTAAGTGAGTTTCCCAACTATTTTGAAAATCCATCACACACATACGAGCATATCTTCTAGAGTTTGTATCGCCCTCTCGATTGACCGTCGGTTTGAGGATGAAAAGTCAGATCAATTTAAGTTCCGTGCCCATAGCTTCCTCGCAAACTCGCCAATCTCAAACAAATTTTGGATCCCTATCCGAAACAATTGAAACCGGGATACCGTGAAGTCTTACAATCTCATTTATATAAAGTATTGCAAGCTTATCAGCATTATACTGAGTCTTCACTGGCAGGAAATGAGCAGACTTAGTCAGTCGGTCAACAATGACCCAGATAGAATTCATACCCCGAGGAGTCCGTGGTAGTCCCACAACAAAATCCATAGTTAAGTGTTCCCATTTCCATTCCGGGATTGAGAGGGGTTGCAACAGTCCCGCTGGTCTTTGATGTTCTGTTTTTACTTGCTGACACTGTAGACATTTAGAAACAAACTCTGCAATCTCCCTTTTCATACCTGGCCACCAAAAGTGTTGTTTTAAATCCCTATACATTTTGGTACTTCCTGGATGTCTTGCAAACTTCGAGGCATGTGCTTCTTCCATTAGTCTTTGTTTAAGTTCTGGTACGTTAGGGACACATAGTCTGTGTTGAAACTTGAGCTCCGAATTCACCACATTAAACCCCAGTTTTGGTTTTATCCCCAATTCATCCCATACTTTTCGCAAGGCTTCATCCTCCAGTTGACGCATTTTAATTTCTTCAAGCAAGGTTGGTTGGGCCATGACTGCTGCTATCATGGCCTTCTGTTCGGGTATGATCAAATCCATACTTAGCTTTTCCAAATCAGTCACCAATTCCTTCGTCAATAAATTCGCCAAATCTCCTATACCTTTCCGGCTCAATGCATCAGCGACTGTGTTGGCTTTACCAGGGTGATAGTGAATCGCCAAATCGTAATCTTTAATTAACTCCAACCAACGCCGTTGTCGCATATTTAACTCCTTTTGGGTAAAAAGATACTTGAGGCTTTTGTGGTCAGTATAAACTTCACAGGTGGTACCATACAAATAATGTCGCCAAATTTTTAGAGCAAAAACAACAGCTGCTAGCTCAAGATCGTGAGTAGGGTAATTCTTTTCATGAGGTTTCAACTGCCGAGACGCATAAGCGATGACCCTACCATTTTGCATAAGCACACAACCAAGCCCCTTATGCGACGCGTCACTATAAATCACAAACCCTTCTGTACCGGATGGCAAAGCTAAAACTGGTGCTGTAGTTAACCTCATTTTTAGCTCTTGAAAAGCGGCTTCCCGCTCTACTGACCATTCAAATGGAACTCCCTTTCGAGTTAATTGTGTAAGTGGTCCAGCAATTTTGGAAAAATCTTGAACAAATCGTCGGTAATAACCGGCTAACCCCATAAAACTACGCACCTCAGTCACATTGGTAGGGATTGGCCAATTCACAATTGCCTCGACTTTATGTGGATCAACAGAGACACCGTCTTTGGTGACCACATGCCCCAGAAATGCTACTTCATGTAGCCAAAATTCACACTTCTTTAACTTTGCATATAACTTCTTTTCTCGGAGTGTTTGAAGGATCAAACGGAGATGGTTCTCATGAGCTTCTACACTCTTTGAGTAAATAAGGATGTCATCAATAAAAACCACAACAAAGTCGTCCAAATACGGCTTAAAGACTCGATTCATCAGATCCATAAAAGCTGCTGGTGCGTTAGTAACGCCAAAGGGCATAACCAGAAATTCATAATGACCGTACCGGGTTCGAAAAGCCGTTTTCTCCACATCATCGGCTTTAACTTTCAGTTGGTGGTATCCTGACCGCAAATCAATTTTTGAGAAAATTTGTGCTCCTTGGAGTTGATCGAACAAATCATCAATCCGTGGCAGTGGGTATTTATTCTTAATTGTTACTTTGTTGAGTTCTCTGTAATCGATACACAATCGGAGTGTTCCATCCTTTTTCTTTACAAATAGTACCGGTGCACCCCAGGGAGACACACTTGGACGGATAAATCCCTTATCAAGTAACTCTTGTAGTTGGAGCTTTAACTCTTTCATCTCAGTTGGTGACATTCTATACGGGGTCTTAGAGATAGGTTGAGTTCCCGGTGCTACCTCAATTGTAAACTCAATTTCACGGTCTATCAACTGCCCCGGCAATTCTTCCGGAAAGACATCCGGAAATTCACAAACAACTGGAATTAGATCAGTATTTCCATACATTTCTTGCCCGTTCAAAACACTACATAAGAACCCCTGACACCCTTTCTGAATTAATTTACAAGCCTTCGCAACAGAAATTAAGTATGGGGGTGATGCCACTTCCTGTCCCTGAAAGATAGAAATTGGTTGTCCCGGAGGATGAAAACTGATTTGCTTGTTTAGACAGTCTATAGTTGCACTATTTTCACTCAACCAATCCATTCCCAGAATAATGTCAAAAGAGTTCATGTCAAGAGGTAACAAATTAGCATAGACAGGGATATTCCCAATCAGAAGCTCACATGCAGGATATCTGTATACTGAGATCATAGTGTTTCCCATAGGTGACGAGACACATAACATGTAAGTTAAATCCTCTTCAGGTTTATCTAAATATTGTGCAAATAATTTGGACACAAAGGAGCAGGTAGAACCAGAATCAAATAACACACGTGTAATAACCGTAAACCGTAAATGTACCATTACCGCCGCAAAGATTTTGCACATCCTCGAACTAGTGCAAATACCCTACCTTGCCTTGTAGTATCTTTGTTATTCATGGGTTTGGTAACGGACTTAGTGTTGTAATTGGCTTTTGGTGCCGATCCGACTGAACTCGTCACGGCTTTGCTATTAGCTTGTTGCTTCCCTAGAGGACAATCTCTTATCAAGTGACCCACCTTGCCACATCGAAGCATGCGCCGGACAATCGTGGCGACTCCACGATGTCTCCCACCACACTCAACATACCGGAGCTAAATCTTGAGGAGGAGTAACTATACTAGAGGTCTCGAATTTTGTCTCTTCCATTTGGGGTAGTTGTTCCTTCGACCATCAAGGTAGTTTGCCTCTTCCCTTCCATTCAAATTCGGTTTTGGGTTGCAAGATTTCCTTCGCTATATGACTCTCTCCAATACCTCAACATAAGTAGGTAGTTTCAACATATTTACCCTATCTAATATTGCACTGTAGTCCCCTTCAAATTTGCGCCTTCTTGTATTCTATCTACCATGTGAGGGGCAAACCGTACATTCGCCCGGGCTTCAGATTCCGCATAACGGTTTTATTCCTTGGCGAAGAGTCTCAAATTCAGTCACCTTCTTGTCCCGTGATACTTTGTGGAAAATACTTATCATAAAATGCCTCCAAATCTATCCCATACCATCCGGGTAAACAGACCGTGTAAGCATCCACCATCTTCGCGCCTCGTCCTCTAGAGTAAAAGCAGCCAGTTGAACTTTTTGAGCTTCCGTGCAGGGAAAGACTTCAAATAATTTTTCTATACCCAATACCCAGGCCTCGGCCTTCATTGGCTCTATTCCCCCTTTGAATATCGGCGGCTTCATCTTCTTGAACTCCTTTATGAGGGTAATAGTTCGATCTTCGGCGTGGACATCTGGTACCACTGGGGGAGGTACTGGTGGAGGTGGTGGTTGGTCTTGTGGCTGCTCTTGTTGTTGTGGTTGTTGCTGCTGTTGGGGTTGTTGTTGTTGGCGTAAGGTCTCTGCCATTTCCATGAGCATCCTTTCCATCCGATCCAACCTCGCAGAACTCGTCTCCTCCGGTTCCTCTGCCCTTGTCCTCACCATTTCCTACAAAATAACCCATAATGGACAATTGACAGAATTGAACAGTGTTAACATTAGCAGAGTACGCTTAACGTTGCTATCGGCCTTTCATAATGTTTAGGATGTCATGCAAACTGCCTTAAGCTTTTCTAGACGCCCTACAGCTCAATGGTTTCCCGTGTGTGAGATAGCAACTCGTGCTCTGATACCACTTGTCACGACCCGAACCTGCCCCTAAAAGTTCGGACATGACCTATGCAGAAACAAATGATAACCTGAGATAATAATTGGTATAGGGGCCTGAACGGAAGCATAGTACATAATGAATAACCTTCAAACTTCCATTGAGCTACTATTATATGCCAGATCATGCACATCAAATGTAACCAAGCGTCATATACAGACTATATAAATATGTACAGACTCCATATACAAGCAACCCTTGCCTGTGGTGTACAACCAAAATAGTACTTATGGACAGTCCAAAATAAGTGTTTAAGTTACAAGCCAAACCGACAAAAGTATGCAAAAATAGGGCAAGTCTTCTCATGTGCACGACCATAAGGGTTGACAAAGGGACGAGCCAGAGCTAAGATCGCTTCCTGTGTTGACCTACGTAAATGTACAATATGAGAGGTGGCGAAGCTCGATGAATAATAGTGTCAAATTGCTTGAAGTCATAGTTCATATTCAAATGTCTCAGAATTAGTCCATTGCCATAGGGTGGTCCATGACCCGAATGTTTCATTTAGCCTTTGGCTCGAATGTTACAGAATATCACAACGCGGGCCCTCGCCCGAAGGTTCAACAGATTGATACAGATGGCCCGCGGAATGTTAATGTTACAAATGGTGCACGTAATGTTACTCATTATCACAAGGTGGCACTCGCCCGTAATGTTTCACGTAATGTTATTGAACGGTTCTCAATTCCTTTCCACACTAACTTTCTTTTCACATCACATGCATCACATGGTATTCAACTTTAAACAAGGTAAGAGTGTATCGGAAACAAAATGTAAATAGAGTAATCATTAACAACAAAGGAATACTTATTCTTAGCACTATTACTCACTGGCGTTGTGTCGGTGCACTAGTGTTTTCGAGTGTGCCCTGCACACAATCATAATTTGAATATTAGTTTCCCTTCTTCACATATTATAAAAATCATTCCTCGACGCATCAAGCTTCGCATGACTTATTTTTCATTAAAAACATATTCTAAAAGTACCAGTGAATCAAGCATACAAAACTGAACGGACACATTTTTTTTTCAAAATATACCCTCCCCGCTCGAGCGCCACTTTGGCCGAGCGGATCAACCGCACAAAATTGCTGGGAGGGTGTTTTTCCCGCTCGAGCGGGATATCCGCCGCTCGAGCGGACTGGACGAAATCTGCACCCTGTTTCCTTCCATTTGAGCTCTATCTCGAGTTCAAACTTCAATCTCCCAATTCCAAGTATAATCAAGGATCACCATAGCTCCCAAAAGCATTTAATCACACAATTACTCTATATATATCACTTTTGTTTATCAAAATGGAAGTCAATCATCACTTAATTTTCATATCTCACTCATAAGGCACTTCACACATAACATGCACACACATAGAGCCACTCAAGCCTCTAATTCAAACTCATGATGGAAATTTTGCATAAACTAACAAGGAACTAAGGTATTTGTCCCAAACACAAATCATCACATAAAATGGTTATCAAAACATGGAAGAATTCCAACCAAAAGTAAGAGGGAGTAAGACTAAATCAAGAAATGTTCATACCTTAAGTCTAATTTCAACAATTCTTCACAGTTTCTCCACAAAGTTCCCCTTGATGGCTTCTCTCTCTCACCCACGTTTTCTCCCCCCTTGTGTTTCTTGATCACACCCAAAAGTTAAGTCCACAAGTCCAAACAATTGGATAGATATAGGCTAGATATTTTCCCTTATAATAAGACGAAATTCAATCGTTTAAGCATCCCAAATTGAAATTTCACAGATAGGCTTAATATTACCTAAAAATTATGCTGAATGCAAATATAATATCAATTTGGAGTTATAATGTCTCTAAGGTGCTCAATTTCTATCCTGAACAGTTTATGACTAACAGATATCTTTCTTAACCAACAGATAGAATCTCAATATTTCATTTATAAATCTTTTTGAGTACCATTTTAAATACCAGAATAAGAAACTACAGACATCAGGAACACACGAGAGGGTCAGGCTATTACATGTTGGCTCTATTTCAGTGGGTATTTGGTGTTTATTTAGCATGTTTTACCTCTGTCCCATGTTGGTTTGTTGACCCTTGGCATGCATCATACACTTGCTTTGTATTCCTCTATTTTGCCTAGAAATGCATCTTGCCTTTGGACCACCATGCTTGCATATTTTGGCTTAGCTTTGTGAAGTTTTTGGTCATGTTTTAACATGCTTAAGGTCTGTCTTGGGTCTTTGGAGTCATGTCTTCCATGCTTTGTATAGCTTCTTTGCATTCTAGCTTACTAGCCTTGGGTGTGTAGGTCACTAGTATGCTTTACTTGGCTTGTTCTCCTGATTTGGCATCATTGGAGACCACATTTCAGTCCATGTTCCATGCTTGCATGCTTGCATTTTCCATCCCTTTCATGCTTTGAAGAGTTGATGGCTTATGCTCCATGTTTAAGGCCTTGTGCATGCATGCTTGTCTGTGTTTTCATGCCTTTGTTGCATCATTTTGGCCACTGTTTTGGACCTAGTAGAGAGCTGTCCAAGTTAGTGGAAGACCATCCTTTGCATGTTGATGCATGCTCACCTTGTGTGTTGTGGCATAGTTGTGTGTTGTTGCATGTTTAGGTTGCTTAATATGATGCATGCCTTGCACACTTGCATGCTTAGATCACATCTTGTATGCTTGTCACTCCCATTATTATTCCATATCTTGCATGCTTGCTCATTTAGGTTGTGCGCCTAACATGCATTGTGCATTACTTGCTTGCATGCCCATGTTGCATACTTAGTTAACATGCCTAGGTCGCATTGCATGAGCATACATGCCTTGCCTCTTGAATTGAGTATGATAGAGGTTGGGTTTCACTTGTTTGTTTGATGTGCATCTCATTTGAAATCAAAGTGCATACTTGGTTTCTTGGGCCATCACGTATTGAAATGCGTAATTAGTGGTCCGAGAATCGAGAACCATGTCCCTTTGAGTCACCAACATGATAAAGGATGCGTTGGTGCACAGATTTGCTTGAAATGCATTGCAATGCCATGTTTTGCCCTCTACTGCTGCCAAAACAGGTTTCTGCAGGAAGATTTGGCCAGCCGGCCATCTCCAGTGCCGACCGGCCATCCATCAGTGGCCGATGGCTTAACCAGTAGCCGATGATCATTCCCCATGGCTGGTGGTCATTCCTTCTGGCAGGTGGTGCTCCACAGTGTCCATGAAGCATACCTTGGTAGTTGTGCAATTTTCAGAGGAGCAGAGCAGGGAAAACAGAGGCAAACTTGTGCATGGCGTTGGATTTCCGAGCAAAGCCGAGCATGCATGCATTCATTCGTCTTCCAGAGGCCTTTTACTGCTTTCCATAGCTTAGTTAATTTATTAATTAATTAAGGGCTTGTAATATTTAATTAGCTTATAGGTTAATTAAATTGTATATTCTTTTGGTCCCTCCGGGCGAGGGCGAATTTGTAATAAGTGTGGGTGCGTGTGTGTATGTCTTCCAACCCCACGTCTTTCTTCCCTTTTATTTACCTGCTTTCAATGGTTAGTATTAGGGCATATTTAAATTAGCATACCTTATGCTATACATGCGTGCATCCATACATTGGTCTTACATGCAGTGGACTCGGCACATCATGCTAACTGCACTTGTATTTCAATTCAAAGTTGAGTACTTGTTAGTTGCAGCATTTCACATGCCATTCTTTAGGATAGCCAAGCCTATTATAGTTGCATTTTGCATGTGCTGCATTAGCCATCTTAACATGAACTAGGATCATGCATATGATTACTAACTAGTTTCTGTTTTGGCTTGCAGTACTCTGTAAGTTCTTTTGCTTTAGCATCCTTGCATGTGTGTGAATGCTATCATGACAGCATGCTTACCATGTGGCTAGATGCTTATGTGAGATAAACTGTTTGAATGCCTGTGGGTGAAGGTTGGATTGGTTGAGTTGGAAAAACTCGTTGAAATCCGTATTTTAGCCTACTTGCGAGTAGCAAATTCCAAAGTGTTTTTCAAGACAAACGGATATGCAATGCTTATTTCCAAATTAGGCAATCCAGTCTATACTTGTTTGCTGTGCGCATAATATAGTAATTCTAGGCTAATAACTGGAATAAGAGCACATAACGTTTTCAAAAACGGATATCACGGTTAGTAGAGGCCGGTCTTCAGACCGGGCGAGAGGGGGTGCTCATAGTTGACCTTCCCCAATCGTACCGAAGTTCCCAAGCCGAGGCAACTTTGGTGATGACGGGCACGTGGCCTTTGGCACCGAGTCAGGGTTTCCTAAATTTCCCCATAAAAAATATTTAGGTGGCGACTCTGTATCTGGCAAAGCAGTCCATGGTTGGCACTTCTTTTCTAAAAATCTATTTCTCAAAACGATTTGCCAGATTTAGACTCTTTGGTTCAGATTAAGAACCGTGACACAAATCGAGTCCGAACTGTAGCGTGTAGCGGGGTCCCCCGCGGGCTTGTTACAGTTTCTGGCGACTCTGCTGGGGAATTTAGAGAGCTTGACTCGAACTCGTGATATCTTGTTTTGACTACACTTATGTGTCTCTTTGCATTGTATGTGCATTGGTGCGCCTAGGACACTATGTTGGCCATTTGCTATTCCTGAGCGATTTGCCGGAGGCTTGACTTTGTCAAAGCATGCCATAAGGCTGATCGGTTGCGGGCTCTGCCAGTATGGGAACACAAACGCCGGTTTTACCGGGGTACCCTTTTTGACCATTCGACCTAGTGCATGTTCGGAATCCATAGTGACCATTCCAAACTAGGACAGGTTGCTTACCCAATATAGGATGTTTGAAACCGCTGTGTGCGTAGTGAAACCCTAGCTCCTGACAAAATAGGACAGGGAAACCCTACCCCAACATAGGGGTGTTTTGGCTCTCTTTTACATGGTATGTGCTTTTAGAGTGTATCTCTATAGGGAATGCACGTATCAGTTTGCAAGTCTGCGTATCAGGCCTGCGGCCATCAGTATTTGGGGAATCAGCTTACGAGGGTATCGATTTTGGACAGATTATTTGGGGAAACGATCAGATTGAGTACTGATCGTTCCGCTATGCTCATATCCGTTCCAGTGAAATCAAGCTGAGATGCTGTCTGTTTTCTCTTTCGCTAGGTAGTCCTGGAACTATAGCTTCAGAAGGCTCCACTATCGCCCGGGTACATTGGATTTGTGTTGATAGACTTTGTCAGTCGAGACTTCGATTCAAGGAATCAGGCGAGAAGGCTAGTCAGCATGACCACCAAAGACAATGACTACTAGATCAGTGATTTTTGAGCAGTCGGGTTGAGATTTCCGAGCCTACTGCAGACACAAATATACCGGTTGCTCAGTTAGATCAGGACAATATGTCGAGTCTAGAAGAGATGGTGCGCCAACTCTAGGATAGTATGAAAGTCATGCAGCAAGACGCTGTCCGTCAAGCGTAATTCGCCAAGCAACAGGCTGTGGTCATAGCCCAACAGGCAGAGACAATTGCCAGGCTAGAGCAGCAAACTGGAGCATCTGCTTCGCATCAAGCTCCTCCATCACCAAAGGTTCAGACACTCGGAGAAACACCGAATGTCCAGGAAGGTACGGACATTCCGGTAGGGCCGGCTCCGCCGCCAATTTTTCCCTAACTATCCAAAACACCTACCAATCTACCGGACTCTCCCTTCGAGTTCAAGACAGACCCCACAGCATTGAAAGTGAGCAAGCTTGAGAAATTGTTCAAAAAGTCTCAGGGGGCCCACTCTATTCCTGATATAGAGGATGGTTATACCGACTCAGTGGTGACATTACCGGATCGGTTCAAGATGCCACATATCGATCGATTCGATGGCTCTGAAGACCCAATGGTGCACCTCCAATTGTTTTCTGATATCTTGAGGCCAATGGGTTTGACCATAACCCAGAAGCTGTCATTATTCGGTCGAACCCTGTCTGGGATAGCCGTAATCTGGTATGAGAAATTAGAGAACTTTGTGAAACAAAATTGGGAAGAGATGGTTGAGGCCTTCAGTGATCAATACTCCTACAACACACAGATTGAGGTCACAACTCGTGATCTTGAAGTCACCCGCCAAGAGCCAAAAGAGGGTTTTTCAGAATTTGTGGCGAGATGGAGAGCAAAGGCCTCGATGATGGCTACAAGGCCTTCCGACAAAGATCAGATTCGGATGGTTGTGCGCAACCTCCAACCCAAGCTTATGCAAAAGATTATTGTGCTCCCCTTTCCCACCTATTCAGACTTACATGAGATGGGAGTATAGATCGAGGATGCTATGAAGCAGGGCCTCATTGACCAGGAAAAGGAGCAGCCTAGGAGGGCGTTTACCCGCAGTTTGAATGCGACCACCAGAGGTGACGTAGCTGCTAGGACTTCAGACATGGGCATGGTCGCCACCACCACTCCTAAAACAGCCACCCCCTTTGTTGGTGCATCCAATCCAAACCCCCGAACTTCGGACTATTTACCCCGAGGCAAGAGGGTTTTCACCCGGCTTTATATGCCTCTATCTAAAGCTCTAGGGGTCCTACTCAGGAAAGGACATCTGAAACCGTTAGAGCAACGGCCTCTACCCGATCCTCTCCCTCAAAAGCATGACCCGACTAAGTACTGTGCTTTTCATCAACAAACCGGTCATGACACTAACGGTTGCGTCCGTCTTCGTCACGAGATACAAAATTTGATTGACAACGGGGTCATCCCCGCACCAGGTCCTACAAAGTCTATCGACACTTGTTCAGAGAACCTGTAGGGGATAATGTGACTATGTGATCGAGGGATGAACCACCTGCAGGCGGCGTTCAGTTTATTTCAGATATGGTGTATGGCACGCACTGTTTTGAGCATTTGTGAATGCTGGTTTTTGTACATTCTGACATAGGTATTGGGTCAGTCTTATTGTTTTGTTTTTGAGCCTGTCTTTTTGTTTTGAGTCAGTCTCTTTTGTTTTGGGTCTGTCTTGCTGTATCGAGTCAGTCCTGTTGTATAAGGTTGGTTGATTCCGGTGGGTGTTACCTCGGGCGTCACCATTTTGTTTCGCGTTTGTCTTTTCGTTTTGTCTTGAGTCTGTTTCTGCCGTGGAGCCAGTTACACCATTAGATTTTGAATGAAACTGTAGTGGTTTTTCACGTTTTTGTGCTTGCTTCTGCCTTATGCTAGTTGTGTCAGAGAGTTTGAATGAAACGACAATACTTTTTGCCTACTTTTCTGTGCCTCGAACTCATTATATTGACCTAAGTTTTTCAAAACCTTTTGAACACTACGGTGAAAACGAAGAGGAAGGAATTCCTCGGGTTTTGCAAAAATTTGATCAACTGAGAGAAAGAGAGGCGTGCTAAACCCTTAATGAATGAAATCATGCTTGTTAATGAAAATACTGGGAAGGATCCTGGCTTGATCTAGATTGGTTCTATATTTTCTTTAGCGCGAGCGACTAGTCGCTTCCTTAAAAGATTTCAAAATATGTTTTTGCGCGATCCTGCGAAGACCTGTGTGGAATCGCTCTTGAGATTGTGCAGCTTAGGATCGCTCTCAGCCTCGAGACTCGACCCTTCTTCTTTCAAAACCGTGAACTTAGATTCAGAATGTTCAACGGTCAATCACGATGTGAGGCCTGTGTGGCCAGATTTGACCCAGCCCTCGAACTAGGGCAAGGAAGTCAAATCAAGAAGATCAGATGTCATCAAAAGAAGCTTGCGGAGCTAGATCAGAAGCACCCCTTGAACTAGGGGAAAAAATGTCAGATGCGCTCGAAGAGTCAAAGATGAGTCACCAAGTTCCTATCCACAACACTAGGGGCAAATTCGGCCCTCTATTGGAAGGACTCCTGCATCGTCAGCGAACAACAGCCAATCTTCTGGATTCAGATGACTTTAGGATCTCAAAACCATCTGACATGGACAAAGCTACACTTTTACCCTTGAGAGGCTCGCTAGGCCGAAAACCCGGAAGGGCGACCCAGGCAAAAGTTAGAGCAAATGAAAAGAAAAGAAAAAGAACGAAAAATAGAAAAATACAAAAGAAATGAAAAACAAAAAAAAGAGAAGAGAAAAATGCAAAGAATGAAAAAAGAATAAAAAGAATCGAAAAGAAGAAAAACAAAGCTCGCAAGGTTGAAAACCCGCAATAGGCGCCTTGGCAAAAGTTAGAGCATAAAAAGGAGAGGTTAAATACTCGAGTGTACCTTAACCCCGAACTACGTGAGGCTTGATTCCCATCTTTGGGATACGTAGGCAACTTCATTCTGAAGTCCAGCCGTAAAACACTTCAAAATCGATTGTGTCCATGTAATGGTTTTGAGCATTTTTGCCTTCTCTGAAGCTAAGGATTTGGTTGTGTCCGTCACTCTGAGGACAGACTACAATGTGCTGCGGTGCCATTCAAACAAGGGGCAACTTTCCGTTGCCATTCAATGCGCTGCGGTGCCATTCAAACAAGGGGCAACTTTCTGTTGCCATGCAGCTCTCCTCAAGCAAGGGGCAATTTTCCTTCGAATCCGAGGTTGTGCATCTCGAGAGTGGGTTCTATGTTCGGTGAGCAGTGGCCGTTTGCAAAAACAGTTTTTGAGAATTTTTATTGAGGTTGACTATTCTCTCGAAAATCACTCCATTTTTCCAAAATTGGACCATTTCTTGGACCCAAAAAAGGAAAAATTTTAGTGCTTACAACCTGACTTGCATGATTTCAAATCAAAAATTGAACAAGTGTGTTAATCTAACTCTCATATTGGTCAAAATTGTTCTAGTAGAAAAACCAAAACAAAAAATGGTCAAAATGATGAACTAGGGGCACAATTGAGTCAGGTGTTCCGTCTTTTCCCCTTTGTCAAAATACTTGCCAGAAAGGGCACCATACTTGCCAAGAAGGGCACTCTACCTGCCAGAAAAGGGGACCACTGAAGCTAACCGCAAAAGGGCTGAAAGCTCTATCACCCTTCAAGCAGCGAGGTATCGAGCCAAGTGCGAAGCATGAACTAGAATGGAGCAAGATATTCCAGTCCATCATCTGGACAGATCTAACTACGTCTAAACTCCCTAGCAGAGCATCGTCAACCAATGTCGGCTGCAGATTTGCTACATACCCAGTTATAGCACAACCCCTCTGTAGAAGAAACTCACTATTGTGAACAAGAAGAAGAATCTAGCAGAATGCTAGGGGCAAGAGCCCACAACTTTTTGCTTATCCATCAATCACCGAGGGGAGGGATTAAAAAAAAAATGATGATGAGAGATTGAAGAATAGAGAGATGTACAATAAGAGAAAAGCAAGAAAAGGGTTTTGAGAGAAAAATCGAGCTTGAGGGCCGAGTGATGTGAGAATCACAAATGAGAACAGGGTGGGAAATAATACCCGGTGAAACAGGCTCCCTGCACGCATTTGAGTCTTTTGTTGTGTTTTGTTTGTCTCGATTCTTGTTTTGAGTCGTTTCAAGTGTCAATAGATGTGTTTAGGTTGTTTACCTTTATTTTCCATTGTTGGGTCGTCTTTGCTGTGTTCAGTTGTAGGCTCAATACTCGGTCGAGAACTCATTTTCTCAATTTCAAAATGATTTGTTGTGTGCTCAAAGTGCTGTGCCATTCTCCACATTTGTGCAAAAAAGGAATTTGTTCTTTCGAAAACTGCAGAGTCCACCCCCAATAAGTGTGAACAGTAAAACAAGGACCTATCTGAAGCTATGTGGGTTCCAGACTGCAAAGCAAAAGAAAAGAGGGAAAATCAAAGCATCTGAGTGTGTTTCACCTTCAGTGACTTTTGAGATTGTATTCCGGATGTACCTCTTCAGACATTGTCAGTGTTCTAAAGAATGAGCGTGCCTTTATTCCAAGTGTAAGCTTGCTTCAAGTCAGAATGGCAATTAAAGCAGTAGCAGATGTTATCTCTCTCTAATATGAACAGGGTGTGCCCATTTTTGAGCTGAATATATTGTGACCCCTTCGAGAGGTAAATCGGAGGTTGTGTTTGAATTGGTCTTGTTAAGGCTTGTATTCCCTTATTCGGCATTTTGTTTCAAATATGCTTTGTCAAGCACATTCCAATTGCATTGTTAGGAACCCACTTCACTAGCATTTTTATGCTCATTTGTTGCATCTATCTAGCATTGTTATGCTCATTACTTGCATTGTTATGCACCTTGTCACCTGCAATTGCCTTTCTTTCTCCTCGCGTGTGCGACGGGTTAGACCTCCTCTGGTTTAGAGCATTTGGAATACGTTCCAATGCTTATACCTTTCTGAAACACTGGGATACGTCCCTACGTTTTTTTCTCTTTTCGAAACACCGGGATACGTCCCTATGTTTCTCCTTCCTTGCGGAACACCAAGATACGTCCCCATGTTTCTCATTCCTTACGGAACACCGGGATATGTCCCTAAACACCGGGATACGTCCCCAACCACCGGGATACGTCCCTATGAAACACCAGGATACGTCCCTATGTTTCTCCCTCTTAGGTTAAGAGCATTCGGAATACGTTCCAATGCTTATACCTTTCCTAAACACCGGGATACGTCCCCAACCACCGGGATACGTCCCTTTGAAACACCGGGATACGTCCCTATGTTTCTCTCTCTTAGGTTAAGAGCATTCGGAATACGTTCCAATGCTTATACCTTTCCTAAACACCGGGATACGTCCCTATGTTTCTCTCTCTTTCTGAAACACCGGGATACGTCCCTATGTTTCTCTCTCTTTCTGAAACACCGGGATACGTCCCTATGTTTCTCATTCCTTCCAAAACACCGGGATACGTCCCTATGTTTCTCTTTCTTTCTGAAACACCGGGATACGTCCCTATGTTTCTCATTCCTTCCAAAACACTGGGATACGTCCCTATGTTTCTCTCTCCTTCTGAAACACCGGGATACGTCCCTATGTTTCTCATTCCTTCTGAAACACTGGGATACCTCCCTATATTTCTCCTTTTCCTAAACACCGGGATACGTCCCTATGTTTCCTCCTCTCTTTTCGAAACACCGGGATACGTCCCTATGTTTCTTCTCTTTTTTTTCGAAACACCGGGATACGTCCCTATGTTTCTTCTCTTTTTCCGAAACACCGGGATACGTCCCTACGTTTCTTCTCTTTTTCCGAAACACCGGGATACGTCCCTATGTTTCTCTCGTCTTTCTAAAACACCGGGATACGTCCCTATGTTTCTCCTTCCTTTATAATCACTGGGATACGTCCCTATGTTTCTTTGCATGATCATAAGTTATGTTCGGCTTCTTGCATTATCAGTCGCATTTTGCCCCTGCCTGCGAGCACATCTCTTTGATTATATTGCCTGTTTGTCCAAGTCTTCGGTCTTGTCAAAAATGGGTCGTCTCTGGGCTTTGACACTCACTCTCGTCATTGTTATGACTTACGAGTTCTGTCAAAGAGGGGCAACTGTAGACACCCCATTTTTGACCGCCCTTAAGACTTGGGCGTTACTGATGGTTTACTTGGTGGTAAAAGGTGTGCAGGGCAAAGGTTCAATTTCTTCGGTAAGGAGAGAGATAAATCTCAACTTCACACCCCATTTTGGACCAAAGCTATTTTGAATGGTTTTTAGACCTTAAAACCCTCTCTTTCAAAACATTTTTGAAATAAAGTTTCTACGATGTTTCGAGGCTTGCATTTTGTCAAACGTTGTGCTTTTCGGTAAACTGAGCAAGGACAATGTCACGTCCCACACCCGCCCCTAAAAGTTTGGGCATGACCTATTCGATTATAGACACTAATCCTGTTATATATATATATCATATGGGGCCTGTACGGAAGCATTCAATAAAATAAAATATATAGAATAACATCCATTGAGCTATTCCTAACACGCCAAGATCTCAACATCATACTAAGTAAATATTATACAGAAAGTTTACACACATATGCCTCGACTCAACCTCACAAATAGGCGTATACAAAAATATTAATGAAGAAGGAATTATATACAATCAACCATAAATAGACGTCCAAATCATAAATCAAAACTCCACAAATACTTTATATAATGCACGGCTTTAGGTGGTGCCTGGACGCATCAAAGTTGACAAGAGAAACACAAGCCTTAAGGTTAGGACTGAACTCCCGGTTGATTACCTACAGAAACAGACAAAATACAGAATGAGCGAAACTCAGTGAATAATAGTACAGGAATAATATAATGATCAACTTGCATAATACAGTACAAAACTATATGATTGATTACATTCTGTATTTATTTCCAGTACAGTCATGCGTCCATTTTTCTTAACAGAGTGACTTTAAACCCAATATGTACAGAATAGCCATAGGTCTATACATATGAATTGACGTATATTATATCAGTAGTTCTTGGGACAACCCACAAAGCAGAATAACTTCAGATATTATCAGGACTGACTAGTCTTAAGGTTATACAGAGGCACACAAATCCTTTTAATCATTTACATGAGTTAACGTAGTCAGTTTCGACAATGATTAACAATAAATATAGCATACTCCACAGATTGTACATGTGCCATCATAATACTAGTTGTAGGGACAGAACAATTTACCTTACAATAGTCTTGATTCATTAGTAACAAAGCAATATGATTCAGAATACCCAAGTATTATTATTCCATTTGGTTATCGTGCGTTCTTATTTCGCTTGAATGCGCTAATACTCAATTAAATTCATTGGCAGAACGACTTTGTCGGTTTATAACTTCACAATTTGGTCCTAGGCCTGATGGGTTCACATATTCACAAATTAGCCTTTGGCTTCTTGGATGCATAACTTAGACTCTTAGTTTCACAAGTTGGCCCTCGGCCTCTTAACATCATATTCACAAGTTGGCTTTCAGCCTCATAGATTCACATTTCATAAGTTCCTTAGATCTCATAGATTCATATTTCACAATTTCACAAGTCGGCCCTTGGCCTCATGGCTTCATGTTTCACAAATAACCCTCGGCCACAGAGGTTCACATTTCACAAAATGGCCCTCGGCCACATAAGTTCATATTTCATGAATTGGAAATTCATACTTCACAAATGGCTCTCGGCCACATCATCCCGTAATTCACAATTTGGAAATTCATATTTCACAAATGGCTCTCGGCCACATCATTCCGTAATTCACAATTGGAAATTCATATTTCACAAATGGCTCTCAGCCACATAATTTCGTAATTCACAAATTGGAAATTCATATTTCACAAATTCTTTTGATGCTTTCATAATTTCACACTGTTTCTCACATGGTATACCTAACTTCTCAAACTCTTTTGATGTTTCCATAATTTCACAATATTTCTTATGTAGCATACATAGCATACATGTCAACATAATTTTACGACGAGAGATATAACGTCAATAACGATAATTATTAACGGTTAAAGATACATCGAGCACTATTACTCACAGTGTTCAGGTGCTTGGTCCGCCCCTGTAGCTGGCCCTACACAATTCATGTAATTCAAACATAATTCATCATAGTCTATTAAATTCAATAGTAGTCAACACAACATAGTCCAACAAAGTCAACACCATTTAGTTCATTAACACCATTTACAATACAACATAATGCAAAATAAACCCTTGAATCTCATTTCAACATTCCAAAACCGAATTCATATCATCCATATCAGTCATAGATTATTTTCCCAATTTTCTCTTCACATTACAGCATGAATTACAATGTTTATACCATAGTTCATTCGCAAATTTTAAACATAATTTTCAAGTATCACCAAATTCCAATTAAACTTGCACATATGTAATTCAACCTACTAATTTCATGATTCTACTTCCAATTTGGCCAAATCATCAATTAACATCGTTACCCAACCTAGGCTTTCAAGAAAACATTGAAATTCAAGAAAAATTCAAACTTATTATTAACCCATCACTTTTCATTCCAATTTTTCCATTGATTATACAGCTAGGATACATGGTCCATCATTTTAACCCACCAATTTAACTCTCAAGATTCCTTACCTCAAGAATTAAGCAAGCCTTGGTGAGATTCCCCCATAATTTCGGAATTCCAATCGGTTGCAAATGTTGATCTTCATGCCTTATTCATTCCTTGGTGGAAAATCTTAATCAAAACTTAGAGAAATGGTGAGGATTTGGGATCAAAACCCTAGGGTTTTCCGACCTAGGGAGAGAGGAGAGAATAGAGGAAAAGGAAAATGTGAGAAATGATCCAAAAAATCTCATTTTAAGCTGCTGTCCCGTAATTCCCGCTTGAGCGGAGGAATTCCCACTCGAGTGTACCTGTTTTTAGCACAGATCTCGAAACTTTGAACAGGTATAACTCTCCCATCCGGACTCCGTTTTAGGTCGTTCTTGTGTCCAAATTGAAGCCCCGGAAGTAAGCTTTCCAATGGTTCTAACCTCACATCCAAATTCAAAGTGCGAAAAAAGAAAAGGGCAAAAGAGTGGCGGCTGATCGTAGATGAATCATTCAAATTAAAGCTTTTGGTTCCTTCCTACTTTACCTTCATTGTACCACCTCAACCCATACTCCAAAATAACATAAGAAGGTTCTAAGTACACTAATAAAATGTCAAGGACAATCTTACTTTCCACGCTCGAGCGCTCACAGACCAATAAAGCAGTCCGCTCGAGCGTCAACTTCTCCGCTTGAGCGCAGATTCACAACTTACAGAATCTCAGGCCGTCTTTGAAATTGCTGGGAACCACAAAAGTCCGCTCGAGCGTTAACTCTTCCGCTCGAGCGGAGGGAAAAGTTTTGGGTCGTCACAGACAAAGTGGAAATGAATGAAAGAGAGATGAAATATTTGAAAAATCTTTCAAAACACCTTGCTTAGGGGTTTGAAGTTGAAGAAAAGAGGAGAAGATGGGAGAAACCAAGTTAGAGAAGAAGATAGGCAAGAATTGCTAAGAGAGGGACGAGCAGTCCTCGCTAAATCAAGCTTATTTGTGTATACACTTGGAGTTAAGCCATGAGGCCACCACCGTTGGAAAGAAGACTTCCGGGGCTTCATTTTTCATTCAAGAATCTCTTAAATCCGAGTCCGGAAGGTGGAGATATGATTGGTTGAAGTTGGGCATCATCCCGGTTGGACAGAAACTAAGCATCCTTCACCAAAACAAGAATAACATTTTGTACAGTTGGAATTTTCATGCAAGACTGGTGCCATTGGAAAGCTTACTTCTGGGGCTTCAATTTTGACACAAGAATGACCTTAAAAGGAGTTCATATGAAGAAGTTATGCCCATTTGAAGTTGGACCTGCAGAGCAGATTTTTCCTCCTAACCGGCCAAAACAAATGGCCGACCGACCAAATGGATGGCCGACCTGCCAAATAGATAGCCGACCGGCCAGAAAAGATGGCCGACCGACCAAGTTTGGTAGCCGACGACCTTCCGGAGTATTCTACAGATTGAATGGATGCCAGCTGTACCAGTTGGAATGCATAGACTCTGGTCCCCATGCACGTGTGTGGCTGTTTTGCACCCTTTGGACCCATTTGACCCTCTTTTTGCACCCTTTGCTCAAAGCTTCTTGAGGAAGCTTTGACCCCTTGTCTTGGCTTCCTCAAGAAGCTTGCACCCTAGGCATAGCTTCTCTTAGAAGCTTGGTTCCTTTGACCCTTTTGTATAGCTTCTTTGAGAAGCTTTACACCATTTGCTTTGCCTATATAAGAGAACCCTCTCCTCCTTTGTTTTGGTTCAGTAAAAAACCAGCCCTAATACATACATATCTGATATATATCACCCTCTCTCTCTATATCTCCATCTCTCTCTGCTTTTGTGTGTATTGGGGGGCCTAAAGGTGTGTTTTCTTCTTAGTTTTGCACTAAGTCACCTACTCCTACACCATACTTCAACTTGAGAGGCCTTGGGGGTTTGTTCTTGAATTTTTGGGTTGGTATTGATCAGAAGAAGGTGGCTGGAGTGGCTGTTCTTCAAGTGTTCTTCAAGGGTGAGTTAGTTGCTTTATATTCCCCAATCTTGCACTAGCTTTTAGCCTATCTTGCATGCTGATTTAAGCTTTGTGTATAACTGGAAAAAGTCTTGTTTTCAGCTCATTTTTAAGTTTGTTCAAGATCACTTTTGTGTTTGGGGTTGTTTACCCCCTCATAGGCCTTGTTTGGCCTCATTTTTGTGCATTTTTAGTGAGCTTCGGGACCACCTTGTTTGGGCCTCATCACCACTGAAATCTTGAGGGATTTCAGTGGTGAGGATGGTGGTTTAAGGTCCTAAGAAGGAGAGGGCCATCCCCTTTCCTTGTTGTCTTGTTTGATGCCCTTTTTGGCCTTACAAAGGGGCCTATATTTGCACACTTCTTGAGCTCGGTTCAGGAATTTTTCAGTGCGTTTTAGGACCCCCATAAGCCATTTCCAGAGTTGTTTTGGTCATATTGAGTGTCCCTCTTGCATGTGTACAACAACCCCTTGCATGGCCTTCCAAAGGAGCAGCAAATTCTAACATGTGTTGGCTCTATTTCAGTGGGTATTTGGTGTTTATTTAGCATTTTTTACCTCTGTCCCATGTTGGTTTGTTGACCCTTGGCATGCATCATACACTTTCTGTGTATTCCTCTATTTTGCCTAGAAATGCATCTTGCCTTTGGACCACCATGCTTGCATATTTTGGCTTAGCTTTGTGAAGTTTTTGATCATGTTTTAACATGCTTAAGGTCTGTCTTGGGTCTTTGAAGTCATATTTTCCATGCTTTGTATAGCTTCTTTGCATTCTAGCTTACTAGCCTTGGGTGTGTAGGTCACTAGTATGCTTTACTTGGCTTGTTCTCATGATTTGGCATCATTGGAGACCACATTTCAGTCCATGTTCCATGCTTGCATGCTTGCATTTTCCATCCCTTTCATGCTTTGAAGAGTTGATGGCTTATGCTCCATGTTTAAGGCCTTGTGCATGCATGCTTGTGTGTGTTTTCATGCCTTTGTTGCATCATTTTGGCCACTGTTTTGTACCTAGTAGAGAGCTGTCCAAGTTAATGGAAGACCATCCTTTGCATGTTGATGCATGCTCACCTTGTGTGTTGTGGCATACTTGTGTGTTGTTGCATGTTTAGGTTGCTTAATATGATGCATGCCTTGCACACTTGCATGCTTAGATCACATCTTGTATGCTTGTCACTCCCATTATTATTCCATATCTTGCATGCTTGCTCATTTAGGTTGTGCGCCTAACATGCATTGTGCATTACTTGCTTGCATGCCCATGTTGCATACTTAGTTAACATGCCTAGGTCGCATTGCATGAGCATACATGCCTTGCCTCTTGAATTGAGTATGAT
The DNA here is from genome assembly GCA_025200525.1 of Camellia lanceoleosa. NCBI lineage: Eukaryota > Viridiplantae > Streptophyta > Magnoliopsida > Ericales > Theaceae > Camellia > Camellia lanceoleosa. The sequence goes on along the minus strand of CM045759.1, from coordinate 176,304,647 downwards.
AGAGGTTGGGTTTCACTTGTTTGTTTGATGTGCATCTCATTTGAAATCAAATTGCATACTTGGTTTCTTGGGCCATCACGCATTGAAATGCGCGATTAGTGGTCTGAGAATCGAGAACCATGTCCCTTTGAGTCACCAACATGAAAAGGGATGCGTTGGTGCACACATTTGCTTGAAATGCATTGCCATGCCATGTTTTGCCCTCTGCTTTTTGCCAAAAGCGGTTTTTACGCAAGGAGATTTGGGCGCGGCCATCTCCATGCCGACCAAGCCATCCATCGATGGCGGCTTAAGCAACCGATCGATGATCATTCCCCATGGCCGGTGGTGCTCCACAGTGTCCATGAAGCATACCTTGGTAGTTGTGCAATTTTCAGAGGAGCAGAGCAGGGAAAACAGAGGCAAACTTGTACATGGCGTTGGATTTCCGAGCAAAGCCAAGCATGTATGCATTCATTCCTCTTCCCGAGGCCTTTTACTGCTTTCCATAGCTTACTTAACTTATTAATTATTTAAGGGCATGTAATATGTAATTAGCTTGTAGGTTAATTAAATTGTATATTCTTTTCGTCCCTTCGGGCGAGGGCGAATTTGTAATAAGTGTGGGTGTGTGTGTGTATGTCTTCCAACCCCACGTCCGGCGAATTTGTAATAAGTGTGGGTGCGTGTGTGTATGTCTTCCAACCCCACGTCTTTCTTCCCTTTTATTTACCTGCTTTCAATGGTTAGTATTAGGGCATATTTAAATTAGCATACCTTATGCTATGCATGCGTGCATCCATACATTTGTCTTACATGCATCGGGCTCGGCACATCATGCTAACTGCACTTGTATTTCAATTCCAAGTTGAGTACTTGTTAGTTGCAGCATTTCACATGCCATTCTTTAGGATAGCCGAGCCTATTATAGTTTCATTTTGCATGTGCTGCATTAGCCATCTTAACATGAACTAGGATTATGCATATGATTACTAACTAGTTTATGTTTTGGCTTGGAGTACTCTGTAAGTTCTTTTGCTTTAGCATCCTTGCATGCGTGTGAATGCTATCATGATAGCATGCTTACCATGTGGCTAGATGCTTATGTGAGATAAACTGTTTGAATGCCTGTGGGTGAAGGTTGGATTGTCTGAGTTGGAAAAACTCGTTGAAATTCGTATTTTAGCATACTTGCGAGTAGCAAATTCCATAGTGTTTTTCAAGACAAACGGATATGCAATGCTTATTTCCAAATTAGGCAATCTAGTCTATACTTGTTTGCTGTGCGCATAACTTAGTAATTCTAGGCTAATAACTGGAATAAGAGAACATAACGTTTTCAAAAACGGATATCACGGTTAGTAGAGGCCGGTCTTCAGACCGGGCGAGTGGGGGTGCTCATAGTTGACCTTCCCCAATCGTACCCAAGTTCCCGAGCCGAGGCAACTTTGGTGATGAAGGGCACGTGGCCTTTGGCTCCGAGTCAGGGTTTCCTAAATTCCCCAATAAAAAATATTTAGGTGGCGACTCTGTATCTGGCAAAGCAGTCCATGTTTGGCACTTCTTTTCTAAAAATCTGTTTCTCAAAACGATTTGCCAGATTTGGACTCTTTCGTTCAGATTAAGAACCATGACACGAATCGAGTTTGAACTGTAGCATGTAGGGGGGTCCCTCGCAGGCTTGTTACACAAGCATGGCCATACGATTCTTGGATCAAATGGATAGACAATGCGAAAGCTTAAAAATGAGCTAGGCTTGGAATCACGTGAAATTTGGCGTGTGAGTGGAAAACATGATTTTAGGAATGATCCATGATGATGTAGCTTGCATGGCCATACGATTCTTGGATCAAATGGACAGGCAATGCGAAATCCAAAATCTGGCCCGGTTCGGAATCGTGTAAAATTTGGTGGATCAATGGAAAACTTGGTTTTAGGAAGAATCCATGATGATGTAGCATGCATGTCCATACAATTGTTGGATCAGATGGACAGGCAATGCAAAAGCCAAATAGGGGACTGGCTCGGAATTACGAATAATTTGGGGGGTCAGTGGAAAACGTGATTTTAGGAAGCATCCACGATGATATAGCATGCATGGCCGTACGATTCTTGGATTAAATGAATAGACAATGCGAAAGCCAAAAATGGGCCGGGCTCGGAATCACGTAAAATTGGGTGGGTTAATGGATTATGTGATTTTAGGAAGGATCTATGATGGTGTAGCATGCATGGCCATACGATTCTTGGATCAAATGGACAAGCAAGGCGAAAAGCCAAAAATGGGCCAAGCACGAAATGGAGTGAAATTTGGCCGGTCAGTGGAAAATGTGATTATCGGAAGGATCCATGATGATGTAGCGTTCATGGCCATACGATTCTTGGATCAAATAGACAGGCAATTCAAAAGCCAAAGACGAATTGGGATCGGAATCGCGTTAATTTTTGCGGGTTAGTGGAAATTGTGATTTTAGAAAGGATTCATGATGATGCAGCATGAATGGGCATACGATTCTTGGATCAAATGGACAGGCAATTCGAAAGCCAAAGACAGATCAGGATTAGAATTGTGTTTATTTTTGTGGGTTAGTGGAAACTATGATTTTAGGAAGGATCTGTGATGATGTAGCATGAGTGGGCATACGATTCTTGGATCAAATGCATAGGCAATGCGAAAGCCAAAAATGGGTCGGGCTCAGAATCGAGTGAAATTTGGTGGGTCAGTGGAAAATGGGATTTTAGGATGCATCTATGCTGATGTACCATGCATGGCCATACGATTCTTGGACCGAATGGACAAGCAATGCGAAAGCCAAAAATGGGCCAGGCACGGAACGACGTGAAATTTGGCGAGTTAGTGGAAAACGTGATTATAGGCAGGATCCGTGATGATGTAGCTTGTATGGCCATACGATTCTTGGATCAAACGGGCAGGCAATGCAAAAGTCAAAAATGGGCCGGCCACAGAATCGGTAAATTTGGCAGGTCAGTGGAAAACGTGATTTTAGGAAGGATTCGTGATGATTTAGCTTGCATGGCTATACGATTCTTTGATCCAATGGACATGCGATCTGAAAGCCAAAAACGGGCCCGGCTCGGAATTGCAAAATTTTGGCGAGTTAGTGGAAAATGTGATTTTAGGAAGCTTCCACGATGATGTAGCATGCATGGCCATACGATTCTTGGATCAAATGGACAGGCAATGCGAAAGCAAAAAATGAGCCGGGCTTGGAATCGCGTGAAATTGGGTGGGTTAGAGGATAACGTGATTTTAGGAAGGATCTATGATAAAGTAGCATGGATGGCCATACGATTCTTGGATCGAATGGAAAGACATTGCCAAGCCAAAAATGGTTCAGTCTCAGAATCACGTGAAATTTGGCGGGTCTGTGGAAAATGTGATTTTGGGAAGGTATCTTGATGATGTAGCAGGCATGGAATAGGTTGTGCTCAGAATCGCGTGACATTTTGCGGGTCAGTAGAAAACTTGATTTTAAGAAGGATCCATGATGATGTAGCATGCACGACCATACTATTCTCAGATCAAATGGATAGGGAATACGAAAACCAAAAATTGATCGGGCTTGGAATCGCGCAAAATTTGGCTAGTCAGGGGAAAACGTGATTATAGGATGGATCCACAATGATGTTGCATGAATGGAATGGGACGGCCTTGTAATCGCGTGAAATTTTACGGGTCAATAGAATACGTGATTTTAGGAAGGATTCATGTTGATGTAGCTGGGATGGCCAAATGATTCTTGGATTAATAGGACATTCAATACGTGAGCCAAGAAAGAGCCGGGCTCGGAATCTTGTGAAATTTGGCAGGTCAGTGGACAATGGGATTTTAGAAAGGATCCATGATGACGTTGTATGCATCATGGACTGGTACTACGAAAGCCAAAAAATTAGTTGGGCTCAGAATCACGTGAAATTTGGTGGCTCTATGGAAAACATGATTTTAGGAATGATCTATGATGATGTAGCATACATAGCCAAACGATTTGTGGATCAAATAGACAGGCAATGCGAAAACAAAAAAAGGTTCTGGCTTGGAGTCAAGGGAAATTTGCAGGTTAGTGGAAAACGTGATTTTAGAAAGGATCCATGATGATGTAGCGTGCATGGCCATACGATTCTTGGATCAATTGGACAAGTAATGCGGAAGCCAAAAATGGGTTCGGCTTGGAATCGCGTGAAATTTGGTGGGTCAGTGGAAAACGTGATTTTAGGAAGGTTCCACGATGATGTAGCATGCATGGCCGTATGATTCTTGGATCAAATAGACAGGCAATGCAAAAGGAAAAAATGGGCCTGGCTCGGAAGCACCTGAAATTTGGCAGGTTTGTGAAAAAAGTGATTTTAGGAATGATCGATTTGGATGTTGCAGGCATGGCCATACGATTCTTTGATATAATGCATTGGCAATGCGAAATCCAAAAAACAGGCTGCATTCGGAATCCATTGAAATTTGGCTGGTTAGTGGAAAACGTGATTTTAGGACGGATCCATGATGATGTAGCATGCATGGCCACACAATTCTTGGATCAAATGTATAGGCCATGCGAAATCCAAAAACAAGCCTGGCTCGGAATCTCTTGAAATTTGTCGGGTCAGTGGAATACTTGATCTTAGGAAGGATCAATGATGATGTTGCAAGCATGGAACGAGTCAGGCTTGGAATAGCGTGAAATTTGGCTGGTCAGCAGAAAATGTGATTTTTAGAAGGATCCATCATGATCGTTTGGTGGGAAGACGACTTCCTTAGATTAGGGATACACAAAAATAATATCAACAATTTATATACTGACGAAGAACTCTCCTCCTCCTTTGATAACAGGAACCAGAACAACGGCCCATCTGCCCAATCTCCCTCTACCTCGAAGGACCCTTAAGAACAGGCAAAACCACCTGGGCTAGAAGTCTCGGACGACACAATTACTTCTCTGGCAGAATAAGCTTCAAGGACTATAACCAAGACGCCGTCTACAATGTCATAGACGACATCAAATACTCAATAGTCCCTACAAAATTAATGAAAAATTTAGTAGGCTGCCAGAGAGATTTTCATGTATTTGTTAAATTCCAACCAGATCTCACTATTAGATGAGGAATTCCTTATATTAAATTAACTAATGGGGACAGTAGTTGGTTTGATGTTAATGTAACCACTGTCATGATTAATGAAAAATTTTATTAATTTTATTCATGAAACCACTCAAAGTTTTATTTACTTACTATATTTCCCTTATCATCGACTATTACATCTTGAGTCACATGACTATGTTTTACACTAATGATTATATTTCGTAAAACATTAGAAAATTCTGCTGGATCCATAATAACTGATCCTCTACGATCAACTTCCTCTTTGCTAACACCAACCTTCGAAATCGACGGAACAAGATCAACATCACTAGTGTCATTACCACCTCTGCGTACATCAATCTCTAACAAACTCAGATGACCTCTGCATTCATGAATAACTGAACCACTTTTCCTAAAATGTCCTAACAACAAATCTCTTCATCTCTCCAGTAAACCCATAGACTTAGTCCGTGTCAGAATCAGAATGGCCTTCGTTAGAGGACAATGCCAAACATCAACATTTTCATTAGTATATTTTTTAGATAACACAACAATAGATGGGGCCATCATTTACGAATCTTCTAGCATGTCACTCGTAAAATACTTCAGATACCCCTTCATTTTACAATACATAATCCTCCTTTTAATATTCGAATTTTCAAGTCGATACTTCACCATCCACGGCACTTGTTTGTGGTTAACTGAACAATAAACATTCTCATAATAGACTAACTCGCATTGACAATCCACAAGAAAAAGAAACCACTCCTACAGACCGTCATTACCATCTAACCTCCGATCATATACATTTACTCTAACCAACCCATTGGTATTGGATGCGCAAAGGGAGGAATATTTTATCAATATTTTATCAACCTTAATACTCTTTTGTTTGTATCTTAACCTCAACTGAGAAAATAAATTAGGCAACGGAAGTTCAATACAACTGAAGTCACTTGCTAAAACACCTTTAACAACACCAGTTTTTATATCGTCCACCTCCATTAACTTGAAAATTAGAAATAAAAATACATAAAATTACAATTCTAAACAGTTTTAAAGTACATTTGACTACTTAAAGTAATTTTGCATTCTTTTCCACTAACAGTAGCAGCCACTAAATATATGGCACCCTTCTGAATACTTCCAACATTTCCTAACAACGTATCTTTGTAGTTCGTCCAAACATCAATTGGGAAGAACCGGTCCACAACTTCTACCCCGTGACGAACGTACTCTTTGTCCTTGCCATCAACGAACTTGAATCTCATTTTCTTTAGCATCCGAAATCGGTCGGACTGGTCAGGATCAACAATCCAAGTCTCAGGATTACACTTGACAACTCAGGTGTGAGGATGGAATCTGATGGACTATTATCACTTATGATGAAAAACAAAACGTGGTGGACCACAGCTTCGTCTTTAGCATCTTGTCCCAATTGAACATTTCCAATTAATTTTATACCCTTAACCACGATATTGTTTGATTGATGGTCACATCTCTTATTACCCAACTCAATACCATTAAGCAATCTCGCCATACCTTTATTATAAAATTTAACGTCCCTTAATTATTCATTGTACAGCTGCAACTTCCTTACTCCCCTTTTAGTCTTCTTAATATATCGGGGAATATTCTGAATGTACTGTCGGCAAATGTACACTGCGTTAAAAGGTGCACGACCACGGTAACTCTACTTATATCCACTAGCCACAAGTGTCCTTGACCTCCGGTATGCAAGGGGAGTCCGATACTGGTTGCTCATTCCTCCTTCCATTTTTCATAAAAAAAACTCCAAATCTATGCATGGCCATACGATTCTTGGGTCAAATGGAAAGGCAATGCGAAGCCAGAAATTGGCCAGGCTCGGAATCATATGAAATTTGACGGGTCAATGGAAAACATGATTTTAGGAAGTATCCATGATGATGTAGCATGCAAGGCCATACGATTCTTGGATCAAATTGACGGGCAATGCGAAACCCAAAATAGGATTGGGCTCAGAATCACGTGAAATTTAGCGGGTCAGTGGAAAACATGATTTTAGGAAGGATCTATGATGATGTAGCATGCATGGCCATACGATTCTTCGATCAAATGGACATGCAATGCGAAAGCCTAAATGGGCAGGGCTCAGAAGCTCCTGAAATTTGTCAGGTCATTGGAAAACGCAATTTTAGGAAGCATCCACGATGATGTAGCATGCTTGGCTATACGAATGTCGGATCAAATGGACAGGCATTGTGGAAGGCAAAAACAGGCCGTGCTTGGAATCACCTGAAATTTGGCGGGTCAGTGGGAAATGTGATTTTAGGAAGGACCGGTGACAATGCAGTAAGCATGGCCATATGATTTCTGGATCAAATAGACAGCTAATGCGAAAGCCAAAAAATGAGCCGGGCCCGGAATCGCGTGAAATTTTGCGGGTGAGTGGAAAACGTGATTTTAGGAATGATCCATGATGATGTAGCAAGCATGGCCCCACAATTCTCGGATGAAACGCACAGGCAATACGAAAGCCAAAATCGGGTCGGGCTGAGAATCGCGTGAAATTTGGCGGCTCAATGGAAAATGTGATTCTATGAAGGATACATAATGATGTTGCATACATGGCCATATGATTCTTGGATCAAATGGGCAGGCAATGTGAAAGCCAAAACAAGCCCGGCTCGAAATCGCAAAAAATTGACGATTCAATGAAAAATGTGATTTTAGGAATCATCCATGATGATGTAGCATGCATGGCCATGCGATTGTTGGATCAAATGGAAAGGCAATGCAAAAGCCAAAAATGTGTCGGGCTCGGAATCGCTTGAAATCGAGTGGGTTAGTGTATAATGTGATTTTAGGAATGATCTATGATAATGCAGGATGGGTGGCCATATGATTCTTGGATCAAATGGACAGCCAATGCCAAGCACAAAATGGGCCTGTCTCGAAATCACGTGAAATTTGGCAGACCTGTGTAAAACGTTAGTTTGGAAAGGGATCATGATGATGTAGTAGGCATGGAATAGGTCGTGCTTAGAATCGCGTGACAGTTTGGCGGGTCAATAGAAAACTTGATTTTAAGAAGGATCCATGATGATGTAGCATGCACGGCCATACAATTCTTGGATCAAATGGATAGGCAATGCGAAAACCAAAAATGGGTCGAGCTTAGAATTATGTGAAATTTGACGAGTTTGGGGAAATCGTGATTTTAGGATGGACCCATGATGATATAGCATGAATGGAATGGGCTAGCCTTGGAATCGCGTGAAATTTGGCGGGTCAGTAGAAAACGTGATTTCAGGAAGGATCCATGATGATGTGGCTTGCATGGCCATATAATTCGTGGATCAAATGGACAGGCAATGCGAAAGCCAAAAACAGAATGGGCTCGAAATCGCATAAAATTTAGCGGGTCAGTGGAAAACTAGATTTTATGAAGGATCCATGATGATGTAGCATGCAAGGCCAAACGATTCTTGGATCAAATGGAGAGGAATGTGAAACATAAAAATCGGTCAGGCTTGGAATCAAGTGAAATTTGGTGGGTAAGTGGAGAACGTGATTTTTTAAAGGATCCATGATGATGTAGCATGTATAGCCAAATGATTCTTGGGTCAAATGGACAGGCATTGTGAAAGTAACAAATGAGCTGTGCTCGTAATCGGGAGAAATTTAGCAGGTCAGCGGAAATTGTGATTTTAGAAAGGAGTGATGATGATGTAGCATGCATCGCCATACGGTTCTTTGATCAAATGGACAGGCAACGCTAGAGCCAAAAATGGGTCTGGCTCATAATCGCATTAAACTTGGCAGCTTAGTGGAAAACGTAATTTTAGAAAGGATCGATGATGATGTAGTGTGCATGGCTATACCAATATCGGATCAAATGGATAGGCAATACGAAAACCAAAAACAAATCGGGCTCAGAATCACGTGAAATTTGTCGGGTTAGTGGAAAACGTGATTGTAAGAAGGATCCATTATGATGTAGCATGCTTGGCCATATGATTCTTGGATTGAATGGATTGGCAATACGAAAGCCAAAAACGAGTCGGGCGCCAAATCGCGTGAAATTTGGCAGGTCAGTGGAAAACGTGATTTTAGGAAGGATCCATGATGATGTAGTAGGCAGGGCCATACGATTCTTGGATCAAATGGACAGGCAATGTGAAGCTAAAAACAGCCTGGGCTCAAAATCGAGTGAAATTTGGCGGGTCAGTTGAAAATTTGATTTCAGGAAGGATCCATGATGATGTAGCATGCATTGCCAAACGATGTAGCATGAATGGATAGGCAATTCGAAAACCAAAAACTAGCCGGGCTCGGAATTTTGTGAAATTTGGCGGGTCAGTGGAAAACCTGATTTTAGGAATGATCCAAGATGATGTAGCATCCATGTCCATACGATTCTTGGATCAAATTGATAGGTAATGCGAAAGAGAAAAACCGACCAGCTCGGAATCACAGAAATTTAGCGGGTCAGTGGAAAAAGTGATTTTAGGAAGGATCTATGATGATGTAGCATCCACGATCATATGATTCATGGATCAAATGGACATGCAATGTGAAAGCCAACAACAGGCCTGGCTCGGAAATGCATGAAATTTGGCAGGTCACTGGAAAATGTGATTTTAGGATGGATCCATAGAGATGTAGCATGCATGACCATACGATTCCAAATAGACAGGCAATGCGAAAGCCAAAAACGAGTCGGGCTCGGAATTGTATAGAAATTTGGCAGGTGAGTGGAAAACGTGATTTTAGAAAGATCCATGATGATGTAGCAAGCATGGCCATACGATTCTTGGATCAAATGGACAGGCAATTTAAAATCCAAAAACAAGTTGTGCTAGGAATCGCGTGAAATTTGGTGGGTCAGTGGAAAACGTGATTTTAAGAAGGATCCATGGTGATGTTGCCTGCATGACCAGATGATTCTTCGATCAAATGGACAGGCAATCCGAAAACCAAAAGCGGGACGAGCTTGGAATCGTGTAACATTTGTCGGGTCAGTTGAAAATGTGATTTTAGGAAGGATCCATGATGATGTAGTATGCATGTCAATACAATTCTTGGATCAAATTTATAGGCAATTCGAAAGCCAAAAATGAGCCAGGCTTGGAAACGAGTTAAATTTAGCTGGTCAGTGGAAAACGTGATTTCTTGAAGGATGCACGATTATGTGGCATGCATGGCCATACGATTCTTGGATCAAATGGACAGGCAATGCAAAGCCAAAAACGGGCCGAGCTCAAAATCGCCTGAAATTTGGCGGGTCATTGGATACTGTGATTTGGTGAAGGATCCATGATGATGTAGCATGTATGTCCATACAATTTTGGGATTAAAGGGACAGGCAATGCGAAAGCCGAAAACGAACCGGGCTCGGAATCGCTTGAAATTTGGCTTTTTTGTTGAAAATATGATTTTGTGAAGGATCCACGATGATCTTTCAGGCGTGGCCATACGGTTCTTGGATCAAATGGACAGACAATATGATTGCCAAAGACGGGCTGTGCTCAGAATGAAATTTTGCGAGTCACAGGAAAATGTGATTTTAGGAAGGATCGTTGATGATGTAGCACGCATGGCCCAACAATTCTTGGATCAAATGGACTTGAATGCGAACCCCAAAAATGGACCGACCTCATAATCGCGTGAAATTTGGCGGGTCAGTGGAAAACATGATTTTTGGATGGATCCATGATGATATAGCATGCATGGTCATATGATTCTTGGATCAAATCGACAGGCAATGCGAAAGCCAAAAACGAGTCGGGCTCGGAATTGAGTGAAATTTAGGGGATCAATTGAAAACAAGATTTTATAAAGGATCCCTGCTGGTGTAGCATGCATGGCTAGAAGATTCTTTGATCAAATGGACAGGCAATGCCAAAGAAAAAAACGGGACGGGCTTGGAATTGCGTGAATTTGGCGGGTCAGTGAAAAACTTGATTTCATGAAGCATCGTTGATGATGTAGCATGCATGGCCATACAATTCTAGGATTAAATGGATAGGCAATGCGAAGCCAAAAACGAGTCAGGTTCAGAATCGCGTCAAATTTGGCAGGTTTGTGGAAAACGTGAGTTTAGGAAGGATCCACGATGATGTAGCATGCATGTCCAGACGATTCTTGGATCAAATGGACAGGCAATACGAAATCCAAAAAGAAGCCGATCACAGAATTGCGTGAAATTTAGCAGGTCATTGAAAAACATGATTTTAGGAAGAACAGACAATGCAAAAGCCAAAAACAGTCCAGGCTCGGAATCGTGTGAAATTTCGTCGGGTTAGTGGAAAACATGATTTTAGGAAGGATCCATGATGATGTGGCATGCATGGCCAAACGAGACGGGCTCAAAATCATGTGAAATTTGGCGGGTCAGTGGAAAACGTGATTTTAGGAAGGATCCATGATGATTTAGTATGCATGGCCATACGATTCTTGGATCAAATGGATAGGAAATGCGAAGCCAAAAACAGGTTGGGCTGGGAATCTCGTGAAATTTGGCAGGTCACTAGAAAATGTGATTTTATGAAGGACCCATGATGATATAGCATGCATGGCCTTTACGATTCTTGGCTCAAATGGACATGAAGGAAAAGCCAAAAACGGGTCAGGCTCCGAATCGCGTGAAATTTGGCGAGTCGGTGGAAAACGTGATTTTAGAAAGAATATGTGATGGTGTAGCATGCGTGGCCATACGATTCTGAGATCAAATGGACAGGCAGTACGAAAGCCAAAAATCAGCCGAACATGGAATCGCACGAAATTTAGAGAGTTAGTGGAAAACGTGATATTAGGAAGGATTCGTGATGATATAACAAGCATGGCCATACGATTCTTGGCGGATTGGCAGTGCAAAGCCAAAAACGATCCGGGCTTAGAATCGCGTGAAATTTGGCAAGTTAGTGGAAAAGATGATTTTAGGAAGGATCAATGATGATGTCGCATGCATGGCCATACGATTCTTGGATCAAATGCACTGGCAATATGATGGCTGGAAATGGGCTGGGCTCGGAATCACATGAAATTTGGCGGGTCAGTAGAAAACGTGATTTTATGAAGGATCCATGACGAAATTTGGCCAGTCAGTGGAAAATGTGATTTTAGGAAGGATCCACGATAATGTTGCATGCATGGGCAAATGATTTTTGGATCAAATGGGCTGGAATACGAAGCTGAAAATTAGGTCGAGCTCGAAATCGCGCAAAATTTGGCTGGTTTGTGGAAAACGTGATTTTAGGAAGGATCCATGATGATGTAATGCATATGATTCTTAGATCAAATCGACAGACAATGCGAAAGCCAAAAACGAGTCAGGCTCAGAATTGCATGAAATTTGGTAGGTCAGTCGAAAACATGATATTTGTAAGGATCCATGATGATAGAGCATGCACGACCATACGATTCTTGGATAAAATGGACAGGCAACATGAAAGCCAAAATTGGGCTCGGCTCGAAATCGTTTCAAATTTGTTGGTCAATAGAAAACGTGATTTTATGAAGGATCCATGATGATGTTGCATGCGTGGCCATACGATTCTTAGATCAAACAGACAAGCAATGCAAATGCCAAAAACGGGCAAGGCTTGGAATCGCATGAAATTCTGCAAGTCAGTGGAAAGCGTGATTTTAGGAAGAATCCACGATGATGTGGCAAGCATGGCAGAATGATTCTTTGATCAAATGGACAGGAATGCGAAACCCAAAACGGCTCGGGCTCGGAATCGCGGGAAATTTGGTGGGTCAATGGAAAATGTGATTTTAGAAAAGATCCTTGATGACGTAGCATGCATTGCCATACGATTCTTATATCAAGTCGACAGGCAATGCCAAAGCCAAAAACGAGTCGGGATAGAAATCGCGTGATTCGCAAGTCTGTGGAAAACATGATTTTACGAAGGATCCATGATGATGTAGCATACATGGCCATACGATTCTTAGATCAAGTGGACAGGCAATGCGAAAGCCAAAAATGTGTCGGGCTTGGAATTGGGTGAAATTTGGCGAGTTAGTGGAAAATATGATTTTGGAAGGGATCCATGAAGATGTAGCATGCATGGCCATATTATTGTTGGATCAAATGGACAAGAAATGCGAAAGCCAAAAATGGTCTGGGCTCAGAAACACCTCAAATTTGGCGAGTCACTGGAAAATTTGATTTTTGGAATGATCCATGATGATGTATTATGCTTGGCCATAAAATTCTTGAATCAAATGGACAGGCAATGCAAAAGCCAAAAACGGTCCATGCTCGGAATTGTGTGAAATTTGGCAGGTCAATGGAAAACTTGATTTTAGGAAAGATCCACGGTGATGTGGCATGCAAGGCCAAATGATTGTTAGTTCAAATGGATAGGCAATGCGAAAGCCAAAAACGAGATGGGCTTAGAATCGTGTGAAATTTTGCGGGTCAGTGGAAAACGTGATTTTAGGAAGGATCCATGATGATGTAGTCTGCATGGCCATACGATTCTTGGATTAAATGGACAGGTAGTGCAAAGCCAAAAATGGGCCAGGCTGGGAATCTCGTGAAATTTGGTGGGTCACTAGAAAACGTGATTTTATAAAGGACCCATGATGATGCAGCATGTATGGCGTTTATGTTTCCTGGCTCAAATGGACATTAATGAAAAGCTAGAAATGGGTCAGGCTCGGAATCATGTAAAGTTTGGCGAGTTGGTGGAAAACTTGATTTTAGAAAGAATCCATGATGGTGTAGCATATGTGGCCATACGATTCTGTGATCAAATGGATAGGCAGTACGAAAGCCAAAAATGAGCCGAACACGGAATCGCATGAAATTAAGCGGGTCGGTGGAAAACGTGATATTAGGAAGGATCCATGATGATATAGCAAGCATGGCCATATAATTCTAGGCGGACTGGCAATGCAAAGCCAAAAACGATTCGAGCTTAGAATCGCATGAAATTTGGCAAGTTAGTGGAAAACATGATTTTAGGAAGGATCCATGATGATGTGGCATGCATGGCCATACGATTCTTGGATCAAATGGACTGGCAATATGATGACCGAAAATGGGTTGGGCTCGGAATCACATGAAAGTTGGTGGGTCAGTAGTAAACGTGATTTTATGAAGGATCCATGATGAAATTTGGCAAGTCAGTGGAAACTGTTATTTTAGGAAGGATCCATGATAATGTGGCTTGCATGGCCAAACAATTCTTGGATCAAATGGACATGAATGCGAAACCCAAAATTGTGCTGAGCTCGGAATCGCGCAAAATTTGGCTGGTCAGTGGAAACGTGATTTTTGGGAGGATCCATGGTGATGTAGTATGCATGGCCATATGATTCTTAGATCAAATGGACAGGCAATGCGAAACCATGAAATTTGGAATTGCGTGAAATTTCGTGGGTCAGTCGAAAACGTGATATTAGTAAGGATCCATGATGATGTACCATACATAGCCATACAATTCTTGGATCAAATGAAAAGGCAATATGAAAGACAAAATTTGGCCGGGCTTGAAATCGCTTGAAATTTGGCGAGTCAGTAGAAAATGTGACTTTATGAAGGATCCATGATGTTGCATGCATGGCCATACGATTCTTGGATCAAACAGACATGCAATGCGAATGCCAAAAACGAGCAGGGCTAGGAATCACATGAAATTTCGCAAGTCAGTGAAAAACGTGATTTTAGGAAGGATCCACAATGATGTGGCATGTATGGAGAAATGATTATTTGATCTAATAGACAGGAATGCAAAACCCAAAATGGCTTTGGCTCAGAATCGCATGAAATTCGGGGGGTCAGTGGAAAACGTGATTTTAGGAAAGATCCTTGATGACGTAGCATGCATAACCATACGATTCTTGTATCAAATGGACAGGCAATGCCAAAGCCAAAAATGAGTCAGGAAATTTCGCGAGTCTGTGGAAAATGTGATTTTAGGAAGGATCCATGATGTTGTAGCATGCATGGCCATACGATTCTCGGATCAAATGGACAAGCAATGCGAAAGCCAAAAACGAGTTGGGCTTGGAATCGCGTGAAATTTGGCGAGTTAGTGGAAAACGTGATTTTAGAAGGGTTCCATGAAGATGTAGTATGCATGGCCATATGATTGTTAGATCAAATGGATAGGCAATGTGAAAGCTAGAAACGGCTTGGGCTTGGAAATACGTGAAATTTGGCAGGTCATTAGAAAATTTGATTTTAGGAATGATCCATGATGATGTATCATGCTTGACTATAAAATTCTTAAATCAAATGGACAGGCAATGCAAAAGCCAAAAACAGTCCAGGCTCGGAATCATGAGAAATTTGGCGAGTTAGTAGAAAACATGATTTTAGGAAGAATCCATGATGATGTGGCATGCGTGGCATAATGATTATTAGTTCAAATGGATAGGCAATGCAGAATCGAAAAACGAGACGGGCTTAGAATCATGTGAAATTTGGAGGTTCAATGGAAAACGTGATTTTAGGAAGGACCCATCATGATGTAGAATACATGGCCATACAATTCTTGAAACAAATGGACATGCAATGCGAAGCCAAAAATGAACCGGGTTGGGAATCTCGTGAAATTTGGCGAGTCACTAGAAAAAGTGATTTTATGAAGGATCCATGATGATGTTGCATGTCTGGCCTTTTCGATTCTTGGCTCAAATGGACATGAATGAAAAGCCAGAAATGGGCCGAGCTTAAAATAGCGTGAAATTTGTCGAGTCGGTGGAAAACATGATTTTAGAAAGAATCCATGATGGTGTAGCATGTGTGGCTGTAAGATTCTAAGATCAAATGGACAGGCAGTACGAAAGCCAAAAATGAGCCGAACATGAAATCACATGAAATTGAGCGAGTTAGTGGAAAACGTAACATTATGAAGGATCCATGACTATATAGCAAACAAGGCCATACTATTCTAGGATCAAACGGCTTGGCAATGCGAAGCCAAAAATGATCCGGGCTGAGAATCGCGTGAAGCTTGTCAAGTTAGTGAAAAACATGATTTTAAGAAGCATCCATGATGATGTGGCATGCATGGCCATGCGATTCTGGGATCAAATGGACTGTCAATATAATGGCCGAAAATGGGCTGGGCTCGAAATCGCATGATATTTGGGGGGTCAGTGGAAAACGAGATTTTAAGAAGGATCCATGATGAATTTTGGCGAGTCAGTGGAAAATGTGATTTTAGGAAGGATCCATGATAATGTAACGTGCATGGCCGTACGATTCTTAGATCAAATGGATAGGCAATATGAAGGCCAAAATTAGGCCTAGCTCGAAATCGCTTCAAATTTGGCGGGTCAATAAAAAACGTGATTTTATAAAGGATCCATGATGATGTTACATGCGTGGCCACACGATTCTTGGATCAAATAGACTGGCAATGCAATGCCAAAAAGGGGTAGGGCTTGGAATCGCATGAAATTTTGCAAGTCAGTGGAAAACGTGATTTGAGGACGGATCGATGATGATATGGTATGCATGGACAAATGATTCTTTGATCAAATGGACAGGAATGCGAAACACAAAAATGGCTCGGGCTCAGAATCGCGTGAAATTTGCGGGGTTAGTGGAAAACGTGATATTAGGAAAGATACTTGATGACGTAGCATGCATGGCCATACGGTTCTTGTATCAAATGGACAGGCAATGCCAACACCAAAAACAAGTCGGGATCAAAATCGCGAGAAATTTTGCGAGCCTGTGGTAAATGGGATCTTTGGAAGGATCCGCGATGATGTAGCATGCATGGCTAAACGATTCTTGGATCAAATGGATGGGCAATACGAAAGCCAAAAACGAGCCAGGCTCGGAATCACATCAAATTTGGTGGGTTAGTGGAAAACGTGATTTTAGAAGGGACCCATGAAGATGTAGCATGCATGGCCATATGATTGTTGGATCAAATGGACAGGCAATGCGAAAGCCAAAAATGACCTGGGCTCGGAAATGCGTGAAATTTGGCGGGTCACTGGAAAACTTGATTTTTTGAATGATCCATGATGATGTATCATGCTTGGCCATAAAATTCTTGAATCAAACGGATAGATAATGCAACAGCCCAAAACGGTCCAGGCTCAGAATCGAGTGAATTTGGCAGGTTAGTGGAAAATGTGATTTTAGGAAAGATCCATGATGATGCGGCATGCTTGGCCAAATGATTTGTAGTTCAAATGCATAGGCAATGTGAAAGCCAAAAACGAGACGGGCTCAAAATCATGTGAAATTTGGTGCGTTAGTGGAAAACATGATTTTAGGAAGGATCCATGATGATGTAGTATGCATGGCCATACGATTCTTGAATCAAATGGACAGGCAATACAAAGCCAAAAATGGGCCGGGCTGGGAATCTCGTGAAATTTTCCGAGTCACTAGAAAACATGATTTTTTGAAGGACCCATGATGATGTGGCATGCATGGCCTTTGCGATTCTTGGCTCAAATGGACATGAATGGAAAGCTAGAAGTGGGCTAGGCTTTGAATCATGTGAAATTTGGCGAGTCGGTGGAAGACGTGATTTTAGAAAGAATCCGTGATGGTGTAGCATGCGTGGCCATACGATTCTAAGATTAAATGGATAGGTAGTACGAAAGCCAAAAATGAGCCAAACACAGAATCGCATGAAATTAGCGAGTCTGTTGAAAATGTGATATTAGGAAGGATCCATGATGATATAGCAAGCACGGCCATGCGATTCTAGGATCAAGCGGATTTCACGAAGCCAAAAAACGATCTAGGCTTAGAATCACCTGAAATTTGGCAAGTTAGTGGAAAACAAGATTTTAGGAAGGATCCATGATAATGTGGCATGCGTGGCCATACGATTCTTAGATCAAATGGACTGGCAATATGATGGCCGAAAATGGGCTGGGCTCGGAATCTCATGAAATTTGGCAGGTTTAGTAGAAAACGTGATTTTATGAAGGATCTAGTATGAAATTTGGCGAGTTAGTTGAAAATGTGATTTTATGAAGGATCCATGGTAATGTAGTATGCATGGCGAAACGATTCTTGGATCAAATGGACAGGAATGCGAAACCCAAAATAGGGCCAAGCTCGGAATTGCCTCAAATTTGGCTGGTTAGTGGAAAATGTGATTTTCAGAAGGATCCATGATGATGTAGTATGAATGGCCATACAATTCTTAGATCAAATGGACAGGCAATGCGAAACCCAAAAACGAGTCGGGCTCGGAATTCCGTGAAATTTGGTGGGTCAGTCAAAAACGTGATATTAATAAGGATCCATGATGATGTAGCATGCGTGGCCATAAGATTCTTGGATCAAATGGACAGGCAATATGAATGCCAAAATTGGGCCGGGCTTAAAATCGCTTGAAATTTGGCGGGTCAGTAGAAAACGTGATTTTATGAAGGATCCATGATGATGTTGCATGCGTGGCCATATGATTCTTGGATCAAATGGATAGGTAATGCGAATGCCAAAAATGGTCATGGCTTAGAATCGCATGAAATTTTGGAAGTCAGTGGAAAACGTGATTTTAGGAAGGATCCACGATGATGTGACATGCATGGCTAAATGATTCTTTGATCAAATGGATAGGAATGCGAATCCCAAAAATAGCTCTATCTCAGAATCACGCAAAATTTGGGGGGTCAATAGAAAACATGATTTTAGGAAAGATCCTTGATGACGTAGCATGCATGGCCATACGATTCTTGTATCAAATAGAACGGCAATGCCAAAGCCAAAAATGAGTCAGGATCGAAATTGCATGAAATTTCGTGAGTCTGTGGAAAACGTGATTTTATGAAGGATCCATGATGATGTAGCATGCATGGCCCTATGATTGTTGGATCAGAGGGACAGATAATGCGAAAGCCAGAACGGGTTGGGCTCGGAAATGCGTGAAATTTGGCGGGCCACTGGAAAATTTGATTTTAGGAATGATCCATGATGAGGTAGCATGCTTGGCCATAAAATTCTTGAATCAAATGGATAGGCAATGCAAAAGCCAAAAATGGTCCAGGCTTGGAATTGTGTGAAATTTTGCAAGTCAGTGGAAAACGTGATTTTAAGAAGGATCCATGATGATGTGTGTAGCTCGCCTTTTTCGCGCCCACTTTCAAAAGGTTTGAAAGAAAGCGCTACAGTTCGGACTTCTGTGCTTCTTAATGTAATCTCACAAGTGCAATGTGAAACTGATAAACACCAAAGAGTCCAAATCCAGAAAATCTTTTTAGAAAATCGATTTAAATCAAATAATGCCAAAATTGGACTGTTTTGCCAGATAAAGAGTTGTCACCTAAATATTTTATTTTGGGGAAATTTTGGAAATCCTGACTTGTGCTGAAGGCCACATGTCCATCATCACCAAAGTTGCCATGGCTCGGGAACTTTGGTACGAGAGGGGAAGGTCATGAATTGAGCACCCCCGCTCTCTCGATCAAAGATTGGCCTCTACTAATCATGATATGATTTTTTATAAACATTATGTGTTCATATTGCGGTTATTAAACTAGCTTTATTATGTGATGCGCGCAAGCAAGTATAGACTAGTTTTCTCAATTTGGAACAATTCAACTCATGTTTGTTTGTGAAAATGGTTTAAATTTGCCACCTCAAGTGGGCTTAAAGTTGGCGGATTTGCCACCAAACATAGTGGACTTAAAACATGATTTGCCACTCAACAAAGTGGGATTAAAATGCACATTCGTTGAATTGTTCCAATTCGAACAAGCCTTCATCCACAAGCATTCAAGCAATTTAGCATTTAAGCACATAGCCTCATGGCAAGCATGCCAATCATGGCAACATTCACACTTATGCAAGTATGCTAAAGCATGAAAACTCAGCTAGTACTCCAACCTAAGAAGATACGAGTTAGAAAATAATGCATGATTCCTAGCTATACAAGATGTATAATGCAACACATGCAATATGCAATTAATAGGCTCGGCTACTAATATGGCATATGGATCGATTTGAACAACATGCGATTAAACACGTATTCAAAGAATTATTGAAATGGCAATGCAGTTGGAATGATGCACCAAGCCTCGGTGCATGCAATACGAATGAATGGATGCATGCATATGGCATAAGGTATGCTAATTAAAACATGACCCTAATCTAACCATCGAAAGCGATTAAATAAAAGGGAGAAAGACGGGGGGTTGGAAGGCATACACATACACACGCACACTTATTACAACATTACATCCTCGCGAAGGAGGGTCCGAATGAATAACTGAACCAACTAGCTATGCTAATTAAGCTAACTAATTATTACAAAACTCGAATCTAATTAATTGGCTTGTGAACCAATTATGCAAGTTTAATAAATGTAAAATGAGACCAAAATGACCATCACCCTATCATGCATGATTAAGGGCAATGGAGACCTAGGAAAATGGCACATTTCATCACTTTTGGATATGAAATGTCCTATTTTCCTTGTGTTTAAATTAACGTCCGACTTGAACACATGCAATGCAACAAAAAAGAATACTTATCTTGTCACTTTTACTTGCCCATTTTGTTTACACATTTTAGTTACCAAATCATTCATTAATCAATTTGTCCATTAGGGAGTGTCTTCTAAGATGAAAGAAGTGTCAACCAAGGGATAGTTTAAGGCATGAGTAAAGCTTCATACCATTGGTAATGAGCCCTCAAAGGAGGATTAAACCATTAAACATGAGCCTCAATCTCAAGCTTAAACAATCCTAAGGTTGAAAAAACCCTCAAAGCAAATGAGAAAGTGAAGAAATGAGGGAGATTGCAGAGATTATAAGTGCTGAAATTAGGTGACAAAAAGCACTAAAACATGTAATCAACTCAAACCAATGCTGATTAAAGCCTTAAAACACCAAGCTAGTGAAAGGACTTACACTACAACTATGCAATACAAGACTCAAAAGTACCAAATGGCCAAAGTAGTGGCAAAACAGCTCAAAACAAAGTTCAAAACATGCTAGACTTGAGCCATAAAAAGCTAAAACATTAAGCTAATACATGGGGCTAACTAGGCATGCAAACAAGACATAAGGAGGGGAGGCTTACCCCACCAAATTTGGACTTCAAAATGAGTTTTTTGATCCTAAAAAAACCTCTAAAATTCAGTGGTTAAAAGGCCCAAAAAAGTTGGTTTGAAAGTGGTGAACAAAGGTACAAAAGCTTTATAAACAAAGAAGTAAGAAGGGTGGACCATCCCCTAATTGAAAATAGCCTCAAACCACCACCTTTAGGCCACAAAAACAAAGTTTTTTATAGTTCAAAACCAGCTCCAAAACAGCCCAAAAACAATAGAAGAAGATGGCAAAGCAAGTATCTAAAAAAAGCTAACAAAGCAAGAGTTATACCTCTTGAAGCGAAGACACAATTTGGCCAACAATCCAAGCCAAAACCTCCTCCAAGAGCTCAAAACAAGTCCCAAGCAACCTCAGCCCAAAGACTAGCAACTTTTGTTAAGGATTGATAGGCCAAAGTAGAGTGTATCCAAACAACTATGCACAAATTTGCTAGAGAGAGAGAGAGAAAATTTTGTTCCAAAATTGGTAACCCTCAAAAATGGGGGAGGAACCTCCCTATATGTAGAAAAACAAGCCTTGAGCTTAGAAACATCCTACCATACACGTGTAGGGGGATGCAGCTCAACGTGCTAACAGCTGGCACAACTGTCAACAAATATCTAGAAAAAGACACTGGTGGCTGTCGGCTACCACTGGTAGTCGACCAGCCACCACTAATAGCCGACAACCATGACGTGATAACCCTGTTCCTTATTGTGCTAATTGGTCCTTAATATGAATATGATTATGTGTTTGATATGATTTTTGTGTGCCATTATGTGAAAATATGTGGTTTTGAATTTCCATATGTTCACCGTAGGAATATCTGTTTGATTGTCTGCTTTGGAATTTAAATTGAAGGCCTTATCGGCCACAGAAACTGAAATTGATTACGCCATTATGATTAGCGTAATTTTTGGAGCTTACAGTGAAATTTAATTGAAAATTGATTCGGATCAAAATAATTAGATTCAGAACGATTAATTAAGTGCTCAATTATTTGATATTAAAATAATGTGATCTAGTGGGGCTATAAAAGGGCCACTATGTGTTCAATTCCTCTTTTTTATCCATTGTGGCTGATTTTAACTCTAAGAATAGAGAGAGGGTCGGCTACAGAGAGAGGAAGAAGGAGAGTTGGGTGTTTAGCTCAAGTTTGTGAAGATTGGAAAGCCAACTCAAGATTTGACTATAATTTGGGAAGATTGAAGCCTTTAGGTAAGTGAATTCATGAACTTCAATTTGTAATTTTGTGAGTTCAAGTTTGATTAATGGTCAAGAACATGAATTTAATTGAGTATGATGAAATTGGGTTGGTTTTGTTGAATTGAAGGTCAATGTATGCATGCATGTAGGAAATTGCTATGAATTTCCATGTTTGGGCATAAAGTATGTAATCCATGTCGACTTTTGATTGAGGTCCATGTGTTTGATCATCTCTTTGCCAATTAAGTTGGGAACAATGAGTATACCTCACATGCATGTACAAATTATAAGAATATGAGTTTGAATGCATGAATTTGTTATGTTGGAAATGAATTTGGTGTGAGATTAGGACATGCATGTGATTAATTTGTGAAATTGGACTTCAAAATGTTGTAATTTAGTGTTTGTACCATGTTAGTACATGTATATATGAAGTTTGAGCTGAAATTATGTGTTTGGAGCCTTTGAATGTCAAGTTGAAGCTCAAGAACATGTTCTGGATTTTTCAGAAAATTTGATGTCCGCTTGAGCGGAAGAACCTCCGCTCGAGCGTAAAATTCGTGCTCCCAGTATATTTTTGCAAACAAGGTTTCTGCTCGAGCAGGGAAGTTCACGCTCGAGCGGGGAGCTTTGTAGTCAGACCTTCAGCTCGAGCGGCCGACTTCACGCTCGAGCGTAAATTTGATGCATCCAGTACTTTTGCAGACCTCATGGTTCGCTCGGCGAGAAGTCACCTTCGGCGAGACTGAGACCGAAAAATTTTGAAAAGGCATTCTGTGTTTCGTTTTCTGTTCTCTTTCACTTCTATGTACTCTTAGGCATACATTGATCATTGTAATTGAGTTATAGAGATAAGAATGAAGCCTAAAGAGGAATATGTGAATTAAAGAACGGATTGAATCATTTGTGACCCGTATGTGTTATGTGATGTGTAGGGTCAAGCTCCAGGGCAAATCAACCAACCGATCATTGTGAGTAATATCTTGATAAAGATATCTGAAATATATTGTTGTCCAATTGCTTACTTCTATGTAAGTTTATAAGTTTTTCAATTTGATTGGTGGACAATGTTTGCCATGCCAAATGAATGGGCCAAAGGCCAGTTTGACATGAAAGTATGAATGGGCCAAAGGCCAGTTTGACATGAATGAATGAATAAACGGGCCGAAGGCCAGTCTGACATAAATGAATGGGCCAAAGGCCAGTATGAGTTTGAATGATAGAATGAATGGGCCAGAGGCCAGTATGATCTGAATGAAAGATAAATGGGCCAAAGGCCAGTTTGACATGAATGAATGAATGAACGGGCCGAAGGCCAGTCTGACATAAATGAATGGGCCAGAGGCTAGTATGAGTTTGAATGATAGAATGAATGGGCCAGAGGCCAGTATGAGTTTGAATGATAGAAGGAATGGGCCAGAGGCCAGTATGATCTGAATGAAAGATAAATGGGCCAAAGGCCAGTTTGACATGAATAAATGAATGGACCAAAGGCCAGTTTGACAAGAAAGTCTGAATGGGCCAAAGGCCAGTTTGACATGAATGAAAGTCTAAATGGGCCAAAGGCCAGTTTGACATGATCGAAAGTATGAATGGGCCCAAGGCCAGTTTGACTAGAATGATACGAATAAATTGAGGCCGAGGCCATATGATGTATTTGGAACCGAAATCACTTGACCTATATTTATATATGTTAGATAGAAATACGAATTGGGCCCAAGGCCGTTTGAAGCACGTTGTTCTGAATACTATTTGTGTAACTTCTTTACTTGATACTATTCACTGGGCTTTCACTCACGCTCATTCATGTGTTTGTAGGTAAGCCAAGAGAGGTCCAATCCAACCCTCAGTGAAGTTTGGAAGGAACAACCAAGTTTTGAAGAGTCAGCCCTTGCGTCTCATGCACGAAACTTGTCTTCGCCCTTTTGTTATGTATTTATATTTTGTCATGTTGGCGAAGACTTTGAATTTGTTGTACATAGTTTTCATGGGTTGACTTAGACATAAATGATCCTATCTGTACAGAACTTTGTGTTACTGTGTTTTCTTTTGTGAGTTATTAATATGTCTATGTATGGTTTGTTATGATGTGCCATGTAAGCACAGTTCTATGGACAAAGTTTTAAATTTTTGCTTTCGTTTGGCCCCTTGACTCTGATGAGTTATGTCTGGTTTGGTTTGAGGCCATAGGTAATCTCAAGATTACTGGCCGGTTATATCCTTAACCCATGGGAGTGGGTTCAGGTCATGACAGAGTGGTATCAGAGCACGAGTTAATAACTCACACACTTGTCCAAAAGAGCAATAAGCATCTAGAAAAGATCTAGGATGCATCCATGTGATAAGTATGAATTTGATAAGCATCGAGAATGCATCTAAATGTTTCAATGTGAACAACTATGTGTTATATGTTTGTGATTTGCTTGCATTGTAAATTATTTGAATATGTATGCTCTTTAATATATGCATACTTGTGAATCTTTTGTATAAAGTATAATGTGAGTTTAATCAGATGGTGAGAACAAGAGGTGATAAGATAGAAGAGTCCTCTACTGCTAGAATAGATAGAATGGAGAGATTGATTTAGGAAATGGCAGAAACATTGAGGCAACAACAGTGGCAGCAACCACATCCTCCACCTCTGGCACCACTGTAGACGCACCTGAACGTCTCGAGAAAATCCCGTTTTCTTCATTGGGCTTACTACAGTTCGGACTTAAATGTCACGGTTTTGAATCTAATCTCACAAAGTGCAATGTAAGATCGATAAATCACCAAAGAGTCCAAATTCGGCAAATCGTTTTGACAAACTGATTTTTAGAAAGAAGTGCCAAACATGGACTGCTTTGCCAGATACAGAGTCGCCACCTAAATATTTTATTTTGGGGAATTTAGGAAACCCTGACTCGTGCCTAAGGCCACGTGTCCGTCATCACCAAAGTTGCCTCGGCTCTGGAACTTGGGTACGATTGGGGAAGGTCATGCAATGAGCACCCCCGCTCACCCGATCAAAGATCGGCCACTACTAAAAATGATATCTTGTTTTTGAAAACATATGTGCTCTTATTCCGATTTATTAGCCTAAAATTGCTACGTGATGCGCACATCATACAAGTATAGACTGGATCATCTAAGTTGGAACAAAACATCTCATGTTTGTTTTTGAAAACGGTTTGCTACTTGCAAGTAGGTTAAAATGCAGATTTTGCCACCCTTAAGTGTAGAAAACATGGTGATTTGCCACTCTCAAGTGGGCTTAAAACTCGCAATCGATGAATTGTTCCAATTTAAATAATCCAACCTTCACCCACAGGCATTCGGGCAGTTATATCACATAAGCAATTACCCTCATGGTAAGAATGTTGTCATATTAACACTTACACATGTGCAAGATGCTAAAGCATATACACTCACAGTGTACTCCGAGCCAAAATAAGAAACTAGTTAGAAATCATGCATGATCCTAGTTCATGTTAAGATGGCTAATGCAACACATGCAAAATGCAACTAGAATAGGCTCGGCTAATCTAAGAATGGCATGTGGAATGTGACAACTCGATACACATATTCAAGTTGGAATTGAAATACTATGCAGTTAGTATGATGTGCCGAGCTCGGTGCATGTAATACGAATGAATGTATGCAAACATGCTAATATAAGTATGCTAATTGAAACATGACCTAAAACTAACCATTAAAAGCAGGTAAGTAAAAGGGAGAAAGACGTGGGATTGGAAGACATTCACACACTTACGCACACTTATTACAAAATTCGCCCTCTCGACGAAGGGTCCGAATAAATAATACAACCCGAATAATTAATCAACTGCCCTAGCTAATTAAATATTACAAAAACCCTTAATTAATTAACAAATTAATTACAAAATAGTCTAAGTATGAAACCAAAGAGGCTGCCGCAGCTCCGCCTCGGAATGATCGAATGATGCATGCTCGATCGCATTGCTCGGAAATCCATTGCCATGCCACATGTTGCCTTTGTTTGCACTGCTTTGCACCTCTGAAAACTGTTGTAGCATCTATAACACTTCTAACCATCTTGGGGATATTCTGAGAGTCCACCGACCAAGATATAAGGCCACCGGCCATGGGAAAATGGTCATCGACCAGAAGCACGGATCTCGGCCAGATATTGCTAGCCGATCAAAGACTTGAATGTGGCTAGGCCATCCCTTGTCGCAGAATTGCTTTGGCAGAGAGGACAAATAGTGCATGGCAAGGAATTTTCAAGATAATTTTCAAGAGGAAAGATAGTGCATGGCAAGGAATTTTCAAGGGAGTGTGGCTCTCGACCCTCGGGCCACCAATCTAGGGTCTTCAAGTGCCCTTTTCTGATTAAAACCCCCAAAGCTTTGGACAGGGGCATATATAGTGGAGTGAAGGCTCTTTGGCCTTTGGGCGCGTATCTAGCTACTTGCGAGCTACTACCACACGCACCGATGAATGGCGTAGCTGCAAGGGCTGTTGGGGTATTGGTGGTGGTAACCATACTCACATCTGAAGATTTAGCATTTGCAGCACTGCTCGTGTCTGCATTCGTATTGCGGTTGAATGTTCTCTTGGGCTGTTCTCTCTCATTATCAATGAGGCCCTGCTTCATAGCGTCATCAATTTACACTCCTATCTCATGTAAATCTGCAAAGGTGGAGAGGGGGAGAACGATCATCTTCTACATAAGCTTGGACTGGAGGTTGTGCACAACCATCCGAATCTGATCTTTGTCAACAGGCCTGATGATCATCATCGAGGCCTTGGCCCTTCACCGGGTCACAAAATCGGAGAAGCTCTCCTTTGGTTCTTGCCTGGTGGTCTCGAGATCACGAGTTGTGACCTCGATCTGTGTATTATAGGAGTATTGAGCTATCAAGGCCTTGGCCATCTCCTCGCAGTTCCTCTTGACGGAATCTTCTAATTTTGCATACCAGGATGGCCGCTACACCTGACAAGGTCCGGCAAAACAAAGATAGCTTCTGCAGCCTGGAAGGGCCCATCGGCCTCAGTATATCCGAAAACAACCGTAAATGCACCATAGGATCACCAGATCCATCAAAACGGTCAATGTGTGGCATCTTAAACTAGTTCGGCAGCGTCACGGCCGAGTCGGTGTACCCATCTTTGATATTCGGAATGGACTTGACACCCTGAGATTTCTTAAACTGCTTTTCAAGCTTGGTTACTTTTAATGCTGTGGGGTCCACCTCGAACTCAAAGGGAGAATCCAGTAGGTTGGTTGGTGTTTTAGATAGCTGGGGTAGGATTGGGGGCGGAGCCGGCCCTGTCGGAATGTCCGTATCTTCCTGGACATTTGTTGTCTCCCCTGGTATTGGAACCCTTGGTGGGGGAGGAGCTTGGTGTGAAGCAGATGCCCCGGCTTGCTGCTGTAGTCTGGTGATTAGCTCTGCCTATTGGGCCATGATCTCAGCCTGCTGTTTAGCAAATTCTACTTGACGAGCAGCATCTTGCTGCATGGTTTGCATGCTTTCTTGGAGCTGACCCATCATTTTCTCCATCCCTGCCATACTGCCTTGACCTAGTTGAACTACCAGTATATGTTCCCTCTTTACGGGATAAATAGAACTCTGATCCCTACTATACTCAGGTGGGGTACACAAAGCCCTCTAAACTGACTGCTGAACTGATATCCTCTGCCTAACAGCCCTCCGTCTGGTAACCGAGGGTAAAGAATGAAACGCTGGTTGTTCGTCTACTAGATCTTCAGATCGATGGAGTTTGCGACCTCTAGTCCAGAGTGCTCGGGGGATATCTACCTGGTCGAAATCAATCATGCTAAACTACCTAGCAAAAACATATATAAAGCATAATAAGGAAACAATGAACAAAAAAACGGGCAGCATAATAGCTTAAATAAAGACAACACACAGTTGGCAAATATAAACCGAATGGACTGCTCTCAACCACTGATCACTGTTCCCAAATCACTGCCCTCAAATCTGAATCTGATACCCGTGGATATAACGGATTCTCAAAATACTAATACTGATGCCAGCGGGACTGATACCCAAACTTGCAGACTGATGTGTGCATACCCTGTAGAGGTCAACTCAAAAAGCACATAACAAGCAAGTAAGAGCCAAAACACCCATATGTTGGGGTAGGGTTTCCCTGTCCTATTGTCAAGAGCTAGGGTTTCACTACACACACAGCGGTTTTCAAACAACCTACAATTGGGTAAGCAACCTGTCCTAGTTTGGAATAGTCACTATGGATTCTGATATGCACTAGGTCGAATGGTCGAACAGAATGCCCTGGTAAAAATTGGGGTTTGTGTTCCCGTCATGGAAGAGCCCGCAACCGGTTAGCCTTACGGCACGCTTCTCGAAGCGAGCCTCTGGCAGACCGTTCTGGAATAGCATACGGCAAATACGGTGTCTTAGGTGCACCAATGCAAATGCAATGCAAAGAGACACATAAGTGTTAATCAAAACAAGATATCATGAGTTCTAGTCAAGTTCTCTAAACTCCCCAACAGAGTCGCCAGAAACTGTAGACGCACCCGAACGTCCCGGGAAAATCCCGTTTTGTTCATTAGGCTTACTACAGTTCAGACTCAAATGTCACGGTTTTGAATCTAATCTCACAAAGTGCAATGCAAGATCGATAAATCACCAAAGATTCCAAATCTGGCAAATCGTTTTGAAAAACTGATTTTTAGAAAGAAGTGCTAAACATGGACTGCTTTGCCAGATACAGAATCGCCACCTAAATATTTTATTTTGGGGAATTTAGGAAACCCTGACTCGTGCCTAAGGCCATGTGTCCGTCATCACCAAAGTTGCCTCGGCTTTGGAACTTGGGTACGATTGGGGAAGGTCATGCAATGAGCACCCCCGCTCGCCCGATCAAAGATCGGCCACTACTAAAAATGATATCTTGTTTTTGAAAACATATGTGCTCTTATTCCGATTTATTAGCCTAAAATTGCTATGTGATGCGCACATCATACAAGTATAGACTGGATCATCTAAGTTGGAACAAAACATCTCATGTTTGTTTTTGAAAACGGTTTGCTACTTGCAAGTAGGCTAAAATGCTGATTTTGCCACCCTCAAGTGGGCTTAGAAAACACGGTGATTTGCCACTCTCAAGTAGGCTTAAAACTTGTAATCGATGAATTGTTCCAATTTAAATAATCCAACCTTCACCCACAGGCATTCAGCAGTTATATCACATCAGCAATTACCCTCATGGTAAGCATGCTATCATATTAACACTTACACATGTGCAAGATGCTCAGGCATAAACACTCACAGTGTACTCCGAGCCAAAACAAGAAACTAGCTAGAAATCATGCATGATTCTAGTTCATGTTAAGATGGCTAATGCAACACATGCAAAATGCAACTAGAATAGGCTCGGCTAATCTAAGAATGGCATGTGGAATGCGACAACTCGATACACGTATTCAAATTTGGAATTGAAATACTATGCAGTTAGTATGATGAGCCGAGCCCGGTGCGTGCAAAACGAATGAATGTATGCAAACATGCTGATATAAGTATGCTAATTGAAACATGACCTAAAACTAACCATTAAAAGCAAGTAAGCAAAAGGGAGAAAGACGTGGGGTTGGAAGACATTCACACACTCACGCACACTTATTACAAAATTCGCCCTCTCGACAGAGGGTCCGAATAAATAATACAACCCGAATAATTAATCAACTGCCCTAGCTAAGTAAATATTACAAAAACCCTTAATTAATTAACAAATTAATTACAAAACAGTCTAAGTATGAAACCAAAGAAATTTGCCTTGCTCCAGCCTAATGATCGAATGATGCATGCTCGATTGCCTTGCTCAGAAATCCGTTGCCATGTCACATGTTGCCTCTGTTTGCACTGCTTTGCACCTCTAAAAATTGTTTCAGCTTCTATAACATTTCTGAGCCATCTTGGGGATATTCTGAGAGTCCACCGACCAAGATATAAGGCCACCGGCCATAGGAAAATGGTCATCGACTAGAAGCACGGATCTCGACCAGTTATTGCTAGCCCGGACTTGAATGTGGTCGCCATCCTTCTGAGAATTGCTTTTTGCGGCGTGAGAAGCGATTGCATGGAAAAAAAATTTCAAGATAATTTTCAAGAGGAAAGATAGTGCATGGCAAGGAATTTTCAAGGGAGTGTGGCTCTCGACCCTCGGGCCACCAATCACGCATTTCAATGCATGATGGCCAAAGGTGCCAAGTGTGCAAATTAATGTGAAATGAACGCAACAAAACGTATGAATGCCTAGAACTCTATCATGCTTGGATCAAGAGCATCGGCGACTAAGAATCGAGGGACATTTCGTCACTTCAAGTACGAACGTCCCTCGTTTCTCATGTTTGGTTTGACACCCCAAACCAAACAAAGTGCAATGCATGTATGCCCAAATGCAATTCAAAGCAATGCAACTAATGTAATGGAACATGAGCAATGCAAGCCAATGCAATCAACCTAAGCATACAAGCTAAGTCAATGTAACATGATCATGTCAAGGATCATGCAAACAGCCCAAACATGCAATCACCAATATAATGGGGGAAGCATGCAATAATACATCTTGGAGCAAGTATGCAATGGTAATGGACCATGTGAATGCAAAGCATGCAAATATCATGAAAGCAAACATGCTCAATGGACTTAAACCAAAAGGACAAACCTCAGCCATGCCACAATCAGTGGCCAAAACACCCAAATCAAGGGACCAAAAGGGGAGGCATGCACACACATACATTGGCCCATAAGCTAGACCACAATGCACATTCTTCAAACATGAGCAAGATGGGATAAACATGAGAATATGACGATGCAATAAGCTCTAAAATTATGTCAATAGTGATGCCAAATCATGCACATAGGATAAGCATAGCTTGCTAATGGACTTAAAGCTCAAAGCTAGCCAAGGTACTTGAACTATGGCCATATCAACCAAGCCCTAGGGCCAAGGCGACCCAAGACAGTCCCAAGACAGGCCAAAACAAGGCTAGAACATGCATGGGATGTGGTCAAATCATGCTAGAAAGGTGAGCACAAAACAAGGCGCATACAAGGCCAAAAGGGGGAATTGCACTATACCCATTACAACAAAACATGGCATGACTGAATAAAGGAAAATTAGAGCTATAATATGCTAAAATAAACCCCAAAACCCAATGAGATGGCATCCCAAAGACTTAATCATGGAGACATGCACAATGACCCAAACATGGAGCATAAGACAACAACTCTTCAAAGCATTGAAAGGATGGTGAATGCAACCATACACGCATGAAACACAGACTGAAATACCATGACAAGTGATACCAAATCACTGAAATGGCCCAAGTAAAGCATGCTAATGACTCACAGACTCAAAGCTAACAAGCTAAAATGCATGGTGGGCAATACAAAGCGTGGCAAGCGTGACCAAGAAAACCCCAAACAGAGCTTAAGCATGGTGTAACAAGGCTAAAAACTTCTCAAAGTTAAGTGAAAACATGCAAGCATGAAGGTCGAAATGCAAGATGCATGTTATGCAAATATGCAAGATTACTCTACAAGTATATGAAGCATGCAAGATGCCATCAAACCAACATGGAATAGAGTTAAGGCAGGTCCTAAAAACCACCAAAAAGTGCTGAAATAGAACCAAGACATGCTAAGTAAACATGCTACTCTTATAAGCCAACAACACAAGCAAATGAGACACAAAGAGAGAGGGGTGTCCTTCCCCTATACAAGACCTCAAAACCACTTCTCCACCACTAAAAATCCTTTGGATTTCAGTGGGGAGATGGTCAAAATAAAAGGGGTTCCAAAGCCAAAAGGAAGAGGCACAAAATGAGGCCAAATAAGGCCAAAGGGGGGGGGGGGGTAGACAACCCCCAACACAAAAGTGACCTTAATGAAACATCTCAAGCATGAAAATACAAAACTTTTTTTAGTAGGACACTAAGCTTAAAACATCATGCAAGTATGTGTAAAAGCTTAAGCCAAAATGGGGTATCAAAAGTAAGTTGACTCACCCTTGAAGAACACTTCAAGAACATCAATTCCAGCACACTACTTGGATCAGAACCAACTCAAAAACTCTGAAATCAACCTTCTAGTGCCTCAGCAACCAAGGATAGTGTGGTGCTAGGTGTTTATGTGCAATAATAAGAACAAAACACACTTTTGAGCTTAAACACACACACAAATCTAAAGAGACGGAGATATAGAGAGAGAGATATCTAACTTCTATACTAGTTGACTGAACCCCTAGAAAGGGAGAGGAGGCCCTCCCTTTATAGAAAACCAACTTTGCAAAGCTTCTAAGAGAAGCTAAACAAGGCTCAAATCCCTCCATACACGTGTATGGAGGGCAGAGTCTGTGCTCACTAGATGGCACAGCTGGCATGCACAATGCCTGAAAAAGGCAAAGAAAAGGCATCGGCCAGAAAATGTGGCCAATCGACCAAAACAATGGCCGGCCGACCAAACATAGTGCCGATCGGCCAACACTCTTGGCTGATGGCAAGAAAAAGGGGCTGATGGCCTCAGGCCTTGGCCGGTGGGTTGAGAAAATGGCCAACAAGCCAACAAGCCACCCACTTCCCTCAGAAGCAAAAACACAGGTGTTTGGTCAACAACCAAGCACAAAACAGACAAGTTAAGTGACCCTGAGGCAAGGTGTGCGGCCGAGACCTCCGGGAACTCAAAACGAACACGAACACGGATGATCATCGAGTGTTCAAACGATGACGTCCACGTCTTGAGGACGGTCAAATATGGGATGTTTACAACCACCCATGCCAGATAATCGGAATGATGATCGGATAATAGCTCTCACCAAAGAATTCAAGAAAATGAAACCACCACAGTTCCATGGTGGATTAGATCCATTGAAAGCCGAAGCTTGGGTTCTCGGCATCGAGAAACTATTTGAAGTGTTCCCGTGTTTGGAGACACATAAAGTACTTCTAGCCACTTTTATGCTAGAAGACGAAGCAAGAAAATGGTGGATGTTGATGCGTGAGAATCACAAAGACGGTGAAATTTTTGGAGATTTTCTATGACAAGTACTTCCTACAGTGTGTTCGGGATAGGAAAGTGTCAGAGTTCATGGAGCTTAGGCAAGACAGTATGACCGTAGCCGCGTATGAGGCCAAATTCACTGAATTGGCCAGGTTCGCACCACATGTGATTGATACTGATTATAAGAAGGCGAGGCATTTTGAAGGTGGGCTTTGCAGCGACATTTTAGAAAGGGTGAATGTCTTGAAGCTAGAAACCTACATTGGGGTGCTAGACCGGGCCATAATATCAGAAGCCAATATAGCTAGACAAACTAAACCATCAACTGACTGGAAAGGCAACAAAAGGCAAGGCTTCTTCTCAAAGAAGAAATTTTTGAAAAAGTAAAACACGGGCTCCCAAAATACTTCAAATTCTTCCCAAGACACATCTCCCATGTGCAATATTTGTAGCAAAAGGCACCACAGGGTTTCTTACCGTGTGTCAGGAGCTTGTTTCAAATGTGGTAAACAAAGGGACATGGCCCGAGATTGTAATCAAAACAGTGGGAAGCTAGCTGCTAGCTTGACTGCATCAGTCCCAAAGCTGGGAAATACAATGAGATCTGCTACCACCAGGCATACCGTGAGACTATGGAGAGTTTTTGCGCTTGTTATGGGCGATACACGGAATGCCAATGCAGTCGTCTCAAGTACTATCTCTATATGTAATCAGGATGCTTTTGTGTTAGTTGAGTCCGGATCCACACACTCTTTTGTGACATGTGCATTTGCATCTAGACTGAGTAGACCTCTAGAATTACTGCCATATCTGCTATGTGTGTTTGCTCCATTTGGGGAATCTATATTGTGTGAATCCATATATCAGTTTTGTGACATGCGTATTGAGGATGCTATCCTATATGTAGATTTGTTGCCCTTGAACTTTAGGCATTTTGATGTAATTTTGGGCATGGATTGGTTAACTAAATATTGCGCCACCATTGATTGTGTGACCAAACGAGTTGTATTTAAACCACCAGAACATATAGAAATTGTGTTTGTGGGTAATGGGGTAGTACCTCCACCTTATTTGATATCTGCAATGAAAGCATGCAAACTAATCCGGAAAGGGTGCCAGGGTTATTTGTGCTATGTGTTGTCTGAACAATCTGTGAATGTTGAATTGAACAGTATCCCTATTGTTAGAGAATTTCCAGATGTGTTTCCAAATGAATGACCAGGGGAATTGGTAGACAGGGAGATAGAGTTCACTATTCAAACCGTGCCAGGCACCCAGCCTATTTCCAAAACTCCCTACAGAATGGCTACTGGCGAAATGAAAGAATTGAAAGGACAGTTGCAAGACTTGCTTGACAAGGGGTTTATCCGACCTAGTACTTCACCATGGGGTGCACCGGTGACGTTTGTGAGAAAGAAGGATGGAACCTTATGTTTGTGTATCGATTACCGGGAATTGAACAAGGTAACAATAAAGAACAAATATCGCCTACCCTGTATTGATGACTTATTTGACCAGTTGCAGGGATCACAAGTGTTTTCCAAGATTGATTTGAGATCCGGGTACCACCAGTTGAAAGTAAAGGCAGAGGATGTTGAGAAAACCGCATTCAGAACGAGGTATGGTCATTTTGAGTTTCTTGTTATGCCATTTGGAGTGACTAATGCTCCGGCAGCATTTATGGATTTAATGAACCGAATTTTTAAAACCTACCTTGACGAATTTTTTGTGGTTTTTATTGATGACATTTTGATATATTCTAAAGATAGACTTGAACATGAACTTCATTTGAGAACTGTCCTACAAATACTTCGAGAAAGGAAATTATTTGCTAAACTAAAGAAATGTGAGTTTTGGTTGGATGAAGTTGTTTTCTTAGGGCATGTGATCAACAAAGAAGGAATTTCAGTGGACCCGCAGAAAATAGAGGCAATTGTGAATTGGCGTACACCGACTAATGTGACAGAAGTCTGCAGCTTCATGGGCTTAGCGGGTTATTACAAAAGATTTGTGAAGGACTTTTCCAAGATAGCTATACCTCTTACCTAGTTGACACGCAAGGGGCAATCATTTGAATGGAACAATGAAAGAGAGTCTGCATTTTATGAACTAAAAACGAGACTGACCACTACACCAGTATTGACATTGCCCACAGGCACAGAAAATTTTGTAATTTTCAATGATGCGTCTTAAAAAGGTTTGGGTTGTGTATTAATGCAGAACGGAACGGTTATTGCCTACGCCTCCCGACAGTTGAAACCACACGAGAAGAACTACCCAACACATGACTTAGAGTTGGCCGCAGTTATATTTGCTTTTTGAAAATCTGGCGGCTTTATTTGTATGGGGCAAAGTGCGAAGTCTACACGGATCACAAAAGTCTGAAATACTTCTTTACACAAAAGGAGTTGAATATGCGACAAACGAGAGGGCTTGAACTGATAAAAGACTACGATCTTGAAATCCAGTACCACCCCGGAAAAGCTAACACAGGTGCTGATGCCTTGAGCAGAAAGTCAACGGGGAGTGTGACACCCCATAATTTTAGTGCATTTTCATATTCCAACTAGTGTCCATTCATAGTCTAACTAGTGTTCATTTAATTCTAGTTACTATTCATTTAATATCAATTAGTGTTTAGTGTTCATTTAATATCAACTAGTGTTCATTTAATCCAACTAGTGCTCATTTAATCCAACTAGTGTTTATTAGTGGGCTTTAATGACAAATAAATTCTAACTTGACCTTTCAATTCCAACCAGTGGGTTTTTATGCCATGTTACACCAAGTTTGCCTATGAATTGAGCTCACCTCTCAACTTCTTTCCATGGTTTTTCCATATCTCTCCATTTGTTATACGGATTTAGAGTTTAGATTAAGAATGTTTAAAGTGAGAGTAAGCATTTTCACAAAAGAGGAGAGTTGTAGATTTTGTGAAACCTTACGTACCTTATGGCTTAGAATTTGGAGATTCAAGGAGAAAGGTCGAGATTCGAGTGTTGGAGACGAAGGAGATTGATTTGAGGTAATTCGGTGGTAGACAATATGCTTCCTAAATTCTCTTTGCAAGAGTTTATTTTTAATTCCCATAAACTCTTGATTATTCTGATCGTTTGATAAATTCTATGGAATTATTTGTGTTGATTCATTTGATTACTCTAGTCATTTGATGAACTCTGTGTAGTTAATCTGTGTTGGAAATGTTAATTTGTCTGACTAAATGACATGGAAATGCTCCGTATATGGATCGAGTAGACTTTGCCAATATACTCTGTACCAATACCCCGGATAAGCGGTTGTGCTTGGGTGAGGGGGGTGAGGCCGGTCATTGGTCATGTACCGAGTAGGACCGGGTATTTGGTTCTAGATAAATTATCATATGTCAAGTTGACTTGTTTGTGCAATTTGGTAAATTGTTTGTTTATTGAATCTAATCGGTTGTGTAATTGCTGGATCTTTCTTAATTTATTTTCTATCTGAACCTTG
Source organism: Camellia lanceoleosa (assembly GCA_025200525.1). Lineage (NCBI taxonomy): Eukaryota > Viridiplantae > Streptophyta > Magnoliopsida > Ericales > Theaceae > Camellia > Camellia lanceoleosa. Next base: position 176,267,850 of record CM045759.1, on the reverse strand, counting down.
CTATTCATGTTGTATTGTATACTTCTCGAATTAATTTATTTTTCAGGCATGGAGCAAATTTAGTGGCGATTGGAGTTGAAGCATCTAAACGTTGATCTGAGGTTAATTTGATTTATTAACGACCCGAAAGTCGGGGCGTTACAAATGGTATCAGAACATAGGGATTAGGTCTTACACGGGATCTGTTGGGTGATTAATAATTGGGTTCAGTAATTGAGGTAGAAAAAAATGATTTATATTTCAGGAAAAAAAAATGGTTGTTTATATCAGAGTGCGTAGTGAAAGCGTATTATCTGAAGAGGTTGTAGTTATTAAACTTTCGAGTATAAGAGTTTGTCAATTTCGAGGACGAAATTTGTTTAAGGGGGATAGATTGTGAAACCCCGAGCTTTTCGAAGGCAGTATGTAGTTGAATTTCGGGGACGAAATTTTTTTAAGGGGGATAGATTGTGACACCCCGTAATTTTAGTGTCTTTTCATATTCCAACTAGTGTCCATTCATAGTCTAACTAGTGTTCATTTAATTCTAGTTAGTGTTCATTTAATATCAATTAGTGTTTAGTGTTCATTTAATATCAACTAGTGTTCATTTAATCCAACTAGTGTTTATTAGTGGGCTTTAATGACAAATAAATTGTAACTTGACCTTTCAGTTCCAACCAGTGGGTTTTTATGCCATGTTACACCAAGTTTGCCTATAAATTGAGCTCACCTCTCAACTTTTTTCCATGGTTTTTCCATATCTCTCTCCATTTGTTATATAGATTTAGAGTTTAGATTAAGATTGTTTAAAGTGAGAGTAAGCATTTTCATAAATGAGGAGAGTCGTAGATTTTGTGAAACCTTACGTACCTTATGGTATACTGATTGAGCGCTGAAATACAAGCCCTCATCAATAGCCAAGATATTCTGCACTGCCCGGGCTTCAGCCAAGCTAAACCTAGAAAGGAAAACATCCTCTTCGCCATGCATGATCTCCAGCACAGGTATAGTGATCTCTGGCAGAGGATGCATAGATGAATTCCCTGAAAACTATGGCCACCCCTTTTCCATGGAGGTACTTCAGCATTTGGTGGAGGATGGAAGAGACAACTTTCACTTTGTGCAGCCAGGGTCGCCCAAGTAGTAAGTTGAAAGTGGCCGGAACATCCAGGACATGGAACTCGATATCCTGTTGAGCTGGGCCAACCTATACTCTAATCTGCACTGTCCCCATCACCTCTCTTCTTGTATTATCATACACTCGGATCACCAGGGCTGTAGGCACAAAATTAGCTAGTTTCAGACCAATACCATAAGCCGTACAACAATGATAGATGTTGATTGCTGACCTGGTGTCGATCAATACCACTGGTATCCATTTTTTTCGGCACTGTACGGATATGTATAGAGGGTTGTTGTGTGCAGAGCCGTCTGGCGGTAATTCCTTGTCTGAAAAGGTCAAAGTTGGCGTAGCGCCTCCCGAGAAGACTAATCCCACCAGTTGTTCTGGGGTGGTGTCGATGGACAACTTAGCTTTATCCATCGCCGTCAGTACAACCTATCTGTGCACTCGCGAAGCCATAAGCAGACCCCAGATAGATATGTTAGCTTGAATCTTCATCAACTGTTTCAGCACAGCCTCTTCCTCTAACTGCATTTCTTTCTGTTTCTCAACTTCTTTATCCTTCCCAGATGCCATGGGTTAGCCCAAATGCGGTGCATTGAAATATTGGCCACTTCTTGTCATGTGGTCGACTTCTTCCACAAACCAAGTGTTGTCAGGAAGGTCTTCAACCCAATCCTCATCGGTATGGACCAGGTGTAGGTCGTTGTCATCCCACCTGACCCTTTTGGTAGCCTACAGGCACTCGTCCGGCTCCGTTCAGATCATTTTATTATCACAAACATTCCTCATAGGGTGTTGAGCTTTTCCAGCTTTCCGATCATTTTCACTCATTTCTTGCCCAAACTGCTCCAGCGCGGCTTTTTGCTCTGCATATATAGTACTAATAATGCCTAGTTCCTAAGCCAATTGTTCTACACTGGTGTTTTCCGGTAGTTTATCCTTTCTATCAGCCGTTCCAGCCGTTGCAGTGGTTCCCGCTTTCTGTTCTTATCGCTTTGATTCAATTCCTTCATCTCTATCGGGTTCACACCTAGCCACCGTTAATTATATGTTGACCCGTTCAGATCAAACCAATCAATATGCACGCCTCTTTGATCTTGCTCATCAAAGAATTGCAAATTGTCTATATCCTCGTCCAGGTCTCCTAGATCATCTAATCCCTGACTTGGTTCATCTTCTCGAACTACATTGACATCCATCCCAATCAGCAACACTACTTCTGGCTTACCTTGATCCATGGCACGATATAGCAGTATGGTTTGTACATCTCCTCAGATAAATCCTCAGAGTCCTTGGGCAACGGACTGACATTCTCCACCAAGGGGGACCTCCCTTTATCTTCCACTGTCACCACCACTGGGTTCAGGTTGGAGTGAAGACGTGCTCATCATGCACAAGTTTGTTCTCTCAGGGATGAACAACGCCGGCATAGGTAGGTAGGAAGGGGTGATGTATATACTAGGGTCGTAAGGGAGGGCCAGTGTGTGGATGAGGTTTATATGCCGAGGTGGAGGGACTTGGTCATGTGGTGTGAGAGGATTTGTAGTGACACTTGGCTTTTGGGGAGGTGCTATCACCTTATTGTCAATGAGATCTTGAATATCATGACACAGCCTATAGCATTGATCAGTGTCATGACCGTACTGTAGGTGAAAAGCGCAGTATTTGGTTGGGTTGTGTCTTCGGGGAAGAGAATCGGGTAGAGGATGAGGCTCTAGTGGTTTAAGATGCCCCTTTTTTATTAGGACCCCTAAGGCTCTGGATAAAGGAATGTAAAGCGGGATACAGACCCTTTGAGATCAGGCCTAGCTGGTTGAGGTTTGTGGAGCTGTGTTGAAGGTGTTGGCGACTGGGTTGGCAGTTTTGGGTGTGGTGGTGACCATACTCACATTCAAAGGCCGTGCAGAGGTGCTACCACCCGTAGTTAAGTTGGAGCTGTGTGTAAAGGGCCTCTTGGGCTATTCCTTTTCATGGTCTATCTGCCCCTGTTTCATTGCATCCTCAATTTGAACCCCTATTCATAGAGCTCAGCAAATGTAAACAAAGGCAAGACTATCATCTTCTATAATAACCTCCCTTGCAACTTACGGACCACCGTTCTGATTTGGTCCTTTTCAGATAGCCGGATAGTCATCATAGAGGTCTTAGCTCTCTACCAAGTCACAAAATCCGAGAAGACCTCCTTTGGCTCCTGACAGGTCGCTTCAAGATCACGAATACTGACCTCGATCTGCGTATTGTAGGAGTCCTGCGTGATGAAGGCCTCAGCCATTTCCTCCCAGTTCTGCTTCACGTAGTCTTCCAACTTTGAGTACCAGATGGCCGCTATACCTGACAGGGTCTAGCTAAAAAGCGACAGCTTCTGAAGTTTGGTGAGACCCATTGGTCATAGGATATCAGAGAATAAATGCAAATGGACCATGGGATCCCTGGAGCCGTTGAATCAGTCTATATAAGGCATCTTGAATCTGTCTGGCAGAGTCACTGCAGAGTCTGTGTATCCATCCTCAATGTTAGGGATTGAATTCACGCCCTGCGCCCGCCTAAAGAGTTTTTCTAGCATGTTGACCTTCAATGCAATTGGGTCAACCTCGAATTCAAAAGGCACCTCCATTTGGTAAACTGGTGCCTTGGAGGTCAGAGGTGGGATCGGATCTGCCAGAATGCCCATATTCTAATGAACATTAACGGTGACCCCAAGCATCGGCATACCCGATGGGGGTGCATGGGATACAGAGGCTACTACCGGTTGTAGTTGTTGTTGCTGAGGCCTATCTATCACTTCTGCTTAGCGGGCTATGACCTTAGCTTGGCGAGCAGTATCTACTTGCATAGTCTCAATGGTCTGCTAGAGTTGATGAAGCATATCTTCCATGCTGACTGGAGGATATCAAGCTGTTAGAACTGGCAAATACTCCCTTTCTGAGTAAAAGCAGAAGACTAGGCTTGATTAGGCGCAGCTATAGTAAAAGGTGACTGCTTGATTGGTGAATTCTGCCTAATCCTCCTCCGTCTGGTAACTAATGGGAGTGAAACAAACACTGGTTGTCCCCTGACAAGATCCTCGTATCTGCAAATCCTTCTCACACAGGTCTAGAGTGCTTGGGGGGTAACAAAATCGTCCAAAGCAATGATGAAAAATTACCTTGCCAAAAGAAATAAAGCAACAAGAAAACAAAAATCAGAAACCGCACAGCACCTCAGCTCAGACACAAACAACATGCAGTTGCAATCATAAGTTGGAGAACTGTACTCAACACTGATTTCTACACCCAAAATTGATGCCTAAACTTGCAACTGATACATACATTCCTGTAGAGTTTCACTCTAAAAGTACATATCAGTTAAGTGAGAGCCAAAACACCCCTATGATGGGGTAGGGTCACCCTAACCTAGCTTCGTCAGGAACTAGGGTTAGCTATTCAGGCAAAGTGTTTCACATAATCTTGAATTTGGGTAAGCAACTTGTCCTAGTTTGGAACAGTCTCTATGGCTTCCGATATGCAACTTGGTCGATTGGTCAAAAAAAGGATACCTTAGCAACACTACCTAATATACCTCTCACACCTAACATCAGGAAGTGAAATGAGGATCAAACGGTACAACAGTAGTCCAGATCGAAGGGTTGTGTTCCCATCGTGGCATAGCCTGCAACTGGTCAGCCTTTTCGCAAGCTCTTCCAAGTGAGCCTCCTGCAAACCACTCAGGAATAGCAAATGGCAAACACTGTGACTTAAGCGCACCGATGCAAATGCAAATGCAAAGAAACACATAAGTGTAAATAAAAAGTCATATCATGAATTCGAGTGAAGTTCTCTAAGTCCCCAGCAGAGTCAAAGAAACTGTAGCTCGCCTTTTCGCACCCCCTTTCGGAATGTTTGAAAGAAAGCCCTACAGTTCGGCCTCCCGCGGTTCTGAATCTAATCTCACAACTGAAATGTAAAACTGATAAACACCAAAGAGTCCAAATCCGGCAAATCTTTTTGGAAAATAGATTTTAAATCAAATAATGCCAAAATTGGACTACTTTAGCAGATAAAGATTTGTCACCTAAATATTTTATTTTGGAACAATTTAGGAAACCCTGACTCGTGCCGAAGGCCATGTGTCCGTCATCACCAAAGTTGCCTCGGCTCGGGAGCTTAGGTACGAGAGGGGAAGGTCATGAATTAGCACCCTCGCTCGCCCGATCAAAGATCGGCCTCTACTAATCATGATATGATTTTTTTATAAACATTATGTGTTCTTATTCCAGTTCTTAAACTAGCTTTTCTATGTGATGCACGCAAGCAAGTATAGACTAGTTTGCTAAATTTGGAACAATTCAACTAATGTTTGTTTGTGAAAATGGTTTGAATTTGCCACCTCAAGTGGGCTTAAAGTTTGTGGATTTACCACCAAACATAGTGGGCTTAAAACATGATTTTCCACACAACAAAGTGGACTTAAAATGCACATTCGTTGAATTGTTCTAATTCAAACAACAAGCCTTTATCCACAGGCATTCAAGTAGTTTAGCATTTAAGCACATAGCCTCATGGCAACATTCACACTTATGCAAGTATGCTAAAGCATAAAAACTCACCTAGTACTCCAAGCTAAGAAGATATGAGTTAGAAAATAATGCACAATTCCTAGCTGTACAAGATGTCTAATGCAACACTTGCAATATGCAATTAATAGGCTCGGATACTAATATGGCACATGGATTGATTTGAACAACATGCAATTAAACACGTATTCAAAGAATTATTGAAATGGCAATGCAGTTTGAATGAAGCGCCGAGCCTCGGTGCATGCAATACGAATGAATGGATGTAAGCATAAGGCACAAGGTATGCTAATTAAAACATTACCCTAATCTCACAATCAAAAGCGATTAAATAACAGGGAGAAAGACGTGGGGTTGGAAGGCATACACACACGCACGCACACTTATTACAACATTACGCCCTCGCGAATGAGGGTCCGAATGAATAAGTTAACCAACTAGCTACGCTAATTAAGCTAACTAATTATTACAAAACTCGAATCAGATAAACTGTATATACTAGCTAACTAATTATTACAAACCGAATTAATTAACTATTCTAGTTAACTAATTACAAAACGAAATTGAATAACTAGTTAAACTAACTAATCATTTACAACACATATTTGATCTATTGCTAATTAAACTAATTAGCTAATCCTGGGAAACAAGGGAGGCCCATGCATGCTTGGTTTCCACCTAAAAAGCCACTGCCTTGCTGCTGAATGCCTCTGTTTGCACATTGACCACCAACAATTCTGTCCACTTCCAAAACACCTCTGCTCCACCTTACCAACACACTGTGCAAATTTCACTGATGGCCGACAAGGGTCCGATCAATATGGTGGTGGTCATGCGCCACTGATAACCTAGACTTCCTTGCTGCAACAGAGAGCAAATAGAGCAAAACAGTGTATTTCTCAATGGTTGTTTGCACACTTTGCCTCTCCTTTTCATGGGGAAATCAAAGGAGGGACAAAATTTGGTTCATAAACCATCAATCAAGCAATTTCATTGCATGATGGCTAGTGAAACCAATTGTGCAAGTTTAATAAATGCAAAATGAGACCAAAATGACCATCACCCTATCATGCATGATCAAGGGCAATGGAGACCTAGAAAAATAGCACATTTCATCACTTTTGAGTATGAAATGTCCCATTTTCCTTGTGTTCAAATTAACGTCCGATTTGAACACATGCAATGCAGCACAAAAGAATGCTTATCTTGTCACTTTTACTTGCCAATTTTGTTTACACATTTTAGTTACCAAATCATTCATTAATCAATTTGTCCATCGGTGAGTGTTTTCTAAGATGAAAGAAGTGTCAACCAAGGGATAGTTTAAGGCATGAGTGAAGCTTCATGCCGTTGGTAATGAACCCTCAAAGGAGGATTAAACCATTAAGCATGAGCCTCAATCTCAAGCTTAAACAACCCTAAGGTTGAAACAACCTTCAAAGAAAATGAAAAAGTGAAGAAATGAGGGAGATTGCAGAGATTATAAGTGCTGAAATTAGGTGAGAAAAAGCACTAAAACATGCAATCAACTCAAACCAATGGCAGTTAAAGCCTTAAAACACCAAACTAGTGAAAGGACTTACACTACAACTATGCAATACAAGACTCAAAAGTACCAAACAGCTAAAGCAGTGGCAAAACAGCTCAAAACAGAGTTCAAAACATGCTGGACTTAAGCCACAAAAAGCTAAAACATTTAGCTAATACATGCGGCTAACTAGGCATGCAAACAAGACACAAGGAGGGGAGGCTTACCCCTCCAAATTTGGGCTTCAAAATGAGTTTTTTGCTACTAAAAAACATTTGAAATTCAGTGGCTAAAAGGCCCAAAAAAATTGGTTTGAAAGTGGTGAACAAAGACACAAAAGCTTTACAAACAAAGAAGTAAGAATCGTGGACCATCCCCTAACTGAAAATGGCCTCAAACCACCACCTTTAGGCGACAAAAACAGAGTTTTTTACAGTACAAAACCAGCTCCAAAACAGCCTAAAAACAATAGAAGAATATGGCAAAGCAAGTGTCTAAAACAAGCTAACAAAGCTAGAGTTATACCTCTTGAAGCCACGAAACAATTTGGCCAACAATCCAAGCCAAAACCTCCTCCTAGAGCCCAAAACAAGTCCCAAGCTATCTCAGCCCAAAGACTAGCAACTTTTGTTGAGGATTGATAGACAAAAATGGAGTGTATCCAAGCAACTATGCACAAAATTGCTAGATAGAGAGAGAAATGTAGAAAGAGAGAAAGAGAATTTTGTTCCAAAATAGCTAACCCTAAAAAATGGGGGAGGAACCCCCCTATATATAGAAAAAACAAGCCTTGAGCTTAGAAACATTCTACCATACACTTGTAGGGAGATGCAGCTCAATGTGCTAACAGTTGGCACAGATGTCAACAAATATCTAGAAAAAGACACTAGTGGCCGTCGGCCACCACTAGTAGCCGACCAGGCAACACTGATGGCCGACCAGCCACACCAATGGCTGACAACCATGAGCCACGGCCAATGGCCTATGGTGGTGGCCAACAGGTCACCCAAAATTCCAGACTCGAAACACCAACCTTTTGGTCCAAAACAAAGCACAAAATGGACAGGGCGTCCAACTGAGGACTTCGGGTACTCAAAGCAAAGATATGCAACCGTAATCATCAAGTGCACAAGAGATGACGTCTAAGTCTTGAGGTCGGTCAAAAATGAGGTGTCTACAATGTGGCATGCATGGCCAAATGATTCTTAGTTCAAATAGACAGGCAATGCGAAAACCAAAAACGAGAGGGGCTCATAATTGTCTGCAATTTGGCAGGTCAGTGGAAAACGTGATTTTAGGAAGGATCCATGATGATGTAGTATACATGGTCATACGATTCTTGGATGAAATGGACAGGCAATGCAAAGCCAAAAATAGGCTGGGCTAGGAATCTCGTGAAATTTGGCAAGTCACTAGAAAACGTGATTTTATGAAGGACCCATGATGATGTAGCACGCATGGCCTTTACGATTCTTGGCTCAAATGGACATGAAGGAAAAGCCAAAAACGGGTCTGTAGACGTGCCCGTGGGGCTTCACTCTACAGTTCGGACTCAATTTGAGTCACGGTTCTAAATCTGAACCAAAGAGTCCAAATCCGGCAAATCGTTTGAGAAAACAGATTTTTTTGAAAGTAGTGCCAAACATGGATGCTGCGATTCTGACACAAGTCGCCACCTAAATATTTTAAAATGGAAATTTAGGAAACTCGACTCGGTGCGAAGGCCACATGTCCTCATCACCAAAGTGGTCTTGGCTCGAGCTTGGGTACGATCGGGAAGGTCACTATAGCACCCCTTCGCCGGTCCAAGACCTCTACTAACCGTGATATCCGCTTTTGAAAACATTACATGCTCTTGTTCCAATTATTAACCTAGAATTACTATGTTATGCGCTAAAGAAACAAGTATAGACCGGATCGCCTAATTTGGAAATAAACATTGCATATCCGCTTTGTCTTGAAAAACGTGTTAGGTTTTGCTACTACAAGTAGGCTAAAATACGGATTTTTAATGAGTTGTTCCAACTCGTGCAATCTAACCTCCACCCACAGCATTTCAAGCAGTTTATCACATAAGCACTTAGCCGCATGGCGTATCTTGTCATGTTAACATTCACACGCATGCGATATGCTAAAGCATAAAACTTACATCGTACTCCGTGCCAAAACAAGAAACTAGTTAGCAAACATGCATGACCTAGTTCATGTTAAATGGCTAATGCAACACAGGCGAAGATGCAATCTAGACAGGCTCGGCTATCCTAGACATGGCATGTGGAATGCTACAAATAACACATATTCAATTTGGAATTGAAATACAATGCGGTTTGTATGATGTGCCGAGCCCGATGCGTGTAAACAAATGGATGGATGCACGCATGCATTGCATAAGGTATGCTAAAATAAAAGTGCCCTAATCTACCATCGTAAGCAGGTAAATAAAAGGGAGAAAGAAATGAAGGTTGGAAGACATACATGCCACTCACCCACACTTATTACAAATTCTCCCTCACATGGAGGGACCAAAAGAATAATATACAGTCCCAAATAATAAATCAACTACCCTAGCTAATTAATTATTACAGACCCTTAATTAATTAACAAATTAATTAAACTACTGAAAGCAGTAAAAGGCCTCGGGAAGAGGGATGCACGCATGCTCAGATTGGCTTCGCCCGGAAAGCCTACACCGTGCCATTGCTATTTACATTTCACCGCCTCCACCGAAAATTGCCAAAGTCCCAGAACACCTTCCAAATTCACTACAGTACACCACCGGCTAGAGGAAATAACCACCGGCTCCTTGAGGTGGCCATCGGCTGCTAGGGAACCTATCGGCACAAAAAGATTGCCGGTCGGCACTATAGAGTGCCGGTCGGCACTAAATTCCTGCAGGAGACAGTTTTGTGACAAAGCGAAACAAAGAAAGTGCATGGCATAGAATTTCTAAGCAAATGTATGCATGGACACACTCCCTATCATATAATGGACTCAAGGGAGCATGGCCCTCGACCCCCGGGCCATCAATCACGCATTTCAATGCATGATGGCCCAAAAGCCAAGTTAGCAACTTTGATATCAAATGCAATGCAAACCAAGCAAATCAAGGAACCTAATCCCCATCACCAAATCAAGGGACAAGGTATGCATGCAAAGTACAATGCATCCTAGGTATGTTAGCTAATATGCAACATGATCATGAGGGCAAGCATGCAAGCATGGGCATGGACAATGTAGCAACATGTAAGGTGAGCATACAATTGAGCAAATGATGGTCTTACACATGAATTAGACAGCTCCAATTAGGCCTAAAACAGTGACCACAACCAAGGAAGTGAAGGCCAAACACATATGCACACATACACATGCAAAGGTACCAACATTAAGGCATAATGAAGCAAGCTTTAAGCGCACTTAAAGGAAGCTAAACATGAACAACTAGCATGCATTATAAAGCTCTGAAATCATGCAAAACATGGTGCCAAACCAAGCCAAACAAGACCAAACAAAGCATGCAAATAGCCCAAGTGCTTGAAGCAAGGTAATGAGGCTTTGAACCACACTTGACAAGACCAATCATGGCAAGATTCAAGCAACCAAAAACAGATTTTTCAGCATGTGAAAATACACCCAAAACTCACACACATGGCATCCCAAGAGCTCTACACACAAGCATGCACGAGGCACATTTCAAGGCATAAAAGGACACACCCTTAAAGCATGAAAGAGACGACAAAAATGAACATGTGAGAATGGATTAGGGTCTGAAATAGCATGTAAGAGGGTCCCAAACCCTTGAAATCATGGAGGCAATGCATCCTACACATGCACCTACTCGAAGCATACAAGCTACAATGCAAAGGGGCTATACAAGGCATGCCAAGATTGACCCAAACAACCTTAGACAGACCTTATACATGGCAAAACAAGCACATTTTCAGTTTATGACCAGCCACAAAAACATAAGCAAGATGGGCTAACAAAGCATGCAAAATTACGGTAAATAGAAGAGATTTCAAAGCAAGTAGCACATGGAGTATGCAAACAATGTTGAGCCCTTCAACAATGTTGAAGAAGGGCTCAAAATAAGCCTACTTGCAGCTTACATTATGCCTCAAAACAGATTATAAATCAGACAAATATACTATGCAAGAATAGTGGCATACAAGGGGGTAAAGAGATAGGTGCTAGATGCAACCACCAAACAGCAAGGGGTCCTCAATCAAACATGAAGAGGACCCAAAAATAAGACTATTTGAAGTTTGGGTCGGAGCCCAAAAGTGCCTGCAAGCAAGGCTAAGAGATGATGCAAGAAAATGCTAGTTTGAGGGAAATAGACACTTACCCTTGAAGACCAATGAACCAGTAGATTTTGATCCAAGTTTAGGTGCTCCTAAGCTCTGCAAATGACCTCCAAGTTGCTGGAAATGGAAGTGGTGGTGTTGTGCTATGGGTTGGTGAAGGAATGGTCCAAGAACAAGGCTGTTTGGAGGTGGATTGAGAGAGATATGGAGAGAGGGGGTGGGATCTATATGTATATATCAGATATACATATATATCTGCTGGTTTTTTGTTCCAAATCTCCAACCCTTATCAAAGGAGAGGAAGAGCTCTTATATAGAGCAAGCAAAACAAGACTTAGAGGCTAAGTTTCAAAGGGTCAAAGGGTGCAAGGCTTGTTGGAGAAGCTTGGACAGCTGGTAAGGCTTCTTGAGGAAGCCAAGACAAGGGGTCAAGGCTCCCCCAAGAAGCCATGAGCAAAGGGTCCAAAAAATGGGGTTAAAGGGTGCAAAATGGGCACATGGATGCACGTGGGTCGAGTTCTATGCATCCCAGCTGGCACAGCTGGTATGCACCAGGCTTGGGGGGTGCAAAGGGTTCAAACCGGCCAGAAGATTCGATCATTGTCCAAAATAAAGTGCCGGTCGGCACTCTTTTCTGCCGGTCGGCTAAATAGAGTGCCGATGGATGATTCCTTGGTCAAAAAATGGCCGGTGGGTATGCAAATCGAAGCCCCGGAAGTTAGCTTTCCAATGGCGCAAACCTTGCATCAAAATTCTTCCGATGAAAAAAGTTATGCCCTTTTCCGTGAAGTCGCGCAGACTCAATCCAACCGGGATGATCCCCTGCTTCAACCCAACATATCTCCTCCACCCGGACTTGGCTTTGGGAGATTCTTGAGTACAAAGTGAAGCCCCGGAAGTCTTCTTTCCAACGATGGTGGCCTCATAGCTTAACTCCAAGTATGCAATTGAATAAGCCGGATTCGGCCGAAATGCTCGATTCTCTCCTACCCGGATTCATGGCGAACTTCTTCTTCAACCTATTTTCTCCCCTCCTCTCCTCTTTTCTTCAACTCCAAACCCTTAAACAAAGTGTTTGGGAAGATTTGCCTCTCTTCTTGCCGAAGAAACTGAACCTGTGCCCTGCACATCTCTCAACACCGAGCAAACCATCAGTAATGCCCAAGTCTTGAGGGCGGTCAAAAATGGGGTGTCTACAGTCGAGCTCGAAATCGCATGAAATTTGGCGAGTTTGTGGAAAACGTGATTTTAGAAAGAATCCATAATGGTGTAGCATGCATGGCCATACGATTCTGAGATCAAATGGACAGGCAGTACAAAAGCCAAAAAATGAGCCAATCACAGAATCGCATGAAATTTAGCAAGTCAGTGGAAAATGTGATATTAGGAAGGATCCATGATGATATAGCAAGCATGGCCACACGATTCTAGGATCAAACGGACAAGCAATGTGAAGCCAAAAACGATCTGGGCTTAGAATCACATTAAATTTGGCAAGTTAGTGGAAAACATGATTTTAGAAAGGATCCATGATGATGTGGCATGCATGGCCATACGATTCTTGGATCAAACGGACTGGCAATATGATAGCCGAAAATGGGTTGGCCTGGGTATCGCATGAAATTTGGCGGGTCAGTAGATAACGTGATTTTATGAAGGATCCAGGATGAAATTTGGCAAGTCACTGGAAAATGTGATTTTAGGAAGGATCCATGATAATATAGCATGCATGGCAAAATGATTCTTGGATCAAACGAACAGGAATGCGAAACCCAAAATTGGGCCGAGTTTGGAATCGCGTAAAATTTGCCTAGTCAATGGAAAATGTGATTTTTGGAAGGTTCCATGATGATGTAGCATGCATGGCCAAACGATTCTTAGATCAAATGGACAGGCAATGCGAAAGCAAAAAACGAGTCGGGCTTGGGATTGCGTGAAATTTGGTGGGTCAGTAGAAAATGTGATACTAGTAAGGATCCATGATGATGTTGCAAGCATGGCCAGACAATTCTTGGATCAAATGGATAGCAATATGAAGGCCAAAATTGGGTTGGGCTCGAAATCGCTTGAAATTTGGCGGGTCAGTAGAAAACGTGATTTTATGAAAGGTCCATGATGATGTTGCATGCGTGGCCATACGATTCTTGGATCAAATGGACAGGCAATGCAAATGCCAAAAACAGGTAGGGCTTGGAATTGCATGAAATTTTGTGAGTTAGTGGACAACGTGATTTTAGGAAGGATCCACGATGATGTGGCACTTCTGGCTAAATGATTCTTTGAACAAATGGACAGGAATGCGAAACCCAAAAATGGCTCAGGCTCGGAATCACGTGAAATTTGAGTGGTCAGTAGAAAATGTGATTTTAGGAAAGATCCTTGATGGCGTAACATGCATGGCCATACGCTTCTTGTATCAAATAGAGAGGCAATGCCAAAGCCAAAAACAAGTCAGGATCGAAATCGCGTGAAATTTCATGAGTCTGTGGAAAACGTGATTTTAGGAAGGATCCATGATGATGTAGCATGAATGGCCAAACAATTCTTGGATCAATTGAGCAGGCAATGCGAAAGCCAAAAATGAGTCGGGCTCGAAATCGCTTGAAATTTGGCAGGCTAATGGAAAATGTGATTCTAGAAGGGATCCATGAAGATGTAGTATGCATGGCCATATAATTGTTGGATCAAATGGACAGGCAATGCGAAAGCCAAAAATGGCCTGGGCTCGGAAACGCATGAAATTTGGCGGGTCGCTAGAAAATTTGATTTTAGGAATGATCCATGATGATGTAGGATGCTTGGCCATAAAATTATTGAATCAAATAGACAAGCAATGCAAAAGCCAAAAATGGTCTAGGCTCGAAATCGTGTGAAATTTGGCGGGTCAGCGGAAAATGTGAATTTAGGAACGATCCATGATGATGTGGCATGCGTGGCCAAACGATTCGTAGTTCACATTGATAAGCAATGCGAAATCCAAAAACAAGACAGGATCAGAATCTTGTGAAATTTAGCGGGTCAGTGGAAAACGTGATTTTGGAAAGGATCCATGATGATGTAGTATGCATGGACATTTGGATCAAATGGACAGGCAATGCGAAGACAAAAACAGGCCGGGCTGGGAATCTCATGAAATTTGGTAGGTCCGTAGAAAACGTGATTTTATAAAGGACCCATGATGATGTAGCATGCATGGCCTTTACGATTCTTGGCTCAAATGGACATGAATGAAAAGCCAGAAATAGGTTGGGCTCGGAATCGCGTGAAATTTGGCGAGTCGGTGGAAAACGTGATTTTAGAAAGAATCTATAATGGTGTAGCATGTGTGGCCATACGATTCTAAGATCAAATGGACCGACAGTATGAAAGCCAAAAATGAACTGAAAATAGAATCGCATGAAATTTAGTGAGTCCGTGGAAAACGTGATATTAGGAAGGATCCATGATGATATCGCAAGCATGGCCATACGATTCTAGGATGAAATGGACTGGCAATGCGAAGCCCAAAACAATTCGGGCTTAGAATCATGTAAAATTTGGCTAGTTAGTGGAAAACAATATTTTAGGAAGGATCCATGACGATGTGGCATGCATGGCCATATGATTCTTGGATCAAATGGACTGGCAATATGATGGCCGAAAATGGGCTAGGCTCGGAATCGCATGAAATTTGGCAGGTCAATAGAAAGCATGATTTTATGAAGGTACCATGATGAAATTCTGCAATTCAGTGGAAAATATGATTTTAGGAAGGATCCATGGTAATGTAGCATGTATGGCCAAACGATTCTTGGATCAAATGGATAGGAATGCAAAACCCAAAATTGGGCCGAGCTCAGAATCGCCCAAAATTTGGCTGGTCAGTGGAAAATGTGATTTTCGGAAGGATCTATGATGATGTAGTATGTATGGCCATACGATTCTTAGATCAAATGGACAAGCAATACAAAAGCAAAAAAATGTGTCAGGCTCGGAATTGCGTGAAATTTGGTGGGTCAGTGGAAAACGTGATATTAGTAAGGATCCATGATGATGTAGCATGCATGGGCATACGATTCTTGGATCAAATGGACAAGCAGTATGAAGGCTAAAATTGGGTCGGGCTCGAAATCGCTTGAAATTTGGCGGGTCAGTAGAAAACGTGATTTTATGAAGTATCCATGATGATGTTGCATGCGTAGCCATATGATTGTTGGATCAAATGGACAGGCAATGCGAATGCCAAAAATAGGCAGGGCAGGGCATGGATTCACATGAAATTTTGCAAGTCAGTGGAAAACGTGATTTTAGGAAAGATCCATGATGACGTGGCATACATGGCAAAATGATTCTTTGATCAAGTGGACAGGAATGCGAAACCCAAAAACGGCTCGGGCTCAGAATCGCATGAAATTTGGGGGGTCAGTGGAAAACATGATTTTAGGAAAGATCCCTGATGACGTAGCATGCATGGCCATAAGATTCTTGTATCAAATGGACAGGCACTGCCAAAGCCAAAAACGAGTCAGGATCAAAATCGCGTGAAATTTCGCAAGTCTGTGCAAAACATGATTTTTGAAAGGATCCACGATGATGTAGGATGCATGGTCAAACGATTCCTAGATCAAATGGACAGGCAATGCGATAAGCCAAAAACAAATCAAGCTCGGAATCGCATGAAATTTGGTGGGTTAGTGGAAAACATGATTTTAGAAGAGATGCATGAAGATGTAGCATGCATGGCCATATGATTGTTGGATCAAATGGACAGGCAATGCGAAAGCTAAAAACGGTCTGGGCTCAGAAACGCGTCAAATTTGGCTGGTCACTGGAAAAATTGATTTTAGGAATGATGCATGATGATGGAGCATGCTTGGCCATAAAATTCTTGAATCAAATGGACAAGCAATGCAAAAGCAAAAACCAGTCTGAGCTCAGAATCGTGTGTAATTTGGTGGGTCAATGGAAAACGTGATTTTAGGAAGGATCCATGATGATGTGGCATGCATGGCTAAACCATTCTTAGTTCAAATGGATTGGCAATGCAAAAGCAAAAAATGAGACGGGCTCAAGATTGTGTGAAATTTAGCGAGTCAATGGAAAACGTTATTTTGGGAAGGATCCATGATGATGTAATATGCATGGCCATTTGGATCAAATGGATAGGCAATGCGCAGCCAAAAATAGGTCGGGCTGGGAATCTCGTCAAATTTGGCAGGTCCATAGAAAATGTTATTTTATGAAGGACCCATGATGATGTAGCATCCATGGCCTTTATGATTCTTGGCTCAAATGGACATGAATGAAAAGCCAATAATGGGCTGGGCTCGGAATCGCGTGAAATTTGGTGAGTTGGTGGAAAACGTGATTTTAGAAAGAATCCATAATGGTGTAGCATGCGTGGCCATGCGATTCTGAGATCAAATGGACAGGCAGTACGAAAGCCAAAAACGAGCTGAAAATGGAATCACATGAAATTTAGCGAGTTGTTGAAAACATGATATTATGAAGGAACCATGATGATATAGCAAGCATGGCCATACGATTCTAGGATCAAACGGACTAGCAATGCGAAGCCAAAAATAATCCGAGCTTAGAATCACGTAAAATTTGGCAAGTTAGTGGAAAACATGATTTTAGGAAGGATCCATGATGATGTGGCATGCTTGGCCAAACGATTCTTGGATCAAATGGACTGGCAATATGATGGGCGAAAATGGACTGGGCTCGAAATCACATGAAATTTGGCAGGTCAATAGAAAAGTTGATTTTATGAAGGAACCAATATGAAATTTGGCGAGTAAGTGCAAAATATGATTTTAGGAAGGATCCATGGTAATAAAGCATGCTTGGCCAAATGATTCTGGGATCAAATGGACAAGAATGCGATACCTAAAATTGGGCTGAGCTCAGAATCGCGCAAAATTTGGCTGGCCAGTGGAAAATGTGATTTTTAGAAGGATCCATGATAATGTAGTATGTATGGCCATAGGATTCTTAAATCAAATGGATAGGAAATGCGAAAGCAAAAAATGAGTCGGGCTCGGAATTGCGTGAAATTGGTGGGTCAGTGGAAAACGTGATATTAGTAAGGATCCATGATGAAGTAGCATGCATGGGCATACGATTCTTGGATCAAATGGACCGGCAATACGAGGGCCAAAATTAGGCCGGGCTCAAAATCGCTTGATATTTGGTGGGTTAGTAGAAAACATGATTTTATGAAGGATCCATGATGATGTTGCATGCATGGCCTTACGATTCTTGGATCAAATGGACAGACAATGCGAATGCCAAAACCGGGCAAGGCATGAAATTTTGCAAGTCAGTGGAAAATGTTATTTTAGGAAGGACACACGATGATGTTGCCTACATGGCTAAACGATTCTTTGATCAAATGGACAGCAATGTGAAACCCCAAAACGGCTCGGGCTCAAAATCGTGTGAAATTTAGGGGTTAGTGGAAAATGTGATTTTAGGAAAGATCCGTGATGACATAACATGCATGGCCATATGATTCTTTTATCAAGTGGATAGGCAATGCCAAAGCGAAAAACGAGTCGGGATCGAAATCGCGTTAAATTTCATGAGTCTGTGGAAAACGTGATTTGAGGAAGGATCCATGATGATGTAGCATGCATGGCCAAACGATTCTTGGATCAAATGGACAGGCAATGCGATAGCCGAAAACGAGTCGACCTCGAAATCGCTTGAAATTTGACGGGTTAGTGCAAAACGTGATTTTAGAAGGGTTCCATGAAGATGTAGCATGCATGACCATATGATTGTTGGATCAGATGGATAGGCAATGCGAAAGCGAAAAATGGACCGGGCTTGGAAATGCGTGAAATTTGGCGGGTCAGTGGAAAATTTGATTTTAGGAATGATCCATGATGATGTGTCATGTGTGGCCATAAAATTCTTGAATCAAATGGACAGGCAATGCAAAAGCCAAAAACGGTCTAGGCTCGGAATTGTGTGAAATTTGGCGGGTTAGTAGAAAACGTGATTTTAGGAAGGATCCATGATGATGTGGCATGCATGGCCAAATGATTCGTAGTTCAAATGGATAGGCAATGCAAAAGCCAAAAACGAGATGGGCTTCGAATCGTGTGATATTTGGCGGGTCGGTGGAAAACGTGATTTTAGGAAGGATCCACGATGATGTAGTATGCGTGGCTATACGATTCTTGGATCAAATGGACAGGAAATATGAAGGCCAAAATTGGATCGAGCTCCAAATCGCTTGAAATTTGGCGGGTCAGTAGAAAACGTGATTTTATGAAGGATCCATGATGATGTTGCATGCTTGGCCATACGATTCTTGGATCAAATGGACAGGCAATGCGAATGCCAAAAATGTGCGGGGATTGGAATCAAATGAAATTTTGCAAGTCAGTGGAAAACATGATTTTAGGAAGGATCCATGATGATGTGGTATGCATGGCCAAATGATTCTTAGTTCAAATGAATAGGCAATGCGATAGCCAAAAAGGAGACGGGCTCAGAATCGTGTGAGATTTGGCGGGTCGGTGGAAAACGAGATTTTAGGAAGGATCCACGATGATGTAGCATGGATGGCCTTTACGATTCTTGGCTAAAATGGACATAAATGAAAAACCAGATTCGAGCCAGGCTCGGAATGACGTGAAATTTGGTGAGTCGGTGGAAAACGTGATTTTAGAAAGAATCCATGATGGTGTAGCATGCCTGGCCATACGATTCTGAGATCAAATGGACAGGCAGTACGAAAGCCAAACACGAGACGAACATGGAATCGCATGAAACTTTGCGAGTCAATAGAAAACGTGATATTCGGAAGGATCCAGGATGATGTGGCATGTATGGCTAAATGATTCTTTGATCAAATTGATACGAATGCGAATCCCAAAAATAGCTCAGGCTTGGAGTCATGTGAAATTTGGCAGGTTAGTGGAAAACGTGATTTTCGGAAAGATACTTGATGACATCGCACGCAAGGCCATACGATTCCTGTATCAAATGGACAGGCAACGCGAACGCCAAAAACGAGTCAGGTTCAAAATCACGTGAAATTTCGCGAGTATTTGGAAAACGTGATTTTAGGAAGGATCCGTGATGATGTAGCATGTATGGCCATATGATTCTTCGATCAAAAGGATAGGCAATGCGAAAGCCAAAACCGAGTCGGGCTCGGAATCGTGTGAAATTTTGCAGGTTAGTGGAAAACGTAATTTTAGAAGGCATCCATAAAGATTTAGCATGCATGGCCATATGATTAATGGATCAAATGGACAAGCAATGCAAAAGCCACAAATAGCCTGGGCTCAGAAACGTGTGAAATTCGGCGGGTCACTGGAAAATTTTGTTTTAAGGATGATCCATGATGATGTAGCATGCATGGCCATAAAATTCTTGAATCAAATGGACAGGCGATTCAAAAACCAAAAACGGTCCACGCTCGGAAATGTGTGAAATTCAGCGGGTTAGTGAAAAACTTGATTTTAGGAAGGATCCATGTTGATGTGGCATGCATGGCCAAATGATTCTTAGTTCAAATGGATTGGTAATGCGAAAGCCAAAAATGAGATGGGCTCAAAATCATGTGAAATTTGGCTGGTCAGTGGAAAACTTGATTTTATGAAGGATCCATAATAATCTAGTATGCATGGCCTTTACAATTCTTGGCTCAAATGGACATGAATGAAATGCCAGAAACGGGCCAGGCTCGGAATCGCGTAATATTTGGCGAGTCGATTGAAAATGTGATTTTAGGAAGAATCCATGATGGTGTAGCATGTGTGGCCATACGATTCTGAGATCAAATGGACAGGTAGTACGAAAGCCAAAAATGAGCCGATCACGGAATCGCATCAAATTTAGTGAGTCAGTGAAAAACGTGATATTAGCAAGGATCCATGATGATATTGCAAGCATGGCCATACGATTCTAGGATCAAACGAACTGTCAATGCAAAGCCAAAAGCGACATGAGGTTAGAATCGTTTGAAATTTGGCAAATTAGTGGAAATCATGATTTTAGGAAGGATCTATGATGATGTGGCATGCTTGGGCATACGATTCTTGTAAGAAATGGACTGGCCATATGATGGCCGAAAATGGGTTGGGCTCGAAATCGCATGAAATTTGGCGGGTCAGTAGAAAACGTGATTTTATGATGGATCCATGATGAAATTTGGCGAGTCAGGGGAAAATGTGATTTTAGAAAGGATCCATGATAATGTAGCATGCATGGCCAAACGATTGTTGGATCAAATGGACAGGAATGCGAAACCCAAAATTGGGCCAAGATCAGAAACGCACAAAATTCGGCTGGTCAATAGAAATCGTGATTTTTGGAAGGATCTATGATGATGTAGCATGCATGGCCGTACGATTCTTAGATTAAATAGACAGGCAATGCGAAAGCCAAAAACGAGTCGAGCTTCGAATTACAAGAAATTTGGTAGATCAGGGAAAAACGTGATATTAGTAAGGATCCATGATGATCAAGCATGCATGGCCATACGATTCTTGGATCAAATTGATAGGCAATATGAAGGCCAAAATTGGGCTGCGCTCGAAATCGCTTGAAATTTGGCAGGTTAGTAGAAAACGTGGGATGATGTTGCATACGTGGCCATACGATTCTCGAATAAAATGGACAGGCAATGTGAATGCCAAAAATGGGCAAGGCTTGGAATCACATCAAATTTTGCAAGTCAGTGGAAAACATGATTTTATGAAGGATTCACTATGGTGTGGCGTGCATGGCTGAATGATTCTTTGATCAAATGGACATGAATGCGAAACCCAAAAATCGGTTGAGCTCGGAATCTCGTGAAATTTGGCAGGTTAGTGGAAAACGTGATTTTAGGAAAGATCCTTGATGACGTAGCATGCATGGCTATACGATTCTTGTATCAAATGGACAGGCAATGCGAAAGCGAAAAATGAGTCGGGATCGAAATTGCGTGAAATTTCACAAGTCTGTGGAAAACATGATTTAAGGAAGGATCCATGATGATGTTGCTTGCATGGCCATACGATTCTTGGATCAAATGGACATACGATGCCATAGCCAGAACCGAGTTCGGCTAAAAATCGCGTGAAATTTGGCAGGTTAGTGGAAAACGTGATATTAGAAGGGATCCATGAAGATGTCGCATGCATGCCTACATGATTGTTGGATCAAATACACAGGAAATGTGAAAGCCAAAATCGGCCTGGGCTCAGAAACGCATGAAATTTGGCTGGTCACTGGAAAATTTGGTTTTCAGAATGATCCATGATGATGTAGCATGCATGGCCATAAAATTCTTGAATCAAATGGACAGGCAATGCAAAAGCCAAAAACGGTCCATGCTTGAAATTGTCTGAAATTTGGCGAGTCAGTGGAAAACGTGATTTTAGGAAGGATCCAATGTGATGTTGCATGCATGGCCAAACGATTCTTAGTTCAAATGGATAGGCAATTCGAAAGCCAAAAATGAGACGGGCTTAGAATCGTGTGAAATTTGGTCGGTTAGGTGAAAATGTGATTTTAGGAAGGATCCATGATGATGTAGTATGCATGGCCATATGATTCTTGGATCAAACGGACAGGCAATGTGAAGCCAAAAATGGGCCCGATTTGGAATCTCATGAAATTTGGCAGGTCACTAGAAAACGTGATTTTATGATGCAGCATGCATGGCCTTTACGATTCTTGGCTCAAATGGACAGGAATGGAAAGTCAAAAATGGGCCGGGCTCGGAATCACGTGAAATTTGGCGAGTTGGTAGAAAATGTGATTTTTGAAAGAATCCAAGATGGTGTAGCATGTGTGGCCATACGATTCTGATATCAAATGGGTAGGCAATACGAAAGCCAAAAACAAGCCAATCATGGAATCATAAGAAATTTAGCGAGTCAGTAGAAAACGTGATATTATGAAGGATCGACAATGATATAGCAAGCATGGCCATACGATTCTAGGATCAAACGGACTGGCAATGCGAAGCCAAAAATGATTCGGGCTTAGAATCGTGTGAAATTTGGCAAGTTAGTGGAAAACGTGGTTTTAGGAAGGATCCACGATGATGTGGCATGCATTGCCACATGATTCTTCGATCAAATGGACTAGCAATATGATGGCCGAAAATGGGCTAGGCTCGGAATCGCATGATATTTGATAGGTCAGTAGAAAACGTGATTTTATGAAAGATCCAAGATGAAATTTGGCAAGTTAGTGGAAAATATAATTTTAGGAGGGATCCTTGATAATGTAGCATGCATAATCAAATGATTCTTGAATCAAACGGATAGGAATGCGAAACCCAAAATTGGGTCGAGCTAATCGCGCAAAATTTGGCTGGTCAGTGGAAAGCTTGATTTTCGGAAGGATCCATGATGATGTAGCGTGCACCGCCATACGATTCTTAGATCAAATGGGCAGGAAATGCGAAAGCCAAAAACGAGTCAATCTCGAAATTGCGTGAAATTTGGTGGGTGAGTGGAAAACGTGATATTAGTAAGGATCCATGATGATGTAGCATGGATGGCCATATAATTTTTGGATCAAATAGATAGGCAACATGAAGGCCAAAATTGGGCCGAGCTTGAAATCGCTTGAAATTTGGCGGGTCAGTAGAAAACGCGATTTTATGAAGGATCTGTGATGATGTTGCATGCGTGGCCATACAATTCTTGGCTCAAATGGACATGCAATGCAAATGCCAAAAACGGGCAGGGCTTGGAATCGCATGAAATTTTGCAAGTTAGTGGAAAATGTAATTTAGGAAGGAACCACGATTATGTAGCATGGATGGCGAAATGATTCTTTGATCAAATGGACACGAATGCGAATCCCAAAAATGGCTCTGGCTTTTGAATCGCGTGAAATTTGGCAGGTTAGTAGAAAATGTGATTTAAGGAAAGATCCCTGATGATGTAGCATGCATGGCCATACGATTCTTGTACCAAATGTACAGGAGATGCCAAAGCCAAAAATGACTTAGGTACGAAATCGATTGAAATTTCACGAGTCTGTCGAAAATGCGATTTTAGGAAGGATCCAAGATGATGTAGCGTGCAAGGGTATGTGATTCTTGGATCAAATGGACAAGCAATGCGAAAGTGAAAAATGGGTCAGGCTCAGAATCGCGTGAAATTTGGCGGGTTAGTGGAAATCATGATTTGAGAAGGGAACCATGATGATGTAGCATGCATGGCCATATGCTTCTTGGATAAATTGGACAAGCAATGCGAAAGCTAAAAACAGCCTAGGCTCGGAATAATGTGAAATTCGGCTAGTCACTGGAAAATTTCATTTTAGAAAGGATCCATAATGATGTAGCATGCATGGCCATAAGATTCTTGAATCAAATGGATAGGCAATGCAAAAGCCAAAAACGGTCTAGGCTCAGAATCATATGAAATTTGGCGGGTCAGTGGAAAACATGATTTTGGAAAGGATCCGTGATGATGCAACATGCATGGCCAAACTATTGTTAGTTCAAATGGATAGGCAATTCGAATGCCAAAAGCGAGATGGGCTCGGAATCGTGTGAAATTTGGCGGGTAAATAGAAAACTTGATTTTAGGAAGGATCCATGATGATGTAGTATGCATGGCCAGACGATTCTTGGTTCAAATGGACAGGCAATGCGAAGCCAAAAATGGGTCAGTGAAATTTGGCAAACCACTAGAAAACATGATTTTATGAAAGACGCATGATGATGTAGGCATGCATGGCCTTTACGATTCTTGCCTCAAATGGACAGGAATGAAATGCCAAAATCGGGACGGGCTCGAAATCGCGTTAAATTTGGCGAGTCGGTGGAAAACGTGATTTTTGGAAGGATCCATGATGATGTAGCATACATGGCAGTATAATTCTTGGATCAAATGGACAGGCAATGTGAAGGCTAAAAATGTGTTTGGCTCGAAATCGCTTGAAATTTAGCAGGTCAGTAGAAAACGTGATTTTATGAAGGATCCATGATGATGTTGCATGGGTGGCCATATGGTTCTTGGATCAAATGACTGGGAACACGAAAGGCAAAAACGAGTCGGGCTTAGAATCACGTGAAATTTAGCAAGTCATTGGAAAACATGATTTTTGGAATGAACCATAATGTTGTTGCAGGCATGGCCATACAATTCTTGGATGAAATGAACAGTCAATGCGAAGCGAAAAATGACCTGGGCTCAGAATCGCGTGAAATTTGGCTATGATGATGTAGCAGGCATGGCCATAAAATTCTTGAATCAAATGGATAGGCAACGCGAAAGCTAAAAACGGGCCGAGCTCGGTGTAGTGTGAAATTTGGTGGGTTAGTGGAAAACGTGATTTTGGGAAGTATCCATGATGATGTAGCATGCATGGCCATACGATTCTTGGATCACATAGGTAGGCAATACGAAAACCAAAAATGTGTTGGGCATGCAATCGCCTAAAATTTTGATTTTCAGTGGAAAACGTGATTTTAGGAACAATCCATGGTGATGTAGCATGCATGGCCACGCAATTTTTGGATCAATTGGAAAGGCAATGCGAATCCAAAAATCAAAATGGGCGAACTGCACGTGAAATTTTGTGGGTCATTGGAAAACGTGATTTTAGGAAGGATCCATCATGATGTAGCATGCATGGCCATACAATTCTTGGATTAAATGGATTGGCAATACGAAAACCAAAAATGAGGCGCACTCGGAATCGCATGAAATCAAGTGGGACAGTGGAAAACGCGATTTTAGGAAGGATCCATAATGATGTAGCATGCAGGGCCATACAAATCTTGGATCAAATGGATACGCAATGCAAAAGAAAAAAACTAGCCGAGCTCGGAATCGCGTGAAATTTGGCGGGTTAGTGGAAAACATGATTTTAAGAAGGATCCATGATGACGTAGCATGCATGGCCATACAATTCGTGGATCAAATGGACAGGCAATGCGAAAACCAAAAACGGGCCGAGCTCATAATTGATTGAAATTTGGCAGGTCATTAGAAAACATGATTTTACGATGGATTGATGTCAATATAGCTTGCATGGCCATACGATTCTTGGATCAAATGGACAGGCAATAAGAATGCAAAAAATGAGACGAGGTCAAAATCGCGTGAAATTTGGCTAACATGATTTTAAGAAGGATCTATGATGATGTAGCCTGCATGGCATGCGATTCTTGTATCAATTGGACTTGCAATTCGAAACCCAAAAACAAGACGGGCTCGGAATCACGTGAAATTTGACGGGTTATAGGAAATGTGATTTTAGGAATGATCCTTGATGATGTAGCATGCATGGCCATACTTTTCTTGGATCATATGGATAGGCAATGCTAAAGAAAAAAAAATGGACTGAGCTCAAAATCACGTGAAATTTGGTAGGTCAATGGAAAATGTGATTTTCGAAAGGATCCATGATGATGTAGCATGGATGGCCATATGATTCTTGGATCAAATGGACAGACAATGCGAAAGTAAAAAATATGTCGTGCTCGAAATCCCGTTAAATTTGGTGGGTTAGTGGAAAACATGATTTTAGGAAGCATCCATGATGATGTAGCATGCATGGCCATATGGTTCTTGGAGGAAATGGGCAGGCAATGCGAATGCCAAAAACGAGCCGGGGTCAGAATCGCATGAAATTTGGTAGGTCAATGGAAAACGTGATTTTAGAAATGATCCATGATGATGTATCATGAATGGCCATGCGATTCTTGGATCAAATGGATATGGTTTGCGAAAGCCAAAAAGGGGCTCGACTCAAAATTGCATGAAATTTCACTGGTTAGTGGGAAATGTGATTTTAGGAAGGATACATGATGATCTAGCATGCATGGCCATACGATCCTTGGCTCAAATGGATAGGCAATATGAAAGCCAAAAACGAGAAAGGCCTGGAATCGTGTGAAATTTGGCGGGTAAGTGGAAAACGAGATTTTAGAAATTATCCATGATGATGTTGCATAGATGGCCATATGATTCTTGGATCAGATGGACAGACAATGCGAAGCCAAAAACCGGTCGAGCTGGGAATTGCGGGAAAATTGGCAGGTCACTGGAAAACGTGATTTTAGAAAGGATCCATGATGATGTAGCATGCATGACCGTACGATTCTTTGATCAAATTGATAGGTAATGCGAAAGACAAAAATTGGCCGGGGTCGGAATTGACTGAAATTTGGCAGGTCACTGGAAAACGTGATTTTAGGAAGGATCCTTGATGATGTAACTTGCATGGTCATACAATTCTTAGATCAAACGGGCAGGCAATAGGAAAGCAAAAATTTGGACGGGCTCGGAATCGCGTAAAATTTGGCGAGTTAATAGGAAACGTGGTTTCAAGAAGGATCCATGATGTTGTAGTATGCGTGGCTATACAAAACCTGGATTAAATGAATTGTCAATGCTAAAATCAAAAATAGGGCAGGCTTGGAATCGCGTCAAATTTGTCGGGTCAGTAAAAATCGTGATTTTGGCGAGTCAGTGGAAAACATGATGATACAACATGCCAATTGGAAAGCCAAAAATGGGTCGGGCTGAAAATCACGTGAAATTTGGCGAGTCGATGGAAAACATGATTTTAGGAAGGATACATGATGACGTAATAGGCATGGCCATACGATTCTTGCAGCAAATGGACATGCAATGCAAAAGCCAAAAAGGGACCGATCTTGAAATCATGTGAAATTTAGCGGGTCAATGGAAAACGTGATTTTTGGAAGGATCCATGATGATGTAGCAAGCATGGCCATACAATTCTTGGATCAAATGCACAGGCAGTGCGTAGCCAAAAATGGGATGGGCACGGAATCACATGAAATTTGGCATGCCATTGGAAAACGTGATTTTAGGAAGGATCCATGGTGATGCAGTGTGCATGGCCGTATGGTTCTTGGATCAAATGAACAAGCAATGCGAAAGCCAAAAACGAGTCCGGCATAGAATCTCGTGAAATTTAGTGGGCTAGTGGAAACCATGATTTGAGTAAGGCTCCACGATGATGTAGCATACAAGGCCATACGATTCTTGTATCAAATGAACAGGCAATGCATAGCCAAAAACGAGCTAGGCTCAGAATCGCGTGAAATTAGACGACCACTGGAAAATGTCATTTTAGGAAGGATCCATGATGATGTAGCATGCAAGGCCAAACGATTCTTGGATCAAATGGACAGGCAATGCGAAAGCCAAAAACGGGTCAGGCTCGGAATCTCGTGAAATTTGTCGGGTCATTAGAAAAACTGATTTTAGAAGGATCCATAATGATGTAGCATGCATGGCCATATGATTCTTGGATCAAATGGATAGGTAATTCGAAAGCCAAAAATGGCCTGAGCGTGGAATCTCGTCAAATTTGGCAGGTCAATAGAAAACGTAATTTTAGGAAAGATCCATGACGATGTAGAAAGCAGGGCTATACGTTTCTTTGGTAAAATGGACAGGCAATGCGAACGCAAAGAATGGGCTGGGCTAGTAATTGCGTGAAATTTGGTCGGTGAGTAGAAAATGTGATTGTAGGAACGATTCATGAAGATGTAGCATACATGGCCATACGATTCTTCGATCAGATGGACTGGCAGTTCGAAAGAAAAAAACGAGCCTGGCTTAGAATTGCATAAAATTTGGCGGGTCAAAAAAAACGTGATTTTAAAAAGGATACATGATGATGTAGCATGCATAGTAATAAGATTCTTCGTTTAAATGGACAGGCAATGCGAAAGCCAAAAATGGGCCGGTCTCGGAATCGGGTGAAATTTAGTGGGTCAATGGAAAACATGATTTTTGGAAGAATCCATGATGATGTAGCATTCATGGCCATACAATTCTTGGATCAAATGGACAGGCTATGCATAGCCAAAAATGGGCTGGGCACGAAATCTTATGAAATTTGGCGAGTGTAGACGTCCCCGAACGTCCCGGGAGGATGACTCCCGTTTTGTTCGTTTTTGCGGGTGTACTACAGTTCGAACTCAAATTGCCATGGTTCTTAATCTGAACCAAAGAGTCCAAATCCGGCAAATCTTTTTGAGAAAATAGATTTTTGAAAGAAGTACCAAACATGGACTGCTTTGCCAGATACAGAGTCGCCACCTAAATATTTTTTAATGGGGGAATTTAGGAAACCCTGACTTGGTGCCAAAGGCCACGTGTCCGTCATCACCAAAGTTGCCTCGGCTCGGGAACTTGGGTACGATTGGGGAAGGTCAGCGATGAGCACCCCCTCTCGCCCGATCCGAAGATCGGCCTCTACTAACTATGATATCTTATTTTGAAAACATTATATGTTCTTATTCCAGTTATTAGCCTGGAATTACTATGTTATGCGCACAACAAAACAAGTATAGACCAGATCGCCTAATTTGGAACAAAGCATTGCATATCCGTTTGTTTGGAAGACGCTTTGGAATTTGCTACTCGCAAGTAGGCTAAAATACGGATTTCAATGAATTATTCCAATTCAAACAATCCAACCTTCACCCACAGGCATTCGAGCAGTTTATATCACATAAGCATCTAGCCACATGGTAAGCATGCTGTCATGTTAACATTCACACTCATGCGAAATGCTAAAGCATAAAGAGCTCACCTAGTACTCCGCGCCAAAACAAGAACATGTTAGCAATCATGCATGATCCAAGTCCATGTTTAAATGCCTAATATAACGCATACGGAATGTCACTAGAGTAGGCTTGGCTAGTCGATAAATGACATGTGAAAAGGCACAAGTAGCATATTCAAGTTAGATTTGAAATGCTTTTGCAGTTAGTATGATGCGCTGAGCCCGGTGCATGCAATACTGATGAATGATGCACGCATGCATAGCATAAGGTATGCTAAAGTAAACATGTCCTAACACTAACCATCATAAGCAGGTAAGTAAAAGGGAGAAAGAAGTGGGGGTTGGAAAACATGCACACACTCACCCATGCTTATTACAAATTCGCCCTCGCTCGGAGGGACCGAAAGAATATACAAATCAAATAATGAATTAACTATCCTAGCTAATTAACTATTACAGGCCAACTAAATTAATTAAGCGAATTAATTAATCTAATAAAGCAATAAACAGTCCCGGGATGAAGGCTCAATGCAGTGCACGCTCGGCTTTGCCCGGAAATCCAACGACATGCCCAAGATGCCTCTGTTTTCCCTGCTTTACTCCTCTGAGGACTGTCAAAGTCTCAGGGTTTGCTCTATGGATGCCAGGGAACACCACCGGCTGGGGGAGAACACCACCGGCCATGTAGAATGGTCATCGGCCACAACTCTGATCCATCGGCCAAAAATTATGGCCAGTCGGCACTAAATGTAGCCGGCCGGACAAAACTTCCTGCAGAAACTGATTTGACAGCAGCAGAGGACAATACTTGGCATGGCAATGCATTTAAAGCAATGTATGCACCAATCACTCCCCGTATCATGTTTATGACTCAAAGGGACATGAACCTTGGTTCTCGGACCATCAATCGCGCATTTCCATGCATGATGGCCCAAAGAATCAAGCATGCAACTTCAATCTCAAATGTAATGCAATGCAAATAAACAAGCCAAGGGGCTCAACCTCTATCATGCTCAACTCAAGAGGTGTAGCATGCATGCCAATGCAATGCAATCCTAAGCATGTTGACTAGTATGCAACATGGGCAATGCAAGCAAGCATACAAGACATGCAAGGCATGAGATAATGCAACCAACAAGTATGTAAGGCACAATGTGGGTGCTTAAGCATGCAAACAAGCATGTGACTTCATTCAATCATGCAATTTCAAACATGCAACAACTCACCAATATGCTACAACATACAAGGAGCATATGCAACAAACAAAGAGATGGACTTAAACATGATTTAGGTAGTCCTAACTAGGCCTAAAACAGTGGCCAAGATGCTAAGAAATGAGGGCCAATTGACACACAAACATGCATGCAAACATGGACCAACATTCAAGCATAAAGAGCAACTCCCAAGCACACTCAAGAGGATGCAAACATGGACAAATGGCATGCAGCATAAGCTCTGAAATTATGTTAGAAATGGTGCCATACCAATTAAACAAAGTCAAGCCAAGCATGCAACATGGTCCAAAACTTAAGGCTAACAAGCCAAAATGCAAAGGAGCTATACAATGGAAGCCTTGGCCAACCAAAACAGCCAAGAACAGACCTTAAACATGGTAAAACAAACACAAAAGCTTCACCAAGCTAGGCCTAAAACATGTTTGAACAAGGGTTAAAACCTAGTTGCATGTTAAGGCAACAAAATGGCATTACAAAGCATGTATGCTAAGCAAGCATGGTGTACCAAAACCAACTAAAAACAGAGGCATATTATGACATAATAAGCACAAAAATCAGTCAAGGCATGGTCAACATACACCTAAACATGGTGCTCACTAAAGAGGCAAAAATGGCCCTTTTCAAGGATAATAAGGAGAGGGGGTGGCCCTCTCCTTCCTAGGACCTCAAGACACCATCCTCACCTCTGAACTCCCTCAAGATTTCAATGGTGAGGTGGCCCAAACACAATGGTCCCGAAGCTCACACAAAATAGCACAAAACAAGGGCCAAACAAGGCTTAAGAGGGGTCAAACAACCCCAAAGCTTAAAACACTCTTAACAAACTATTTAGAGGCCTCAAAAATAGAACTTTTATGTGTTATATGCAAAGCCAAAAAACAGTTGCAAGATAGGTAAAAATACAATGCAAAAATGGGGAATAAAGGGACAAGCTTCTTACCCTTGAAGACCTTCTTCACAAATGCTGGACCAGCTGCTTCCTTGAGCTTAAACCAGCCCTAAAACTCCAAGAACAGACCTCTGATCCTTCAAGAACCAAGAAAAGGTGTAACACTATGTGATTGTGTGCAATAGTAAGCCTAAACACACACTAAACACAAGAGGGAGAGAGATATAGAGCTAGGATATAGACAAACCCTAACCCTAGAACTTAAATCCTAAAATGGCTGTCTAAAATGTCTAACCCTTGACCAAGAGAAGAAGAGCCCTCTTTATAGAGCTTTTTGTCTTGTAAAGCTTACAAGACAAGCTTCTAAAAAGAGAGATCCCTCCATACACGTGTATGGAGGGGAGCCAAATGCATGCCAGCTGTGAGAAAATATCTGCAAAGCGGATGCACGAGAGTCGGCCGGCCAAAGATATAATTGACCAAAAAAGGATAGCCGGCCGGCCATCTATACTGCCGGCTGGCCAAACATTTGGCCGGTGGCCACAAAACACAGCCTGTGGCCTCAAGCCCTGGCCGGTGATAGGTGGGGATGGTCTACAAGCCCTACCCTGCCTCTCAAAGGCAAAACACAAGTGTTTGGTGCAAAACCATACACAAAACAGTCGAGTCGAGAGATCCTGAGGCGAGGCGCGTTGCCAAGGCTTCCGGGAACTCAAGACGAACACAAACAAGGGCGATCACTGAGTGTTCAATCAGTGACGTCCAAGTCTTGAGGACGGTCAAAATGGGGTGTCTACAGTGGGCTATTAGAAAATGTGATTTAAGGAAGTATCCAAGAAGATGTTGCATGCATGGCCATATGATTCTTCGATCAAATGAACGGGTACTGCAAAACCCAACAATGGGCCAGGGTCGCAATTGTAGCAAATTTGGCGGGTTAGTGGCAAACGTGATTTTATGAATGATCCATGATGACGTAGCATGCAATAATGTACGATTCTTGGATCAAATTAACAGGCAATGCGACAGCCAAAAATGTGTTGCGCTTGGAATAGCGTGAAGCTTGGCTAGATAGTAGAAAATATTATTTTAGGAAGAATCCAATATGATGTGGTATGCATGGCCATACGATTCTTGTATCAAATGGACAGGTAATGCCAAATCCAGAAACGGGCCTGGCTCCGAATCGCATGAAATTTGGCAGGTAAGTGGAAAACGTGATTTTGGGAAGGATCCATGATGATGTATCATAGATGGCCATACAATTCTCTGATCAAATGGATAGGTAATACGAAAGCCAAAAACGTGCCTTGGTTCGAATCGCGTAAAATTTGGCGTGTCGATAGAAAACATGATTTTAGGAAGGAAGCATGATGATGTAGCATGCATGGCCATGCGATTTTTGGATGAAATGGACACGCAATGTGAAAGAAAAAAATAGGTCGAGCTCAGAATGGCCTGAAATTTTGTGGGTTAGTAGAAAACATGATTTTAGAATGGATCCACGATGTTGTAACATGCATGGCTATACGATTCTTGGATCAAATGGACTTGCAATAAGAAAGCTAAAAACGACACAAGCTCGGAATCCCGTGAAATTTAGCGGGTCAGAAGAAAACGTGATTTTAGGAAGGATCCATGATGACATAGCATGCATGGGCAAATGATTCTTGGATCAAATGGACAAGCAATGTGATAGGAAAAAATGGCCCGGTCTCGGAATCACGTGAAATTTGCTGGGTCTGTGGAAAAGTTGATTTTAAAAAGGATTCATGATAATGTAGCATGCATGGCCCTGCGATTCCTATATCAGATGGATCAGCAATGTGAAAACCAAAAATGGGTCACGTTTAGAATCACGTGAAATTTGGCCGGTCAGTAGAAAACGTGATTTTATACTGGATCCATGATGATGTAGCATGCATGGCCATACGATTCTTGGATCAAATGGATAAGCAGTGGGAATGTCAAAAACATGTTGGGCTACCATGAACATTGGCGGGTCAATAAAAAATGTGATTTTAGAAAGGATCCATGATGACGTAACATGCAGGGTCATATGATTCTAGGATCAGAATCACATGAAATTTGGTGGGTCAGTGGAAAATGTGATTTTATGAAGCATCCACAATGATGCAGCATGTATGGCCATACGATTCTTGGATCAAATGGACAGGCAATACGTAAGCCCAAAATGTGTCAGGCTTGGAATCGTGTGAAATTGGGCAGGTCAGTTGAAAACCTGATTTCAAGAAGAATACATTATGATATAGCATGCATGACCATATGATTCTTGGATCAAATGGAGAGGCAACGCGAAAGCCAAAAATGAGCGAAGCTCGGAATCACATAAAATTTGGCAGGTCTGTGGAAAAAGTGTTTTTACGTAGGATCCAAGATGATGTAGCATGCATGGACATATAATTCTTGGATCAAATGGACAGGCAATGCAAAAGCCAAAATGGGTTGGGCTTCGAATCACGTGAAATTTGGTGGGTCAATAGAAAACAAGATTTTAGTAAGGATCCATGAAGATGTAGCATGCATGGACATACTATTCTTGGATCAAATGGACCAGCAATGCAAAAGCCAAAAGCTGGTCGAGCTCGGAATCAAGTGAAATTTTGTTGGTCAGTAGAAAACATGATTATAAGTAGGATCTAGGATGATGTAACATGCACAACCATGTAATTCTTGTATCAAATGGATAGGCAATGCAAAAGCCAAAACTGGGGCAGGCTTGGAGTCGCGTGAAATTTGGTTGGTCAATAGAAAATGTGATTTTAAGAAGGATCCCTGATGATGTAGCAAGCATGGCAATCTAATTCTTGGATCAAATGGATAGGCAATGCAAAGGCCAAAAATGGGTCGAGCTTGGAATCGGGTGAAATTTGATGGGTCAATAGGAAACGGGATTTTAAGAAAGGTCGATGATAATGTAGCATGCATGGCAATACAATTCTTGGAACAAATGGATTGGCAATGGAAAAGCAAAAAATGAGCTAGACTCAGAATCACGTGAAATTTTGTGGATCAACAGAAAACGTGATTTTAAGAAGGATACATGATCGTGTAGCATGCATGGCCATACAATTCTTCGATCTAATGGATAAGCAATGCAAAAGCCAAAAACGGGTTGGGCTCGAAATCGTGTGAAATTTGGTGGGTCAATTGAAAACGTGATTTGAAAAAGGATGCATGATGATGTAGCATGCATCACCTTTCAATTCTTGGATCAAACGAATAGGAAATTCAAATGCCAAAAATGAGTCGGGCTCAAAATCGCATGAAACTTGGTGGGTCAATAGGAAATGCAATTTTAAGAAGGATCCTTGATGATGTAGCATGCATGCACATACAATTCTTGGAACAAATGGATAGGCCATGCAAAAGCCAAAAACAAGCAGTGCTCAGAATTTCATGAAATTTGGTGGGTTAATCGAAAACGTGATTTTAAGAAGGATCCATGATGATGTAGCATGCATGGTCATATGATTCTTAGATCAGATGGACAGGAAATGCAAAGCCAAAAACGGGCCAGGCTCAGAATCTCCTGAAATTTGTCGGGTCACTGGAAAAAGTGATTTTAGAAGGACCCATGATGGTGTAGCATGCGTGGCCGAACGATTCTTGGATCAAATGGACAGGTAATGCGAAAGCCAAAAATGGCCCAGGCTTGGAATCTCGAAAAATTTGGCAGGTCAATAGAAAACGTAATTTTAGGAAGGATCCATAATGATGTAGCATGCTTGGCCATATGGTTTTTGGGTCAAATGGACAGGTAATACGAAAGCCAAAAACGGGCTGGGCTCAGAATGGCATGAAATTGGGCAAGTGAGTAGAAAACGTGATTTTGAGAATGATCCATGAAGATGTAGCACCGATGGTCCTAAAATTCTTGGATCAAATGGACAGGCAAAGCAAAAGCCAAAAACGAGGCCTGGCTTGGAATTGAGTTAAATTTGACGAGTCAGAAGAAGACGTGATTTTAGGAAGGATCAATGATGATGCAGCATGCATGGCCATATGATTCTTAGATCAAATGGATAGCCAATGCGAATGCCAAAAATGGGTCGGTCTCAAAATCGCTTTAAATTTAGCGGGTCAGTGGAAAATGTGATTTTTGGAAGGATCCATGATGACATAGCATCCATGGCCATACGATTCTTGGATCAAATGCACAGGCAATGGGTAGCCAAGAACGGGATGGGCACGGAATTGCATGAAAGTTGGCGAGCCATTGGAAAACAAGATTTTTGGACGAATCCATGATGATGTAGCATGCATGGCCATACGATTCTTGAATCAAATGGACAGGCAATGCGAATACAAAACCGAGGCAAGCTCGGAATAACGTTAAATTTGGCGGGGCATTGGAAAACGTCATTTTAGGAAGGATCCATGATGATGTAGCATGCATGGCCATATAATTCTTGGATCAAATGGACAGACAACGCGAAGGGCAAAAACGGGCCAGTCTCGGAATCATGTGAAATTTGACGGGTCAGTGGAAAACGTAATTTGAGGATCTGTGATGATGTATCATGCATGCCCTTACGATTCCTGGGTGAAATGGACAGGCAATGGAAAAGCCAAAATTGGGTCGGGCTCGGTGTTGCGTGAAATTTGTCGAGTCAGCGAAAAACATGATTTTTGAAAGGATCCATGTTTGTGTTACATACATGCCCATACGATTCTTGGATCAAATGGACAGGCAATATGAAAGCTAAAAACGGGTCCAGTTCGGAATCTCATGAAATTTGGCGGGTCAGTGGAAAACGTCATTTTAGGAACGATCCATTACGATGTAGCATGCATGGCCACATGATTCTTGGATCAAACAGATTGGCAATGCAAAAGCCAAGAACGGGCTAAGGTAGGAATCACGTGAAATTTGGTGGGTCAGCGGAAAACATCATTTTAGGAAGGATCCATGATGATTTTACATATATAGCCAGACGATTCTTGGATCAAATGGACAGGCAATACGAAATCCAAAAATGAGCTAGGCTCGGAATCACGTTAAATTTGGCGAGTCAGTGGAAAACATGATTTTAGTAATGATCTATGATGATGTAGCATGCATGGCCACACAATTCGTGGATCAAATTGACAGGCAATGCGAAAGCCAAAAATGAGTCATGCTCTGAATCGAGTGAAATTTGACAGGTCAGTGGAAAACGTGATTTTAGAAAGCATCCATGATGAGGTAGCATGCTGTAGACACCCCATTTTTGACCGACCTTAAGACTCAGACGTCACCGATTGAGCGCTCGGTGATGTTGCATATTGTGCTCCTTCAGAAGTCTCAGAGTCGCGGCCGTGCGCCCTGCCTCCGGACTTCCGAACCCTCTTCTGTGCCTTCCCTCGGTTTGCGAGCCAGACTCGATTTTCTCTGTTTTCTTTCCTGAGGGGAGGGAGAGGTCCCGTAGACCATCTCTCAGTGGCCGTGGGCTACATTTTGTGCCCATAGGCCATTTTGCCCATTTCGGAGCCC
This sequence comes from Camellia lanceoleosa, assembly GCA_025200525.1. Lineage (NCBI taxonomy): Eukaryota > Viridiplantae > Streptophyta > Magnoliopsida > Ericales > Theaceae > Camellia > Camellia lanceoleosa. Next base: position 176,231,226 of record CM045759.1, on the reverse strand, counting down.
AGTTCCCAGTTTTCGGAGCCGTCAGGCCGTGTGCCCCGGTTCGGGACCGTCTAACCATCTCCGATTCCTCCGGGTTTTGGCACGCATCTCATTTACTCCCTTTCAAGGGACACTGGGGTCTTAGATACCCACTTCGTGGCCAAACGCCACTTTCGGTGCTTAACGGCCGGTTTTCAGGACCCCGAACTGCGTGTTTTGGTCCCCGAGGATTCGTTTTGCATCGGTTTTTGTTCATTTTTGGTAGGTACCTCTGTTTTGTCATAAGGAAGGTCACTGGAGGGTGGGAGGACAGTAATTGTCTTAGCAACCAGTTATGCTTCTCCGGCGCCCCCCGGCGCCCGTTTTTCTCACTTCCGGGCTAATGTTGAACACCCTAGGGCCATTTTCTTCGAGCCAAAACCACATATTTGTGTTGTACACACATGGGAGGACCCTAAAAAATGGTGCTCGGCCAGTAATTCTTCTTTTCATTTTTGGACCTCTCCTAGAAGTGGCTTGTTGTCTCTCCTGCTTCAGAGTTGCCAGATTCCAACCACAGGGCCTTGAAGAGGAGGCATGGGAGGACACCAATATGTAGAGCTCGGCCAGAAAATCCAACTTTCCATTTTTGCCCCTGGCCGGCCAGCCATGGGGGGTAGCCGGCCGGCCACCTCCAGTAAAGGTGCCTAGCCGGCCATGCTCATGGGACTGTCTTTGCAACAGATATATTTCCCCAGAAAAGATTTGTATCCGGGGGATATTTTGGAGGGAAACACTTGGGTGCATTTCCCTCCACCTTTACACCCGTCTTCTTTCCCATATAAGGGGCCTCCCAGCTCTGTCCCTAGGGTTAGAAAAATTCCCTCAAGCATACATATACATCTCCATCTCTATCTCTCTCATTTTTCCTAAGTTTGGTGCCATTTGTTCATCAACACCAAGCACTACCTTCACCACTACCATTCCAGCAGCAAGGGAAGGTTTTTCAAAGGCTAAGAAGCAACAAACTCAAGCCAAGAAGCAACCAAAGTGTAGTCTTCAAGGGTAAGTCACTATTTCCCCTTTTCTAGCACTTTCTTGCCTCATTTCTTAAGCCTATTTTCTTATTGTTTTGAGCTCCGACCTTAAATGAAACTAGGTCTATTTTGAGCTATTCTTCATGTTTGTTCAAGGGCTCAACCCTGTTTGAGCCCTCTATGATGCACTTGCTTCAATATCATCTTGTATGTCAATATTTTTCATGCTATTTCTAGCCTATGAGTGATCTGTTTTCGAGCATAATGTAAACTGTTAGTGGGCCTATTTTGAGGCCCTCTTAAACATTTAAGAAGGGCTCAACCATGTTTGGCCTCTCTATCATGCACTTGTTTCATAATCTCTCATATTTACCGTAAATTTGCATGATTTTTTTAGCCTCTGTGCGATCTATTTTGGAGCATGTAATGAACTGTGAGTAGGCTTATTTTATGTCCCTCTACAACATTTTAGAAGGGATTAACTTCATTGGGGGTCTCCATGTTATACTTGTCCTTATACCCCTCTTTGGCCCTCATTTTGCATGCTTTGTTAGGCCTATTTTGCTTCTGTTTTCGGCCATGATCAGGTCTGGAAAGAGTCACATTTTGGCCTTCTTGTCATCTTTTGTTAAGGGTCCAAGGCTGTTTGATGAATGTTTGGCATACCTCATGTTCTAGCCTTTGTTGGCTTCATTCTTGCATGACATTTTTAGCAAGTTTTCATACTGATTTGAGGGTTTTCATAAACTGTAAATGTGCATATTTTTAGTCCCTCATCAGTGTTGTAGAAGGAAATGTTTCAGTTTGAGCATCGCATATATCACTTGTTTCAATACCCCTCTCTTGGCCCCAATTTTTGCATGCCATTGTTGTCCTATCTATGCTTACTATTTCTCCATGTCTTGTACTGTAAAAAATGCTATTTTGGGGCTGCCTTGCTACTGTTTTTCATGTCATGTACCAATTATGCATATTTAGTATGGCTGTAGGCCACTTCGGGTGCTTAATATCGCATTTCGGGACCATTCCGTGCATTTGGTGTCATTTCCCTACCCTTCGGGACTGTTTTGCATCATTTGTGAGTGCTGAAATTCCATTTGCATGTTTGCATATCATTTTCCATGTCATTTCATGCCTTTATGTCATTGCCTCGGTTTGCATGCCCGCGTGCACGCATTTCGAGGCACTTCATTTTCATCCGATGGCCTCTTGTGTGAGTGTGGCTGAGGCTCTCTCATGTTAGTGTAAGCCCATGTTGCATTGTTTATGCCATATTAGTCTCCTTGCATTGCATATGCCATTGCCTTGGTTTGCGTGCCCTCGTGCATGCATTTCAAGGCACTTCATTTTCATTCACCGGCCTCTTATGTGAGTGTGGCTGAGGCTCTCTCGTGTTAGTGTAAGTCCAATTTGCATTGTGTATGCCATTTCATGCCTTAGGATCATTGCCTCGGTTTGCGTGCCCGCATACACGCATTTCGAGGCATCTCATTTTTATAGCATTATGTGTGTTAGGATTGCATATCATGCATATTGCATCGTGTTCGGGATAGCAGTTAGCCTGGGCACGGGAAACGAGGCGCGTTCCGTACTCTGAGTGACGGAACGGGTCTCAATTCCCAAGTCACCGACACTCCAGATTATTCATGATGGAGTTAGGTTTTGTTGTAGCATTCATCTGCATTCATCCTATATTGAGTTGTGCAATCTGACTACTCGGCCATCATGCATCGAGATGCGTGATTGATGACACGAGGATCGAGGCATGCATATATTTGTGAAATACATTGCTATGCCCCTTTCCTGCTCTTTGTTGCAGCAAAATGAAGAATCAGCAATTTTTTGGGACTTGGCACGCATTTCAAGAAAAAGTGCAAACAGAGGCTAATCGGGGGCATCGTCGTGGATTTCAAATACCAAGACATTAACATGCATCATTCATCAATCGAGGCTGACCGGCCTCGCGATGGGCTGACTTTCTTAGTTAATTTGTAAATTAATTAGGAATTTGTATATTTATTATTTTGGACTGTAATATTCTTTTATTCGGACTGTATTATTTATTCAGACCCTCTGCGCGAGGGCATAATTGTAATAAGTGTGGGTGAGTGTGATGTATGTCTTTCAACCCCACGTCTTTCTTCCCTTTTATTTACCTGCTTATGATGTTTAGATATAGGGCATATTTTAATTAGCATACTGATGTAATGACAAGTTTGCATCATTCATACATTTTGCACTTAGACTCGACACATCATACAAACTGCATTTGTATTTCAATTCCAAATTGAATACATGATAGTTGTAGCATTTCACATGCCATGTTTAGAATAGCCGAGCCTGCTATAGTTTGCATCTTTGCATGTGTCGCATTAGGCAATTCTGTATACTTAGGATCCATGCATGGATTTCTAATCGGCTTTTGTTTTGGCTTGGAGTACTAGGTAAGTTTTATGCTTTAGCATCCTTGCATGCATGTGAGTGTTGCCATGAATAGCATGCTTACCATGAGGCTAAATGCTTATGTGATATAACTGCCTTGAATGCCTGTGGGTGGAGGTTGAGTTACTTGAATTGGACAATTCATCACATGTTTGTTTTAAGCCCACTAGATAGTGGCAAAATCATATTTTCTTAAGCCCACCTGAGGGTGGCAAATCCATGTCTTAGCCTACTTGCGGGTAGCACCATCAAACCATTTTCAAAGACAAACATGAAGTGTTTTGTTCCAATTCAGGCGATTCAGTCTATACTTGTATGCTATGCGCATCACATAGTAACCTAGGCTAATAACCGGAATAAGAACATACAATGTTTTCAAAAATAGATATCATGGTTAGTAGAGGCCGGTCTTTGGTGGGCGGCGAATGCTCACGAAGTGACCTTCCCCAATCGTACCCAAGTTCCCGAGCCGAGGCAACTTTGGTGATGACGGACACGTGGCCTTTGGCACCGAGTCAGGGTTTCCTAAATTTCCCATTAAAAAATATTTAGGTGGCGACTCTGTATCTAGCGAAGCAGTCCATGTTTGGCACTTCTTTCAAAAATCTGTTTTCAAAACGATTTGCTGGATTTGGACTCTTCGGTTCAAGATTAAGAACCGTAACATTTGAGTCCTTCGAACTGTAGTGACCCAATATCGAACCAGAACCGAGGGGGGACTCGCACTCCCTTTTCCCGGGATGCGTTCGGGGGCGTCTACACATGCATGGCAATACGATTCTTGGATCAATTGGGCAAGCAATGCAAAAGCCAAAAACGGACTGGGGCTCGAAATCGAGTGAAATTTAGCGTGTCAGTGGAAAACGTGATTTTAGGAAGGATCCATGTTGACGTAGGATGCATGGCCATACGATTCTTGGATTAAATGGACAGGCAATGCGAAAGCAAAAAATGGGCATGGCTCGGAATCACATGAAATTTGGCATGTTAGTAGAAAACGTGATTTTAAGAAGGATCCTTGATGATGTAGCATGCATGGCTATACGATTCGTGGATCAAATAGACTGGCAACGCAAAAGCCAAAAACGGGTTTGGCTCAAGATCAAGTGAAATTTGGCGAGTCAGCAAAAAATGTGATTTTAGGAAGGATCCATGATGATGTAATTCGCATGGCCATACGATTCTTGGATCAAATGGACAGGCAACGTGAAAGCCAAAAACGAGCCGGAATCGAAATCTCATGAAATTTCGCTAGTAAGTGGAAAGCGTGATTTAAGGAAGGATCCGTGATGATGTAGCATGCATGGCCATACGATTCTTGGATTCAAATGGACAGGCAATGTGAAAGCCAAAAATGTGCTAGGCTCGGGATCCCGTGAAATTTTGTGGGTTAGTAGAAAATGTAATTTTAAGAAGGATCCATGATGATGTAGCATGCATGGCCATACGATTCTTGAATCAAATGGACAGTTATCACGAAACCCAAAAGCAGGTCGGGCTCATAATTGCGAAAATTTGGCGGGCGAAAAAGCGATGTTTTACAAAGGATCCATGATGATGTAGCATGTATGGCCATGTGATTCTTGGATCAAATTGACAGGTAGTGCGAAAGTCAAAAATATACCGGGCTTGGAATCACGTGAAATTTGGCGGGTCAGTAGAAAACATAATTTTAGGAAGAATCATTATGATGTAAAATGCATGGCCATATGACTCTTGTATCAAATGGACAGGCAATGCACAGCCAAAAATAGGCTGGGCTCAGAATCCATTGAAATTTGGGGGGTCGGAAGAAAACATCATTTTAGGAAGGATCCATGATGACGTAGCATGCGTGGTCGTACAATTCTTGGATCAAATGGATAGGCAATGACAAAGGCAAAAACGGTCCGGGCTCGGAATCACTTGAAATTTGGCGGGTCTGTGGAAAAGGCTATGTTATAAGGGATCCACGATGATGTAGCAAGCATGGTCTTGTGATTCCTATGTCGAATGGATAGGCAATGTGACAGCCCAAAGTGGGCCGTATTCAGAATCACGTGAAATTTGGCCGGTCAGTAGAAAACGTTATTTTAGAATGGATCCATGGTGTAGCATGCATGGCCGGAGGATTCTTGTATCAAATGGATAGGCAATGCGAAAGCCAAAAATGAGTTGGGCTTAGAATCCCGTGAAAATTGGCAGATCAATAGAAAACGTGATTTTAGGAAGGATCCGTGATGACGTAACATGCAGGGCCACACGATTCTCAGATCAAACAGACAAGCAACAGGAAAGCCAATTACGACTTGGGCTTGGAATCACGTGAAATTTGGTTGGTCAGTGGAAAACTTGATTTCATGATGGATCCATGATGATGCAGCATGCATGGCGACACGATTCTTTCTTCAAAGGGATAGGCAATGCGTAAACCAAAAATGTACCAGGCTCGAAATCATGTGAAATTTGGCAGGTCAATAGAAATTGTGTTTTTAGGAAGATTCCATTATGATTTCGCATGCATGGCCATATGATTCTTGGATCAAATGGACAGGCAATGCGAAAGCCAAAAACAAGCCTAGCTCGAAATCGCATGAAATTTGGCAACTCAATGCAAAATCTGTTTTTACAAAGGATCCATGATGATGTAGCATGTATGGCCGTACGATTCTTTGATCAAATGGACAGGCAATGTGAAAGCCAAAATCGGGCTGGGCTTGGAATCGTGTGAAATTTGGAGGTAAGTAGAAAGCATGATTTCAGGAAGAATCTGTTATAATGTAAATGCATAGCCGTACGCCTCTTGTATCAAATGGACAGGCAATGCGAAAGCCAAAAATGGGCTAGGCTCGAAATCGTGTGAAATTTGGTAGCTAAGTGGAAAATGTGGTTTTAGGAAGGATCCATGATGATGTAGCATGCATGGCTACATGATTCTTGGATCGAATGGACAAGTAATGCGAAAGCCAAAAATGGGTCAGCCTCGAAATCGTGTGAAATTTAGCAGGTTAGCAGAAAACATGATTTTAGTAAGGATCCATGATAATGTAGCATGCTTGACCATACGATTCTTGGATCAAATGGATGGGCAATGCGAAAGCCAAAAACGGGCCTGGGTCAGAATCACATCAAATTTGGCGAGTCAATAGAAAATGTGATTTTAGGAAGGATACATGATGATATAGCATGCATGGCCATACCATTCTTGTATCAAATGGACAGCCAATATGGAAGCCAAAAAGGGGCCAGGCTCGGAATCACATAAAAATTGGCGTATCAGTGGAAAACGTGATTTTAGAAAGGAACCATAATGATGTAGCATACATAGCCACGCAATTTTTAGATGAAACGGACAAGTAATGTGAAAGCCAAAAATGGGTCTGGCTTAGAATCGGGTGACATTTTGAGGGTCAGTAGAAGACGTGATTTTAGAATGGATCCATGATGATGTAGCATGCATGCCCATATAATTCTTGGATAAAATGGACAGGCAATGCGAAAGCAAAAACCAGGTAGGGCTCAAGATCCCTTGAAATTTATCGGGTCAGAAGAAAACGTTATTTTAGGAAGGATCCATGATGACGTACCATACATGGCCATATGATTCGTGGATCAAATGGACCGGCAATGCGAAAGGCAAAAACGGCCCAAGCTTGGAGTCACGTAAAATTTGGTGGGTCGGTGGAAAAGGCTATGTTATAAGGGATCCACGATGATGTAGCAAGCATGGCCATGCGATTCCTGTATCAAATGGATAGGCAATGTGAGAGCCAAAGTGGGCCGCATTCAGAATCACATGAAATTTTGCCGGTTAGTAGAAATCATTATTTGAGAATGGATCCATGATGATGTAGCATGCATGGCCATATGATTCTTGGATCAATGGATAGGCAATGTGAATGCCAAAAACGAGTTGGGCTCAAAATCCTGTGAATATTGGCGGGTCAATAGAAAACGTGACTTTAGAAAGGATTCGTGATGACGTAACATGCAGGGCCATACAATTCTCGGATCAAATGAACAAGCAATGCGAAAGCCAATTACGGCCTAGGTTGGGAAGAACGTAAAATTTGGTGGGTCGGTGGAAAACTTGATTTTATGATGGATCCATGATGAAGTAGCATGTGTGGCCACACGATTCTTGCTTCAAATGGATTGGAAATGTGTAAACAAAAAGTGTGCGAGGCTTGGAATCGTGTGAATTTTGACAAGTCAGTAGAAAATGTGATTTTAGGAAGAATCCATTATGATGTAAAATGCATGGCCATAGGACCGTTGGATCAAATAGACCAGCAATGCAAAAGATAAAAATAGGCTGGGCTCTGAATCGTGTGACATGTGGAGGGTCAGTAGAAATCGTGATTTTAGGAAGGATACATGATGATGTACCATGGATGGCCATATTATTCTTGGATCAAATGGACTAGCAATGCGAACGCCAAGAACGGGTTGAGCTCGAAATCGTCTGAAATTTTGTTGGTCAATAGGAAACGTGATTTTAAAAAGGAGCTAGGATGAGGTAACATGCACACATACAATTCTTGGATCAAATGGATAGGAAATGCCAAAGCCAAAATCTGGTCAGGCTCGGAATTGCGTGAAATTTGGTAGGTTAATAAACCTAATTTTAAGAAGGATCCATGACGATGCAGCGAGCATGGCCATATAATTCTTGGATCAAATGAATAGGCAATGTAAAAGCCAAAACCAGGGCGAGCTTGGAATCGCGTGGAATTTGATGGGTCAGTAGAAAACGTGATTTTAAGAAGAGTCCATGATGATACAGCATGCATGGCCATACAATTCTTGGAACAAATGGATAGGCAATGGAAAAGCCAAAAATGAGCTGGGCTCGGAATCACGTGAAATTTAGTGAGTCAACAGAAAACCTAATTTTATGATGGATCCATGATGATGTAGCATGCATGGCCATACAATTCTTTGTTCTAATGGATAGGCAATGCAAAGGCCAAAAACGGGTCGAGCTCTAAATTGTGTGAAATTTGGTGGGTCAATAGAAAACTTTATTTTAAGACGGATACATGATGATGTAGCATGCATCGCCTTACAATTCTTGGATCAAATGGATAGGAAATGCAAATGCCAAAAATGAGTCGGGCTCAAAATCGCGTGAAACTTGGTGGGTCAATAGAAAATGTGATTTTAAGAAGGATCCTTGATTATGTTGCATGCATTGCCATACAATTCTTGCAACAAATGGATAGGCAATGCAAAAGTAAAAAACGAGCGAGGCTCGGAATTGCGTGAAATTTGGTGGGTGAATAGAAAACGTGATTTTAAAAAGAATCCATGATGATGTGGCAAGCATGGCCATACGATTCTTGGTTCAAATGAATAGGCAATGTGAAGCCAAAAAGGGGGTAGGCTTGGAACTCGTGAAATTTGTCAGGTCACTGGAAAAAGTGATTTCAGAAAGATCCATGATGATGTAGCATGAATGGCCATACGAGTCTTAGATCGAATGGACAGGCAATGCAAAAGCCAAAAATGGCCCGAGCTTGGAATCTCGTGAAATTTGCCAGTTCAGTAGAAAACGTAATTTTGGGAAGGATCCATGATAATGTGGCATGCATAGCCATACGGTTCTTGGGTCAAATGGACAGGCAATGCGAAAGCCACAAACAGGCTAGGCACGGAATTACGTGAAATTTCGCTGGTGAGTGGAAAACGTGATTTTAGGAAAGATCCATGAAGATGTAAGATGCATGGCCATACAATTCTTGGATCAAATGGACGGGCAATGTGAATGCCAAAAAGGGGCATGGCTCAGAATTGTGTGAAATTTGGCAAGGTAGTAGAAAATGTGATTTTAAGAAGGATTCGTGATGATGTAGGATACATGGCCATACAATTTTAAATGAAATGGATAGGCAATGCAAAAGCCAAAAATGAACCAAGCTCGGAATTGGCTGAAATTTGGTGGGTAAATTGAAAACGTGATTTTAAAAAGGATCCATGATGTTGTAGCACACATGACCATACAATTCTTCGATCAAATGGATAAGCAATGCGAAAGCCAAAAATGGGTCGGGCTCAAAATCGCGTGAAATTTGGTGAGTCAATAGAAAACGTGATTTAAGAAAGATCAATGATGATGTAGCGTGCACGGCCTTAAAATGCTTGGATCAAATGGATATGTAATGCAAATGCGAAATATGGGTTGGGCTCAGAATCGCGTGAAATTTGGTGGGGCAGTTGAAAACGTGACTTTAAGAAGGATCCATGATGATATAGCAGGCATGGCCATACAATTTTTCAATGAAATGGATAGGCAATGCAAAAACCAAAAACAAACTGAGCTCAGAATCGAGTTAAATTTGGTGGGTCAATAGAAAACGTGATTTTAAAAAGGATTTATTATCATCTAGCATGTATGGCCTTACAATTCTTCGAACAAATGGATAGGCAATGCCAAAGCGAAAAATAGGTTGAGCTCAAAATCATGTGAAATTTGCTCGGTCAACACAAAAGGTTATTTTAAGACGAATCCATGATGATGTAGCATGAATGGCCACACAATTCTTGGATCAAATGAATAGGCAACGCAAAAACCCAAAACGGGTCGGGCTCAAAATCACGTGAAATTTGGTGGGTCAACATAAACCATGATTTTAAGAAGGATCCATGACAATGTAGCATGTATGGCTATACAATTCTTGTATCAAATCGTTAGGCAATGCGAAAGTCAAAAACAGGCCGGGCTTGGAATCGCTTGAAATTTGGTGGGTCAATAGCAAACGTGATTTTAAGAAGGATCTACGATGATGTAGCATGCATGGCCATATAATTCTTGGATCAAATGGATAGGCAATGCAAAAACGAAAAACAGACTGGGCTCGTAATCGCAAGAAATTTGGTGGGTCAAAAGAAAATGTGATTTTAAGAAGGATCCATGATGATGTAGCATGCATGGCCATACAATTCTTGGATCAAATGGATAGGCAATGTAAAAGCTAGAAACGGGCCAGTCTTGGAAGCACGTTAAATTTGGTGAGTCGATAGAAAACGTTATTTTAAAAATGATCCATGATGATGTAGCATGTATGGCCATATAATTCTTGGATCAAATGGATAGGGAATGCAAAAGCCAAAAACTGACCGGGCTCCAAATCGTGTGAAACTTGGTGGGTCAATAGAAAACATGATTTTAAGAAGGATCCATAATGATGTAGCATGCATGGCCATATAATTCTTGGATCAAATGGATAATCAATGCAAAAGCCAAAAATAGGTCGAGCTCGAAATCGCGTGAAATTTTATTGGTCAATAGAAAATGTGATTTTAAGAATGATGCATGACGATGTAGCATGCATCGCCATACAATTCTTGGATCAAATCGATATGTAATGCAAAAGCCAAAAACGGGCAGGGCTCAGAATTGCGTAAAATTTGGTGGGTTAGTAGAAAACGTGATTTTAAGAAGGATCTATGACGATGTAGCATGCATGGCCATACAATTCTTGTGTCAAATGGATGGGCAATGCAAAAGCTAAAAACAAACCGGGCTAGGAATCTCTTGAAATTTGGAGGGTGAATTGAAAACATGATTTTAAGAAGCATCATTGATCATGTAGCATGCATGGCCATACAATTCTTCGACCAATTGGATAGGGAATGCAAAAGCCGAAAACAGGTCAGGCTCGAAATCACAAGAAATTTGGTGGGTGAATAGGAAACGTGATTTTAAGAAGGATCCATGATGATGTAGCATCCATGGCCATACAACTGTTGTATCAAATGGATAGGAAATGGAAAAGCCAAAAACGACACGGGCTCAGAATCACGTGAAATTTGGTGGGTCAATAGAAAGCAAGATTTTAAGAATGATCTGTAATGATGTCGCATGCATGGCTATACAATTCTTAGATCAAATGGATAGGCAATGCAAAAGCAAAAAATGCACTGGCCTCAGATTGCGTGAAATTTGGTGGGTCAGTAGAAAACGTGATGACCATACAATTCTTTGATCAAATGGATAGACAATACAAAAGCCAAAATGGGTCGAGCTCAGAATCACCTAAAATTTTGTTAGTCAATAGAAAAAGTAATTTTAAGAAGGATTTATGATGATGTAGCATCCACAGCCATACAATTCTTGAATCAAATGCATAGGCAATGCAATAGCCAAAATCGGGCCGAGCTCAGAATCGTGTGAAATTTGGTAGGTCAATAGAAAACATGAATTTAAGAAGCATCCATAATGATGTAGCGTGCATGGCCATACAATTCTTGGATCAAATGGATAGGCAATGAAAAATCCAAAAACGAAACAAGCTCGGAATAGCATGAAATTTGGTAGGTGAATAGAAAATGTGATTTTAAGAAGCATCATTGATCATGTAGCATGCATGGCTATACAATTCTTCGATCAAATGGATAGGGAATGCAAAAGCCAAAAACGAGTCGAGCTCAAAATCGTGTGAATTTGGTGGGTCAATGGAAAACATCATTCTAAGAAGGATCCATGATGATGTAGCATGCATGGTCATACAATTCTTGGATCAGCTGGATAGGCAATGTAAAAGCCAAATACGGGTCGAGCTCGAAATCGCTTTAAACTTGGTGGGTAAATAGAAAACGTGATTTTAAGAAGGATCTATGATAATGTAGCATCCACACCCATACAATTCTTGGATCAAATGCATAGGCAATGCAAAAGCCAAAATTGGGCATCAGAATCCGATTTTGAAAAATCTCTTGTGATTGTGGAAGCATAAATTAGAAGTTTCTTTATTTGATTGCAATATTTCCATTTTTTGTAATTTTTGTTATATTTCCTTAGTTCCATATTGCATTATGGTAGTTTCCAATTCTGGTTGTTTGTTAGTTAAGTTTGATCTATATTTTGTTTATAAATTATGGATGTAAGCCTTAAGGCTATTCGGTTTTCAATAATTTACATATTTCGAGTTTTATATTCTTTTGATCTAACTTTAGGTATTCTTGCAAATCAACCATTGTTGAGCCTTTATTCTCATTATTCTTTGTGAATCAACAAGTTTAGAGAATAGTTTTGTTTCCGATATTCTTGTTTAAATCAACAAATTCTAAGATTGTTCTTATTTCACGTATCGCGCTACATAAGAAACTCTACCTTTCTCCCCAATTCTCATACATAGTTTGGCTGAGGAAGAAAGAAAAAGAGAAGAGAAAGAATAAGAACAGAAAGAAAAAATTCAAACTTACATTGTAAGACCACACCTCCCCTCCTTTTCTTGCTTCTATATTTTACTTCTTTGTGGGAACCAAATAAATGCAATATTGGGCAATATGGAGAGTGGCACACAGAGCGCATCTGAGCCCATCTTAGATAGGCCAAATTCTCCTATCCCATTGGGTTAGAACATAGAGCTGAGTAGGCCAAGATAAACCAAGGACATTTGCCGAGTAGCAAACCAAGATGAAGCAGAGCTAGAGGAATAGAGGCTAATCGGCATGATGAGTGGGCCCAAGCTATCCCATTCTCAATATGCGGTTGAAGTATGGGCTACGAAAAAAAAAAGATAAGAGGCTACTATAAAAAAATATCTATAAGGGTGGCTGTAAAAGGAGGGGAACGGGAAGAAGGAGGATATGAGATCACACCCATATTTTGATAAACAAAAACTTCTTCTTTCCTTCTTTAAGAAAGACTAACTTGCTCATTGGAGTAATAATTCTAGCACCACCAACTGGAGTGTTTTTCTATTTCAGTTATCAGAGCGAGGATCTCTCAAGGGCTTGTTTGGAACAGAGAAGTATTGTAAAACCCCTCACAATTGGCATCGTCTGTAAGAATACACAAACTCGTCCATGGCAAACCTAAATCAAGATCCTCCAGTCGTCGAAGTTGATAATGCTGCAGTAGGAGTAACTTTTGGTCCAAAAGAAACCTCTACAAGGAGGTCTCTAAATTTCGACCCGGTAACCCCTTCTCAACCTTCAGCATTTGTAGAGGATGCTGTGCAAACCTTGATGAATCAAGTGCAATGAAATGAATAGCATTTTAAGGCCACAACAGTGGAGAACGAGCACATGCGTTAAGACTTGGCACAATCCCAACAAGTGCCACCTCACTGTGAATGAGGTCGGTTGCCAGGCGGGTAGAAGTGGCAACAAAGTCAACCTTAGAAGCATGATAGCAGCACTTCAGATTCCTCTTGGCCGAAACCCAGGAAACGAACCCTAGTTGATGACTTCAGTTCATCTGATTAAGGAGATCTTCGCGGGCTCAACGTACGTAAAAGACGAAAGATTTAGATTTAGAAGATAGGTATAACCCCTTCGTTTGATGAATTGCAAAGGCTATCTGTAGACCGCCCGAAACTCTGCTCTGCTCGCTGGGGTGCGAAATCGTTGTTCTTAGCTACTACAGTTCGGACTCGTGTCACGGTTCTGAATCTAATCTCACAAAGTGCAATGTAAGACTGATAAAACACCAAAGAGTCCAAATCCGGCAAATCGTTTTGGAAAATCGATTTTTAATAAAGAAGTGCCAAACATGGACTGCTTTGCTAGATACAGAGTCGCCACCTAAATGTTTTGTTTTTGGGAAATTTAGGAAACCCTGACTCACGCCTAAGGCCACGTGTCCGTCATCTCCAAAGTTGCATTGGCTCGGGAACTTGGGTACCGCGGGGGGGGGGGGGAGGAGGGGGGGAAGGTCATGAAATGAGCACCCCCGCTCGCCGATCAAAGATCGTCCTTTACTAAGCATGATATGTTGTTTTTGAAAACGTATGTGTTCTTATTCCGGTTATTAACCTAGAATTACTATGTGATGCGCACAGCATACAAGTATAGACTAGATCGCCCAAATTGGAACAAAACATCTCATGTTTGTTTGTTTTGAAAATGGTTTGAAGTTGCTATTCGCAAGTAGGCTAAGACGTGGTTTTGCCACCCTTGAGTGGGCTTAAAACATGGTTTTGCCACTCTGCAAAGTGGGCTTAAAATTCACATTTTGATGAATTGTTCCAATTCAAGCAATCCAACCTTCATGCACAGGCATTTATGCATTTAATCAATTAAGCAGTTAGCCTTATGGCAAGCATGCTATACATGGCAACACTTACATGCATGCAAGGATGCTAAAGCATAAACACTCACAGTGTACTCCGAGCCAAAATAGAGAACTAGTTAGAAATCATGCATGATCCTAGTTCATGTTAAGATGGCTAATGCAACACCTGCAAAATGCAACTAAGATAGGCTCGGCTATTCTAAGATGTCATGTGAAATGCAACTTGATACATGTATTCAAATCGGAATTGAAATACAATGCAGTTTGTATGATGCGCCGAGCCGGGGGCATGCAAGACAAAAGAATGATGCACGGATGCAAGCATAAGGATGCTAATTGAATCATGCTCTAAAACTAACCATCAAAAGCGAGTAAGTAAAAGGGAGAAAGAAATGGGGTTGGAAGACATGCATCACACGCACGCACACTTAATACAAAATTTGCCCTCGCGACGGAGGGTCCGAATGAATAATACAAACCAACTAATTAACTAACTATCCTAGCCAGTTAATTATTACAAAACTTTTAACTAATTAAACAAATTAATTAAGTTACAAAACCAACTAAGTAAGAAACTAAATAGGCTGCCACAGCTCTGCCTCGGAATGATGAATGATGCATACTCGGTCGCATCCTCCCGGAAATCCACTACCGTGCCTCATGATGCCTCTGTTTGCACTGTTTTAGACCTTTGAAAACTATGCAAACCTCCAAAGTACTTCTGATCCACCTCATGGACATGCTGAGAGGTCATTGGCCAAGAGGAGTGGCCATTAGCCAGAGTTAGTGGCCATCGGCCAAATTTGATAGCCGATCGGCAGACAAAGTGGTCGATCGGCCACTGTTTCCTGCAAATTCTCTTTTTTTACTGCAACAGAGCACTAACAAAGGCATGGCAATGTATTTACAAGAAAATGTGTGTGCAACTACACTCCTTGTCATGTCTAATGCTCAAAGGAGTGTAGTGCTCGGCTCTCGAGCCATCAATCACGCATCTCAATGCATGATGGCCAAAGAGGCCGAGTTGCACAAATCAATGTCAAATGAATGCACAAAAACACATAAGTGCCTTAACCTCAATCATGCATGATCAAGAGGGTTGGCGACCGAGAATTGAGGCACGTTTCGTCATTTCAAGTATGAAGTGTCCCTCGTTTCTTGTGTTTGGACTAACACCCTATCCAAACACAATGCAACACAAGTATGCCAAATACAATGCAATGCTACAAGCATACAAAAATCAGGCTATGCAACAAGCATGCAACAACATGTAATGCACCAAGTATGCAACAACATGCAATGCCACATGCATGCAACAACATGCAAACAACAATGCAATAGTAAGGGCCATGTAATGAAAAATTCAATGGACCAAACCAACCCCAAATAAGCCTCATGCATGCCAATACAATGGCCCAAAGCATGTTGAAAATGAAGTCCAAAAGTATATACAAACATGCATACCAATTGGTTCACAAACAAAGCATGAAGGCACCAACTCTCATGCTCATTGAAGGAGTCGAAAATATGAGAGTGTGGAAGCGCAATAGGCTCTAGAATCACATTCCAAGTGACACTAAATCATGCACATATGACAAGCAAAGCATGATAGTGAGCTCAAAGCTTAAAACTAGCCAAGGGCCTTACACCATGGCCATACCAAGCAAGCCCCAAAAGGCCAAGGTGACTCAAAATAGTCCCAAGGCAGGTCAAAATAAGGCCAAAACATGCATGGAATGAGGCCAAAACAAGCTAGCATGGTAAGCACAAAACATGACGCATACAAGGCCAATGAAGAGGATTACACTACACCTACCAAAACCAAGCATGGGATGACTTTACCAACAAAAATTAGATCTATGGCATGTCAAAATAACACAAAAATGCACTGATATGGCAGCCCACAAGCTTAGGCAACATGGCATGCATATAGACTCATACTTAAGGCATAAAGCATGACTCACCGAAAGCATTGAAATAGTGGAGCATGAGAGAGTATGGCCACACTATACATACTGAAATCATGGTAGAAATGAGACCAAAGCATGCAAACAACTCAAGTAAGCCATGCTAGAGACCATGAAACTCAAAGCTAATGAGCAAGAATGCATTATGGCTATACAAAGCATGGCATGCGTGACCAAAACAACATAAATTAGAGCTTAAGCATGTTAAAACATGGACAAAAGCTTCTTGGAGTAAAGCCAAAACATGCTAGAATGATGGTCTAAACGCATGATGCATGCTAGGCTAGTGAATGGATTTGCACTACAAGTGCAAGGAGCATGCATGATATGATCAAACCAAGCCAAAATAGTGTTATATCATGGCAAAACATGGCCTATGACATAGTGAAATGGAGCCACAAGGAGGTAGAAAAACATGCCAACTTGGTGAGCCATCAACACAAGCATTCAAGAGAAGAGGAGGGGGGACAACCCCCTCCTATTTAAGACCTCAAAACACACTTTTCACCACTAAAATTCCTCTGGAATTCAGTGGTAGAAAGGCCAAATAAAGGTGATCAGAAAGGCTCAAAGTGATGGTACAAAACAAAGCCTAACAAGGCACAAAAGGGAGTGGACCACCCCCAACACCAAAGAGGTCTCAAACAAACATGTTAAGCACTTCAAAATAAGACTTTTTTCAGTTAAAAGCAAGGCCTAAAACAATATGCAAGGATGGCCAATATGGTATACAAACAAAGGCTTAAAAGGGGAATACACTCACCCTTGAAGCACAACTTTGAAACCAGCAGCTTCTGAGGCAAAAACCAACTTTCAGAGCTCAAATAACACTCCCAAGAATCTCAGCTCAAAGATGGTGGTGTATTGCTAGGTGTTGTAGTGCAAAGGTGAAGACAAAACACACTTTAAGGCACAAACTCACACAAATATAGAGAGATATATATATCTTGTATATCAAATTTCAAAACCTCTGGAAAGGGAGAGGGGCCTCCCTTCTAATAGAAAATCAAGTCCCAAGCTTGTTGAGCAAGCTTGGAGCTTGTTAAAGTCCATCCATACACATGTATGGAGGATACACCAAGTGACCAACAGCTGGCACCAGCTAGAAGAAAAATATCTGCAAAAGTAGAAAAAAAGGTCTCGGCCAAAAGATATGGTCGACTGGCCAAAAAGGGTGCTGACCGGCCAAAAGAGTGTCGATCGACCATCACTGATGGCCGATGACAAGAAAACATGGCCGATAAGCACAAGGCTTGGCCGATGGGTTGTAGGGAGGCCAACAAGCCACCCCCCTTCCCTCAGAAACAAAACCACAAGCTCTTGGTCCACAACCAAGCACAAAACAGACAAGTTGAGAGGCTCCAAGGCAAGGCGTGCGGCCGAGACCTTCAGAAACTCAAAGGGTGTGTTTGATTGGGCGGACTGGAAAAGGGGGGATTAGAATCCATCGGATTGGAGTCCTGGGACTGTGAATCCCCCGGACTATTTGGTCGGATTGGATATGTATCCTGTGTTTGTTTTTTCATGGGATTAGATGTCCGGACTGTGAATCCCCCGGACTATTTTTAGTGAATCCAACGTTTGGTGATAAGGATAAATGAACAAAAGACTATTTTACCCCTTTCAATTGTTTACTAAGTAATAGCAATATTAAACATATCTTTAATATTTTAATTATTTTTAGCTAGATTAAATAAAAAATTATTTTATTTTATTTTTTACACAATTAAATAAATTTATTTTTAAAAATAAATAAATAAAATATCAATAAAATATATATTATTTTTTAATTAAGATTTTAAATAAATTTGTTTAAAAAAATAATAATCAAAAATGAAATTAAATAAAACATCTATTACATTTAAATAATGAAATTAAATAAAACATAAACAAAATTTTAAAATAAAACATCAATAAAATATCCATAAAAATTATTTCAAAAAATTAAATAAATAAAACATCAATAAAAAGTTAAATAAAATTATTTTATTTTTAAATTGAGACATTTAAATTAATTTTTTTTATTAAATATAATACATAATTAAATTTAAATTTGAATTAAATGTGCCACAACAAATGAGGCAAAATGGTCATCTCACCCTCTAATCCAAACAAAACAATCCCACCAATTCTATCCCACACCCCGGATTATTTTATCCCCCATATGAGGATTGGGAGTCCGTGGGACATGGAGTCCGGCGGACTAAAAAAAAAACAAACATCGGATTAGCTTTACTGTGCGGATTACAATCCGCACAGTAAATAGTCCCCCCCCCCCTAATCCCATGAATCAAACAAGCCGAAAGTGAACACGAGCATGGATGATCATCGAGTGTTCAAATAATGATGTCCAAGTCTTGAGGATGGTCAAAAATGGGGTGTCTACACTATCTTGCCTAAAAAGTTTAAGGCACCGTCATTCACTCTCTATGATGGAAGGTCAGACCCCATAGATCACGTTCCTCATTATAAGTAACCAACGACATTGCATGTAGATGATGAAGCATCCTATGCCAAATATTTCCTAGCAGTTTGGGACCGCTCACCGTTAGATCGTAGTACAAGCTTGAATTGACTTCAATTAAGAGTTTTTACTAACTCAAACAATCCTCCGGGTTTGGTTCATTACCAATGAGACTCAGCCGAAACAAGTATACTCCTTATGAGCCATAAAAATCAAGCCGAACGAGATGCTACGCGAGTACTAGATACAGTATTGGGAGCGCTTTAATTTGGTGGATGATGATTGCAATGACTCCATGGCAATTACCGCCTTCAAGATGGGATTGCGTCATGATAGCTTGCTTAGGAGCTCATTGACTCAAAGGCCCCCCTAAGACCATGTGGGCCCCTAATGAAGAGGGTCGAAGAATATTGTAAAGTGGAAGATGATGCAATCTAAGTTAAAGCTGTTCTACAAGCTGCAGAATTCGCAACACCTGTCCTGGTACAACCGTTGACTATTATACCACCAAATATGACCCCACCAAGGAAGAGCCTAGAGCCAAGAGACCAGTCTACCAAAGAAAACTACCAAGACTCGCGACAAAGCGAATAGTATCAGGTGGATAACAGGCGCTAGACGGTTGGACAAGATATATACGGAACTTTCTGAGCCAATTTGTAAGACTGCCAAAAATCCAACATCTGGCTTTCTTTAAATGGCCAACTAAGATGTTCTGGCCCCCTGATATAAGGTGCAGAGACCAGAGATATGAGTATCACAAAGGCTATGAGCACATGAACGATAAATGTTATGTCTTAAGGATCATTTCGAAGACTTGGTCTGGGATGGCCGCTTAACTGAGGATCTCCTGAAAAGGGCTAACCCACCAAGTGCATTGACCGTGTGCCTCGATTTACCTCCACTCAGCATAATTCACATGATATAAAGCTGAAACCCACCAAACAAGGTGAATACAATTCAGTTGCAACAATCCTCCCAGCCTAGCTCCGTCTCCAATATAGCATCCAAACAGCAATGGCTGTCAAATAAAATTAGTTTCTCTGACACTGATCTTGGAGGGGCCATCATACCTCATGATGACACTCTCATCATCAAATTACGAGTCAATAAATTCACCATTGAGCATATTCTAGTCGACCAAGGAAGCACCTCTGAAGTAATGTATTACAAAACGTTCCTCAAATTCGGCCTCAAGGATACGGATCTCGTGCCAGCTGATTACCCTCTTTTTGGCTTTAATGACAATTGAGAATACGCTCTGGGAAAGATATTAGAGGCTGATTTTTTAGTCATCAAGCTTTCATTACCCTATAATATGATCATGGATCATACATGGCTCTACGCAATGAAGGCCGTACCGAGTACTTGCCATTATCTCCTTTGTTATCCAACTCAACATGGCATTGAGCAAATCCATAGCTCACAGTGGTCAGCGAAGGATTGTTATCTCACAACCGTGGTGATGTAGCCAAAGGATCTAAAGGTGAATTCAATTGTAGTTTCAGACGAGGAGAGTCTTGAAGATGTTAGGAAAACCTCGGTTGAGAAAGTAATGGAGGATTTAGACCGAGTGCTTATTAATGATGATCTTGAGAAATTCTTCTTGGTCAGCACAGGTCTTAGTACCGCCGAGCGACAAGAGCTGGTTTCTTTCCTTCTCAGTAGTATTGATGTCTTTGCATGGACACCTTATGATATGCTTGGGGTAGACCCTTCCATCGCTATGCATAGCCTAAATGTCGACCCTAAAGCTAAACCAATTGTTCAAAAAAGCCATCGTTCAACTGTTGAACATGTTGCGGCCGTAGTTGACGAAATCGACAAGCTGTTAGAAGCAAGGGCAATTTCGGAAGTAACTTATCCCACATAGTTGTCCAACACTATCATCGTGAAGAACAAGACAGAGCCGTGACGTGTCTGTGTAGATTTTATAGATTTAAACAAAGCCTACCCTAAGGATTGCTTTCCTTTACCCTAAATCGACCAACTTATGGATGCAACCGCCCAACATCAACGCATGAGTTTCCTAGACGCTTATAGGGGTTATCACCAGATTTTCATGGATCTGGCTGACCAAGACAAAACGGTCTTTCTCACTCCAAGGGGAACATATTGTTATAAAGTTATGCCCTTTGGACTTAAAAATGCCAAGACACTATATCAAAAATTGGTCACTACCATGTTCAAAGTTCAAATTGGCAAAACTATGGAAGTTTACATCGACGATATGGTGGTGAAGTCCAAAGAAAAGGGTGTAAATTAAGCTGATCTCAATGAAACTTTTGACATTCTTTGAAAATATAAAATGAAGCTAAACGCCTCGAAATGTGCATTCAGCATTAGATCAGGCAAATTCCTTGGCTATATTGTAAATCGTCATTAAAAAGAAGCTAACCCAAAGAAAATTAAGTCCATCATGGAACTCGGCTCACCAAGGTTGATCGAAGAGGTTCAGAAGTTAATGGGTATGGCTGCAGCACTTAACAGATTTATAAGCTAGTCATCAGATCAGTGTAGGCCATTCTTTCACAAACTTCGATAGGGCAAACTATTTAAGTGGACCCCAGAATGTTAAACAACTCTGGAGGGGCTGAAAACCTATGTCAGTTCCATCTCTGTTTTGTCTACTCGCTCGCTAGGCGAGACATGCTTATCTTATATTTGGCCGTATGGGATCATGCAGTGCATATTGTCCTGCTTAAAGAGGAACTCAATGAGCAGAAACCCATCTTTTATGTTAGCAAGTAAATGGTGGACGCTGAAACTCTGTATTTACCCTTGAGAAATTGATTCTAGTTCTTGTAGTGGCTGCTAGAAAACTAATGCATTACCTTCAAGCCTATACCATTAAAGTATTAACGAATTACCCCCTCCATTCTGTGCTTCGCAAAGCCGAATCATCGACACAAGTCTTCAAATGGACATTGGAACTCAAACAGTATGACCTCCAATTTGAGCAAAGGATGGCTATCAAAGGGCAAGTTTTGCCCGATTTTGTCGCTGAGTTAACTAAGCCAACATCCCATGCCGAGTCAAACCTTTAGCACCTATCAGATCCCTAATCACAATTGAAATGGAGAGTATATGTTAGGGATATTTAGCAATTGTATTGTGATGCCTCATCCAACCAGTGCAACAGTGAGGCATGAGTCATTATTATGACCCCTTAAAGAGTAGTAGTGGAACAGTCGGTTAAACTTAGCTTTGACACCTCAAACAATGAGGCCGAATACGAAGTCCTTTTGGTTGACCATAGAAATTTTCTTTACATGGGAGCTAAATGGTTGCAAATTTTTTATGATTTGAAACTAGACACCAACCAATTGAAAGGTGAATATGCAGCTAAAAATGATTGCATTGCAATGTACATGAGGATGGCCAACTCTTTACTGGAGAAATTTGATAGCCATGAACTGAATCAGATTACTCACAATCAAAATACACATGCCGAAGCTCTAGCCTGTTTACCTTCGGCTGTAAATTTAGAAATTGAACAAATCATCGAAATGGGTTTCATTCTAGAGCCAAGTTTTAGCATTCCCGAATATCCTATTGCGAACGTCATCCAAACGGGGCCAAGTCAGATGGATCCCATTACTAGATTCCTAGCTTCAAAACAATTGCGGAGAGTAATAAGGAAGCTCACAAGCTGCGGAATAAGGCTTTGAGATATTATTTGGATTCTCAAGGAAAGCTTTACAAAAGGTCTCTCTCTAGACCATACTTGGAATGTGTCCGTCCAAACATGGTTGAGGATTTTTTTTAGCCAAAATACACGAAGGAAGTTATGGTGCTCATTCAGGAGGTAGGTCATTGGCTCATCGACCCGTTACTTAAAGGTATTGGTGGCCGACTATGCATACTGACACTGAGAATTATGTTAAGAAATGCAAGCAATGCTAAACGTTTTATCCACTAACACATCTGCCCGCCGAAGAGCTAAATTTTGTGACTTGTCCTTGGCGTTTTGCTCAATGGGGTTTCGATATGGTTGGGTCGTTGCCGAAAGCTCCAAGCAATAAGCAGTTCTTAATTGTTGCTACTAAATATTTCACAAAATGGATTGAAGCAGAACCATTAGCGCATATCTGAGATGCCGATGTTAAGAGCTTTGTTTGTAAGAATATCATTACTCAATTCGGCATCCCCAGGGCACTTATTTCAAATAACAGTACTTAGTTTGATTTCACCGTCTGTAGGGAATTGTCCGACATCTATGGCATTCGGCCTTATTTTTCTTTACTAGCTTATCCGCAAAGTAATGGATAGGCAAAGGCTTCCAACAAAGTAGTCCTAGACTACAATAAGAAGCTCTTGGAAAAGGCCAAGGGAAAGTGGGTTGAAGAATTCCTAAGTGTATTGTGGGAGTATCGCACTACGCCTAGACGGTCTACTAGAGAAACCCCCATTTGCTTTGTGTTTTTGCAATGAAGATATCATCCCCCTAGGAATCGACTTACCGTCTCTACGATCAAGGGCTTTTGATATAGGCCAAAATGACATGATGCTGGCACTGGATATGGATGTAATTGAAGAACGTTGAGATCAAGCCCTTGTGGCAATGGCGCGATATCAGTAATAGTTTGCCAAGTCATATAACTAACAAGTGCATCTGTACTGATCTATTTCTAGAGAGTTGGTCCATACCTACTAGTATGACTCTTGCTGACAGTGAACTCAGCCCCAATTAGGATGGCCCATACCAGATTGATTCCATCATCAGGACAGGGGCATATCGACTCTCAGACATGAATGAGAAGAAGTTACCCCGGCCCTGGAATTCAACTCATCTTCAAAAATTTTACAATTGATCAAAATTTTTGCTTAGTTTCACTGTACAATGTTTTGTATGTATGTAGATAATCAATGGCATGAGATGTTATATTCCCTCCTTTTTCATTTGATCATTGGTTGTTTCTTTTCTATTCAGTTTAGGGCAAATAAATTCTGCAATAAAAGCACTCTTCGTGCTTGGCATGGAGCGCCATTAGTAAAGTCTCTGAATTCATAGCACTCTCCATGCTCGATACAGAACACCTTCAATACAGTCTCCGAATTCAGAGCACTTTCTATGCCGAACAAGGAGCGCCATCAGTAAAGTTTTCGAATTCAAAGCACTCTCTGTGCTCGACACAGAACGCCATCAATAAAGTCTCCATATTCAAACCACCATCATGGAACAATCACAAATCTAATGATAGAAAGCAATCTCTGTGCTTGGCACGGAGCGCCATCATTAAAGTTTTCACATTCGGAGCACCATGATAGAACAATGACAAATCTAATGATAGAAATTTAATGTCTATTTTATTATAAAACATCATGACAAATTACAAATTACAAATTCCTATTCTACTGTTGAAAAAAAACACATCTGCGCTAGGCCTAGTCGGTACGCTAATTCCTAAGTTGGAACTTGAGACACCATTTAACTCTCAGGATTGGTGCTTTCATCTTCGTCGTCTGTCTTTTTGGTATCATAAGCCACCTACAAAGCCTTAATCCATCCTTGCTTGAAGCCATGATTTTTGCATCGACAAACATCATCGGCCAATTTCTCCTTCATCTTTTCTATCCCAATTCGCCTCCCTTAGAGGAAGCCTCCGTTGTACACTCTAGTTTCAATGGCTTCCTTGGCAATATCTTAATCAGCTATGGCATTATCCACAAGCCGTTGAATTGCTTTGCTTTTTGAGGTTGCCAACTCTACTGCACCTGTTGCCTTGAGTTCAGCCACTCTAGCTTTTCAAGCCTCTTCTTCAACATTTTTCTCGGCATCATGAAGCCATCGCTCTAAATTTTGGATACACCCCTCCTTGTATTTCAAATCCTGTAGAGCGGCGTGAAGGCGCATACCGATCTTATATGAACTGTAGAGTCCCTTCATTGCACCGTGAATGCCTTGTTGAAAGACATCATAGTCACCCCGATTGACCATTGACTGGTGAACTTCTAGAGGAAATATTTGCCGACTAAATTCTACCACCACATTCGGATCATTCACTAATGAGTTCGCCTCTATCATTGGTTTATTTCCAATAAAAATTGAAAAACTCAAAGGACGCGGAGGTCTACTTGGCTTATTTTCAGCTCAACATAACAGGTTATTCAGCTCAGTCTCAAGCTAACGCGACGGCCTAGTTGCTTTGTTTCCAGTCTAGGCACCGGAGCCTCTGTTTCCCTCTTTTTCATGAGTGCTTCCTCTAGGCGACCTGCTTTGTCATTCTCTCCTATTTAAAATTTGGTTCGATTGTCTTGGTGAGCGACGTTTAGTTTTGGGATACCTATTGCGACGCCTTCTTTCATTTCAAGTAGATCTACTCCGACGACCAGATTTGTCACGCCGCAAAATTTGGACAATTAAATATTAAATTAGGACTAAATCTCAATCAATATTCCATCATCCAAATCCTAGGAGTGAAACAAAATCTAAATGTTGTCGCCTCAATCTGGTTTAAGTAAATTTCAATGCAAAAAAAAATACAAGGGATAAAAAAAAAAATTAACAAATGCCAACCAAACCATCCATCATAAAATTTTGACTATCCAATACCTCCAACATTAAAGTAGCAACAAATAGTTAAAACAACTTAAATAATGTAAAGTTAGAAAATAACTCACAATGCCAAACTATCAAAATACTAAGGTCATAAAATAAATAAACTAATATCAACCCTAATCTCAAAAAAGCAAAAGAAGTCTGAGAGACATGTCCTACAACCATAGTTATTTCTCGTCAGTACCGTAGTCCCAACTAATCCTACAAAAGAAACTTGGCTACGTTCAAACAGAATGCACCCGAGATGCCAAGAGACAAAACGGGTCAATATACAAGTATACTGGTATGAGTACAAGATTTGACACCCACATGTCCACCAGACACAAACAAAAAGTACATTTAATTCTTGTTATGAGGACAACACAAGTAGCTCTACGTACACCAAGACGAAGAGGTAGTTTCCCAAAATACGGTGGCATTTAGTTTCTTGCCATACACAAGTAAATATAAATTAAGAATATAAAATAAATATATATGCATATACATATGGTGGGTCTGCTCTACATAAAAAGTTAGTAAGACCCACCATTCTACAAAAAATAAAGTTAGTATAATTTAACCATAAGTAAATTACTGAAAAAGTATAAAAATGTACCGTCTCATGGTTAAATCATTCGAATTGACCAAAACTTAAAGAACAAAAGTTGTACAAAATCAAATTTCCTAACAAGTAACATGAAAGGATTTAGTAGAAACTGAACAAGTTAAGAGAAAAACTTAATAGAAGAACCTAGACGGCATTCGACAGAAAAACCTAGAGCTGAAAATGGAAAGAAACTACCCTAAGATGATTTTTTTTTTTTTTTTTTTTTAAAAAAAAAGTTCAAAACACGACAAGTGTTCAGAATAAAGTTTTACTTCAGTTTACGCGAAATTAGTGAAAATGAACTCATTTCATCAGTTAAAACAACATCTAAAATCTGCATTGCTAAAATGAATAAAAACTATTGTAACCAAGATCATCCGATTACAAAAGTGGAATGAAAGCAGGGAAGATGGCATGCAAAAGTGAAGGGAGAACCAAACTCAAATCAAGCCAAAGCAAGTTCAATTGTTAGGGACAAGGATGGTTTTTGATCAAATTCACTGCAAAATGTTGTAACACTACCCTTGGGAGGCTAGCTGGGCCAAAAACCCAAAAGGGCGATTATGGCAGAACTTAGAGCATGAAAAAGCCCGCGTGGCGAAAAACCCAAAAGAACAACTTTGGCAAAAGTTAAAGCGAGAATGAAGAGTGTCAATACCCGAGTGAACCTTGACCGTGAACTAAGTGAGGTCTAATTCTCATTTTGAAATATGTAGGAAATCTCTTCCTCAAGTTCAACCAAATATCCTTGCCTAATTCACATCTTTAGCTTCGTATCTATCTGTGAGCTTCAATGACTGTCATACATATCACATTTGCATTGGGTAAGGAAGAACTAGTTTGAATTAATAGGTGGAGTAATTTTCAATACTTGAACTTATCTATGAAATCTCTAACTTGAGCCTAAAGGGAATTTAAACTTGACTTTTTGAAAATCAAATTATAAAGGCAATTCTTGAATAAATGAGGGAGCTTAAGGAATACTAGGGGCACAATGAATGATCAATCACTTTGAGTCTATTCTCTTCTTCTTTGGCATTTGGGTCGGTTGTGAGTTTTGTTGTTTCATGTCAAGTATGTGTCTCGATTTGTACTCTTCGTCTCTCTCTCTCTCTCTCTCTCTCTCTATATCGAGTCTCTCTTGTGTCTATTAATGTGTGCATGGCTCAAAGTTCAATAAAGTGGCATGGTCAAAATTCCATACATGAATCTTCACTCCAAATTCAAAACAAGACCATTTTTGGAATTCACAAATAAGTTGAGATGTCCTCACAAGAGTCATCAAGTCCATGAGCATTGCAAAGTGCATGTAAAAAATCTATCACTACTTTGGGGATTGGATAAGTTCTCAATACTGTGGGACATAAAAGAAGCATGAGTTTGATTGGTTGGCAGCTATTCTATGATTTGATGCTCCCCATTGCATGCACCTGCATAATGTTGAAAAATGCAAATAGTGACTGAATACTAGGGGCAAAAGTACATCTAACTGGGCTATCAACTGAACAAGGGGCATATCAAAGAACATCACTTCCCCAAACTAATGACATGCCACTTGTGCGGGCCATGCCCTGTTCGAGTCTAAGGCATTGCTTCCCACATCAACTTGCTTTGACCAACAAGGAGTCTCCACTTAATTTTTAAAGGGGAATTAAGAAACATTTAACAATAAAAACTAAGTTAACGTCCAGTCTGTCATAATTAGAAAATTTCTAGGTTCAGGAGCTTAGGTACAAAAGGGGAATGTCATTTTCATGGAAGCACCCCTTTTTTCCCAATCCAAAGATTGGCCTCTACTCACTTTTTATTTTATGATTTTAGTGGTTAATTATTAACAAACTTCATTATTAGACCTAAAACCCTGAACTAACCTGAAAACTAGGTGATTTAATAAAGTAAATATCATCTATTTTGGATTCAAAAAATAAAGCCATGTTTTTCATAAAATAATGATTTTCCATGAAAAGAAGATTTTTAACACAACATGGACATAAACTTAATCTAAAAATGACATATGCATGAACTAAGCCCTAAGCATACTTGACTACTGAAAATATGGATATAAGAAGTACTAAAATAATGAAAAGGCAAGAAGTTACTTGCTATTTTGATGAAAACACAAGAAAGAGTGAGAAAACTTTGTTTTTTTGCTTGCCAGCCTCTCTCAAGCTTTGGTTATGACTTAGTTGGAGTTCTTTAGGCCTTAGGTGATTTGCAGAGGCTTAGAGTTGCTATAGGTGAGGGAATTTTGTGGCTAAGGCAAATAGAAGAAGAAAAGGTGGTGTTCGACTCTCAAGTGCTCTCAAAATGACTCAAGTTCTTAACCCCTTGAAACTGAGGGGAAGGGGCTCTTTTTATAGGGAGAGGAGAATGTTCTAGAGCCTCATCTAGAGTTCCATCGCTTTATCCCTCTCGCTCCCACCAAAAATTCACCAAGATTGAGTTTCTTAACATAACTCTGTCACGCTTGGATATGAGCACGCACCATTCTTCTACACACGCACAGTGATTGTGCGCACACCCAGATACCTTGCGAACGCATGAGGCATGTGCCCATGCACCCTTTGCCATGGTACACATGTCATCTCTGCATGCATTCTATGATATTGGGTTGCTTGTGAGCCAAGTAAATCCGTATTGCCTCTTAATCGATGTTTTTGATAAAATAGGTCACTGATTTTGAAAAATTCATTTGATCAGAGCACAATCGAGCTTCTCTCTCCTTCTCAGGGTTAAAAAGTTGGTTTTTGGTTTAAAAATGGGTTTAGAGTTAAAATGGTCATTTTTGCAAAAAAGCCAAAACGAGTTTATATAATAACTCCAGAACATCCTTAAACATTCTAAAGATGAGGTGATTTACCATTTCATCAACGAGAGGCTTGCAAGCGCCTGAAGTTTTAGGGACAATCAAAATAGGGTGTCTACACCACCCATAGCATCGCTTTTTCAAAATGAGACGTTCGAGGAATATCGCTTTTCAAAATAAGGATGAAACAGCCCCACACGCCAAGTTCCAATAACCCATAACGTGCTTCCTCACAACACCACTTCCTGAGATGCTTGAAAAACATTACTTCCTAAAACGAAGTGGCTCTATACACTAAGTTTTCAAAACCTGTGAGGTGTTCCCCTATGAGCACTTTGCTCAATAAAACATGATGTTTGAAGAACATTGCTTTCAAAACTTGTGAAGTGCTTCCCCATAAGCACTGCTTTCAATAAAATGAGATGTTCGAAGAACATTGCTTTTTAAAACCTATGAGGTCCTCCCACTTTTCAATAAATTGAGATGTTTGAACACCATCACTTTTCAAAATAAAGATAAGACGACCCCATATGTCAATATTCCAAAACCAATGAAATGCTACCTATAGCACTTCATCCTGAGATATTTGAAAAACATTGCTTCGAAGAACAAGGCAGCCTCATATGTTGAGTTCTCCAAATTTATGAGGTATTACCCAAAGCACTGCTTTCCAATTGTGAGGTATATCTACCACATTGCTTTATATGCATCTGCATATTACTACCATCACACCACTATTGTACAATCTATCACACCACTTTTTGTGCTTCCATCGCACTGCATGTTACATCTATCACATCATGTACCTTATTACGTTATCTATTGCATTCACACTTTTCGCATGAAATGCGTTTATGCTTGTTATTACTTGGCATCACTTTCACACTATTG
Organism: Camellia lanceoleosa; assembly: GCA_025200525.1. NCBI lineage: Eukaryota > Viridiplantae > Streptophyta > Magnoliopsida > Ericales > Theaceae > Camellia > Camellia lanceoleosa. Next base: position 176,201,511 of record CM045759.1, on the reverse strand, counting down.
TATCTTTCATATCATATATTCTTGTTGCATTCACCCTTTTCACACAAAGTGTGGTTTGGCTTGTTTTCACCCTTTACACAATATGCGCATTTAGACTTGCTTGTTATAACTTTACCCTTTACACATGATGTGTTTATAGGCTTGCTGGTTACAACTTTACCCTTTTCACACAAAGTGTGATTAGGCTTGCTGGTTACAACTTTACCCTTTTTCACAAGAAGTGTGATTAGGCTTTCTAGTTACAACTTTACCCTTCTCACATGATGTGTGATTAAGCTTGTTGGTTACGACTCTACCTTTCTCATATGAAGTGCGATTAGGTTTTCTGGTTACAATTTTACTCTTCTCAAACAAAGTGCCTTGACTTCGGTTATGAATTTACCCTTCTCACATGAAGTGTGATTAGGTTTGCTGGTTTCAACTTTACCCTTCTCACACGAAGTGTGATTAGGTTTGCTAGTTACAACTTTACCTTCTCATACCGAGTGTGTTTCGACTTGCTGGTTCTAACTTCACTCTTTTTCATACAACATATATTCAATCTTGTTGGCTATAACTTTATCTTGTTTATATAAAATTCATTTAGGATTACTATTTGTTGGTTACGACTTCATTTCACCTACTATCACCTTATTACTTCACACATGTTCACATGAAATGCATCTAGGTTTTCCATCACTTTAATACTTGTTTAACCCCTCAATGTGTGAAAATACAAAGAGATTTTATTCATCATATTCATATCTGTTTCTACATGCTTCATATCATCTACACGAGGCTAACCTCACATATTTTCCATCTTCATAGCCTTATCATCATTCCATCTGCATTGCATTACATATTATCAACTTTCAAAACCCTAGTAGTGTGATACACGTAAGCCTAACTTTCAAACATTGGCTTCGCGAAGCTTGTATGTCTAACTCTCAAATTGATTTTTGAGCTTTTTACAATGCATTCGCCCTTAAACTACGCTGGTTTGATTCCTTGCAAAAGGATACATAGGCAACCCCCGGGTTTAACAAAATGCATTCTTATATGCCTTGTTTACCATTGTCTTATGGCCTTGTCACAAGGGTCATCTTCGGGCTTCAACATTCGTTCCATGATGAATCAAGCTTTATTAAAAAGTAACAACTATAGATACCCAATTTTGACTAGCCTTAAGATGGGCACTCTACGAAAAGCTCACGATGTAAAAACCGAAGATCACTCCCAGCAACAAGTTAGGGATAAAGAGAGTGACAAACCTTCCTTACACCCATTTTGGCTACTACAACTTATTTTCAAAATGTTTTTAAGGTAATTGGCACATTTTCATTCATTTTGTCCATTCTTAGCAATATGTTTTAAAAAAATCATTAATTTGCCTTTCGAGAAGAGATAGCTTAGAAAGCCAGAATGAATGAGGAAATAGGGAAATCTTTCAAGAAAATTTGCCGGACGTGACTAGGCTGGCCAAACAACTTCCAAATAACACACCAAACAATTTTGGTCTGTGGATGCGTGTCCGGGCCTTTTCTGCTTTACCAGACAAAATTCTAGAAATACATCGGGCCACTCTATGCTGGGCGGACGAGTCTCATCCAGCGCAACCTGTTATGATGTCGGCTGAATAGTTTTCGTGTGATATGTCTCAAGGATCTTAGAATATAAGATCTGGATCCATGGGATCTAGATGCATATTCCAAGCCCCCAATGCCTATAAAATGATGCCCGTTTTTAAGGAAGGCGTTCTGAAAATTCTAATCAAGATCCCTAATCCTCCCTCATTAATCTCTTTAATATATAATTAACTACACTAAAAGAGAGAGAGAGTGTGAGAGAGAGAGAGAGAGAGAGAGAGATTGTTGATAATTTTAGAAAACTTTTACATTCCTTTGCTTGGATTACTTGGAATTAGAAGACCTCTATTGATCATAAAGAGCTTAGATTAGAGCTTATGATCAACTCGGGCCTTATCTCTACTAGTATAGAGTTAATCCTTACTTCCACTCTTGTATTTCCTTTCTAAATCTATCTCCACCTCTTCTTTTGACTTTGTTTTTGGAGATTTTTGGGATTATTGATTAAATTGTCGGTAGTATAGTGAGATTCTCTACTTTAACCCCTTTCTGTGGTTAGTGGAGGCCTATATAGAGGCTCTAGCCAAGCCCAAAATGCTTTTCTTTTGATTTTATGGTTGGAAACCCATGCACAGTTTCCTCTATGAGAGGGTTTAGAATCTCTCTTCCCAAGCCTATTTAACATTGATTCGGGTGTTTTATGCTCCTTTCCAAGAGTAGGAGGATGAAAATCTCCTTCCTCTCATTAGATTTTTTTTTTCCTTTTACTATTTTAGTTAGTTTCGATGATGTAAAAAGCTCGGACATGGCTTCCTCCTCTAAGATAGACTGAATCTCCCCTTCTTATCATTATATTTCATGAATTTGGGTAGTTTATACTAATTTTCATGTGTTAGAGGGTCAGAATCTCTCTATCTTCGTTGGAGTTTTTTGTAATTCATTTTATTGCATTCTCAGATTCTATTCATCATATTTGTCATGTATGTTGGGATGGGTTTCATACTCTCTTACTTCTTGCCTGTTTAGACTTAACTAGAGGCATGTATTTTGGCTTCGACCATTACTTTCAGATGAGTTATGTGGTGTGTACTTTGATTGTTTCACATGCCATCTTGGTAGTGTCCAAACCCCCTAGGATTCATTGTCTACAAATTTTGCATTAGTTATCACAGCTAGGATCGTACACATTTCTCATAAGTTGTTTTCTATTGTGCTTCGTTAGAGTACTCGGTGGGCATCTCTAATCCCTTGCTTGCATATCATTTAGCCTCGTAGCTAGGATCATGCATTGTTTTCTAACCCTTTTATGGTCATGGGATGTTCCAATCTCCTCGTGCGATAGATATCTCGATTTTTCATGAGTTTTTTCACTTTTCAAACTCTTTTCAAAATGGTCAGAGATTAGAGCATCCCAAAGTAGGCGATTTGGTCTATACTTGTCTGCTCTACATAGTAAAGGCAGCAATAATAATTGGGTTATAGGATCATATCATGTTAATAATTCTTATATCATAGACTAGTGGAGGTCAATCTTCAATCGGGTGAGTGGGGGTGCTCAATTCATGACATTCCCCCATCATACCTAAGCTCTCGAGATTAGACACTTTGGTTATGACAGATTATGGCCTTTTGGCACAAGTCATGGGTTTCCTAGTTTTTTTCGAAAGATTAGGTGGCAACTATGAGTCAGTTGATGTAGTTCATTTTTAGCATTTCTTGTGATTAGCGAATTTTCTAAGGATTTGCTAGATTTGGACTCTCATTTCGTTTCATGTTGTATTCATGAAACCAAAGCAAGGATTCAAACTATCGAGTGTGCCCGGATGCCCTCCAGGAGATCCCACATGTGAACTTGTAAGTGATTTGTTATGGTTCAGAAGAAATTGAGATAGGTGGGATAGGTTGGGTTAAGCTGGATGATGGACTAGCCAAAGAACTTTAAGATGGGAATTCAGAAACTAAACTTGATGTTGGACTAACTAAGACATTCTTGTCTGGAATATCAAGTAGACAAGGTAAGGAAGAAGAGATACACGGCTATACATGACTAGAAAAATGATATTTATTGTCATGAAAAACAATATCACGGGATGTGAACACTTTCTGACTGTCGATGTCGAACAGTCAATACCTCTTTTTTCCAAAAGGTAACTAATAATAACACACTAAGGGGCACGAGCATCAAACTTCGATGGTTTTTGTGCAAGTGGATGCAAAACATACACATCCAAAAACTTTCAAATGAGCGTATCATGGTTAGACTTTAAATAAGATTTTATATGGGGATCTTTCGGGAAAAAATGTTTGTAGGTGTGAAACCCCGTATTTTTGAGGTATTAATATTTTAATGAGATATATTGGTGGTAGTTTGGTGGTAAGATTTTTAGATGAGAGCCTTTAACTTATTTTCTCTATTTGTTTTATCTCTTTTTACCTCCATTTCATTATTATCATTATTCATCTCTTTTATTTATTTACTTATTTTTAGTTTGCTTGGGCTCCAAGTAAAGGTTCTTTTCTTTCCCTCTAAGCAAAGGTTCTTTTCTTTCCCTCCAAGCAACCTTTCTTTACCTACAAGTCAATTATCTTTCTTTCACTCAAAGTTTAGTTGGAGGCTACTCTATGTTTTGCTTATAAATTATAACTTATCCTCTGAACTTCTTTCCATTCTTCTTCTTGGTCCATCCATATCTCTCATATTGTTCTCTCTTATATTATAGAAATTTAGAGTTTAGAATAAGAGTATTTAGAGTGAGAGTTAGCATTTTATTCAAAAGGAGAAGTGTAGATTTTATTAAACTTTACATACCTTTTGGATCCACAACCTCTGGAGATTTATGGTGATATAGCAGATGATTAAAGCATTGATGTTGGAGGGATTTTGCATCAAGTGGTCATCGAATTGTTTTGAGGTAATTCGGGTCGTATACAATATGCTTCTTCTAAATCTCTTTGCAAAGAGTGTTTTTTTTTTTTAATTACTTCTCATTTGTACTCCTCTTGATGATCTTGGTCATATGTTAAATTTTGTGAAATCATTCTCGTTGATACATTTGATTATTCTAATCATTTGATAAATTCTGTGAAGTTGTTCTATGTAGTTAGTGTTGATTTGTGTGGCTAAATAACGTGGAAATGCTCTATACATGGATTGAGTAGACCTTGCCAATAGCTTGGACCAATAGCCCAGATAAGCGGTTATTTTTGGGTGAGGTGGGTGAGGTCGGTCACTGGTCATATACTAAGTTGGACCGGGTATTTGGTCCTAGATAAATTATCATATGTCGAGTTGACTTGTCTATGCAATTTGGTAAATTGCTTGGTATCTCAAATTGAATCGTTTGTGCCATGTCATAAATTATTGGATTCTTGTTGATTTATTCTCTATCCGAACATTGTTATTCCTATCATATCGTATACTTCTCAAACAAATTTATTTTTTAGGTGTGGAGCAAATCTAGTGGTAATTAGAGTTGAAGCATTTAAAGGATTTTTCAGTTGGAGATTTTCAGGCCCATCACTATATATTGTTTTTGGAGATTTGTATAAATTATAAATTAGTGACATTTGTGTAATTATTTTGGGGCCAATTTGTATTTTTGAGTATATTAATTAGGTAGAATTTTAAATTTGAGGTTGATTTGATGTATTTAATGGCCCAAAAGTGGGGCGTTATATAATGGTATCAGAGTGTAGGGATTAGGTCTTAAATGGAATTTGTTGGGTGATTAATATTTCAATTCAATATTTGAGGTTAAAAAAATGATTGATATTTGAGGTAAAAATAAATAAAATTGTTGTTTATATTAGAGTGCATAGCGAAAGCGTGTTATTTGAGGAGTTCGTAGTTATTAACTTTTGGAATATTAGAGATCGTGAATATCGACGATGAAATTTGTTTAAGGGGATAGATTGTGAAACCTCGTATTTTTGAGATACTAGTATTTTAGTGTGAGATATTAGTGGTAGTTTGGTGGTAAGATTTTTAGATGAGAATCTAACTTATTTTCTCTATTTGTCTTATCTCTTTTTACCTCAATTTCATTATTATCATTATTCATTTCTTTTATTTATTTATTTATTTATAGTTTGCTTGTGCTCCAAGTAAAGGTTCTTTTCTTTCCCTCCAAGCAACCTTTCTTTGCCTACAAGTCAATTATCTTTCTTTCTCTCCAAGTTTACTTGGAGGCTACTCTTTGTTTTGCCTATAAATTGAAACTCTTCCTCTCAACTTCTTTCCATTCTTCTTCTTGGCCCATCCATATCTCTCTCTCATATTGTTCTCTCTTAAATTATAGAAATTTAGAGTTTAGATTAAGGGTATTTAGAGTGAGAATTAGCATTTTATTCAAGAAAAGAATTGTAGATTTTGTTAAACTTTACATACCTTTTGGATCCACAACCTTTGGAGATTTATGGTGATATAGCAGATGATAAAAGCATTGGTGTTGGAGGGATTTTGCATCAAGTGGTCATGGAATTGTTTTGAGGTAATTCGAGTAGTATACAATATGTTTCCTCTAAATCTCTTTGCAAAGAGTGTTTGTTTAATTACATCTCATTTGTACTCCTCTTGATTATCCTGGTCATATGTTAAATTCTGTGACATCATTCTCATTGATACATTTGATTATTGTAGTCATTTGATAAATTCTGTGAAGTTGTTCTGTGTAGTTAGTGTTGATTTGTGTGGCTAAATGACGTGAAAATGCTCTGTACATGGATGGAATGGACCTTGCCAATAGCATGGACCAATAGCCTGGATAAGCGATTGTGCTTGGGTGAGGTGGGTGAGGCCGATCACTGGTTATGTACTAAGTAGGACCGAGTATTTAGTCTTGGATAAATTATCATATGTGGAGTTGACTGGTCTGTACAATTTGGTAAATTGCTTGGTATCTCAAATCGAATCGTTTGTGCCATGTCACGAATTGTTGGATCCTTGTTGATTTATTCTCTATCCGAGCATTGTTATTCCTATCATATCGTGTACTTTCCAAATTTATTTATTTTTCAGGTGTGGAGCAAATCTAATGGCGATTGAAGTTGAAGCATTTAAAGGATTATTGAGTTTGAGATTTTTGGGCCCACCACTATATATTGTTTTTGGAGATTTGTATAAATTATAAATTATAGACATTTGAGTAATTATTTTGGGGCCAATTTCCATTTTTGAGGTTATTAATTAGTTAGAATTTTAAATTTGAGGTTGATTTGATGTATTTAATGGCCCAAAAGTGGGGCGTTACAGTAGGAGTTATATTGATTAAATAAGTAACAATGAAGATGGAGTCTCCTTAATATTGTTTGGGCAAATTGGCTTGAAAAGCAGAGCTCGTGCAGTATTAAGAAGATGGCAGTGTTTTTACTTTGCTACACCATTTTGTTGTGGAGTTGAAACACAACTAGATTGGTGAACAATTGCTCTTTCTAAGTAATAGTTTGACATATTAAATTATTGACCATTATTCTTGACCATTATCACTCTAAATGATCTTAACATTTGAAGAAAATTGAGTTTCAACAAGTTGGACAAATGACTTTAGGAGATGATGTATTTCAAATTTATAGCGCATCAAATATACTCGTATACAACGAGTATAATCATCCACAATTCTCAAGAAAAAATTATCCCCATAAATGAAACGCGTATGATATCCACCCCAAATATCAACATGTAACCTTGCTAGAATTAGGAACGAAAAAAAAAAAAAAAAAACACGAAGAAGTTATTGAGTAGTTTGAATCTTGGAAGTGTTTATTGACAGATATCAAATTAAAGTGAAAGGAAGTAAAACACAAAACATAGATTATAATTAGATAAATAGATAATTTGATGGAACCAATGTGTGTAACCAATGCTAATGTGCCATCTGACAACTTAACAGTTTTATCTTGCACTGTTAGAAGAAGTAAAATATATAAGCAAGTGAACCATATGATTTGTGGCTCCACTATCCAAAATCCATGGACTATGTTCAAGAGATGAGGAAAGGGAAAGTTCTTTACTTGATAGATTAGACATTGTGGAAGTACTACCCATATGGCTTGCTATAGAAGGTGAGTTGTTGGTGTAACGCCCCCAAAATAATACAATAAATACAACTCATAAGCGGAAGGATAATAAAAATAGTATGCCTTCATTCATTAAAGTTTGTATACAAAAGATAACACATGCGATATACATTCACAAACTGTTCATCTTGAATCTACAGTATGTGTTACAATGATAAAAGAACTGAAAACTAAACAGGTAATCATATGCCCTATAGGCTTACATCTTTCCAAGTCATTGCTTGGTTACAACAAAAATGAGCCTAGCTCAATACAGTTAAAGCCCTTGGATATGCAAAAGAATACAGCAAAAGAAAGAAGTTCTTGCATCCCAAATGTCCCTCCAAACTATTGCCTTGGCAGAGGCATATCACCAACACCTGAAAATGGTTTTTCCCAAATATGGTGAACCAAAGCCCAGTAGGAATAATCTAACACAATATATGAGATTTAACAAAGATATACGTACAATGTGTATATACAATGCCCATGACAAAACATTCACATTTTATATAATCATAAAGTATTGAGTTCATATCTTAATCCATTTCCTTCAATTCATTTCAATTCATGAGCCAATTTCATTATCTTTCAACAACCCAACTGAGACTATAACTCAGTGGTTCCCCAATCAACACAATTACCACACAAACACTTCAATCTACCATTTTATGGAAATTTCGTCTGTGGGATCGACACCCATGTATACTTGTGGTTTTGGGACTTTCACCAGGACACTCCAGCTAACTTAATTTCAATGCAGTCCATTACCTATCTCCTCCCAAACAATGGAGTACATCTATTTTCTCCTCCCAAATAACCATACATATACATGTATTTAAACATAGTCATATTCAATGACAACCAACAAGAGATTAGTTTCAATTCACCTAATCTTCATGCAATTTCTACAACAATCATAGCTATCCTCCACCGATAGCCTAATATAGATATTTCTAAACAGATATTTAATCTCAAGACAGATAATTTATTCAAATTTCCGTAACTGTGAGATGATACATATATTTCCAGCCTCGCCATTTATTTCAACATTCGTCCAATTTCATATTTACAACACCAATTTCATTTATTTATACAAAATAAATATTTGAATCATTTTAGGGCAAACCTACCTCTCTTTTTCCAAATATCAACCCAATGGCCAAAATCAACTACTTTGCCACAAGATACCTCATATTCAAATCCCATAACCCTTTATATCATACTCACTCAAAAATCCCCTCTTTTTTATTTTAAACCCAAACCCTAGGTTTGGCCAACATACTTCCAAAATCCACCATTGTTACACAACAACCAATAACTAAGTTAAAAACCATAAGAAAGTATAGAAAATCCCTACCTCAAGCTTAGAAGACCAAAGCAACAAAGAAGAAACTTCAAAGACGTCGAAACCAACTTCTACTCGGATCAAAACAGAGCTCTTGAGACACACTACCTTTTTCTCAAAGGCACTAGGGTGAAGATCCCAATGGATCTAGGTGAAATAGTAGAAAGAAGATGAGTTTTAGAGAGAGAAACTCAAGATCTAGGTTTTTAGAAAGTTTTAGGGAGAGAGAGGAATGAAAAAGTGATGTAAAATATCATTTTTGCGATCTAATATACACACAGTCTGCTCGAGCGTGAGAAGTGACGCTCAAGCGTCAGACACATTGTTCCGCTTGAGCACAAGAAGTGACGCTAAAGCCCAAAACACACACTTTCAGAAGTTTTGAAGACGAAGGACACCGCTCGAGCCCAAGATTGGCCGCTCTAGCATCCACCCGCTCGCGCATAAGAAACACCTCTTGAGCATAGAATACACTTATCCAGTATTTTTGCAGGCCTGCCAAAATGCTAAGAGTTTGCAAAGCTCGCTCGAGCGGAGGAGCAAAAAAAATCTGGCAATAGAGGGTTGGAAAATCAAGCAACCAACCTATTCCAAACACACAACTACACTCCAAATGACCAATCCAAGGAACAACAAAGGGGAATAAGAGATGAACAACAACATTAAACCATGAAACCCGACTCCGAAACATAATAAAATTTCGTGTCAAAACCAGAATCGCTATAGTTGGCATTTTTTGAAGAGGACTAGAAGTTGTTGGCAATGTTTTTGAGTAATGGTGACACCACCCGATGACTCCTTGTTCTCAATTGAGGGCAATGAGACTTGATTAGCTTTTGCCTTTGAACTTGCCTTTGATCCCACTTTGTTAATCCGGTGGCCTAGTCGGAAGCCAATAATGTGGTGCCATCTTTTAATTGCATGGACTTTTTTGCTGAGTTCTTTTTGTTTTTCCGATCTCGTGCATTTTGATTTCCTCTTACAGAAAGTTTGACGACATCTATAAGTGTAAATTTATAGGGGACTATATCTTATTGATGTTCCTCCTGAAGCACCAATGAATATGCTCAATTAACAAAGGGAAATGGATCCATTAATAGAGCCCATCTACACACAGTTGAATACGACTCATTAAGACCCATTAGAAACTTCATTGTCCTCTGCCTTCATTGATATTGAAGAGATTCCATGATTTCACCACAATTCCAAGAAGGTACTGCCCAAATGATGAATAATTCACATCCCATAACCCTTTTAATTTGGTAAAATATGTCACCACAAACATGGTGTCTTAAACAATATTTGAAATGTCTAAAACACATATGGGTTGTTAATTGGGAGAAATATTTCTTCATGTTGTGTAAAGAGCCCCTAGAAAACTCAACTGCACCGAAATAGTTAATGATTTTGAATATGGACCAGGAGAACCACGCAAATCCACGAGAGAGAAACAATCACAGGATACTAAGATTTACATGGTTTGGTCTAAGCCTTGTTCATGAGCAAAGAAAAGGATCAACTAGCAAAGAGAATAGTCCTAAAAAGAGATATAGTGGTGACAAAGCAATCTCTTCACTCACCAAACCCAAAATCTTCTCTCTACCTTCAATAAACAAGTTGTCACAAAGAGACACTAGTGGATCTAGTTAAACATAACTATAGTTTCCAAGAACTTAACACAAATAAATTCAATTGTATTGCAAGGCAAAAACCACACCCTGCCATATTCTTTCCACTATTTAATAACATGCAGTAGTGGTTCTACAAAATAAGGACACGAACCTATATTAGTTGATAACATATATCAAATAATGTTACAATAGAAATTACATTGACTATGGAAGTTCAAAACCATAAATGATAAGGCTCCAACTAATATGCCCCATCAAACAGAAGCCTCATAAGAAGTGAAAGTTAGTTTGCTTCTGAAAAATTGAAAATGTAGGGTAAAAAGTGTTGTGGTCAACAACTTGGTCTTTGGTAGAAATAACTGCACATGGAGATCTTTGCAAGCCACCTTGTAAAAACTTTAGAAAGTTCAAAACAAGCCAAATAGGTTTCTCACAAATTAAAAGCAACATGAAAGTTGCAAACAAGTCCAAGTTTGACTTAACAAATCTTTATCACAAATTCTATTCAAACTAGAAAATAGAATACCAAACCAATTCAAATTGGGAATAAACATTGAATCAATAATCTAACACTTTAGTTGCACCCAAATTTCACGAGCAAGATCATAATAAACCACACCTAACCATATCTCTTTTGAAAGAGAATTCACTAACCATGACTTTACCATATCATTGCAGCAAATCCATTGTTGCAATTCGCCCACCAAGGAATTGTTTGGTTTTGGTGTAGATCCATTAATGAAGCCAACCTTTATCTTTTCACTCAAACCATTATCATGCTATGGCTCCATGTAATGTAATTTTTTTCAACTGTGGGTAGACAGACCAACAACACTCCTAGATTTTCAAAAATGAGTGGTCTTTTATTTTTCTGCCATTAATTTGGTTATTTGAAATGAATAAAAGAAAATCAACAAAAGAACTATTAGTTGTGCTAGAGTGGGAAAAAGTTTCGTCACTTTGAGCTTAATGCTTTGATACCATGAAAATAGATGAATATGGTATTAGAAGGTTTTACATCTGTAACTCTGGATATTTTTAACTCATTTCCATAATTAACAATCCTTAATAAATATATGGATTTACTAGATAAACACAATTTAATGAAATTCCATGAAGTACAATTATCGACATTACAAAATATATATTTTTCTCATTGAACTATTTCCAATAAATATCACATGTTCTTCCCAAAATATAATTGAATTACAACATAGTTTAAAGAGTTAGAGAAATACATGTATAAAATGCCCTAATGGCTTACAACTTTGAAGGCAAGTGCCATGATTACACAAAAGAGTGTAATTCTATCCCAAACATAGAAGCTCAGTAGCTAAGCACATATACCATCAATGAGCCTTCGTACTCCAATCAAAAATCTCCACCAATTTCTTCATTTGGGTGGAGGCATACCTCCAATCTTGAAAGGTTTGTTATGATAGGAATGAGTAAGATTGCCCAGTAGAAATATATTTAATAGAGTATATAAACATTTAATATGAATATGACCATGTTATGCACATGCTATGCCAAAATTCACAATAATTTTTTTGTTTTTTATTTTTTTGAAGAAATGATGCTCAATGCAATTTTATTGTACTAAACTCAACATCAACGATGGGGCGGTAAATACGCATTAGAATCCCAAGACAAGAGTCGATACCTATATATTGATAGATTTTACATATCAAAATACTTCCACATTTACTAACTCACAATACAGAAGGGCGATGGGCACCAAAAACAAGCATCCTTTTTCACATTTGTTGGTTCAATATGGGAGGGCGATTGGACCTTGATGGCTTAGTTTAGTGTAGCAAAAATAATTTTAATATTTGTAAACCTCGCAATAGCACAAATCAGTAGAATAGTGACTAAATGTGGGTATCAATCCATAGGGACTATAAAGTTAATGTGAATTTCATAAACCAATTCTAAATTAATTCAATAATGAATTTTCAGATGAAAAAAACTAAATTAATTGAAAGATAAAATAATCTAAAGCAATGCAAAATTAGGATTAAAGTTGAAAGAGAAGGTCTTAGTGTGATTGAATTCACCACCAATATTCTAACTAGGGCTTATTAATTCACATCAAGAGAAATTAGTATTACAATGATAATGATGTATTATAACTACAAGACGCAATAACATTGCCAAGCAAATTCATACATTCAAGTTACGGGCGTGAATCCTCATCGGTTAGCACAAAGCGTCTATGCTAAACTACGGTCAAAGGCACGCGTCATCTTCCCTAGGTATAACTCATCTGACAATTTCAATGTCCATACAAGAACCACCATTGTATAATTACGTATTTAATATCATAGAAATTAAATACATTTAAAGTTAAATAATGAACTTGTTTGTAGAAAAACTCTGAAAAAGTTATACAATCATCATCATATTAATCAATCTCAAGAAGGAATATAAAACCCTATTTACTTGATTAGGGTTTCATTAAACCCTAAGATGAGGAGTTTAGCCAATCATGAATGTAGAAGAAATCTCCATGTTGAGTGATGATTCCATCTTCCAATCTTTGCTCCGCTCATGATTTTACTCTTGAATCTCCTTTCTCCCCATTGTTCTCTTCATAAAACAAAGTTTCCAAAAGTCCCTTTCAATAGAACCCAACCCCCCTTTTTGTCTTGAACATAACCCCAAAATTAGGTAAAATTCAAAATAGGTTGTGCTCATTGTGTCTATGCTCAAGGACATAGCCGCGTAATATTTTTCCTTCAGCAACTTAAGTGCTCAAGCACTCAAACTTCATGCTCAAGCACAAAAGGGAGACTTGCTTGCTCTTTTTCAACTTCCAACACTTCTTTTCCTTAATTTGATTTGGAATGCATTTTTCATCAAGCTCTCAAAAAACCCCCAAATTGATGTCATTTAGCATCATGAGCTCGAATACCTACAAAGAATAAAAATGCATTAGAACACATCAAGTAATTAGACTTCCATGATTAACAGATGCACTTTAGGGGACTTAAATGTAAACATTCAAGCACTTATTAGACACCCAAAAAACATTTCCCACATTCGTCTGGCATCAAGCACAAGACAAGGCAATTGGGCACCTTGATTCCCCATGCGAGTACCAATACCATACTCAACTCATTTCCAAATCTCAACTCAATTACTCAGATCACTACGCTATTTACCCCCTTTTTGACATTCTAACACAATTGAAAAAGTGAGCCAACATAAATTTCAAATCATGAGATGCATGAGTTCGTAATATTTTTCAATTTACCTAAGGTTCAATTTACATCTCCTAATTGAACCAAAGCCCTCTTTTAAAACAAGAATCAAAACTAGGGTTTCACAATTGTATTGTTTTTGTTGATTTTTGTTTCTCTAGAATTCAGGAATGGCTTGCTCTATGAGATTAGATTCAATCTCCCCTCTCAGATCTCTTTTTCATATATTCGAGTAGTTTATACTCATTTTCATGAGTACGAGGGATAGAACCTTTCTATTTGTCATGACCCGAACTCACCCCTATGGATTAGGATCATCACCGGCCAATAATTATGAAATTACCTACGGCCTCAGACAAAAATCAAATCATATTTAATAATAGGGGGCCAAAATGTGGAAGCAGAACTTACAAAGATTGTCCAATAAGCTATGCATACATGGCATAACAAAAACTTTTCACTTTTACAATAACTCACACCAGATAGTCATTCAGAATATCTATATATATATCTGTGTGTGTGTGTGTGTGTGTGTCCAGGACCAGTCAAAAGTAGTCTAAACCAAAACCAAAGTTATATACAAACTTGGTCAACATGACCACAAAAGAGACAAAAGAAAAACAAAGCAAAAGTAAAGCCGCTTGCATGAGGCGACCTTGGTTGACTTCTTAAAACTTGGTTGTCTCACATATCACTGGGGATGGGGCTGGACATCCCGCTGCTCACCTACATACATATAAATAAAGAGTGAGCTAGCATACATGAATAATACCCGGAGTAAAGAGGTTAATGAGTGAGATTCGTTCATAAATAAATCATACTTATAATTTAAACATTTGACATACTCTTCTCATTCACATTAAATTTGTAGAACATAACAAAGCAAAACGACCTTGGGTCCATCATATGCAGAACGACCTTAGGTCCATTCCATTATGCTCAAGGCATATCAAATGGGCAAAATGACCTTGGGTCCGACATTCTTATATTCATATCTATGCGCATATTCATATTCATATTCAAAACATCCTTTCGTCCAATCAATCTCTTATTTAAAAGGGCATGTGGTCCATTTAACAATCATATAAAATGACCTTTGGTCAGATTCATATATAAGATGACCTTTAGTCTATCTTGTCAAATATACCAAACGGTCTTGGGCCCATTTCATATCCTTGTCAAATATACCAAATGGGTTTGGGGCCATTTTTTATTTATTCATCAATCACTTTATAGATTCAATTACGAATCAAACAGATAGAATACTCATTCATAGTGCAAATTCATAAGTTCAAAAACTTCCACATAGGTAACATTTAGAGAATAATACATACACAAAAATATATTTCCTAAGATATTACTCACAGTGTTCAGATGCTTGATTCGTCCTTGCAATTGACCTTACATAATTCACAACACATTGGGTCATAATACAATTCAATCCACTCTTTAGCTTGCTTAATTTTCTTAGGCTCCTTTCATGTTCTTTAATTCATTTGGGATGCTCAATGTGTGCCTCAGAATGCTTAGAAATGAAAGAGAACGGAAATTGGAATGTAAAACAACTTTTCAAAATTTCCTGAAACAAGGCCCTTCACTCGAGCACAACATTAGTTGCTTGAGCGGACCCCCTTGGTCTGCAAAAGTACTAGATGCCTCATTTTCACACTCGAGCTCAATTTTGGTCACTCGAGCCAATGCTCAAAAATGTGAGTGGTCGCTCGAGCGATACTTTTGTCACTCGAGCCAACCTCCAATGTCTATAAAAGTACTGGTTACTCGCATTCTACACTCGAGCATTAACTTCTTCGCTCAAGCAATGAGGTCGAATTTTGAAATTTCCAGAATTTTATTTGAGCTTCAAACACACAGTCGAGGGTCCAAATTCATGCATGATGCACTCAAATATGCAAGGACATTTTCGATTACATATATTTGAAGCTAATTTTAACCCATGATTCAAGATTTCATGAATTCAACCAAATTCAAGCTTTGAACTACATGTAAGCAACACCCATGTTTTATATCATGCATATGTAAGCTTCAAGACTCAAAATTGGACTTCAATACCTGATAATTCTTACATGCATGTGTCAATCAACCCTCAATTCAACATGATTAATAGGCTTTATGCTCAAATATGCAAAAATCATGGCAAACTCTTACATACATGCATCTATTAACTTCAAATTCAACATATTCAACTTAATTCTTTTTCCAAGTCAAATATTATCTTTGGATTCACATTATTAAGAGCTTAAACTTATGAACTAGAGCTCAATCACTTACTTAGAGCCTTCAATTCCTTCGGTTCTTGTTAATTGTTGAATCTAACTCTTGAATTTCCCAAGCTTGAGTTCAATTCTTCAAGAACAATCCCCCCCTCCCTTCCCTCTAATCCTCACTTTTCTCTCTCTTTGGGTGCTCAAGGTAGCCCCACAATAAAATTCGTAGTCACATATCCCTATTTCCATTCCGAAATAGACAGAGATTGTAGTAGTTCTGCCAATATCCGTTCTTAAACTTTGACTTGTCAGAACCGAAAACATTCAGACACAATTCAACAATTTCCCTCTTCACAATAGGTTGCCAACATATTTATTTCAAACATCAGCTAACTTTATCACAAAAGTTCGGTCTATTTCCTTGTCACAAAAGTCCAATTCGTTCTTCAATAATTCCACAATACACAATCCGATTTGATATTTAGTTTAGCAACTTGTCACAGCTATTCAAGGTCAACCAAAAATCCATAGGAATTTAAAGTGGATCCAGACAGTGATCCCCGAGTCAACAAGATAACAACAAAACAATCGACCATACAATGTACATAGTTCACATATCCCCATAGCACTGATTGTAAAGTGCAATAACACTGACGCAGTCCATTTCTAATATAGTACATGTGTTCTCAATTCCTTAAACCGTTTACAGTTTACGGTTTCCAATTCAGTTCAGTATTCAATTCTCTGTTCCATCGAGTCTCCCCACATTATCTGATAGTCGTCAAAAGCATAAGGCAATTCATATACTAATCCCCGTGGCGTCAAAGGTAATACTAAAACAATCAATCACGTGTTAAACACAATTTACGCATCCTCAAAGCCCCAATCACAGAATAGGGCGGCGCGGGCGATTATTCACAAAGCGTACTAAATTCGCGCACTTACGGACAATCATGATTTTTCAAAATTTCTTGGATGTTTAAACATCTACAAATTACAAAAGGATGACATTCCGGACAAGACAAAAGAATAATCGTCTCGGAATCGAAGCACACCCATTCACGACCGTCGGTGGCCGACACGAGATCGATTAGCCAAACCCACCTGTACAAGACCGTCGGTGGCAAAAAGGTATCCCAACAAAGGTGCTACATAGGCTTAACGTCCCCTAGCACGAAAGGACGCCCCAAGAATGTCATCAAAACAAGCAGAATACCGCTCACTACAACCTGATTCCCCAAAATCTGGTAACATTGAAGCAACTACTCTCCCTTACAAAACATATTCTGATCAGTCAAGGACAAATGTTCAGTACTGCTTACAATCAAATCAATCTGCCATCATCAGTCCCCATAGCATCAAACCAACCAGGATGGGACAATACACAAGCATCGTTCCTTAGGACACCTAATCACGGGATTTGTACAATTCGGCTCATTTTCAACACATATGTCCTCGATAGTTGGGGTTGGTTCTCAACGGTGTTCATGGTTACAGCAATCTGTCATAGCCCACGAAAGGTGTTTCAAATAGGTTAAGTACTCTAAACAGATTCAAGTTTTGGGTATATCAGTTTTACGCCAAGAATAATCTAGCTATTTATTCTGAGCAATCCTCAACCCTTTTACAAGATTAAATCGAATGAGAGGGTCTTATCAAACCAATCCCGACACAAGTTTTGCCAAATTAAATCAAACAAAGGTTCTATCAAATTATATCAAATGAGGGTTTCCTCGGAACAACATCAGGCAAAGGTTCTATCGGATCGAATCAGATAAATTTCTGTAAGGCATACTTCGTTTGCTTAGGTATGTGGTTGATAGTTTCTCAACTGCCCTAAGTTCATCAATTCTCAAAGTCATATCAGAACCATTCATCACAATAGTTCATATTAAAGTGTTTCAAATTAGGTACAATAGGGTATTGTCTACATAAATTCGGGGGTAGTTGCATATGCATGCAGTTATTCGTATCAGGAGGTACGTATCATAATCAATATAGCAGTTCCCAAGTAAGTCTTATATGTAGGAACATGGTGCACAGTAACACATTAAACAAAGTTCCTCAGGTACACATAGTATAAGATTGTTACGCAAAAGTTCTAAATTAGCCACATAATCCAGTCAACTTTCTACCAATTAAAATGCATGGCCTCACAGTCATAGAATTCATCATTTGGGGTGCTCGACTCGGTCACACAATCACGGAGTCATAATTCCGGTGGTTTGGTCATTAAAGACGGTAACATAATAAATCACCCTAAGCGTAGGTGTAAATATACATGTGTATGTGCAGAGTCACTCAATATCCCAAAACATATTTCACGAATTTCCCAAACGGGGCATATACCTCCAATGAATATAGTCTTGATCATGTGGGTCTAACCCATCTAGATACACATGCAGCAGATATGGAAAAATATGTCGATCCAAATCAAATAATATCCCAAGCGAAGATGTACAAATGTACTAATTCAGAATCAATCAACACATAGGCATTCCTTTATAAACACTATAGATACCTGGGATACAATCACAGTATTCTAAGTGCTTCCTGGGATGAGTGCAATTACTCCATCCTAAGTAGCAATTCCTTCCACTGGTA
Organism: Camellia lanceoleosa; assembly: GCA_025200525.1. Lineage (NCBI taxonomy): Eukaryota > Viridiplantae > Streptophyta > Magnoliopsida > Ericales > Theaceae > Camellia > Camellia lanceoleosa. The sequence continues at coordinate 176,182,878 of CM045759.1, read as the reverse complement.
TGGATTTAGCCGAGGCAGAGGATTCATTCACATTTCGTTCAGTTCGGGGACAGTTCTTTACCATACAGTCCATTTCACCACACCTATAACAAACCCCAGAAATCCAATAACAAACTCCTCGGTGTTTCGTACACTGGTGGTGGCAAGGGTTCTTGCCTTAGCGGCAACTAACGCTGTTGTCTCAAGATCTCTGCCAATTCTTGTACTACTCTTTCCGGATTATCATGTCAGGCTGTGGAACAACCTTCCAACCCGTATGCCCTTAATTTGCCCATACTCTACGCAAATTCTTATCAAACTTTACCAAATATTGGGATGCCCAATACGAAATTAAACACAAATACACATGGGTACATTCACACATAGGCACATTGTCATATTCTCATTTCACATGTCTTACGCAATTAATCACATACGTAACAGATAATTGCATACTTATCAAATATCGCATGCTGAACATTTACTAAGTAATTATATACTCAAATCATGTTCATATTTCACATAGACACCCGTAGGCAGAATTAAATGCACATAGATAGCTTTTCATAATTCATATGTTCATGTATGTGCATTATGACCAAACAGACTTGTTGTACGCATTAGTGTAACAATTCATATCTCATATTCAAATCAAGTGTGGTATTTCCTTTAGTGTAGCATATCATATAAATAGGCCACGGTATTGTTTTCCCCCGGGCGAGGGCCTGTACCACGGCATTATTTCCCCCCGGCTAGGGCCTCATGATCATAAGCCACAGTATTATATCCCCTAGGCGAGGGCCTCTGCTACGAATACCACAATTATGTCCAAGGAAAATTTTTGAACAATCATTAATTCATACAAAACATAGCATTTCAGGGGACTTGTCATCTCATATCATCAGAAAATAATTAAGGCTAAACATAACCTTATAAAGTTCTTATTCACCATCCGATTAAACTTGCATTATATGCTGTACAAAAATTCACAAGTATGCATATACCAGAAAGCATACATATTCCGATAGTTGCAATGCAAGTAAATTACGACTTATAGCACATAGTTACTCAAATCAAAACAGTTAAGCACATTCTTGATGCTTTCAAAGTTCATATCAAAATGGTTAAGCATATTATTAATGCCTCCAAATTCGTATTTACCACATGAATGCATCCTAGATCTTTCTAGACGCTTATTGCTCTTTTAGACAAGTGTGTGAGTTATTAACTCGTGCTCTGTTACCACTCTGTCATGACCCGAACCCGCCCCTATGGGTTAAGGACATAACCGGCCAGTAATCCTGAGATTACCTACGGCCTCAAACCAAAACAGACGTAACTCAACAGAGTAAAGGGGCAAAATGGAAGCAATAATTAAAGAACTTTGTCCTTAGAGCCGTGCTTATATGCACTTTAAAACAAACCATGCGCATATACGTTAATAACCCACGACAAAACCCAGTATCATAAAATCCTTTTCAGACAGGACCATCTAAACTGAGTCAACCCATATCAAAACTACATACCGATATACACAAGGTCCTTTGCCAACAAGACAAAATGTAAATATATAAAGAAAATGGCAAGGTTGGGTCTCATGCGTGAGACACAAGGCTGACTCTCCAAAACTCATGTTGTTCCTGGCAGACTTCATGAAATTTGGTTTGGACTTCTCTTGGCTCACCTACAAACACATGAATGAGTGTGAGCGATAGCCCAGTGAATAATATCAAATACAGAAATTACTTAACAATGTAGAACAATATATTCCAAACGGCATTGGGCCCAATTCATATTTCTATTTAACAGATATATATAACTATATGAAATACGAGTCACGTGAGTATAATTCCAAACATTCTGGCCTTTGGCCCATTCAAATTCCCATTCTTGTCAAAACGGCCTTCGGCCCATTCGGTATGTCAAGACGGCCTTCGGGCCATTCGTTTATGTCAAAACGGCCTTCGGCCCATACATTCGTATCAAAACGGCCTTTGGCCCATTCGTTTATGTCAAAACGGCCTTCGGCCCATTCATTTATGTCAAAATGGCCTTCGGCCCATACATTCATATCAAAACGGCCTTTGGCTCATTCGTTTATGTCAAAACGGCCTTCGGCCCATACATTCGTATCAAAACGGCCTTTGGCTCATTCGTTTATGTCAAAACGGCCTTCGGCCCATTCGTTTATGTTAGAACGGCCTTCGGCCCATTCATTTATGTCAAGACAGCCTTTGGCCCATTCATTTATGTCAAAACGGCCTTCGGCCCACTCATTCATGTCAAAACGACCTTGGGTCCATTTATGTTTATCAAAACGACCTTGGGTCCATTTATGTTTAACAAAACGACCTTGGGTCCATTTATGTTTATCCATGTCAGACTTACGTCCACAATCCCAATTAGCAATTCATAAAGCTTATAAGGGAATAAACAATTAGACAATCACAAGCATTCAAATATCGATCTTACTCACAGTGATCGGCTTGTGGATTTGCCCCGGAGCTTGACCCTACACATTTCATGAACACAAAAGGGTCACTAATAGTTCAATCCGTTCTTTAATTCACATATTCCTCTTTAGGCTTTATTCTTATCTCATTAACTCATTTAAAATGCTTAACATATGCCTAAGAGTGCTCACTGGTGAAAGAGAACGGAAAAACAGAACACAGAATGCAAAAACAGGATTTCAGAAAACAGGGTCCCCGCTCGAGCGTGGACTTGCCCGCTCAAGCGAACCCTTAGGTCTGCAAAAGTACTGGTTGCCTTCAATTCCCGGCCTTGAACTTCGGCCGCTCGGCGGAATTCTACCTATAGCTCCCGCTCGGCGTCAACTTCCCCTTTCGGCGGGAACAGTGCGAAAATCTTTGGGAGCTCGATTTCTTCGCTCGGCGGCGATCTCCGCCGGGACTCAAATTTCTGGAAAATCCAGAACATGTTCTTGAGCTTCAAATCAATTTCCCGGCTACCATTCTTGCATGCAAAGGCTCAAATCTCAAATATAATCATGCTAACATGGTTCCCTTGCAAGATTATAGCATTATGAAGTTTAATTTCTTGATTTACCTACATGCATGCTTCAAATTAACCCAAACTCATCACCAATACATCAAATTCAAGCATGCAAAGCTCATACCTCCATGATCTACTCTTGCATGTGAGATATATTCATTCATATCAACTTAATTGGTGAAGAGATGATCAAATACATGGATTTCGAACAAGATTCAACATAGATTATACACATTGTGTTCAAATATGGAAATTTATAACAATTTCCTACATGCATGCATCTATTGGCTTCAAATTCATCAAATACTACACAATTCCTTCACTTATGGCACAATTCTTGCTCTTGATCATTAATCAACTTTAAATTTACAAAATTACAAACTAGAATCCATGAAATACTCACCTAGGAGCTTTAATTCTCACAATCTATAGCAAATTCTTGAGTAATCTTCAAGACTTCCAAGATTCAAGAGCAAAACTTAGATGATCTCCCTTCTCTCTCTAATTTCGGTTCTCTCTCTCTCTAGAGAGTTAAACCAGCCAAAATGGACAAAAAGAGGAGTTGAGTGCGTACATGGCCCCCTTCTTTTTTTTTTTTCTTTTTTTTTTTTTTAAAAGCTCCCTCAAATACATTCTTTTAATATAAAATAATTGGGCACCATAACATTAATTTAATCCAATTAATCTGACCCGAATCAATTTTCAATTAAATTTCACCGTAGATTCTAAAAATCATGCCAATCACAATGGCGTAACTAATTCCGGGTTCTGTGGCCGATAAGGCCTCCAATTTAATTTCCAAAGAAGATTATTCAAACAGATATTCCTACGGTGAACAGATAAAAATTCAAAATCACATATTATCACACAATGGCACACAAAATCATGCTAAACACATAATCATATTCAGATTAAGGACCAATTAGCTAATTACAGAACATGGGTATCACAGTCTTCCCCCATTTAGGAAGTTTGGTCCTCCAAACTTAAGTTACCTTCAGTTGAAAACAATTCGGAATACTTTTCATTTAACGGTTTCAATCCTTTCTGATAGTCATTCACCTAGTCTCAAATCAAGCAACGCTCTATTTTCAATCAGTCAGAGACTCACCATTTCCGCCATACAAAGCTTGTATGGTGCCATACCGAAACTAGAGTGTGGAGTTTGTTGTTGTAAACAAAGTTTGTCAACAATGGATGGATCTTTCCAATTCCCGAAAATCTAACGCACACATTTGGAGCATTTCTCCCAGAATCTAAAAAGTTCTTTCTAATTGCCCATCAATTTGCAGATGGAAAACAGCGCCGAATCATAATTCAGTCCCCATTGCCTCTTGAAGGCTTGTCAGAATTCAAACACATTTCAGAATTTCTGTCTAAACAATTGACACTGGGACCCCATACGAACAAGCAACCTTATTGATGTAAACAGTGGTTAGTCTACTAGCATCATACGAAAATGTCACAGGGAGGAAACAAGCAAATTCAGTAGTTCCACATACAACAACCCAAATGGGATTTACACCTTGAGTGCTCAAGGTAGCCCCACAATAAAATTTGTAGTCGCACATCCCTATTTCCATTCCGAAATAGAGAGAGATTGCAGTAGTTCTGCCAATATCCGTTCTTAAACTTTGACTTGTCAGCACCGAAAAGATTCAGACACAATTCAACAATTTCCCTCTTCACAATAGGTTGCCAACATATTTATTTCAAACATCAGCTAACTTTATCACAAAAGTTCGGTTTATTTCCTTGTCACAAAAGTCCAATTCGTTCTTCAATAATTCCACAATACACAATCCGATTTGATATTTAGTTTAGCGACTTGTCACAGCTATTCAAGGTCAACCAAAAATCCACAGGAATTTAAAGTGGATCCAGACAGTGGTCCCCGAGTCAACAAGATAACAACGAAACAATCGACCATACAATGTACATAGTTCACATATCCCCATAGCACTGATTGTAAAGTGCAATAACACTGACGCAGTCCATTTCTAATATAGTACATGTGTTCTCAATTGCTTTAACCGTTTACAGTTTACGGTTTCCAATTCAGTTCAGTATTCAATTCTCTGTTCCATCGAGTCTCCCCACATTATCTGATAGTCGTCAAAAGCATAAGGCAATTCATATACTAATCCCCGTGGCGTCAAAGGTAATACTAAAACAATCAATCACGTGTTAAACACAATTTACGCATCCTCAAAGCCCCAATCACAGAATAGGACGACGCGGAGTAGTTATTCACAAAGCGTACTAAATTCGCGCACTTACGGACAATCAGGATTTTTCAAAATTTCTTGGATGTTTAAACATCTACAAATTACAAAAGGATGACATTCCGAACAAGACAAAAGAATAATCGTCTCGGAATCGAAGCACACCCATTCACGACCGTCGGTGGCCGACTCGAGATCGATTAGCCAAACCCACCCGTACAAGACCGTCGGTGGCAAAAAGGTATCCCAACAAATGTGCTACATAGGCTTAACGTCCCCTAGCACGAAAGGACGCCCCAAGAATGTCATCAAAACAAGCAGAATACCGCTCACTATAACCTGATTCCTCAAAATCTGGTAACATTGAAGTAACTACTCTCCCTTACAAAACATATTCTGATCAGTCAAGGACAAATGTTCAGTACTGCTTACAGTCAAATCAATCTGCCATCATCAGTCCCCATAGCATCAAACCAACCAGGATGGGACAATACACAAGCATCGTTCCTTAGGACACCCAATCACGGGATTTTGTACAATTCGGCTCATTTTCAACACATATGTCCTCGATAGTTGGGGTTGGTTCTCAACGGTGTTCATGGTTACAGCAATCTGTCATAGCCCACGAAAGGTGTTTCAAATAGGTTAAGTACTCTAAACAGATTCAAGTTTTGGGTATATCAGTTTTTCTGCCAAGAATAATCTAGCTATTTATTTACAGGCAATCCTCAACCCCTTTTTACAAGATTAAATCAGACAGAGGGTCTTATCAAACCAATCCCGACACAAGTTTTGCCAAATTAAATCAAACAAAGGTTCTATCAAATTATATCAAATGAGGGTTCCCTCGGAACAACATCAGGCAAAGGTTCTATCGGATCGAATCAGATAAATTTCTGTAAGGCATACTTCGTTTGCTTAGGTATGTGGTTGATAGTTTCTCAACTGCCCTAAGTTCATCAATTCTCAAAGTCATATCAAAACCATTCATCACAATAGTTCATATTAAAGTGTTTCAAATTAAGTACAATAGGGTATTGTCTACATAAATTTGGAGGTAGTTGCATATGCATCCAGTTATTCGTATCAGGAGGTACGTATCATAATCAATATAGCAGTTCCCAAGTAAGTCTTATATGCAGGAACATGGTGCACAGTAACACATTAAACAAAGTTCCTCAGGTACACATAGTATAAGATTGTTACACAAAAGTTCTAAATTAGCCACATAATCCAGTCAACTTTCTACCAATTAAAATGCATGGCCTCACAGTCATAGAATTCATCATTTGGGGTGCTCGACTCGGTCACACAATCACGGAGTCATAATTCCGGTGGTTTGGTCATTAAAGACGGTAACATAATAAATCACCCTGAGCGTAGGTGTTAATATACATGTGTATGTGCAGAGTCACTCAATATCCCAAAACGTATTTCACGAATTTCCCAAACGGGGCATATACCTCCAATGAATATAGTCTCGATCATGTGGGTCTAACCCATCTAGATACACATGCAGCAGATATGGAAAAATATGTCGATCCAAATCAAATAATATCCCAAGCGAAGATGTACAAATGTACTAATTCAGAATCAATCAACACATAGGCATTCCTTTATAAACACTATAGATACTTGGGATACAATCACAGTATTCTAAGTGCTTCCTGGGATGAGTGCAATTACTCCATCCTAAGTAGCAATTCCTTCCACTGGTATGGATTTAGCCGAGGCAGAGGATTCATTCACATTTCGTTCGGTTAGGGACGTTCTTTACCATACAGTCCATTTCACCACACCTATAACAAACCCCAGAAATCCAATAACAAACTCCTCGGTGTTTCGTACACTGGTGGTGGCAAGGGTTCTTGCCTTAGCGGCAACTAACGCTGTTGTCTCAAGATCTCTGCCAATTCTTGTACTACTCTTTCCGGATTATCAAGTCAGGCTGTGGAAGAACCTTCCAACCCGTATGGCCTTTATTTGCCCATACTCTCTCATAAATTCTTATCAAACTTTACCAAATACTGGGATGCCCAATACGAAATTAAACACAAATACACATGGGTACATTCACACATAGGCACATTGTTATATTCTCATTTCACATGTCTTACGCAATTAATCACATACGTAACAGATAATTGCATACTTATCAAATATCGCATGCTGAACATTTACTAAGTAATTATATACTCAAATCATGTTCATATTTCACATAGACACCCGTAGGTAGAATTAAATGCACATAGATAGCTTTTCATGATTCATATGTTCATGTATGTGCATTATGACCAAACAGACTTGTTGTACGCATTAGTGTAACAATTCATATCTCATATTCAAATCATCTGTGGTATTTCCTTTAGCGTAGCATATCATATACATAGGCCACGGTATTGTTTTCCCCCGGGCGAGGGCCTGTACCACGGCATTATTTCCCCCCGGCTAGGGCCTCATGATCATAAGCCACAGCATTAGATCCCCTGGCCGAGGGCCTCTGCTACGAATACCACAATTATGTCCAAGGAAAATTTTTCAACAATCATTAATTCATACAAAACATAGCATTTCAGGGGACTTGTCATCTCATATCATCAGAAAATAATTAAGGCTAAACATAACCTTATAAAGTTCTTATTCATCATCCGATTAAACTTGCATTATATGAAGTACAAAAATTCACAAGTATGCATATACCAGAAAGCATACATATTCCGATAGTTGCAATGCAAGTAAATTACGACTTATAGCACATAGTTACTCAAATCAAAACACTTAAGCACATTCTTGATGCTTTCAAAGTTCATATCAAAATGGTTAAGCATATTATCAATGCCTCCGAATTCGTATTTACCACATGAATGCATCCTAGATCTTTCTAGACGCTTATTGCTCTTTTAGACAAGTGTGTGAGTTATTAACTCGTGCTCTGTTACCACTCTGTCATGACCCGAACCCGCCCCTATGGGTTAAGGACATAACCGGCCAGTAATCCTGAGATTACCTACGGCCTCAAACCAAAACAGACGTAACTCAACAGAGTAAAGGGGCAAAATGGAAGCAATAATTAAAGAACTTTGTCCTTAGAGCCGTGCTTATATGCACTTTAAAACAAACCATGCGCATATACGTTAATAACCCACGACAAAACCCAGTATCATAAAATCCTTTTCAGACAGGACCATCTAAACTGAGTCAACCCATATCAAAACTACATACCGATATACACAAGGTCCTTGCCAATAAGACAAAATGTAAATATATAAAGAAAATGGCAAGGTTGGGTCTCGTGCGTGAGACACAAGGCTGACTCTCCAAAACTCATGTTGTTCCTGGCAGACTTCACTGAGGCTGGGTTTGGAGTCCTCTTGGCTCACCTACAAACACATGAATGAGCGTGAGCGATAGCCCAGTGAATAATATCAAATACAGAAATTACTTAACAATGTAGAACAATATATTCCAAACGGCCTTGGCCCCAATTCATATTTCTATTTAACAGATATATATAACTATATGAAATACAAGTCACGTGAGTATAATTCCAAACATTCTGGCCTTTGGCCCATTCAAATTCCCATTCTTGTCAAAACGGCCCTTGGCTCATTCGGTATGTCAAGATGGCCTTCGGCCCATTCGTTTATGTCAAAACGGCCTTCGGCGCATACATTCGTATCAAAACAGCCTTTGGCCCATTCGTTTATGTCAAAACGGCCTTTGGCCCATTCGTTTATGTCAAAACGGCCTTCGACCCATACATTCATATCAAAACGGCCTTTGGCTCATTCGTTTATGTCAAAACGGCCTTCGGCCCATACATTCGTATCAAAACGGCCTTTGGCTCATTCGTTTATGTCAAAACGGCCTTCGGCCCATTCGTTTATGTCAGAACGGCCTTCGGCCCATTCACTTATGTCAAGACAGCCTTTGGCCCATTCATTTATGTCAGAACGGCCTTCGGCCCACTCATTAATGTCAAAACGACCTTGGGTCCATTTATGTTTATCAAAACGACCTTGGGTCCATTTATGTTTATCCATGTCAGACTTACGTCCACAATCCCAATTAGCAATTCAAAAAGCTTATAAGGGAATAAACAATTGGACATTCACAAGCGTTCAAATATCGATATTACTCACAGTGATCGGCTTCTGGATTTGCCCCGGAGCTTGACCCTACACATTTCATGAACACAAAAGGGTCACTAATAGTTCAATCCGTTCTTTAATTCACATATTCCTCTTTAGGCTTTATTCTTATCTCATTAACTCCTTGACAATGCTTAACATATGCCTAAGAGTGCTCACAGGTGAAAGAGAATAGAAAAACAGAACACAGAATGCAAAAACAGGATTTCAGAAAACAGGGTCCCCGCTCGAGCGGACCCTTAGGTCTGCAAAAGTACTGGTTGCCTTCAATTCCCGCCGAAGGCGAACTTCACCGCCGGCGAATTCTACCTACATAGCTCCCGCTGGCGTCAACTTCCCCTTTCGGCGGGAACAGTCTGCGAGAATATCTTTGGGAGCTCGATTTCTTCGCTCGAGCGTCAGTCTCCCTGCTCGAGCGGGACTCAAATTTCTAGAAAATCCAGAACATGTTCTTGAGCTTCAAATCAATTTCCCAGCTACCATTCTTGCATGCAAAGGCTCAAATCTCAAATATAATCATGCTAACATGGTTCCCTTGCAAGATTATAGTATTATGAAGTTCAATTTCTTGATTTACCTACATGCATGCTTCAAATTAACCCAAACTCATCACCAATACATCAAATTCAAACATGCAAAGCTCATACCTCCATGATCTACTCTTGCATGTGAGAAATATTCATTCATATCAACTTAATTGGTGAAGAGATGATCAAATACATGGATTTCGAACAAGATTCAACATAGATTATACACATTGTGTTCAAATATGGAAATTTATAACAATTTCCTACATGCATGCATCTATTGGCTTCAAATTCATCAAATACTACACAATTCCTTCACTTATGGCACAATTCTTGCTCTTGATCATTAATCAACTTTAAATTTACAAAATTACAAACTAGAATCCATGAAATACTCACCTAGGAGCTTTAATTCTCACAATCTATAGCAAATTCTTGAGTAATCTTCAAGACTTCCAAGATTCAAGAGCAAAACTTAGATGATCTCCCTTCTCTCTCTAATTTCGGTTCTCTCTCTCTCTAGAGAGTTAAACCAGCCAAAATGGACAAAAAGAGGAGTTGAGTGCGTACATGGCCCCCTTCTTTTTTTTTCTTTTTTTTCTTTTTTTTAAAAGCTCCCTCGAATACATTCTTTTAATATAAAATAATTGGGCACCATAACATTAATTTAATCCATTTAATCTGACCCGAATCAATTTTCAATTAAATTTCACCGTAGATTCTAAAAATCATGCCAATCACAATGGCGTAACCAATTCCCGGTTCTGTGGCCGATATGGCCTCCAATTTAATTTCCAAAGCAGATTATTCAAACAGATATTCCTACGGTGAACAGATAAAAATTCAAAATCACATATTATCACACAATGGCACACAAAATCATGCTAAACACATAATCATATTCAGATTAAGGACCAATTAGCTAATTACAGAACATGGGTATCACAGTCTTCCCCCCTTTAGGAAGTTTGGTCCTCCAAACTTAAGTTACCTTCAGTTGAAAACAATTCGGAATACTTTTCATTTAACGGTTTCAATCCTTTCTGATAGTCATTCACCTAGTCTCAAATCAAGCAACGCTCTATTTTCAATCAGTCAGAGACTCACCATTTCCGCCATACAAAGCTTGTATGGTGCCATACCGAAACTAGAGTGTGAGCTGTTGTTGTAAACAAAGTTTGTCAACAATGGATGGATCTTTCCAATTCCCGAAAATCTAACGCACACATTTGGAGCATTTCTCCCAGAATCTAAAAAGTTCTTTCTAATTGCCCATCAATTTGCAGATGGAAAACAGCGCCGAATCATAATTCAGTCCCCATTGCCTCTTGAAGGCTTGTCAGAATTCAAACACATTTCAGAATTTCTGTCTAAACAATTGACACTGGGACCCCATACGAACAAGCAACCTTATTGATGTAAACAGTGGTTAGTCTACTAGTATCATACGAAAATGTCACAGGGAGGAAACAAGCAAATTCAGTAGTTCCACATACAACAACCCAAATGGGATTTACACCTTGAGTGCTCAAGGTAGCCCCACAATAAAATTTGTAGTCACATATCCCTATTTCCATTCCGAAATAGAGAGAGATTGCAGTAGTTCTGCCAATATCCGTTCTTAAACTTTGACTTGTCAGCACCGAAAACATTCAGACACAATTCAACAATTTCCCTCTTCACAATAGGTTGCCAACATATTTATTTCAAACATTAGCTAACTTTATCACAAAAGTTCGGTCTATTTCCTTTTCACAAAAGTCCAATTCGTTCTTCAATAATTCCACAATACACAATCCGATTTGATATTTAGTTTAGCGACTTGTCACAGCTATTCAAGGTCAACCAAAAATCCACAGGAATTTAAAGTGGATCCAGACAGTGATCCCCGAGTCAACAAGATAACAACGAAACAATCGACCATACAATGTACATAGTTCACATATCCCCATAGCACTGATTGTAAAGTGCAATAACACTGACGCAGTCCATTTCTAATATATTACATGTGTTCTCAATTCCTTAAACCGTTTACAGTTTACGGTTTCCAATTCAGTTCAGTATTCAATTCTCTGTTCCATCGAGTCTCCCCACATTATCTGATAGTCGTCAAAAGCATAAGGCAATTCATATACTAATCCCCGTGGCGTCAAAGGTAATACTAAAACAATCAATCACGTGTTAAACACAATTTACGCATCCTCAAAGCCCCAATCACAGAATAGGACGACGCGGAGCAGTTATTCACAAAGCATACTAAATTCGCGCACTTACGGACAATCAGGATTTTTCAAAATTTCTTGGATGTTTAAACATCTACAAATTACAAAAGGATGACATTCCGGACAAGACAAAAGAATAATCGTCTCGGAATCGAAGCACACCCATTCACGACCGTCGGTGGCCGACTCGAGATCGATTAGCCAAACCCACCCGTACAAGACCGTCGGTGGCAAAAAGGTATCCCAACAAAGATGCTACATAGGCTTAATGTCCCCTAGCACGAAAGGACGCCCCAAGAATGTCATCAAAACAAGCAAAATACCGCTCACTACAACCTGATTCCCCAAAATCTGGTAACATTGAAGCAACTACTCTCCCTTACAAAACATATTCTGATCAGTCAAGGACAAATGTTCAGTACTGCTTACAATCAAATCAATCTGCCATCATCAGTCCCCATAGCATCAAACCAACCAGGATGGGACAATACACAAGCATCGTTCCTTAGGACACCCAATCACGGGATTTGTACAATTCGGCTCATTTTCAACACATATGTTCTCGATAGTTGGGGTTGGTTCTCAACGGTGTTCATGGTTACAGCAATCTGTCATAGCCCACGAAAGGTGTTTCAAATAGGTTAAGTACTCTAAACAGATTCAAGTTTTGGGTATATCAGTTTTTCTGCCAAGAATAATCTAGCTATTTATTTACAGGCAATCCTCAACCCCTTTTTACAAGATTAAATCAGACAGAGGGTCTTATCAAACCAATCCCGACACAAGTTTTGCCAAATTAAATCAAACAAAGGTTCTATCAAATTATATCAAATGAGGGTTCCCTCGGAACAACATCAGGCAAAGGTTCTATCGGATCGAATCAGATAAATTTCTGTAAGGCATACTTCGTTTGCTTAGGTATGTGGTTGATAGTTTCTCAACTGCCCTAAGTTCATCAATTCTCAAAGTCATATCAGAACCATTCATCACAATAGTTCATATTAAAGTGTTTCAAATTAGGTACAATAGGGTATTGTCTACATAAATTCGGGGGTAGTTGCATATGCATGCAGTTATTCGTATCAGGAGGTACGTATCATAATCAATATAGCAGTTCCCAAGTAAGTCTTATATGTAGGAACATGGTGCACAGTAACACATTAAACAAAGTTCCTCAGGTACACATAGTATAAGATTGTTACGCAAAAGTTCTAAATTAGCCACATAATCCAGTCAACTTTCTACCAATTAAAATGCATGGCCTCACAGTCATAGAATTCATCATTTGGGGTGCTCGACTCGGTCACACAATCACGGAGTCATAATTCCGGTGGTTTGGTCATTAAAGACGGTAGCATAATAAATCACCCTGAGCGTAGCTGTAAATATACATGTGTATGTGCAGAGTCACTCAATATCCCAAAACGTATTTCACGAATTTCCCAAACGGGGCATATACCTCCAATGAATATAGTCTCGATCATATGGGTCTAACCCATCTAGATATACATGCAGCAGATATGGAAAAATATGTCGATCCAAATCAAATAATATCCCAAGCGAAGATGTACAAATGTACTAATTCAGAATCAATCAACACATAGGCATTCCTTTATAAACACAATAAATACCTGGGATACAATCACAGTATTCTGAGTGCTTCCTGGGATGAGTGCAATTACTCCATCCTAAGTAGCAATTCGTTCCACTGGTATGGATTTAGCCGAGCCAGAGGATTCATTCACATTTCGTTCAGTTCGGGGACAGTTCTTTACCATACACTCCATTTCATCACACCTATAACAAACCCCAGAAATCCAATAACAAACTCCTCGGTGTTTCGTACACTGGTGGTGGCAAGGGTACTTGCCTTAGCGGCAACTAACGCCGCTGTCTCAAGATCTCTGCCAATTCTTGTACTACTCTTTCCGGATTATCAAGTCGGGCTGTGGAAGAACCTTCCAACCCGTATGCCCTTAATTTGCCCATACTCTACGCAAATTCTTATCAAACTTTACCAAATACTGGGATGCCCAATACGAAATTAAACACAAATACACATGGGTACATTCACACATAGGCACATTGTTATATTCTCATTTCACATGTCTTATGCAATTAATCACATACGTAACAGATAATTGCATACTTATCAAATATCGCATGCTGAACATTTACTAAGTAATTATATACTCAAATCATGTTCATATTTCACATAGACACCCGTAGGCAGAATTAAATGCACATAGATACCTTTTCATGATTCATATGTTCATGTATGTGCATTATGACCAAACAGACTTGTTGTACGCATTAGTGTAACAATTCATATCTCATATTCAAATCATGTGTGGTATTTCCTTTAGCGTAGCATATCATATACATAGGCCATGGTATTTTTTTCCTAGGAGGGCACAGACTACGGCATTATTTCCCCCCGGCTAGGGCCTCATGATCATAAGCCACAGTATTATATCCCCTGGGCGAGGGCCTCTGCTACGAATACCACAATTATGTCCAAGGAAAATTTTTCAACAATCATTAATTCATACAAAACATAGCATTTCAGGGGACTTGTCATCTCATATCATCAGAAAATAATTAAGGCTAAACATAACCATATAAAGTTCTTATTCACCATCCGATTAAACTTGCATTATATGCTGTACAAAAATTCACAAGTATGCATATACCAGAAAGCATACATATTCCGATAGTTGCAATGCAAGTAAATTACGACTTATAGCACATAGTTACTCAAATCAAAACACTTAAGTACATTCTTGATGCTTTCAAAGTTCATATCAAAATGGTTAAGCATATTATCAATGCCTCCAAATTCGTATTTACCACATGAATGCATCCCAGATCTTTCTAGACGCTTATTGCTCTTTTACACAAGTGTGTGAGTTATTAACTCGTGCTCCGATACCACTATGTCATGACCCGAACCCGCCCCTATGGGTTAACGACATAACCGGCCAGTAATCCTGAGATTACCTACGGCCTCAAATCAAAACAGACGTAACTCAACAGAGTAAAGGGGCAAAATAGAAGCAATAATTAAAGAACTTTGTCCTTAGAGCCGTGCTTATTTGCACTTTAAAACAAACCATGCGCATATACGTTAATAACCCACGACAAAACAAAGTATCATAAAATCCTTTTCAGACAGGACCATCTAAACTGAGTCAACCCATATCAAAACTACATACCGATATACACAAGGTCCTTGCCAACAAGACAAAATGTAAATATATAAAGAAAATGGCAAGGTTGGGTCTCGTGCGTGAGACACAAGGCTGACTCTCCAAAACTCATGTTGTTCCTGGCAGACTTCACTGGGGCTGGGTTTGGACTTCTCTTGGCTCACCTACAAACACATGAATAAGCTTGAGAGACAGCCCAGTGAATAATATCAAATACAGAAATTACTTAACAATGTAGAACAATATATTCCAAACGACCTTGGGCCCAATTCATATTTCTATTTAACAGATATATATAACTATATGAAATACAAGTCACGCGAGTATAATTCCAAACATTCTGGCCTTTGGCCCATTCAAATTCCCATTCTTGTCAAAACGGCCTTCGGCCCATTCGGTATGTCAAGACGGCTTTCGGCCCATTCGTTTATGTCAAAACGGCCTTCGGCCCATACATTCGTATCAAAACGGCCTTTGGTCCATTCGTTTATGTCAAAACGGCCTTCGGCCCATTCGTTTATGTCAAAACGGCCCTCGGCCCATACATTCATATCAAAACGGCCTTTGGCTCATTCGTTTATGTCAAAACGGCCTTGGGCCCATACATTCGTATCAAAACGGCCTTTGGCTCATTCATTTATGTCAAAACGGCCTTTGGCCCATTCGTTTATGTCAGAACGGCCTTCGGCCCATTCATTTATGTCAAGACAGCCTTCGGCCCATTCATTTATGTCAGAACGGCCTTCGGCCCACTCATTAATGTCAAAACGACCTTGGGTCCATTTATGTTTATCAAAACGACCTTGGGTCCATTTCTGTTTAACAAAACGACCTTGGGTCCATTTATGTTTATCCATGTCAGACTTACGTCCACAATCCCAATTAGCAATTCATAAAGCTTATAAGGGAATAAACAATTGGACATTCACAAGCATTCAAATATAGATATTACTCACAGTGATCGGCTTCTGGATTTGCCCCGGAGCTTGACCCAACACATTTCATGAACACAAAAGGGTCACTAATAGTTCAATCCGTTCTTTAATTCACATATTCCTCTTTAGGCTTTATTCTTATCTCATTAACTCATTTACAATGCTTAACATATGCCTAAGAGTGCTCACAGGTGAAAGAGAACAGAAAAACAGAACACAGAATGCAAAAACAGGATTTCAGAAAACAGAATCCCCGCTCGAGCGTGGACTTCCCTGCTCGAGCGGACCCTTAGGTCTGCAAAAGTACTGGTTGCCTTCACCTCGCCGAAGGCTAACTCGGCCGCCGAGCGGAATTTCGCCACATAGCTCCCCTCAGCGTTAACTTCTCGCCGAAAGGGAACCAGGTCTGCAGAAAATGCTGGGAGCTCGATTTCTTCGCTCGAGCGGGACTCAAATTTCTGGAAAATCCAGAACATGTTCTTGAGCTTCAAATCAATTTCCCAGCTACCATTCTTGCATGCAAAGGCTCAAATCTCAAATATAATCATGCTAACATGGTTCCCTTGCAAGATTATAGCATTATGAAGTTCAATTTCTTGATTTACCTACATGCATGCTTCAAATTAACCCAAACTCATCACCAATACATCAAATTCAAACATGCAAAGCTCATACCTCCATGATCTACTCTTGCATGTGAGAAATATTCATTCATATCAACTTAATTGGTGAAGAGATGATCAAATACATGGATTTCGAACAAGATTCAACATAGATTATACACATTGTGTTCAAATATGGAAATTTATAACAATTTCCTACATGCATGCATCTATTGGCTTCAAATTCATCAAATACTACACAATTCCTTCACTTATGGCACAATTCTTGCTCTTGATCATTAATCAACTTTAAATTTACAAAATTACAAACTAGAATCCATGAAATACTCACCTAGGAGCTTTAATTCTCACAATCTATAGCAAATTCTTGAGTAATCTTCAAGACTTCCAAGATTCAAGAGCAAAACTTAGATGATCTCCCTTCTCTCTCTAATTTCGGTTCTCTCTCTCTCTCTAGAGAGTTAAACCAGCCAAAATGGACAAAAAGAGGAGTTGAGTGCGTACATGGCCCCCTTCTTTTTTTTTTCTTTTTTTTTTTTTAAAAAGCTCCCTCAAATACATTCTTTTAATATAAAATAATTGGGCACCATAACATTAATTTAATCCAATTAATCTGACCCGAATCAATTTTCAATTAAATTTCACCGTAGATTCTAAATATCATGCCAATCACAATGGCGTAACCAATTCCGGGTTCTGTGGCCGATAAGGCCTCCAATTTAATTTCCAAAGCAGATTATTCAAACAGATATTCCTACGGTGAACAGATAAAAATTCAAAATCACATATTATCACACAATGGCACACAAAATCATGCTGAACACATAATCATATTCAGATTAAGGACCAATTAGCTAATTACAGAACATGGGTATCACAGTCTTCCCCCCTTTAGGAAGTTTGGTCCTCCAAACTTAAGTTACCTTCAGTTGAAAACAATTCGGAATACTTTTCATTTAACGGTTTCAATCCTTTCTGATAGTCATTCACCTAGTCTCAAATCAAGCAACGCTCTATTTTCAATCAGAGACTCACCATTTCCGCCATACAAAGCTTGTATGGTGCCATACCGAAACTAGAGTGTGAGTCGTTGTTGTAAACAAAGTTTGTCAACAATGGATGGATCTTTCCAATTCGAAAATCTAACGCACATTTGGAGCATTTCTCCTGTAATCTAAAAAGTTCTTTCTAATTGCCCATCAATTTGCAGATGGAAAACAATAATCATAATTCACCCCATTGCCTCTTGAAGGCTTGTCAATTCAAACACATTTCGAATTTCGCCTAAACAATTGACACGGGACCCCATACTAACAAGCAACCTTATTGATGTAAACAGTGGTTAGTCTACTAGCATCATAGAAAAATGTCACAGGGAGGAAACAAGCAAATTCAGTAGTTCCACATACAACAACCCAAATGGGATTTACACCTTGAGTGCTCAAGGTAGCCCCACAATAAAATTTGTAGTCGCACATCCCTATTTCCATTCCGAAATAGAGAGAGATTGCAGTAGTTCTGCCAATATCCGTTCTTAAACTTTGACTTGTCAGCACCGAAAACATTCAGACACAATTCAACAATTTCCCTCTTCACAATAGGTTGCCAACATATTTATTTCAAACATCAGCTAACTTTATCACAAAAGTTCGGTCTATTTCCTTGTCACAAAAGTCCAATTCGTTCTTCAATAATTCCACAATACACAATCCGATTTGATATTTAGTTTAGCGACTTGTCACAGCTATTCAAGGTCAACCAAAAATCCACAGGAATTTAAAGTGGATCCAGACAGTGATCCCCGAGTCAACAAGATAACAACGAAACAATCGACCATACAATGTACAAAGTTCACATATCCCCATAGCACTGATTGTAAAGTGCAATAACACTGACGCAGTCCATTTCTAATATAGTACATGTGTTCTCAATTGCTTTAACCGTTTACGCTTACTTGTTTCCAATTCGATTCAAGATTCAATTCTCTCCATCGAGCCTCCCCACATTATCGGATAGTCGTCAAAAGCATAAGGCAATTCATATACTAATCCCCGTGGCGTCAAAGGTAATACTAAAACAATCAATCACGTGTTAAACACAATTTACGCATCCTCAAAGCCCCAATCACAGAATAGGACGACGCGGAGTAGTTATTCACAAAGCGTACTAAATTCGTGCACTTACGGACAATCAGGATTTTTCAAAATTTCTTGGATGTTTAAACATCTACAAATTACAAAAGGATGACATTCCGAACAAGACAAAAGAATAATCGCTCAATCGAAGCACACCCATTCACGACCGCTTCGGGTCGACTCGAGATCGATTAGCCAAACCCACCCGCATAAGACCGCTTGGCAAAAAGGTATCCCAACAAAGGTGCTACATAGGCTTAACGCCCCTAGCACGAAGGACGCCCCAAGAATGTCATCAAAACAAGCGAATACCGCCACTACAACCTCGATTCCCCAAAATCTGTAACATTGAAGCAACTACTCTCCTTACAAAACATATTCGATCAACAAGGACAAATGTTCAAGATCGCTATAATCAAATCAATCGCCATCATCACCCCATAGCATCAAACCAACCAGATGGGACAATACACAAGCATCGCTCCTTAGGACACCCAATCACGGATTTGTACAATTCGCTCATTTTCAACACATATGTTCTCGATAGTTGGGGTTGGTTCTCAACGGTGTTCATGGTTACAACAATCTGTCATAGCCCACGAAAGGTGTTTCAAATAGGTTAAGTACTCTAAACAGATTCAAGTTTTGGGTATATCAGTTTTTCTGCCAAGAATAATCTAGCTATTTATTTACAGGCAATCCTCAACCCCTTTTTACAAGATTAAATCAGACAGAGGGTCTTATCAAACCAATCCCGACACAAGTTTTGCCAAATTAAATCAAACAAAGGTTCTATCAAATTATATCAAATGAGGGTTTCCTCGGAACAACATCAGGCAAAGGTTCTATCGGATCGAATCAGATAAATTTCTGTAAGGCATACTTCGTTTGCTTAGGTATGTGGTTGATAGTTTCTCAACTGCCCTAAGTTCATCAATTCTCAAAGTCATATCAGAACCATTCATCACAATAGTTCATATTAAAGTGTTTCAAATTAGGTACAATAGGGTATTGTCTACATAAATTCGGGGGTAGTTGCATATGCATGCAGTTATTCAGATGTCGAGGCACGTATCATAATCAATATAGCAGTTCCCAAGTAAGTCTTATATGCAGGAACATGGTGCACAGTAACACATTAAACAAAGTTCCTCAGGTACACATAGTATAAGATTGTTACGCAAAAGTTCTAAATTAGCCACATAATCCAGTCAACTTTCTACCAATTAAAATGCATGGCCTCACAGTCATAGAATTCATCATTTGGGGTGCTCGACTCGGTCACACAATCACGGAGTCATAATTCCGGTGGTTTGGTCATTAAAGACGGTAGCATAATAAATCACCCTGAGCGTAGGTGTAAATATACATGTGTATGTGCAGAGTCACTCAATATCCCAAAACGTATTTCACGAATTTCCCAAACGGGGCATATACCTCCAATGAATATAGTCTCGATCATGTGGGTCTAACCCATCTAGATACACATGCAGCAGACATGGAAAAATATGTCGATCCAAATCAAATAATATCCCAAGCGAAGATGTACAAATGTACTAATTCAGAATCAATCAACACATAGGCATTCCTTTATAAACACTATAGATACTTGGGATACAATCACAGTATTCTAAGTGCTTCCTGGGATGAGTGCAATTACTCCATCCTAAGTAGCAATTCCTTCCACTGGTATGGATTTAGCCGAGGCAGAGGATTCATTCACATTTCGTTCAGTTCGGGGACAGTTCTTTACCATATAGTCCATTTCACCACACCCATAACAAACCCCAGAAATCCAATAACAAACTCCTCGGTGTTTCGTACACTGGTGGTGGCAAGGGTTCTTGCCTTAGCGGCAACTAACGCTGTTGTCTCAAGATCTCTGCCAATTCTTATACTACTCTTTCCGGATTATCAAGTCGGGCTGTGGAAGAACCTTCCAACCCGTATGCCCTTAATTTGCCCATACTCTATGCAAATTCTTATCAAACTTTACCAAATACTGGGATGCCCATTACGAAATTAAACACAAATACACATGGGTACATTCACACATAGGCACATTGTTATATTCTCATTTCACATGTCTTACGCAATTAATCACATACGTAACAGATAATTGCATACTTATCAAATATCGCATGCTGAACATTTACTAAGTAATTATATATTCAAATCATGTTCATATTTCACATAGACACCCGTAGGCAGAATTAAATGCACATAGATAGCTTTTCATGATTCATATGTTCATGTATGTGCATTATGACCAAACAGACTTGTTGCACGCATTAGTGTAACAATTCATATCTCATATTCAAATCATGTGTGGTATTTCCTTTAGCGTAGCATATCATATACATAGGCCACGGTATTGTTTTCCCCAAGTAGGGCTCACTACGGCATTATTTCCCCGCTAGGGCCTCATGATCATAAGCCACAAGATATATCCTCGGGCGAGGGCCTCTACTTAATACCACAATTATGTCCAAGGTAAATTTTTGAA
Source organism: Camellia lanceoleosa (assembly GCA_025200525.1). NCBI lineage: Eukaryota > Viridiplantae > Streptophyta > Magnoliopsida > Ericales > Theaceae > Camellia > Camellia lanceoleosa. The sequence continues at coordinate 176,161,351 of CM045759.1, read as the reverse complement.
CAATCATTAATTCATACAAAACATAGCATTTCAGGGGACTTGTCATCTCATATCATCAGAAAATAATTAAGGCTAAACATAACCTTATAAAGTTCTTATTCACCATCCGATTAAACTTGCATTATATGCTGTACAAAAATTCACAAGTATGCATATACCAGAAAGCATACATATTTCGATAGTTGCAATGCAAGTAAATTACGACTTATAGCACATAGTTACTCAAATCAAAACACTTAAGCACATTCTTGATGCTTTCAAAGTTCATATCAAAATGGTTCAGCTTATTATCAATGCCTCCAAATTCGTATTTACCACATGAATGCATCCTAGATCTTTCTAGACGCTTATTGCTCTTTTAGACAAGTGTGTGAGTTATTAACTCGTACTTTGATACCACTCTGTCATGACCCGAACCCGCCCCTATGGGTTAAGGACATAACCGGCCAGTAATCCTGAGATTACCTACGGCCTCAAACCAAAACAGACGTAACTCAACAGAGTAAAGGGGCAAAATGGAAGCAATAATTAAAGAACTTTGTCCTTAGAGCCGTGCTTATATGCACTTTAAAACAAATCATGCGCATATACGTTAATAACCCACGACAAAACCCAGTATCATAAAATCCTTTTCAGACAGGACCATCTAAACTGAGTCAACCCATATCAAAACTACATACCGATATACACAAGGTCCTTGCCAACAAGACAAAATGTAAATATATAAAGAAAATGGCAAGGTTGGGTCTCGTGCGTGAGACACAAGGCTGACTCTCCAAAACTCATGTTGTTCCTGGCAGACTTCACTGGGGCTGGGTTTGGACTTCTCTTGGCTCACCTACAAACACATGAATGAGCGTGAGCGATAGCCCAGTGAATAATATCAAATACAAAAATTACTTAACAATGTAGAACAATATATTCCAAATGGCCTTGGGCCCAATTCATATTTCTATTTAACAGATATATATAACTATATGAAATACAAGTCACGTGAGTATAATTCCAAACATTCTGGCCTTTGGCCCATTCAAATTCCCATTCTAGTCAAAACGGCCTTCGGCCCATTCGGTATGTCAAGACGGCCTTCGGCCCATTCGTTTATGTCAAAACGGCCTTTGGCCCATTCGTTTATGTCAAAACGGCCTTCGGCCCATTCGTTTATGTCAAAACGGCCTTCGGCCCATACATTCATATCAAAACGGCCTTTGGCTCATTCGTTTATGTCAAAACGGCCTTCGGCCCATACATTCGTATCAAAACGGCCTTTGGCTCATTCGTTTATGTCAAAACGGCCTTCGGCCCATTCATTTATGTCAAAACAGCCTTTGGCCCATTCATTTATGTCAGAACGGCCTTCGGCCCACTCCTTCATGTCAAAACGACCTTGGGTCCATTTATGTTTAACAAAACGACCTTGGGTCCATTTATGTTTATCCATGTCAGACTTACGTCCACAATCCCAATTAGCAATTCATAAAGCTTATAAAGGAATAAACAATTGGACATTCACAAGCATTCAAATATCGATATTACTCACAGTGATCGGCTTCTGGATTTGCCGCGGAGCTTGACTCTACACATTTCATGAACACAAAAGGGTCACTAATAGTTCAATCCGTTCTTTAATTCACATATTCCTCTTTAGGCTTTATTCTTATCTCATTAACTCATTTACAATGCTTAACATATGCCTAAGAGTGCTCACAGGTGAAAGAGAACGGAAAAACAGAACACAGAATGCAAAAACAGGATTTCAGAAAATACGGTCCCCGCCGAATCTTAACCCTTAGGTCTCGCAAAGTATCGTTGTTTCAATTCCGCCGAGCGAACTCGCTGCCGAGCGAATTCTCGCTTACATAGCTCGCCGAAAGGAACCAGTTTGCGTAAAATGCCGAGCTCGATTCGCTCGAAGCGGCGATCTCCGCCGAAGGGACTCAAATTTCTGGAAAATCCAGAACATGTTCTTGAGCTTTAAATCAATTTCCCAACTACCATTCTTGCATGCAAAGGCTCAAATCTCAAATATAATCATGCTAACATGGTTCCCTTGCAAGATTATAGCATTATGAAGTTCAATTTCTTGATTTACCTACATGCATGCTTCAAATTAACCCAAACTCATTACCAATACATCAAATTCAAACATGCAAAGCTCATACCTCCATGATCTACTCTTGCATGTGAGATATATTCATTCATATCAACTTAATTGGTGAAGAGATGATCAAATACATGGATTTCGAACAAGATTCAACATAGATTATACACATTGTGTTCAAATATGGAAATTTATAACAATTTCCTACATGCATGCATATATTGGCTTCAAATTCATCAAATACTACACAATTCCTTCACTTATGGCACAATTCTTGCTCTTGATCATTAATCAACTTTAAATTTACAAAATTACAAACTAGAATCCATGAAATACTCACCTAGGAGCTTTAATTCTCACAATCTATAGCAAATTCTTGAGTAATCTTCAAGACTTCCAAGATTCAAGAGCAAAACTTAGATGATCTCCCTTCTCTCTCTAATTTCGGTTCTCTCTCTCTCTAGAGAGTTAAACCAGCCAAAATGGACAAAAAGAGGAGTTGAGTGCGTACATGGCCCCCTTCTTTTTTTTTCTTTTTCTTTTTTTAAAAGCTCCCTCAAATACATTCTTTTAATATAAAATAATTGGGCACCATAACATTAATTTAGTCCATTTAATCTGACCCGAATCAATTTTCAATTAAATTTCACCGTAGATTCTAAAAATCATGCCAATCACAATGGCATAACCAATTCCGGGTTTTGTGGCCAATAAGGCCTCCGATTTAATTTCCAAAGCAGATTATTCAAACAGATATTCCTACAGTGAACAGATAGAAATTCAAAATCACATATTATCACACAATGGCACACAAAATCATGCTAAACACATAATCATATTCAGATTAAGGACCAATTAGCTAATTACATAACAGGGGTATCACACTTAGAGTTAATCAATTGCACTTATTTTAATCAATTTAATCTAATTATTTTGATCCGAATCAATTTTTAATTAAACTTCATCATAGGCTCTAAAAATTATGCTAGTCACAATGGTATAATCAGTTTTGATTTTTGTCACCTCTACGACCCTCAATTTCAAATTATAACCAATGGTAGAACATATTTCTCTATGGTGAACAGATATAAATTCAAAAACATATTTAATCACACAACGAGCTTCCAAAAATCATATTAAGCACATAATCACAAGTATAATTAAGATTAGCATTATAACACAAACTGGGGGCATCACACTATTCTTATTAGAGCTCATATATTTGTTATTTTTGTTGATATAGATGCTTTGTGTGTTCAGATTGCTCTTCTCTCTCTCTCTCTCTCTCTCTCTCTCATAGTTTATCTCTATCTATCTTGTTTAGATTTCATGTTACTAGCATGACATTTACATGATTTAGATTAGGACCATGCATTCGAGTCTAGTTTATCGTATTTTAGTAGATATTGCTATCTTTACATTGTGTATATTTGTTGAGATGATTCATATGCCATTTTTGTACCAACCGGGCTCATAGGATGCATTTTCATGTGTGTCATTTGCATTTTGAAGAATTTTGCATCTAGGATCATGTATGTTTTCTAAGTTCTTTTGATACGCTTGGCTGGAGTACTCGGTGAGCTTTTTTTTTTTTTTTCATCCTTTTGTATGTCATACCTTAGACTATCGTATCTAAGATCATGCATAGCTTTTTTAACCTTTATGACATGGTGCAGAGGAGTACTAGGTGAGTTACTTCCTTTCTTTTGGGTCTTGTGTGTGTATTTGCTTCTTTACTATGTCCAGCATGCCATCATGAGGCTACATGCTTATGTACTATAGCTCTATGCTTGTCTATTGATTGGAGATCTTATTACCTAAGTTGGAATAATTTTGATCTCCTCGCGTTTAAGTTATCTCTCCGTTTTACGAGATTCTTGCTTTAAGAATCTTTTCGAAATGCAAGAGATTAGAATATTCGAAAGTAGGTAATTTGGTCTATACTTGTTTGTTCCATATACTAAAGTTGGCATTGGGTTATATGATCATATTGTGGCAATGAGTCTTATATCAAGAATTAGTAGAGGTCGATCTTTGATTGGGTGAGCAAGGGTACTGAATTCATGACTTTCCTCCCTCATACCTAAACTTTAAGACCAAATTCTTTGGTTGTGATGGGCAGAGAACTATATTGGTAGGAGTCAAGGTTTCTTAGTTTCCCCACAAAGATTAGGTGGCAACTCCATGTCTCGTGATTGGTCTATATTAGCGCTTGTGTTTGATTAGTGGATTTTCAATAGAGATTTTAGAATTAGACCTTTGGCATTTCACGTTCCATTGTTCTCTCTGACTGAGTAGACAACGAGACGTGGAGAGGTATCAAGCAAATCGGGATAAATCCCTTCTCTGGGAGGAGATCCCACACCAAGCAATGTCCGAAGATATTCTGTGTGAATTTTATTATCTTGACTTACCCAAACGACTAAACAATTTAAGGCATCACATCCACTGATTAGCTAGTAAGCTTGATAGTCTTTCACTAAGGAAGGTTCAAAGCCAAAAGTTACCTATCCCGATACAAGATATTTTCATTTTGTAATCTCTTTGTCAGTGTCTGCATTTCATTTGTATTATGTCGTCGGTTTCATTCATTTGGGGCATTATTCAAATTTTTAGTGTGAATGGATTTAACTCTATAGATGTTGGAAGGGTGCAACCCTTCATAGTGTCTATTCGAATAAAAAGGTATAACTCTTCATAGAAGAGTCATAATTCCTTAGAATAGTCACTAATACTACTATAAATACTATTCCCATGGTAGTCATTTGAAATAGGAATTTTAGCATTCATACATTATATGTTAAATCGAGTATAAAATAGTACATGCATAGTGACGTATGCCAGACTTGTAGATTGAAGTGTTGAAACTACAAGGCTCTTGATCATTGTATCCTAAGAGATGGACGCACCTTCAAACTCGTGAGCACCAGAGCACAGGGAGAAATTCATCTTAAGGACATTATTTCTAACACAAGCCTCAATCAAATTATTTTTGTTCCAAAATTATACATTTTATCTATAAGTTTTTCTGAATTATTTTTTGGTTGCACTATTTATTTTTTTTCCCCCAATTTTTGTATTAGGTTCAGAATATGGTTCAAATTTTTATATATTTTAAACATGGTACACAAGATTATTCCAACATATTTCTCTCATCTCTTTCAGTCTTTGTTTAGTTCTACCAACTAGAACACTACAAAAGGAGCACCATACATAGTGAAAGAGGTGTTGTAACGTGCTGATATTTTTAACTCATTTCCATAATTAACAATCCTTGATAAATTTCTGAATTTACTATATACATGCAATATAATGAAATCCCATGAAGTACAATTATCCAAATTACAAAATATATCTCTTTCTCATTGAACTATTTCAAAAAAATATCACATGTTCTTCCCAAAATAAAATTGAATTACATACATAATTCAAAGAGTTAGAGAAATACAAGTATAAAATGCCCTAATGGCTTACAAATTTCAAGGCAAGTTCCTTGACTACACAAAAGAGTGGAATTCTATCACAAACACCAAAGCTCGGCAGCTAAGCACATATATAGTCAATAAGCCTTCATGCTATAATAAAAAATCTCCACCATTTCTTCATTTGGGTGGAAGCGCATCACCAAATCTTGAAAAGTTTGTTATGATAGGAATAAGAAAGATTGCCCAGTAGAAATACATTTAACATAATATATAAATATTTGATATGAATATGATCATACTATGTACATGCCATGCCAAAATTCACATTTTCTTTTTTAAAGAAATGATGCTCGATGCACTTTGATGTACTAAACTCAACATCAACGATTGGGTGATAAATACGCATTACAATCCCAAGGCAAGAGTCGATACCTATATATACACAAATTTCATATATCAAAATGCTCCCACATTTACCGACTCACAATACGGAAGGGCGATGGGCACCTAAAACAAACTTCTTTTTTCTGTATTTGTCAGCTTAATATGGCTGGGCCATTGGACACTCAGAAAACATTTATGTATTCGTTTGGCATCAAGCAAAAGACAAGGCAACCAGGCACCTTGAGTCTCCGCATGAGTAACAACACCATACTTGACTCATTTCCAAATCCCGACTCAACTTCCCGGATCACTACGCTATTTACCCCCTTTTTGATATTCTAACACATCCGAAAGAGTGAACCAACATAAATTTGAAATTATGAAATCCAATGAGATGCATGAGTCCACAAAGGTTTCCAATTTACCTGAGGTTCAATTTAACGCTACAATTATTAGACAACATAATTCGAGATAAAGAAAGCTTAAATCCATATCTTCAACAATGTCCATAACCATACTTTTGTAAAAGAAAATCTCCAAAATTCATACCAAGTCACTAATCATATATTTTTCAACCAAATATCAACTAAATTTCATATTATAACTTCCACTTGGACCAAATCCCTCTTTTAAAACAAGAATCAAAACCAGGGTTTCATAAAATTTGGGGCTTCTCCCTCATTTAGTTCATCAATCAAGGAAACATCAAAAATCAACTATTATTCAACATTGTTATTCAAAATATAGAAGAAATTCTAAATAAAACATCATTTATATACATAAACACTTTTTAATCAAACTATCCAACTCATACATTCTAATAACTAAGAAAATGCCACATATTTATGTATAAAAAAACATAGACATACTAGGTTAAAAGCATTCCTACCTCGAAGGAGAGAGTGAATGGAAGAAGACCCAAAAAGTGGCATTGGTGAAATCACGATCCAATCGGCTCAAAACGTCGATCTCGCCATTCTTTACATTTTTGCCTCAAGAACTTAGGGCAGATTTAGGGTGGAAGTAGATGAAATCTAAGCTTAAAGAACTAGGTTTTTTGGAAATGGAGGAAAGAGAGAGAAGAGAGAAAAAAAAAGTGAAAAAGATTGGGACAAAAAGTGGATTTAAGTGGCTGATTTTGAACAGATCGCTCGAGCACTCACTCTTGTGCTTAAGCGAAGAATGAGAGCTTCCATTATCTCAGGCTGTGTAAGGATCAAACCGCTCGAGCGGTAACCCCTACGCTCAAGCAAAAAAATTGAATTCTCATAATCTCAAGCTTGTGGTCAAGATACTAGATGACCCAAAAGACCGCTCAAGCAAGGATGATTTGGTAGAAGTGTTACAACCTTCCCACCTTAGGAAATTTTGTCCCCAAAATTCAACTATTCATCAACATCATCAACAACAACACAACCATAACAATAAAGTAGTGTATCAACAATTCCAGTTAGGAGAGGTTTATAGACTGGAATTAAACATAAGTACCAAAGTTTCCTCCTCAAATATAACAACCATACTAAGATACAAAAGAGATGGAGAGTAAATAAGAATGAGAATTATACATCACTAAATAAATTTGGATACTTATCATGGACTTCAGCTTCACTCTCCCAAGTTGATTCCTCATCCCTGTGATGGCGCTACAATTCTTTGACTAAGGGAATAGTTTTGCCTCGCAAGACTTACTCTCGGGTATCTAATATTTTCATAGGTCTCTCTTTATAAGATGTATCCTCATCTACCTCAATATCTATCCAATCGAGAACGTGTGAAAGGTCTGGCTCATATTTATGAAGCATAGAAACATGAAATACATCATGTATCCCAAAAAGTTACGGTGGTAAGGCTAGGCGGTATACTAGCTCTCCTACCCATTCAATGATGTCAAAGGGGCCGATAAATCTTGGAGATAACTTTTTACTCCGCTCAAATCTCATCAAACCACTCTTAGAAAAAAAATCTTCAAAAAGAAATGACCATCGACCTCAAAAGATAAACATCTTATTTCTTCAATCAGCATAGCTCTTCTGTCGACTTTGAGCCATAATCAACCTCTGTCGAATGAGAGCCGCTTTCTTAGTGGTCTCATGAACTAACTCGAGTCCAAGCATAGGTGAATCTCCTACCTCGATCTGACACATAGGTGATCTACAAGGACACGCATACAAGGCTTCGAAAAGTGTCATCCTAATGCTAGTTTGATAACTATTGTTGTAGGTAAAGTCGCATTGGTAAAGAGAACAATCGATTTGCTAATACCTTGGCTACTTTAGCTTCAGTGGTCAATATTCCGGAAGGTATCAAAATGAGACCGATCATTGCAGAACAGAGATACGAGCCAGTTTATGAGCTGATTACAGTAGTGAAAGAACTCCAAGATGGACGTCCTTGGTACTATGACATATGGAATTTCATAGAAAATGAAGACTATTCACAAGGGACAATAAAGAAGGATAAAAGAGAAATCCAATGATTAGCCACCCAATACATCCTATGTGAAGGAAGGCTATACAAAAGGGGGATGTTTGGGGATGCATAAGTTGTGTGTAGATGCAAAAGAATGAGAAATGATCATGGAATCGGTATATTGTAGAGAGTGTGGAGGTCATGTGAATAGAGTTATGGTAGCAAGAAAGATCCTCAGACAGGGGTATTACTGGTCTACCATGGAGAGTGATTGCATATGATTTGTCAAAAGGTGCCATAAATGCCAAATTCATGCAAATCTCATGAGCGTACCACCTTCACAGTTGCATAACTTGATCTCACCTTGTCCTTTCTCAATATGGGGCATTAATGTAATTGGGGCAGTTACAGCAAAGGGATCAAATGGACATGAGTACATACTAATGGCCATTGATTATTTTACCAAGTGTGTCGAAACAGCATCTTTCTCAGTACTCAAAGCTTCACACATGGCCAAATTCATCAAAAACAATATCATTTGCAGATATGGTATGCCTAACGAAATAGTTTTGGATTATGGTTTCCACTTCAAAGGAGAGGTGGCAGACTTGCTCGAAAAATTTGGTGTAACTTTCCATAAGTTATCACCATACCGGCCACAAACCAATGGAGTTGTTGAAGCCGCAAACAAGAATTGGCCAAACAAGTTGGCAGATACAAGGATTGGCCAAAAAATTGGCAGATACAAAGATTGGGCAAACAAGTTGCCATTCACATTATGGGGATATCAGACATCAATTAGAACTTCAACTACGCAACTCCTTATTCTCTGGTCTATGGAATAGAAGTTGTCCTACCTATTGAAATTGAGGAGGCTGGATGGCAAAAGAGTAGACTCGAGGAATTGATGCTCCTCGTCGAGAGAAGATTACAAGCATTGTACCATATTCAGGGTTATCAATGAAGAATTGCTCGGGCATTTAACAAGAAGGTAAAGGCTAGAAATCTGAAACAAGAAGATCTAGTATTCAAAGAAAACTGAGCTCTGGTACATGACCCAAGAGGGAAGTTTCTGCTGAATTGGACAGGTCCGTATATCATCAAAAAGATCGTGACTAGAGGAGCGATTTTTCTAATGGATCTGGATGGGATAGAGTTTACACAGCTTGTCAACTTGGACAACTTGAAAAAATATTATCCTTGAGAGCCCGCTAGGCCGAAAACCCAAGAGGGTGACCTAGGGAAAAGTTAGAGCAAACAAAAAAGATGGAAAATAAAATAAAATAAAATAAGAGCTCATAGGGTTGAAACTCAAAAGAATGGTCTTGGCAAAAGTTAGAGCACAAAATGAGAGAATTAATATCCAAGTGAATCCTACCTTGAACTACAGACTGCCTGATTTCCATCCTAGCCATGAATTTTGGCCCATCTTATCCAGATCCTATCCTTTGTCCAAATCGGCCAACAATAGCTAGTACCAGCATCAAGGTATTTTTTGTTGTACAGCTCATGGAATCAGTTGATGGAAATGTTCGATTAGTGAGTTCGCAAACCGTTATTTGGATTGTCTTAATGAGAGGGATAAGTGATTTTGTGTTCTTTTATTTTTTTTTATTATTAAGCATTTTTAAAATAAAAGGGGATCAATTTCATTACATCATTTTAATAAATTTCAAACATGACAAATAAGAGGAAAGCTTACTAAACTCTATTCAATGAAAGTCTTGAAAATGCAAGACCAAAAAAAAAAAAAAAAAAAAAGTGGAAATAAAAATATACACTAGGGGCACTACGAGTTAAGCTAGGAGTCATTCAATTTTTATTCTTTTGTATGCTCTATCTTTGTGTTATCTCATGCCCTGACCATATTTGATAGCCTTGCAACTAGAACCATTATCTTCAATTATGGTTATTCAGACTCACCAAACTCCTGATGTTTATCTTTAATTGTTGCAGCACCTAATAGGACGGGGCAGAAGGCTATAAAATAAGAGCATCTCCTGAATTATGGTTAGGGATATTGGTCAGCAGTAATGCCAGCCAATACCTTTGTGTGCGTACAACCATCAACACCAGCTAAGATTGGGTGTGACATGACATCACTGAGTAATAGGAGAGAGTTACCTACACCTGCAATTTGTCTATAAGCCACATCTGGGAAAAAGAGAGGAAAAGAATAAATAGGTGCGAGATGAGTGAAAAAAGTGAGTTAGGGTGTGGAAAAATAGAAAAGAGAGATAAAAGAACAGAGAAGTGAAAGGTAAGAAACCAAATGAGATAGGGGGTGCCTAAAGCAATAACTGCAATCTTACTAGCATGAACGAAGTCACTCCTCCTTCTATTCCTAACCTGCTTGGCCACATCAACCAAGACAAGGCTTATTGTCCCATTACTTGGCACTGCCAAAAATCAAGTACGTAGACACATAAAGCAGATCACTGGCACTCCTGAAATTTTTGATCAGTCGGTGTAGACATCCCATTTTTTACCGTTCTCAAGACTTGGACGTGATCGTTTGAACACTCGATGATCATCCATGGTCGTGTTTGTTTTGAGTTCCTGAGGGTCTCGGCTGAGCGCCTTGCCTTGGAGCCTCTCAACTTGTCTATTTTGTGCTTGGTTATGGACCAAGGGCTTGTAGCTTTGCTTCTGGGGGAAGAGGGTGGCCTCTTGGCCAGCCCTACAACCCATCGGCCAGGGCTTGTGTCCATCGGCCATCAGTGGTGGCCGGTCGACTACACTGATGGTCGGTCGGCCTCGTTAATGGCCAGTCGGCCACTGATAATGGACAGCGGCCTTTTTTATGCTTTTTCAGATATTTTGTGTGCCAACTATGCCAGCTGTTGAGCACTGAAGCCATCCTCCATACACGTGTATGGAGGGATGGAAACAAGCTTTTAGCTTGTCAAGCAAGCTTTTGCTTGCTTTGTCTATATAAGGGGAGGTCCCTCCCCCTTTTCAAAGGCTCAGAATTTTGAAAGAGCAAAATCTTACTCTCTCTCTAGAATTCTCTATATATATATATTGTGCTTGCTTCAAAGTGTATTTTCTTCATATATTTGCACTAGAACACCTAGTCAAATACCATTACCTTGTTGCTGAGGTGCTTGAGGGTCTTATTTGGGCTGTTGAAGGTTGGTTTTTGGCTCAGAAGTTGCTGTCTTGCTGATGTTCTTCAAGGGTAAGCTTCTTCCTCTTTTAAGCTTGTTTTTGTATACTAGTTTAGGCCACCTTTGCATGCTGTTTTGGCCTAGTTGTCAACTACAAAAACCTCTATTTTTAAGTGTTAAAACTATTGGTTTGAGTCCTTGTTGGAGTTAGGGGTGGTCCACCCTCTTTTATTGCTTATTTGCTAAGTTCTTTGCCATCTTTTAAAGCCTTTAAAACAATCTTTTCTTGGCCTTAAAACCACTGAATTCCAAAGGAATTTTAGTGGTGGAAAGGTGGTTTTGAGGTCCAAAATAAGAGGGGGTGGTCCCCCATCTTCATCTCTTGTTTACATGTATTGATGGCCTACAAAGTGAGCATGCTTTTCTACCCTTTTGAAGCTTGGTTTAAGCATGTTTTTGCCACTGATTTGCCATGTTATAACTTTTTTTTTGGTTGGTTTGGTCACCTTTCACATGCTTCTTGCACTTGTAGTGTAATCTTGCTTACTAGCCTAGCATGTGTGATGATTTAGCCTATCATTCTACCATGAGTTAGCTTGATTTCAGCATGCTTTTGGCTCTGATTTAGCGTGCTTGAGGACTTTTTTGAGTGGTCTTGGTCTCTTGAGCCTTGCTTTGTATTGCCATAATGAAGGAAGCTTCACCAGTTATGAGTTTCAAAGTCCCTAGCATGCTTTGCTTGAGTTGTTTGCATGCCTTAGCCTCATTTCTCACATGATTTCAGTGTATATAGCATGGTCATATTCTCACAGATTCCACTCTTTCATAGCTTTTGCGAGTTGTGCCTGTAGACACCCCATTTTTTACCATCCTCAAGACTTGGTTGTGCTTGCAGATACGTCCAGCCACAAGTTCGATTGCTCGTCGGGTACTTGACTTTCACAGCAGAACGTCACAGGTTTGAGTTTTCCAAACCCTGTTTTCTTTCTGTCTCATTTTTGGACCATGTGTTGGCCCTTTCTGTATGCTTCTTGGGAGGCACTGCCGACCACCTTTTGGCCCTGCCGGCCATGATTTTGTACCTGCCTGCTACTGATGATGCCTGCTTGCCATCAGTGAGCCACTGCCGACCACAACTGATGGTCGGCAGAACCCTTTGTCTCAGCAGATTTCATGCCAGATCTTTTGAGCTAGCTAGTTTTCACTCATCTCTCCTCTATACACGTGTATGGAGGGATGAGGCTCTTTCCAAGCTTGTTTAACAAGCTTTGCATTGCTTCTCTTGTATATAAGGAGAGGCTCCTCCTCCATTTGAGAGGTTCAGAAAAATTGGCTTTGAGTTATAGATATAGTTTTGTATCTATCTTGCCTTGGTCCTTCATTTTTGTGCCTTAAAGTGTGGTTTTGTCTCACTTTTGTACACAAACACATACTCAAACACCTTGCTTGTTTAGCTGAGGCTTCTTGAGCATGTTTTTGATGTTCTTGGGTTGGTTTGAGCTCAAAGAGGCTGATGGAGTTGCAGTGGTAAAGAAGGTCATCAAGGGTGAGTCTTTAACCTTTAGATCCCCCATTTTTGCTTAAGCTTTTAGCCGTTCTTGCATACGTTTTTAAGTTTAACTCTCAACTAGAAAAAGTTCTTTTTTTGCATGCTTGAGAAGTTTTTTTGAGGTCACTTTTTCGTTTGGGGTGATCTCCCCCCTCTTAGTCCTTGTTAGGCCTTCTTTTAAGCCATCCCTTTAGGCTCTTGTTGAAGCCTTTACATGACCTTTCTACCACTGAAATCTAGAGAATTTTCAGTGGTGGAAAGGTTGTTTTGGAGTCCTAAATAGGAGAGGGTCATCCCCTCTCCTTGTATTGTGTTTACTAGCTTCATATGCCTCATGTTTGAGCACCTTTGTTAGGCTTGTGTTGGCCACATCTTAGCTAGTATTTGTGGTTATTTTGCTGAGGCATGTCACTGTTTTTTACTTGCTTTGGTCACTCCATGCATGGTTTATACACTTGTAGTGTAAATTTCATAAACTAGTCTTGTATGCTTCATGAAGTAGCATGTCATTCTAGCTTATGTTGAGTCTGCTTATGTTGAGTCCATTTCAGTAAGTTTTTGGTGATGTTTTTCCATGTCATACCTCTGTTAGGATTTGGTTTGGCCACCTCTTGCGTGCTCTATGCATTTGTAGTCCAATCCCATGAATTAGCCCAATATGTATCATGCTTTAACATGTCATTTTAGCATGCTTTTGGCTTAGCTTTGAGAAGATTTTGTTCATGTTTTACCATGTTTAAGGTCTGATTTTGGTTGTTTTGGCCATGCACGACTTGCTTTGTATAGCCATGGTTCAATCTAACTTGTTAGCTTTATGCACCAAGTCCACTAGCATGCTTTACTTAGCCTATTTGAGTGATTTGGCATCACTTGTTATGTGATTTCAATCTATGTTTCATGGTCATGCACTTGCATTTATCACTTATTCAATGCGTTGGAGGGTTTCCCCTTTATGCCTTAACATGAACCATTGTGTATGCCTCCATGCCTTAACTTGCGAGCTATCATTTCAATGTATTTTAGGGGTTATCTTTCCATGATATAACTCTGATTTTTGTTGGATAGGTCATCCCACGCTTGGTCTTAATAGGTGTAGTGTAATCCACCTTATTCGCCTTTTATGCATCATGCCTTATGCCCCTCATGCTAGCTTGTTTTGGCTTTCTTCCATGCATGTTTTAGACTCATTTTGACATGTTCTAGGACTGTTTTGGGTTGCCTTGGTCATATGCTTCATGCTTTGTATAGCTGTAGTGCAATTGGCCTTGCTAGCTTTGTGTTTTGGTTGACTCATGCATGCTATCTTTGAGCTATTTAGATGATTTAGCATCATTTAATATGACATTTCAAAGCTTATAACATTGCCATGTTCCCACTTCATTGACTCTTCAAGTGTCTTCGAGTGTTTTGCATTGTTGCCTAGTTTATGACTTAACTTGTATGCTTGCATGCCTAGGTCTTTCAGCCTTTATCTGAGCATGTTTCGGTCTTTGTTAAGACCTACTTGAGCTCTGTCCATGCTTAGTTCATGCACTATTTTCCATATATTGCATGCCCCCTTTGTAGTCCTCTTTACTAGCTTTAATGCTTAAGGACCATTGCATGCTTTACTTGTGTTGATTAAATGATTTGGCATCATTTCTTACCTCATTTCAGTGCACTTAGTGTTGCTACACTTTCACTTTTGTCACTCTTTGAGCACTCTCGAGAGTTGTTCTCTTAGGCCTCTTTGATAGGCCATTGCATTGTGCATGCTTGTATATGCTTTTGGTGCCTTCACTTTTGTGCCATGGCCACTGATTTGGGCATTGTTCGAGGTCTATCCATTTTCGTTTAAGTCCATTGAGCATTGTGTATGCCATGAGGTCCATCGCATTGAGTGTGCCATGTTCAGTGCATTGCACATGCTAGTTGTCATTTAGCATTGTGTATACTAGTAGTCCTTTGCATTGAGTATGCATGTCCCTAGCATTGATAAGTTGACCTTGTTGCATTGCATTGTGCATGCATGCATTACATTGTATCTAGAATCTAAAGTTGCATGCATTAGCATTGTGCATGCCATTAGCCTTGTTAGGTTGTTCATGTTGCATTGCATGTTTGCATGCTTGTCCCTTGCATATTGTTCATATGCTTGTTTCATTGCATTGCATGTTTGCATGCTCTAGTTGCATTACATGTTTGCATGCTTGAGTTGCATGTGTATGCCATGCTTGTGTTTCATTGTGTTTGGGATAGGTGTTAGCCTAAACAGGGGAAATGAGGAACGTTTCATACTTGAAGTGATGAAACGTGCCTCGATTCTCGGTCGCCGACGCTCTTGATCCTACATGATAGAGTTTTAGGCTTTATGTGTTTACTTGTGCATTCATTTTTACATTGAAATTGCATAAGTTGGATCTTCGGCCATCATGCATCGAGATGCGTGATTGATGGTCTTGGATCCGATTATACCTCTCCCTTGATATTTTGAGGTGATATGGGATGGCATAGTGCGTACATATCCTTGGGAGACCCTCCCTTTCCTCTATTTTGTGCTTTACTGCAGCTTGGTGTCACAGTACACCAGTGGCCGGCAGCTTCTTATTTCTGGCCGACAAACCTTCATTATTGGCCGACAGTGCCTACTCTTGGCCGGCAGTGGGGTCGGCAGAAGCTCCTCATGGCCAGCAGGCCACTGGTGCACCCCTTAGCACTGTTTTTAGTAAGATCCAGCAGCAAGTTCTCAAGGACACCCTGCAAATAGAGCCTCTAAAGAGCATTTGGAGAGCTTTCAGGATAGGAATCGAGCATGCATCTTCACCTTCTTCAAGGCAGAGCTGAGGTGGCCTAGTCTACATATTTTAATTCTTACTTGTTAGTTAGCTTTAATTTGTAATTTAATTAGTTAATTTGTTAATTAGTTAAGTGATGTAATAATTAGTTGTAGCTAGTTATTCAATTTGGTTGTGAAATAATTAATTAGCTTGTTAGTGAATTAGTTAGTTGGTTTGTATTATTCATTTGGACCCTCCGTCGAGAGGGCGAATTTTGTAATAAGTGTGCGTGCGTGTGTGAATGTCTTCCAACCCGACGTCTTTCTCCCTTTTACTTAACCGCTTTTGATGGTTAGTTGTACGGCATGTTTCAATTAGCATACTTATGCTTCGCATGTTTGCATTCATTCATTTGTCTTGCATGCACCGGGCACGGCGCATCATACAAACCGCATTGTATTTCAATACGTTTACTTGAATACGTGTTCAACAGCATGTTATCAAGTTGCATATCATATGCCATTTTAGAATAGCCAAGCCTATTTCTAGTTGCATTTTGCATGTGTTCCATAAGCCATCTTAACATGAGCTAGGATCACACATTGATTTCTAACTAGCTATTGTTTTGGCTCGGAGTACTAGGTAAGCTTTTATGCTTTAGCATCTTGCATGAGTGTGAGTGTTGCCATGATAGCATGCTTTCCATGAGGCTACTTGCTTATGTGCTATAACTGCATGAATGCCTGTGGGTGAAGGTTGGATTACTTGAATTGGAACAATTCATCGGAATGCGAGTTTTAAGCCCACTTGATTGTGGCAAAATCATGTTTTCTAAGCCCACTTGAGGGTGGCAAATCCACGTCTTAGCTTACGTGCGAGTAGCACCGTCAAACCATTTTCAAAAACAAACATGAGATGCTTTGTTCCAACTTAGGTGATCTAATCTATACTTGAATGATGTGCACGTCACGTAGTAATTCTAGGCTAATACACCAGAGTAAGAATGCATGTGTTTTCAAAAATAATATATCGTGTTAGTAAAGGCCGATCTTTGATCGGGCGAGCAGGGGTGCTCATTGCATGCCTTCCCCTCTCGTACCCAAGTTCTCGAGCTGAGGCAACTTTGGTGATGACGGACACATGGCCTTAGGCACGAGTCAGGCTTTCCTAAATTTCCCAAAATAAAACATTTAGGTGGTGACTCTGTATCTGGCAAAGCAGTCCATGTTTGGCACTTCTTTATAAAAATCAGTTTTCCAAAACAATTTGCCGAATTTGGACTCTTTGGTGATTTATCGGTCTTGCATTGCACTTTGCGAGATTAGATTCAGAACTATGACATTGAGTCCGAACTGTAGTAAGCCCAAATGAACAAAACGGATTTCGCGCCAATTTCGCGCGCGGAGCCCGGGACGTTCGAGCACGTCTACAGTGCCTTATGTCTTATTTGTGAGTCAACGTGCGAGCATGTTTCTCTTGCTTTCTGTGCCTAAGTTTCAGCATGATTAGGCCAATATTTTGGCATGATGGAGCTTTGTTTTGAGCTGATTTGATCATTTGAGCATTGTATTGCATGTCTCTAGTATTGTGTCCTTCACTAGTTTCATTGTATTTGGCTCTTAGCATGTTATACATGAAGTGTTTACATGTTGTTTGCATTGCTTGTGTTTGGATCGGACATTAATCCAAACACAAGAAATGTGAGACATTTCATACTTAAAGTGATGAAACGTGTCATATTTCTTAGTCGCTGTCCCCCTTGATCACACATGATATGGTTGAGGCCTTTCGAGTCTTATGTGCACATTCACTAAGCTTGTACAAGCTTGGTCCTTTGGATACCATGCATCGAAAATGCTTGGTTGGTAGCTTGAGAGCCAAGTACCACACTCCTTTGAGCTTGAGACATGATAAGGAGGGTGGTAGTACACACATTTCCTTGCAAATACATTGCCATGTCTCTGTTTGCTGTCTGTTGCAGCAAAAAGAGGAAATGCAGGGAATCAATGGCCGACCAGCCACAAGTGCTAGCCGACCGGCCATAAAATCTGCCGACCGGCCACCATTCTTGGCCGATGATCACCAACCATAGCCGATCGGCCATTAGTGTGTTCTTGAGATCAAATAGAAATAATCTAGAGGTTGACACAATTTTCAGAGGTTCAAAGATGTGCAAACAGAGGCATTTAGAGGCAAAGTAGTGGATTTTCGGGGCGAAGCCAACCGAGCATGCATATCCCCCTCACTTCCCGAGGCCATTCATCTGAATTGTTTAGCTACTTAGTTCAGTAGCTTAATTGTTTTGTAATTAATTAGTTAAGTGTGTAATTAATTAATTCGGTTTGTAATTAATTAGCTTAGTGTAGCTAGTTATTCAATTCGGTTTTGTAATAATTAATTAGCTAGAATAGTTAATTATTTGATTTGTAGTAAGTAGCTTAGCTTAGCTTAGATTAGCTTAGCTTATTTATTCAGACCCTCCTTTGCGAGGGCGCAATGTTGTAATAAGCGTGCGTGTGTGTATGCATGTCTTTCAACCCCACTTCCTTCTCCCTTTTACTTATCAGCTTTCAATGGTTAGTTTAGGGCATATTTCGATTAGCATCCTCATGCTTGCATGCGTACATCATTCATTTGTATTGCATGCACCGGGCTCGGTGCATCATTCAAACTGCATTGTATTTCAATATACTTACTTGAATACGTGTTTCAAAGCATGTTGTCAAGTGTTGCATTCATATGTCATCTTAGATAGCCGAGCCTATTTAATTGCATTTTGCATGTGTTGCACTAGGCATTCTACATAGTTAGGATCATGCATTGATTTCTAACTAGTTTTCTGTTTTGGCTCGGAGTATACTATAAGTGTTTACGCTTTAGCATCCTTGCATGAGTGTAAGTGTTGCCATGATAGCATGCTTGCTATGAGGCTATTTGCTTAAGTGCTTAACTGTTTGAATGCCTATGGGTGGAGGCTTGATTGCTTGAATTGAAACAACTCGATGATTGTGAGTTTTAAGCCCACTTTGCGAAGTGGCAAAATCATATTTTCAAGCCTACTTGAGGGTGGCAAATCCGCGCTTTAGCCTACTTGCGAGTAGCACTTTCAAACCATTTTCGAAAACAAACATGAGCTGTTTTGTTCCAATTCTCGTGATTGAGTCTACACTTGTATGTTGTGCATATCACATAGTAAGTTAGCTAATAAACCGAATAAGAACACATGTGTTTATCAAACAACATATCATGCTTAGTAGAGGCCGATCTTTCGATCAGGTGAGTGGGGGTACTCATTTCAGGACCTTCCCCTCTCGTACTCAAGTTCCCGAGCCAAGGCAACTTTGGTGATGACGGACACATGGCCTTTGGCACGAGTCAGAGTTTCCTAAATTTTCCAAAATAAAATATTTAGGTGGCGACTCTGTAATCTGGCAAAGCAGCCTATGTTTGGCACATTTTATACAAAATCGATTTTCCAAAACGATTTGCCGGATTTGGACTCTTTGGTGATTATCAGTCCTACATTGCACTTTGTGAGATTAGATGTAGAACCATGACAGGAGTCTAAACTGTAGTAAGACCAAATTTGTGCCCTCTCCGAAAAGGGGGCGCACGAAGGAAGTCGGGTGCTACAGCCGGGAGAAGACAAAACATAGGGAAAATCCTAAGCTTGGACTTCAGGTTCAACTTTAATGGTGACCTCTTGTTGCGCCTCAGTGGTCAGAGTTGCAGTCTTGTCAAGCCTCGGAGTCAGCAGCGATCTCAACATCAATTTCTTTGAGGATTTCCTTAGTGCTTTTCTCCATTACAGTCTTGTCGGCCAGGTTGGGTGGTAGAGGTAGTGCTTTTGGTTACCTATTCATCATCACTTGTAAGGTCCAAGTCCAGGATGTTGTCGTTCAGAGTAGGGACTTGGTTCCCACTGGAGGGTCATCTTTTTCTGAGCCTTCTCTCTCTTCAGTGGAAGGAAGAGGGAAAGGAAGGGATAGCTTTGACAAGTCTCGATGTGGTAAGTCCTCGGGGACAGAAAGGGCAGTCAGAGCAGCGAACCATCCGAGGACGTAGCCTCTGTTGCAAGCAATGTTTACTTACTTCTTGTAGCCTTCTTTGACAGCTGTTTTCCCTCCTCATAGGCATTAGCATTGGCTTGCTTGATTGCTTCTTTCTTGGTTGCTAGGGCTTCCACAAGCTTCCTTTCAGCTACGACAACCCTCTCATTGGCATCCTTGACAGCAATTTTAGCATTTTGTGTTTCACCTTTGGCGGTGGTAATGACTGCCCATTGTTTCTCGCACTTCTTCTCTAAGTCATTGAGTTAACTCATTGAGTTAACGAAGGTACTTAACTACCTTCTAAGTTTTCATAGTCAGGTCCTTGTTCATCATCTCTACTTTGAGTGTTAAATAATAAAGGAAAAAAGAAAATCTAAGAAAATTACTAGAACGGAATGGCGCATCATGAGAGAGAAGTGCTCATATTCATTGCATTCGCTGATGTCATCCATGTCAGCTGGAAGTACCAAGCCCGTAGTGAGAGTAGCAATGACCTTGGGGTCTCTAGAGACACTGTCTCTGATTTTTAGTAGCTGGTCGCCTACGATCTAGGGATTTGAAATCTAGGGATTTGATGACTTACAAAAGGTTTTAGGTGAAAAGAATAGCAGATTCAGGTTTTCCAGAGCGATGCACGTTGGTTGATCGAAGTAGAAAATTGATTTGGTCGTCAGAGATGGTAAGAGGAGGAGTTGCAACAGTGAGAGCTTCAATGGGTCAGCAATGGTGGTTTCAGAAGTTTAGAGAGAGAAGGTTTGGGCAGAGAGAGGGATGTGGTTGGAAAGTGAAGAGGTGAATGGAGGAAGTAAAGGGTTTTAGCATATTAAAGGGTAGCAAACGAAATGATTTAAGTTCCTTGAAAAACCTGTTGATGGCTGATGTCAGCTGACGTCATGTGGTGTATATCAGTGATGAGACGCATATGAGCCAAGGAGAAAGTGACACTTCAGCGCGTTTGTTTTGACGGTTGAGTTTGTTTTGACAAGACGGGATCTGAATCTTGGGGTTCTTGAACTAACGAGTGGTGATCTCGGCTAGATGTGTGATCTTGAATGGCATGATGAACCTGAATAAGATAGAATATCTTGGTTCTTGTTTCTTGTTGAATGGGGATATGTGAGTCCTCGTTTCATGAGACCGACGAGTCATGATCTCAGTTGGAGAAGTATCTTTAAATATGTTGTTTAACCAACATGATGGGAGTTTAGACAATGTAGGTTCCATCATCGAACCTCAATTTGCCGAGATAATAGAACCTATGAGGCAGTTATATGGACATATTTTTAGGAATATCCACGTGGCCTAGGTTATTAGCTGAGGCGCCACGTGGGTAATCTAGGTTGCCGAGATGTGATGCGATTATGTCAAAATCCAAGATAAGCGGATAAAGATTGAGAGTCCTAGTTGATGTCAGACTACCTGTTTGGGTAAGGATGGAATCTTGAGAGAGTTAATTCTAATCTAAATGGGATGAGTCTTAGATAAGTGATATCCTTGTAAAAGATAGAGTCCTATGAAGTAAGACTTGTAGGGGAAGTAGGGCATTGATTAGTTATATAAATAAGGCACCCCGTGGGTATAAGATACGTTTTTACTTGAAAATTTTGTTTACTTGAGCCAAGATATTTGTGAGATTGTTTGACTGACTTGATCATCAGAGTGTCTCTGGATAGACGAGCCACCGATCTTGTTGTCTTCTTGTATGCAAGTATTGGGTTTCTCTATAGTATGTTCTTCAGCTTTGTTCGCTAAATCTCGGAGACGAGATTCGATTGGTTGTGAGGTCAAATTTCAACACCCACAATAACAAATCCGAGTATGTTATTTATTTTTCGTATTATGTTATTATTTGTAAAATCATAATAATTTACAATCTTCAATCATAATAATTTACAATCTTCAATTATGAAAATTATTATGTGCATAACACCATAAATTATTTACATGGGTCGCCACATCAATATTCATGACATTCCTCGTCCACTATGTTTTTAACTAATTAATTTACAAAATAAAAAAAAGTCGACTAGGAAGAGTCATGAATAAAGAGGTTAGTCTAATACCACCTTCAAAATAACAAGGTTGCATGGGTTGGAAGACCAGTGGTGCAGCGCTGGAATACAAGGTAAATTGATAATTTGATATCGGTTCGGTGTGATTTATAATGATTGTTTATAATTTTTTCTTTTATTTTACAAGAAGATTAGTGTATTATTTATTTATAATTTATTAAATAAAAATAGTTTAAATAATAAAAAAAACAAATTAATTAGAAATTAAAAAATAAATATTTTCACTTTTACATTCTAATTAATCCACTTTTAACTTGTAAAACCTGAAGAATCTTCAACTTGGTTTTCGATTGTACATAATGATATAAAGCTAAGAGAGGATAAGTTAGAAGAAATGCAGCTTTGGGTTGTGGTCCCAGGGGGGACTTCAATCACTTATGGACTTCTATCACTTATTATTTATGTCCCGTTTGTTTTCAGAGATAAAATTAGAGGGATTTACTTATTTTTAGAGGTAAAATTGAAGAGATTAATAATGAGATGATTGATAGTAAAAAGATTAAATAAAATTATGTTTGTTTTGATAATGATTGTTAGTGTAAGAATTGTTAAATTATTTTTATATAAAATAATAAAACAAATACAAAAAAATTAAACATTAATGTTCAAAAAAAATGTCTAACATGTAAAAAATAAAAAAATAAAAAAATTTCTAGTCCCTTCATTATTTTTCTAATACCACATCCACATCCACCTCCTCCATCCCAATCCCCCTTCTAACCTCCATCTTAATCCTCTCCTTCATCCAATTCATTCCTAAACTCTACAAATAAACACAACACTAAATGAGTCTCACCTCCATCTTAATCCCATATCACCCTCTACACCTCAAAACAAACAGGGCCTTAGAGTTTGTTTAAAGTGTGTTATATAAGTACACTTTTTATTTTTTTTATTTTTTTAAGTCATATCACTTTTTTATTTTCTGCACATTTTTTCAAAAAAACAGTTAAAAAATACATTTACTTAGATCAAACGAGTAAACTCTTTAAATTTATTATCTTTTGATTTTGAAATCAACTATCTAATATCAATTTAACTAAAATTGGACGAGAGGCAAATTTTAAATCGAAAATGCATTGTGCCTCCATTGGGGGTCGACCCCCAGTGAGGTAGAGGCCCAAGATTGGGCAAAAAAATTTGTATTTTTTTTTTTTTTTTTAGACTGTTAGCCAGTGAAGGTGCGCCACCTCACTGAGGGTATAAGGCACTGCTCATTTTAAATACATGCATTAACTCCACAATATATATACCATTTAAATCAAAAAGTATAACCATCAATATTGGACTCCATATTCAAGTTCTAGATATAATTCACCGAATCGCGATTGGGACCTCGAATCCGAGGTCCTCCGCATCTCCCGAATTCCCGTTTTTTTCTTTTGCAGGTCAGAAGAAGGAAGATGAAGAAAGATGAGGGAGGAGGGAGGAGGGAGGGGGCCCTAAAAATGGAGGAAGAAGAAGACGAAGGAAGAAGACGAGCAGAGGCAGAGGCAACGAGCAGAGGCGGCGATCAGCGACGGAGGCGAAGGCACGGCGATCGGCGGAGGCAGAGGCGCGGCGATCGGCGATCGGCGACGCGATCGGCGATCGGCGACGCGATCGGCGATCTGCTGCGTCGATCTGCTTCCCCTCTCCCTCTCTTACTCTCTTCTCTTTCTCTCACTTCCTTCTCTGGTTTGAAAAAATGAAAGAAGAAGAAGAAAGAAAAAAATAAAAATAAAAACCTAATGTTCAAAACGACATCGTTTTAGACATTAAAAAGATTCAGAGCAAATAATTTCAAAATCCAAATCTTTTTCCATAATTCACCCACCACTTACGTCCAGAATACAGTTTGTGCAGGACCACCAACGCACAATTTCAAGTCATTTTGACAAGAAGGGCCGGTTTCGGTAAATGTCAGTGGTCCCCTTGTACTTTATCAAGAGTAACGACTGACTCCGCCTCAGCTATATGACACTTTGAGTGGATCGCTTGTGGGCATTTATTGGTTCCCAAACCTTTCAGGTTAAAGTCTTGTTTAGCAACACACGTGTCCTCCTTCTTCAGTCTCTTTGAATCAATCTTCATCATCTTAATTTTCACACGCGCGCGCATATATATATATATACACTTTTGTTTTCTTAGGATAAACTAACAGCTGATTGAGTTCAAAAAAAAAAAAAAAAAAACTAACAGGTGACTTGTATATGTATTATTTTATTAAAAAAATATTTAATGGTATAATATATGTTATAAATGAATAATTTTAATTTAAAATTAAAATTAAAAAATAATGTTAATTATTTATTTTGATAATATTAACGCTATCATTCTATAAAATTAATAGTTGAATATTTATGTATATTATTTTTAGTTATATTATTTGTATATTTTGATAATTTTAGTTCTATCGTATTATAAAAGTGTAATTATCATATAATAATTTTGTATGATGTATATTAAATTATAAAATAGTAAAATAAATAGTCATTTTGATATTAAAAATAATAGTTAAATTAGAAGAAGAATTAGTAACATAAAATTAAAAATAATTCTAACTATTTAATTTTCTTTTATGTTCATTTGGAAAATAAAAATATGTAAAAATAGAAATTATATAAAATTTATTAAAAAATTAAATATAAATATGTTACGATTGAATTATTATATAATGATTTTATATAATATATATATATATTAAATTATAAGATTATAAAATAAACACTCTTAATTAAATTAAAATATCAACTATATAAAAGAAATTCAATAACGACTAATCAAAAAAGAATCACATAACAACATCTAAACCTAAAAACAAAAAATAATAAAACATACAAATAATAGATTTATCTGTGTAAAGTGATTAATCACCAAATCCAAACTTCAGAGGTTCTTCGAAAGTATCATTGTTGTGCAGGAAATGACAAAACTATAATTTCATATATATAATCACTATAAAATTTAAATAACAAATTTTTAATATAGATTAATATAGAATTTGTATTTGGTATAAAGAATCCATATAAAATAAGTAAAATTAGTATAATTTAAATTAGGTTTAAGTTTGTGTAAAAACTCTATATATAATTAAGAAAATATATGCTGATGTGACTCTCTTAGAAAAAAGTAAACCCTTATAATGTGCCATCTAAATATGAAATAAATATTACTTTTAATAATATATATGATTGTGATGAGACTTTAGAACATTGAGAAAATAATTACATTATAGTTGAAATTTTTTATATATAATTTTGATACATAAGAAAGATTTACACTAAACACAATAAAAACTTACACGGCACACAAAAAATTTATAATACCACAAATATAAATATTTTTCACTCTCACTAGTTTGTAATTTCTCCCACATTTACAGGACACTGATGGCTTCTTTAATGTTGTATTTGGTTGGGAGATTTGAGAAGAGATTTGGAAAAGGAAATGGAAAAGGTAGGTGAAATGTGAATAAATCATGTCCATATTTCACATAGTTTCACACACCTTTTCTCTTTCCCTTTCTAAATCTCTTCCCAAATCTCTCAACCAAACACAGCATAAAGTGTTCCTTGGTAACCAGAGACCTTACCCTTTCATGTTGTGTTTAGAGAATTTAGAAAGAGTGAAAAAAGATGAGTAAAATACAGACCTCACCCTTTTACACACACATTTTTTTTTTTTTTACCAAATCTCTCCCAAATCACCAACCAAGCACAGCCTTAAGTTCTTTGAACAGAGGACATGTTTGGCAAAGTATCAGTGGTCCCATGTTATACCTTACAAGTTTTTATCCCATTTATCAGCATCATCATCAGTCCTATTGGTCGTTGGACCCCCTCCATAGTTTCTCCCGAATCCCAACAAAATGCATTGAAAGGGGTTTTTCAAATGCAGAGAACACTAGGAAATTTATTATTAACTATTATTATTTTTTAATGTTCAAAAACGGAAGATCAAATACTGAGGGAGAGGAAGAAGAAATGAGTAAGGATTATAAACACATGAAAGTAAGATTCTTTTCCATCATTAATCGAATTAGAGAGGTCTAGTTAGCCCACTCTAGCTCCATTTTGGATCTATTTTAATAATTAGAGTTATTCATTTTGTAAGTTAGTTAGAAAGCATATTCACCTAAAAATTAAATTAATTAAATATTAGTAGTCATATGATCAAAACATATTTGTTTTAAAAACAAGTAAAGGCAAAAATTTGATATAGAGAATAAAACTACTCATTATTTTATTTATTTTTCTTTTTTTTAAATGATCTAATTATGTGGTTATTGATTTTGATTGATTTGATTTTAACATAAATGATCTACTCGATAAACTCTGCACCAAAAAAATAGCTCAAATTACAATGTAGGCCCTTAGTGGGCCCATAGTAAACTAACTAGACCACTTTAATCTGATTAAGAACATAAGAGAAGCTAATTCTTAAATGCTTAAGCAATCCAACAGAAAAATAAATAGACATTTATTCATAAATTTCTCTTCGCCTACTTATGTTTCACTTAATTTAAATTATTTTATTATGCTTCAACAAGTCATGTGAGTGACATAATTACCAAAATACTCATAATAATAACAAAATGAAGCGCACATTAATATTTACATTAAGAATGTGAATATCTCATATTCACACAATACAAAAAAAAAAAAAAAAAAAAAAGAAAAAAAAAAGCACATTCGGCAACCAAATTTTTCGACTAAAAAAAATTTTCAGCGACCAAAACAACATTAGTAGCCAAAAGTAAAGCTTTTTGGCAACTAAACAATTTTTGTAGCCAAAAGTCTACAATTGGCGACTAAAAATAAGTTTGGTCGCTGATTATAGCCCAAAATAAAGCTTTTTGGCGACTAAAAAAATTTAGTAGCCATAAGTCTACAATTGGCAACTAAAAAGAAATTTGGTCGCTGATTATATGGGTTTTACCGACTAAAAACATTTAAGTAGCCAAAAGTTTACAATTGGCGACAAAAAAAATAAGTTTAGTCGCCAAAAGTGGTCATTTTTAGCAACTAAAATTATTTTGGTCACTAAAAGTTAATTTTTTATTTGTATTTTGCTACTAAATAGTTTATTCTACGTAAATTATGTAATAAAATAATTATGTTTATACATATACTTCTATATAAATATGGGTATATGTACTATATAAATAATATATGTCACATATTTAGTCATGCGGTGCTATAGAGGTGTAGTGGGAAGAATGTAGTGCATAAGGTTTATGGTGTGGGAGGTTGGCGGTTTGAGTCTCTGCAAGAGCAGATCAAATTATTCTACAACGAATTTTTTTTTTTAACTAAAAATGTCGGTCGGCAATTCCTTAACTGGTGGAGACTAAAACATTGGTCAGTAAATGTATAATTTTAAAGAAATGTAATTGACTATTGCCGACCAAAATTTTAGTCGCTGAAGATTTGCTTTTTGGCGTCTAAAGGTTTTTTGGTCGGCAAAATCCTCCAAGATCTTTCCCGACAGGGTTTTGGCGACAAGCGTAGAGACCAAAATTTTTGGTCGCAGAATGTCATTGGCGACCAAAAAACTGACAATTGGCGACCAATATTTTAGTCACTAAAAATGACTCTTTTTGTAGTGACATCATGGAACATTTAAAATAGTCCAAAACTGTACACATTAAATTGTCAAAGGATCAAAAAATATTTGAAAGGGTAAAATTATCCATAAATTATTTGTTCAAATGCCACTTATGTGTCCGTAAAATTGTTTAACTATCTGTTCAAATCTCACTTATTTGTACATGGGTCACCCATTTATTCACTTATCTATCCACCTCATTGCAACAAACTAGATGCTAGTAACTTTTCCGACAAATTTGTACACATGTCACCCAATTATCTTCGTAGAATTTTTATTTCCTAAATTCGTCCTTCAATTCAAGATCTAAATAACATTGTTTAGTAATTAAAAAAAAAAAAAAAATCTTCTTATCTAGTACCATAAAAAACTTATTAAATAATAGTTCCCCAAAAACTAATTAAAATCCAAACCAGCATACATTGTTTCGAAACATTTTATATATTAATTAATGACTATAAAAAATTGTGAGACCCCTAAATTTTGTAAATCCTAGTAAGACCCTCGCTTTTGAGTTATTATAATAAAGCCCTTAGTTTCCTGTTTATTCGCAAAATTAACCCTACAACTGAAAACGTATCAAGGATGAACCCGTACAAAACCTAATTGATTTCGTTAACTTAGAAATCATTTTTAACACTTTAGTATTAATTATTTAACTCTCAAATTTTAAACTAATAGCTTAAAATCCTAATTTTCAATTTTTATCACTTTCATTCGATTGTGTGTCCTTTAATTCAAAGCAAGATCATTCGAATCAATTTATTTTTCCTAACATTATTTTAATTAATACTACACTTGAAATAGATATTCTAATCAATTCCAAACCCATACATTTTTATCCTAATTGCATCTTGAGCCCAAATCATTCTTTATACATATAAAAGCACACCCCAAATATTATAATCCTTTTTAAAAATATCTACAATATTTATATATAAATAAATGAGAAAAGACCGTAAAATCTACATCACATGGCCAGCCACCCTAGCATATACACCTGTAGTGTACTTTTGGAAACAACATTGCATGATTCATGGAGGAAAATTAGACCTTGGTACCATAATTCAAGGAAAGTTGTCTTGTATTTGTAACTATCTTGGTTCTACTTAAGCCCAATCCTAACTAGATCATGCCTTAATACATGATTAGGCTCCCTAATGATCCCTCATTCCATTACATTCCAACTAAATATATCTCAATTCCATTCCATTCCAACCAATGGGTATTTTGGACCTTTTACACCAATTTTATTATAAAAACACCACCACCCTCCACATGTTACACATCTCATACACTCACACACCTACACATTCAGTTGACAGAAAGAAAGAAGAGGAAGAGAGTGAACATTGGTAGTGGAGGAGAGGAAAAGAGGAGAAAATTGTGCAAACATTTCACTAGGCAATCAAGTAAGCCGTAACACAACTCTCTCTTATTTTTCCTTTCAAATACATGCTCTTAGAAGTTTTAAACATTCATTTAAGATATGTTTTGATGGTACTTTTGTGTTAAAAATGAAAGGATTTGAGCCTTGATTCTACCCTTCTTGTATGTCTCTTAATCGATATAAGACTACCTTTCTCCATATCAATCTCTCAAAATTTTCGAAGGCACACCTTCACCTTAAATTTCTGAGTTTAATACATATTATTTATCATGTTTTCATCACAAGAGAAGTGGAAAATCTCTCCTAGTTGACCTCTTTTCTCACCAACTTTCTTTATTTCAAGAACTGTGCCAGAAAAATCTGGTTTACAGCCACCTTGCAAAATTTTTAGAAAAATGTATAAAAATCTTCTGGACCTCTATTTTATGTCAAAAACTTTATGAAGGAGTTATCTTTTGAGGAAAATTGGTTTCATTGAAAATGCGTGAGCGGATTGTGAGAAAATCTGATTTTCGTAACAATCGACGAATCTGGACAGCGCTGGAGCATTTCTTAAATAACTAAAAATCTAGAAAAGCTATCACATTTATGAAACATGTTCTGAAAACTAGATTAAATTCGATACGAACCATAGGAAAGTTGAGTTCGGGAAAAATCTGAAATATCCCTTTTGATTTTAATCTTTAAATGGTACTGAATCTGAAAATTTAGTTTTGCATGGGTGTTTTATGCTCTTGTGTATATGAATATGCTTATTAATTTATGATTATGTCTTGGTATGATATTGCATGTGCTATGGTTATGTTCCTTATCTTCTTCAGTTGATGATACTCATGCTTTTGTGGATATTACTATCTTGTCAAGTTATTCTAACTTTAATTTAAGACATCTAACTCAACGAAAAACTTAATTGGGATGATATTGGGTTTTCGATCACTTGAATAATGAAGAGATGATAATGTGTTATATATGGATTGATGGGATGTGCTCCCTAATTGAAGGTTAAGTCTTGTGCAAGCGGTTGTCGCATAAACCCTAAAATGGAACAGACGTATTCGAACTCTTTGCGATGGTTTGATTGGTGAGATAAGGTTGGGTCCAGATAGGACATTCAAAAGGATAAAACTTTTTTGGAAGGATAAGGTTGGATTTAGGAGATAAAACCTTTTTCTTTTCGCCGTCCCTTTTGAGGCACTATGGTTGGCGCTACGCGGTATATAACCGTTGGTAGGCATCTGAGGTAAGTTCTGCAACAAAGCAGCAAAAGAGAGAGTTTCGAATAGTCCGGTGTCCAATTCTTGTGGTTAGGAGGATGAAATCTCTTTGGGGGATTTCTAGAATACTAACCACTAACATTATAACCTTGTTATCTATTTGAATGACATGTTCCTTTCCTCTATTATTGAAATTGTTGTTATTGACTTGAATATCATGCTTCACTACTTGCTTGCTATAAATATGATGGTGTATTGGATTGGTAAAAGGGAACGGGGTATGTGTGCATTTACTGGGCATTCAAAACTCATGGCGTTTCATGCCAGGTACTGAAAACTATTAAATCGATCGAAGGCAAAGCTAAAGCATTTGAGGACGTACGGCTACCCTAAGAGGATTACAAAATAGTTTGTAAACGTGTTTTGAGATTATAAGTGAGAGATCCCATGTTGTATTTAAGACTTGATTTTGTAATTATTATATATTTATACATATCTTTTATATTACCTATTCCTAATTGTCTCGTCGACTTATGTAGACCTTGTGTTAATATCTTGTTAAGATCTGTCAAAGGGGTAGCTTTGCTATCTAAGGTGGTTGGACTTTGAAGGGAGGCTATGTTGACTCCTCCGACCTTCTTGAGATCTTGCTTAGTTATTATCCAAAGGACTCATTAGTGACGTTTCCTACTCTTGTAACCTTAGATAAACCCTGTATTTAATTGTTAATATATTCTCTGATGTTTCCGATATTTGGGGCATCACAACTTGGTATCAAAGACTAGGTTCAACCCTTACCCATGCGTTCCAGCTGCGATTAGTGACTACCTTGCCCTAACTATGTTATATTATTATAACACTACCTATCCTATCTACTAAAAGGCATCCAAAATAGAAATTTTCTTGACTTATCTTAGGGTGTTTCTTCGAATTTCGGGCATAGTAACATCGGCTCATGAGGATGTATTTTAGGATCGTAAAGTGGTTTTGACTTTGAGTAAGGCCTCACATCGAACAATAGGGTTACTGTTAGTTCTATGGGTCTTGTATCGATCGTCGTACCCTCAATTTGTATTCGTAACCTTTATTCAATGTCATCATTTTCCAAGATTAAGTCATGACCATCTAGTTCTACTTTATATACTACCTTTTGTAAAATTGACCTCCTTCAAGCCCTGATTATTTAGCACAAGGGTTCTTATGAATAGTTTCATTTTCCTTACTTGGTGACAAATCTTGGATATTCAATTTGAAATGCGGACAGCCAACGCAGTTTCAAGTTAAATATCTAGTTTAGTCACTATTTCTGTAACCTTGACTAAATTAAAGTCTAAAACCATAATGTCATCCATTCCATTATATCGTTCATATTTTAGTTGATTCTTATGTTAATTGATACTATAAACGCTTCATATCCTGTCATTCCTTCTATTAATTCAGTCTTAAAACTCTTGTAGTTATTATTTTGCGTAAATATATGAAGTTGTGTTGTGTATTTTCCTGTATCCGTTATTTACTGCTTGATCTTATTGCTTCAAACACCTTAGGATAATTGTATCATAACTTTAAAACCAGTTGATTACACTCGAGAAATTGCCTTCGTAATTAGAACTCGACTTATGCTTCACCTCGTACTAAGAACAGAACACTCGAGCCAACGACTACACCGAAACAAACAACAACACTCGAACCTATAAATAACAACACAATAGGAATGCAGTACTAGGAAATCGAAACCCTGAGAATGAACCAGTATCTATGGACGAAACCTCACACCACATTGGGAATCAAATTCTAGAGAAGTTGAGATATTTAAGAAGAAACCAATAGAACGATAGAACTTGTCTCTTCTTGAAATTTAGCAAGCAGAGACCTCTAAATTTTTTTAGGAGTACTCTGTAATCTGAGCGTAAATGTGTAAATTCTTTTTTGTTTGTCCAAGTCTTGTTGCCTTTATATTCGTACTTCAAAATTTTGAGAATATATTCGTCGCATTTCCTCGCATGAATCCCCAACATCATCTTAGATATAGACTCGTCACTCGTAGATCAAGCCCTGATCAATAGTTACCAGGGGAGACGACTTATGAATCTAATGCAATATTTTTATTGTTTAAGGGGGATAGACCAGATTCCCTAATTTCAACGAATCGCCAAACGCAGGGACATCGGTACCAGAGGATCCAAAACATAAATTCTTGACAAATACGAGGGCGTTTCGTTGACCTGGACTATCTGTAATAACCCTCACCACTGATTACTGGTTAACCACTAATTACTGCTAAACTGAGACTAATTATGATAAGGAATTGAATTGACTGAAATACTAAACTGACTGATTGAATGTACTATTTTAAATGCATTTCTATTTGTTTGACTGTTAAATTATCTGTCCATGTTTTATGCTTTAAACTGCAAATTGAAGGCCTTGTCGGTGGCCGAATCTAAAATTGATCGATGTTTTATGATCATTAGAATTTATGTGATTTTATGGCATATTTAATTAAAATGTGATTTGGTATGATTAAATTAGATTAAATAATGTTAATTTACAAGAGTTGGACTTATTTACTTAAATGCCATCTAGTGGGTCTTTGTTTAATAACATATTGAGGCTTGAGTTACATTTAGACAGACATTTCCTCAGCCATTTCCTTAGACTCAACCGACCAAGAGAGAGAGAGAGTGAGAAAATTGAGTTCAACTTGTTGATTTGCTTGGGATTTGAAGGAATTGTAGAGATAATTGCAAATTGAGCTTCTACACTTGAATACAAGACCTAAGGTAGAGGATTCAACCTCTCATTGATGTATTTGTGTATTGTCTTGCATGATTCTTGGTATATTGAGGATTAGAGTCTAGAGTTAGCTATAAAATGTTGAATTGAAGCTCATTCCATGCATGCATGCCTATATTGATGAGTTTAAAGTTGTTGTCATGGAAGATTGTTACATGCATGTTCACATTTTTGCATTGGACCATGAATTCATCTTGGTTTTGAAAAAATTGGCTCATTAGAGCAAGTATTTGAAGCTTTGGAGTTGGTTAAATTCATGCATGTGCATGTTCATTACATTCTTGAGTTTTGAGCTAAAGTTTGTATTTAATCAACTTACCTTTGGGCTTTGATTTCTCAAATTGAGCTTTGAATCATGTTATACTATGAGTTTACAAGTGTTTTCCAGAAAATTTTCCCAAGAGGATCGAATTTGAGGCATTTAAACTTGGTTTTGAGCTTGAGGTTCAAATCTGGGTTTTCCAGAATTTGGACTCACGCTCGAGCGAGGAAAGTGGCGCTCGAGCGTGAAATTCGTGCTCTCAGCACTTTGCATTGTTTTACAGTCCGCTCGAGCGGAAGAATGGACGCTCAAGCGGGGTCTTGTGTCACACATTCGAGCGGGTGTCAAGCGCCCATCGACTGTGATTTTCGCACATCCAATACTTTTGCCATGTTTTGTAGTCCGCTCGAGCGGGGAAAGTGACGCTCGAGCGGGGAACCTTTGTCTGCATGTCCGCTCGAGCGGGGAAAGCCACGCTCGAACGGGACCCTGTTTTTCTGAAAATTCTGAAAATGGTTTTAAAGTGCATGTTTGCATCCTCATTCCATCCTAGGCATTCTTAGGCCTAGTTTAAGACATCTTAATGAGGATATAGATGTAGAACCGCACCGAGTCTAAGTAGGGACTAAGTCTTTGATTCACGAATGTGAACTTAGTGTGTGTTCATCCTGTAAACTGTGTAGGGTTGACATCTGAGGACGCGCTCTAGCTTATCTGTAGCCCAGAACTCTGTGAGTAAAAACTGTGTAAAGATATGTTCGAATATGAATATCTTCTGAATGATTAAACTATAATGTTTCTAAATTGATACTGTTAACTGAATGAATGTATGTCCTCTATCCTGAATCAGACAGGCATCCATAGCAACCATCTATCAAGTATCGCTACTATTACAGACATCTCTGTTAGTTCCTATCTTGGAACTTCTGTTTACTGTTATGATGGGCATCATTGACTGCTTGGTCTTTCAAGACCTACTGTTTACTGTACTGTTCTACTAATGGATGTACCACATATGACTGTTATGACTGAATGACTGATATACTGAATCAATTAACTGTTTTCAATACTGAAAGGACATTTATTCTTAACCTCTTTGCGCATTATGTTATTCACTGGGCTTTAGCTCACTGTTTATATATATATATATATATATATGTAGGTGTCTAGGCACCAGACCGGAGCTAGAAGCGTGGGTTAGACTCCCTTTTGTCAAAGCCAACCACCGTGCCTCACTGTGAGGTTCCGAGCCCATTCAAGCTACGACTTTGGGGTGTTTTAGTTTCTCTCATCTGTCTCTGTATCTATTTTGTAATACTGTATTGACTGATAGCACTGTACTGTACTGTCTTAATGGGGATTAAGTCCCTGACCTAGATGATTGTAAATACTGTACATACTGTTTTAGTACTGATAGTATATATGTTATGAAAAGTCTTTTTGCATACAGATTGTCACAGCTCATTGGGCATTGTTTAATTACTGTTTCGGCTTCCGCCATGCCCCTATACTCTGAATCTTCTTTTATCATAAGCGGGCCTTGTAATCACGGATTCTTGGCGATTCTGATACTAAACCCATAAGGGCGGGTTTGGGTCGTGACACTATCACTGCCTTAGGAATTGATAGAAACGATCTTCACATTGAAGCAACAACATTGTAACCTAGATGGCAAGTAGTTTAAAAATTTCGCAAATCACAAGAGATTTATGTACCACTTTCACATCATTAATTAGAATAGAAATTCAACTTAATAAAGATGCTATTATTAGAACAAAGGCATTGGTGGCTCTGTACAGAAAGGAGAAGAACCTAAGAGGCAAAGGATAACCCAAATGATTAAAGTACAAACCTACCTTGAAGTGCAAGGATCCAGTACAAACATATTATCCACATTTTTTCTAGATTGGAGAAACGACTTAAATTTCGAGGACGAAATTTGTCTAAAGGGGATAGGTTGTAAGACCCCTAAATTTTGTAAATCCTTGTAAGACCCTTGCTTTTGAGTTATTATAATAAAGCCCTTAGTTCCCTATTTATTCGCAAAATTAACCCTAGAACTGAAAACGTATCATGGATGAACCCGTACAAGCCCTAATTGATTTTGTTAACTTAGAAATCATTTCTAATACTCTAGTATTAATTATTTAACTCTCAAATTTTAGATTAGTAGCTTAAAATCCTAATTTTTTATTTTTATCACTTTAATTTGGTTGGGTGTCCTATAATTCAAAGCAAGATCATTTGAACCAAATTATTTTTCCTAACATTATTTTAATTAATACTACACTTGAAATATACATTCTAATCAATACCAAACCCACACATTTTATTTTAATTACATTATGAGCCCAAATCATTCTTCATACATATAAAAGCACACCCCCAATATTATAATCCTTTTCTAAAATATCTACAATATGTATATAGATAAATAAATGAGAAAAGGCCCTCAAATCTATATCACATGGCCAGCCACCCTACCATGTACACTTGTAGTGTACTTTTGGAAACAACATTGCATGATTCATGGAAGAAAATTTGACCTTGGTACCATAATTCAAGGAAAGTCGTCTTGTACTTGTAACTATCTTGGTTCTATTTAAGCGTAACCCTAACTAGATCATGCCCTAATACATGATTAGGCTCTCTAATGATCCCTTATTCCATTACGTTCCAACTAAATACAACTCAATTCCATTTCATTCCAACCAATGGGCATTTTGGATGTTTTACATCCACATGTCACACAACCCACACACTCACACACCCATACATTCAGTTGAGAGAAAGAAAGAAGAGGAAGAGAGTGAACATTGGTAGTGGAGAACAGGAAAAGAGGAGAAAATTGTGCAAACATTTCACTAGGCAATCAAGTAAACCACAACACAACTCTCTCTTATTTTTCCTTTCAAATACATACTCTTAGAAGTTTTAAACATTCATTTCAGATATGTTTTGAAGGTACTTTTGTGTTAAAAATGAAAGGATTTGAGCATTGATTTTACCCTTCTTGTATTTCTCTTAATCGGTATAAGACTACCTTTCTCCATATCAATCTCTCAAAATTTTCCAAGGCACACCTATACCTTAAATTTCTTACTTTAATACATATTATTTATCATGTTTTCATCACAAGAGAAGTGGAAAATTTCCACTGGTTGATCTCTTTTCTCACCAACTTTCTTATTTCAAGAACTGTGTCAGAAAAATCTATTTCACAGCCACATTGCGAAAATTTCAAAAAAAAAGTATAAAAATCTTCTAGACCTCCATTTTATTTCAAAAAATTTATTAAGGATTTATATTTCAATTAAAATTGGTTTCATTGAAAATGAGTGAGCGGTTTGTGAGAAAATCTGATTTTCGTAACGATCGACGAATCTGGACAGCATTGTGCATTTCTTAAATAACTAAAAATCTAGAATAACTATCACATTTCCGAAACATGTTCTGAAAACTAGATTAAATTCTATACGAACCATAGGAAAGCCGAGTTCGGGAAAAATCTGAAATATCCCTTTTGATTTTAATCTTTAAATGATACTGAATCTGAAAATTTAGTTTTGCATGGGTGTTTTATGCTCTTGTGTACATGAATATGCTTATTAGTTTATGATTATGTCTTCATATGATATTGCATGTGTTATGGTTATGTTCCTTATCTTCTTCAATTGATGCTACTCATGCTTATGTGGATATTACTATCTTGTCAAGTTATTATAACTTTAATTTAAGACATCTAACTCAACAAAAAACATAATTGGGATGGTATTGGGTTTTCGATCACTTGAATAATGAAGAGATGATAATGTGTGATGTATGGATTGATGGGATGTGCTCCCTAATTGAAGGTTAAGTCTTGCGCAAGCGGTTGTCGCGTAAACCCTAAAATAGAATGGACATATTCAAACTCATTACGATGGTTTGATTGGTGAGATAAGGTTGGGTCCAGATGGGACATTTAGGAGGATAAAACTTTTTTTGGAAGGATAAGGTTGGATTCAAGAGATAAAACATTTTTCTTTTCACCGTTCCTTTTGAGGCCCTGCGATTGGCGCAACGTGGTATATAACCGTTGGTAGCCATCCGAGGTAAGTTCTGTAACAAAGCAGCAAAAGAGGGAGCTTCGAATAGTCCGATGTCCAATTCTTGTGGTTAGGAGGATAAAATCTCTTTATGGGATTTCTAGAATACTAACCACTAACATTATAACCTTGTTATCTGTTTAAATGACATGTTCCTTTCCTCTATTATTGAAATTGTTGTTATTGACTTGAATATCATGCTTCACTACTTGCTTGCTATAAATACGATGGTGTATTGGATTGGGAAAAGGGGATGGGGTGTGTGTGCGTTTATTGGGCATACAAAGCTTATGGCGTTTCATGGCAGGTATTGAAGACTATTAGATCGATCGAAGGCAAAGCTGAAGCATTTGAGGATGTACGACTACCCTAAAAGGATTAGAAACTAGTTTTGAGATTGTAAGTGAGAGATCCCATGTTGTATTTAAGACTTGATTTTATAATTATTATATATTTATACATATCTCTTATATTACCTATTCCTAATTGTCTCGTCGACTTATGTAGACCTTGTATTAATATCTTGTTAAGATCTGTCAACAGAGTAGCTTTGCTATCTAAGGTGGTTGGACTGTGAAAGGAGGCTATGTTGACGTTTTCTATATTAATATATTCTTTGATGTTCTTGATTTTTTGGGCATGACAAAAATGCCATGACTTTCCAAGATCAAGAATTTTTTTATTATTTTTTTTATTACTTAAGGGATTCAGCCATAGCATAATTTTCTCATGGAAAAAATGGTATACACAATTTTTGTTGAGTCCCTAATTTTTTTAATTTATATTTTAAATAAGGAGTTTTGAATTAATTCCATTTTAGTTCTTGATTTTGCCAAATTTTGCGATTAAATCCAACAAACCCCAATTTTTTTAAGCATTTATTTTATTCAAACAAATATACGTGTACTATTTTATAATTAGAAAACAATCCCTTGCACTTAATTTATTTTATTTTAAACACTAGATTTTATTTTAATTTCAATTAGAAAAATTCTCCTGTATACAATGTATACTGTATGCAACTTTACACAAAAATTACATAAGTTTTCACGAACTTACATCAATTATCTCACAAAAATGTGCAAGTTAAATACAAATTCACGTAATCGTGTATGTTTTCACAAACTTATGCGAATTTGTTTTCAATTTATGCATTTTTGTAATATCATTTATGTAAGTTCATGAAAATTAACATAATTTTGTATAGGGTTACATACAGTGTTGCTTATTGCACGCCGGAGTATTTTCCAATATAATAATACATCAAAATTTAATATATACAAGCATCATTATCATAGATTTACAAATTACAAGTAAAAACACAGTAGTTAGATTGGAAATCCAACATAAGTCCATATCCGCTATAGCTCCTCAAGCTTTTTCACAAAGTCTTCTTTGTGGTAAATTTCCTAATACCTAGTGTTGAATGTCGAGACAATAAAAGCCACAAGTTGCGATAGCCCAGTAGGAACACCCAAACCCCTGCTTTCTAAACTACTCGGATAATACACACAAATATAAATACAACATGAAATAAATGAACAATTATAAACAACAATTGTAAAGCAACAAATATATGTATTAGTTCAACATATATAAATAACAATTAGAGAAAACAAGCACTAGAGTCCCTCAAAGAGACTCATCCTCCCAACCACTAAGATTGGACATCTGACTATTCAAAACTTTCTCTTTTGTCGCTTTGTAAACCTTATCACAGATGCCTACAACAATTATATACCGTACAATGCCATCAGTGGACCTCAAAAAAGATGGTCAAAAACTCCAAAAGTATAACACCCTAAGTTGTCCTTAATCTTCATTGGACCTAGCCTTGTCCCTCCACAGGGGTATACATACCATTGTCCCCCAACTTGAGACTCCAATCTTTTCCCTCCAAAAAGTATATATAGTTTGAATATACTCGTGCCATCCTAAGGTTTACGCTGCAACCGCTTAGGCAATATTTAACTTAAAAGGAACACGTCCCACCATCTTTCCATTACCAATAACAACAAATTCAATTGAGTGGTGTTTTAGGAAGTTGGTAAAAAGTTGACTTTTTAGCTTTGTGAGAGGTGATGTGACCCAAAATGGATAAAAAGCTAAAAACTAGCTTTTTTTTTTTTGCTTCTCAAAAGATTCCAGTTTCAAAAGTGAATGCAAACGCCATTACCATCTTTTTAAGTTTTCCCTTTCATTAGGTTCATTATGAAGCATGGTTAGCAACGAAAGAAAAATAACGATACAAGTCACTAACACATGAGTAAATAGAGCTATCAAAGAGGCACTAATGACATCATTATAGCAAAGCAAATAGGAAACAAGTCATAATCATAATAAATCTTAAGAACACACACTCACATGAAAATTTTCAAATATTCAGATTTTCAGAGATAAGAAAATTAATTCGATAAAAATACTTCCAGGACTCAGATGGGCTAATTTTTGCTGAGATTATAAAAATTAAGTCTAGCTCAATCTCTAATTTAAAAAACCAAAAAAGGATTTCCATAACTCCTTAAATTAACCCTCTATTATACTCTTTCCAAATCTGTCATACTTTGAGAAAAATATTTATTATCACAATCTACCCAATCATATATATTCAAATACATTATATATGGAAGCTAACATCTACTGGTAGCTTTGGACATAAAAATCAACTCAAGGTGATTTTTATGACATTTTCTAAAAATGGGCAAAGTGGACTATTTTTCAAAAACTTTTTGTCAAAAATTTTGAGGAATAGTTTGGCCTATCATAACACATATTTAGGCTCTACCAAAAATCACACATACTCTACACATATCCAATGACACCACATTAAAACATATTTTGATTTCATGATGGTTTGATATTTTAATAAATTCTAGAACTAGATGGACAACTTACCGATTAAAGGAAGAAACGATTTAAAAACCCTATCTTCATGCAATTCTTGATCAGACAAGCCTACTAACATATAACACCACATGCATTATACATATATCATCATAAAAAATGTGAGGGGTGATTTTATAATACTCCTCTACCCCAAACAAGCCCTTAAGTGATCCTCACTCTAATAACTGAAACAGAAAAACACTTCGGTCAAGGGTACCAAAATTAGCACTCCGATGAACAAATTAGTCTTTCTTAAAAGGGGAGAGAAGAAGTTTTTATCTATCAAAATGTGGATGTGATCTGATACCTTCCTTCTTTCCCTTCCCCTCCTTTTATAGCCACCCTTATATATATTTTCTTTATGGTAGTCTCTTATCATTGTTTTTTCGTAGCCCATACTTCTACTGCATATCGAAAATGGGACAACATAGGCCCATTCATCATGCCAATTAGCCTATATTCCTCCGGCTCTGCTTTGTCTTGGTTTGCTACTCGGCAAATGCCCTTGGTTTATCCTAGCCTACTCGGCTATGTGTTCCAACCCAATGGGCTTGGCGAATTTGGCCCACCTAAGATGGGCTCGGATACGCTCCATTTTCCATTTTCCATATTGCCCCATATTGCATTTATTCGGCTCCCACAATTGCCCCCCAAGCACCCGACTATCTTTGAATTCTAAATAGTCGGTGTGCTCGGCTACGAAAGTGCCGCTTTAGTCAGTTTTCTTTGACAAACTTAAGGCGCCTTGAAATTCGAGTACGTAATGGGCATGCCATTCTATCTCTGACACATCAAATGGGGCATGATGTGGAATGTGGGAAGTTTCTCACTTCTTCAAAATCTTCATTCATTTAATGCGATTTGAAAACCTTCTTCGCCCTTTCACTTCCGAAAAGACTCCATCTTCATAACTCTTCACCTTCAAGACTTTATCTGTAGTTGTTTTACTCTCTCTACCATTTGTGCATATTTCATTGCAACCTGTAAGTTCTTTAAGCTTCACTTCTTGTGTTATTTTGTTTTAAAACTTTCGTCATCTCTTGCTATTTCTTCATCTCGTGCTCTGATTCAGTCTTCCTATGGCCGTCATTTGAAAACCCTCCTTTATGAGGAAAAGGTCGTTGCCTTTCATCGTCACTTTGTAATCCCTGACAACATCCAATTGACGCTCATTAGGGACGATGAGGTAAACATGGAAAGAGCTAATATCAACACTATCGTCCTTCCTCTATTGACAATTGTCAAGGGTGGAGTTTTCTTACCTCTGCACCCTATGCTTAAATCTGTTCTTTATTTTTGGAGACTAATGCCTTCTTAGCCCAACATAAATTTTTACCGAATAATCATGGATATAATAGAATTAAACCGTCAACTTTGATTTAACTTAAGGATTTCTGTCATTCAACATTGCTATGTCCTACACAAATCCTCTAGTTGGCTAGAAAGGTACTTTTTAAGAGCCAAGGACACTGACCACCACTTAGTAACCATGCTCGCCAGTTTTGGCAAAAAGGTAAATGACGTAATGGTCGTTCAGGGCAATTGGGAATTCAGAGAAGGAGAAGATCACCTAAATCTTGTACCTAGGTAGAGGGGTGAACCAGGTGGCCGAGTAGTTTCTTTTTTCAGTTTAGATGTTAATTGGATCCTCCTCTATAGGACAACCATGTTTTTTCTTCTTATAGGCAATGATCTTAAGAAGTCTCTCACTTCAACAGACGAAGCCATATCGATCCCTAGAGGTGAACAACAACTCTCAACTCTTGTGTTCCCTAGCTTCGTCAATTGGAAAGATATTGGCGTTCAGGAATCATCAATTAGCGAGCAAAGCGGTGGAAACAATAGTCAGGATATTGAACAAGGCGTGGAGCAAGACGCCGATCAATAAGTTGATCTAAATGTCATTGCTAAACGAGAAATAACTATGGTTGTAAGACATGTCTCTCGGACTTCTTTTGCTTTCTTGAGATTAGGGT
This sequence comes from Camellia lanceoleosa, assembly GCA_025200525.1. NCBI lineage: Eukaryota > Viridiplantae > Streptophyta > Magnoliopsida > Ericales > Theaceae > Camellia > Camellia lanceoleosa. Next base: position 176,119,292 of record CM045759.1, on the reverse strand, counting down.
TGATATTAGTTTATTTACTACCCATCGAGGTGGAAGTCCATGTATCTCCTGAAATACATCCTTAAACTCACATACTAATTTACCTCACTAATATCCTACTTAGGGATTTCTACCGAGCACAGAAAACTCATCATCACTGACTTCCTCCATCGCTCTAAGTGTAGATAAGTCATGACATATTGGGAATATATATATATATATTTACAGCCCTTTCAGCACAATCTAGAGTCACAAAATGTTTTCGCAGCCAATCGATATCCAAAATAATTACAAAACCCTCAAACCCTAACACAATTTGATCCCGCATACAAGACTCTGCCTGCAAAATTAATCTCAAAATCTTTATACATCTCATAAAGAGTAATTACCCCTCCCATAAGGGTCTCAACATGCCCCAAAATTTGGACAATTAAATATTAAATTAGGACTAAATCCCAATCAATATTTCATCATCCAAATCCTAAGGGTGAAACGAAGTCTAAATGTCTTCGCTTCAATCTGGTTTAAGTAAATTTCAATGCTCAAAAAAATACAAAGGATAAAAAAGTTAACAAACACCAATCAAACCATCCATCATAAATTTATGACTATCCAATACCTCAAACACTAAAGTAGCAACAAATAGTCAAAACAACCTAAGATGACGTACTAAATGGCACCTAAAGAGCTGGTAGAGATGAAGAAGCAACTGGAAGAGATGCTTCAGAAATGGTTCATACGTTCAAGTAACTCCCCGTGGAGAGCACCTGCAATCTTTCTCTCTGAGAAAGATGGCACTCTCCACATGTGCATAGATTACAAAGAGCTGAACAAGGTGACTATCAAGAACAAGTATCCGCTATCTAGAATTGATGACTTATTTAATCAGTTAAAGGGGGCAAACATGTTCTCTCTGTTTGATCTCAGATTGGGTTACCATTAGATGGGTGTGTCAAGAGGAAAATATACTACTTACTGCTTTTCAGACTTGGTATGGGTTATACGGATTTCCTGTAATGCCTTTTGGTTTGACAAATGCTCCTGCCTATTTCATGGACTTGATTAATAGAAATTTTCAACCGTATCTAGATAAGTTTGTGATTATTTTTATAGATGATATCCTGGTGTATTTTAAGAATGAGGGAGCACGGAGAACACTTGAAAGTTCATAGACTTTGAGGGAGCAGTAATTATACGCTAAGTTCAATAAGTGTCACTTTTGGGAGAAAGAAGTTCGGATTTGTGGACATGTTGTGTCCAATCAAGGGATATCAGTAGATCTTGAAAAAGTTGTTGTAGTCAAAGGATGGAAGCAGCCCACAAACCCTTCAGAGTTGAGAAGTTTTTTAGGACTAGCCGGTTATTACAAGAGATTTATAGAGAAGTTTTCCACTATTGTAGCACCCATGACCAAGTTGACCCGCAAGAATATGAAGTTCTTATAGACAGATGATTATAAGAGAGCCTTCCAGGAGTTAAAGCAGCGTTTGACTATAGCTCTGGTGTTAACCATACCAGTACAAGGGAAAAAGTTAATAATGTTTACTAATACGAGTGGAACTAGTTTGGGATATGTGCTGATGTAGCATCAGAAGGCTGTATCTTATGCCTCACGACAGTTAAAACCTCATGAGAGACGATGCCCTACTCATGACTTAGAGCTGGCAGCAGTTGTTTTTGCATTGAAAGTGTGGCGACACTACTTGTTTAGGGATCACTTTGAGTTATACACAGATAACAAGAGCCTCAAATATCTTTTCTTTCTCCAAAAGAGTTGAGCATGAGGTAACAGAGGTGGGTTGAATTCATCAATAGTTACAATTTCGAGATCCTTTACCACTCGGGGAAAGGAAAGGTGGTCGTAGATGCACTTAGTCAACAACATGGAATTAGAGCTTCTTTGATGATTTAGGAATGGAAGTCCTTGGAGTTAGTTTTGATGCATAATGTTCAACCAATAAAGAGTGTTGAGAGGGCATGCATTGGTAGTTTGACTATGCAGCCGATGTTATTGGGTAAAGTTCATCAGATGTAGTATTTAGATGGGTTCCTCATTAGCAAGCTCGATGACCTTATAGTGGACTTGATTGATGATTGCCCTACGAATTGGTATGTGGACTCAGATGGGGGATTGCGATTTAGGAGCAGGTCGTGTGTACCTAACATTGTTGAATTAAGGAAAGAGATTATAAATAATGCTCATAGGTCCCGATATACCATCCACCCTAGTGGGACTAAGATGTATCATGCCTTGAAGAGGACATTTTGATGGGAAGGTATGAAGAAGGACGTGTGAGAGTATGTTTCTCGATGTTAAGTGTGTCAACAGGTTAAGAAAGAACACCAATGATTGTTTGGACTTTTACAGCCTCTCGAGAACCCTAGTTGGAAATAGGAGTACATTTCTATGGACTTCGTGGATGGATTGCCGCGGTCTAAGTGAGGCAATAAATCTATTTGGTTGATAGTGGATCAACTCACCAAGTCTGCTCATTTTATTCCTATTAGTGTTCACCGAACTACAGATAAACTGCCTAGGTTATATATTCAAGAGGTGGTGCGACTTCATGGTGCACCAGTTTCTATAGTTTCGAATCATGATCCGTTGTTTGTGGCAAAGTTTTGGGAGAGTTTTCAGCATGCTTTGGGTGCTAGGTTAGACCTGAGCACAGCTTATCATCCTCAGACGAATGGGCAAACTGAGTGGGTAAATCAAATCTTGGAGGATATGTTGAGAGCTTATGTCATAGATCTTTGTGGTAGTTAGGAAGAACACTTTCCACTGGAGAAGTTTGCTTATAATAATAGTTATCACTCAAGTATCGGGATGGCACCTTTTGAGGCTTTGTATGGGAAGCCATGTTGATCATCTGCTTATTGGATGGAGGTAAGAGATGTGCCGTTGTTAGGGCCAGAGTTGGTGAGGGAGACCACAAAGAAGGTGAACATTATTCGGGGACGTATTAAGACTGCATAGAGTCATCAAAAGAGTTACATTGATAGAAAACGTAAGGGGGTTGAGTTGAAGGTTGGAGATTTTTTGTTTTTGAAGGTCTTGCCGATAAAGGGCATCATGCGGTTCGGAAAGAAGGAAAAGTTGGCACATAGATTTATGGGACCATACAAGATCACTGAGAGGATTAGTAATGTGGCTTATAAATTAGCCCTACCACCTGCTTTAGCTATGATTCACAATGTGTTCCATGTATCTTTATTGCGGAAGTGTGTGCAAGACCCTTCTCAAGTAGTATCACCAGAGGTGTTGGAGATTAGTGACGATCTAACGTATGTGGTGCGACCAATTACTATTCTAGACTGGGATGTAAAGCAGTTGCAACACAAGAGAGTGAACTTGGTGAAAGTGCAATGGAAGGAGGATGAGAATGATATCACTTGGGAATTGGAAGGGAAAGTTCGGCATATGCATCCAGAGCATTTTGCTTAGTACTCTCTCATATCGAATCTCGGGACAAGATTCTTTCGAGATGTGTATATTGTAGCGACCCTAATTTTTCGTAAGTCATTATTTATTACTACTACTTTATTTTATTTTTGGCTTTATTAATTTCATGGATACATGAGAATTTAATGTGAAATTTAATTAATTTAATGCGATATTTAATCAATCTGAATGTTTATATATGTATTAATATTTTATATATAAAAGGTATTATATATATTCATCTTATATATATATATCAAAGGTGTTAGGGTGATAATAGGAAATTAGGTTATAATATACTAGACCTAGGTTATAATCATAAAAGTGTGTGGAAGAATTTCCAAGATAGCAGTAGCCGAGAGAGAGAGAGAGAGAGAGAGAGAGAGAGAGAGAGAGAGAGAGAGAGGGCTAGGGTTTTATTTTGGTGGCTTCATTAATTCTGCACGTATTTCCTTGATCTTCAAAAAATAATTGTGAGTACAAAACCCACTTTCCTTGACTTATGTTTATTTTGTTGTTTTATTTATTTGATGTTGGTTTGATATTGTACTTGCATGTAGATGATGGATTGATTTCAACTATTTTTGTTAGTTGTGTATGTAAGGTTTAGGATTTTATTATGTATTCATTTTATTGTTGTAATCACACTTATGGATATATGAAATTAAAATAAACTTGGAACCCATAGTTACATTCTGAATACTCCACAATGACTCCATGAATTATTGTTTCATTTTAGTGCTAGTGAGAAAAAGTCTATAAAAGGAACAAGTGAGGATTATGAGATTTATTTGAATGCCTTAGGCTCGGCATTGTTATATTTGTTCTCATGAATAGATGAGGGGTTGTGTATATATATATTGTTGCCTCGTTCTCAGAAGTACACAAGTGCTTTGATTTACGCATGTACGTATATGCTAACCGTCCAGGGAGTGTGGGTCAAAGTCGAGACGATATCCCTATGCAAGTTTGGCTTCAAAGCGGTGTTAGGTATACGGGAGGCACATGGGATATATGTATAGGCCAGAAGTGAACGGCCGAAATAGTGGAGGTAAGGTACAACAAATTAAATATGAACTTATTGATATAGTTTGAATTATTTTGATTTGTACATCAATAGTAAACGATCTTGTTAAATTACAAAATTTGGGCAGAGGCACGTATACATAATTCTAGACAACTTTTGTATATTAACTTTTTACTAAAAAGATTGATTAGATTCCCAAGGGTGGCTGGCCATGTGGGCTGATTTAAGGGAATTTTTTTTTTTTTTCTTGCGTACAATTGCTGGAAATTGCAAAATATAGTGTATAATATAGGTTTAAAGATACAAGTGTATATATATTAGTATTAGTTTGGGGTCAATTATTGATTTAATAAAAATATGAGGGCTTTGGGTTTAATTCATGTATTGGAACATTTATTTAAGTCCAGCATTTAATTTAATTAGAATCTGGAACTTCAATTCAGTTAAAATTTCTTTATTTCGAATTAAACTGCGAATCGTAATGAGAATCGAAAGCCTAAGATTTTTGATCGGAAAATATAGTTAGGGAATTAATTTAATTATTATTAGGGCTTTGGAATGATCCCTAAGTTCCCTGGTTCAATCAACATTTTTTTTTTTTTTTCGGTTGACGCTTTTACTCTCTACTAAAATTGAAAATAAATCAGGGAATGAGGGTCTTTATTGAAATAGTTCAAAAGTAAGGGTGTAAATAAAACTAGAAAGTTCAGGGGCCTCATACTTAAATAATTAATATTAGCTTGTAAAAACGATTACTAAGCTATTGGGGTCGATTTAGTTTTGTACAGGTTTATTCGTGATGCTTCTTCAATTCTAGGGTTAAATTTATGAATAAATGAAGAACTAAGGGCTTTATTATAATAACTCAAAATTTAAGGACATAATGGGGTTTACAAAAGTTAGGGGTCTCTCAGTTCTGATATGATATTTGTTAACATTGTGATTTGTTTATTACATTTGTATCTGCATTGGTTAGCTAAAATCCCTCGCATTCACCATCTATCATTCTCAGATAGCTTGTTGTATAGGACAGCTTGTCGAACATGGGTTCTGTCAGGCTGGAAATGCTTGCCCTTAGATCTTGATCATCGTCTATCTTTTGATTTTCTTTCTGCTACTCGGCAAAGCGGTTATGAGGTATTTAGGTGATTATGTCAGGCACCCTTTTTGACTTTATCATACCCTTATATGTAGTGAACTATAGAACCTTGCAAATTAGGACAAGATACTCTCTCTATTCAGGTTTTGATGTGATACCTTTGTTTGAATAGTGAAAGCTCTAGACCTTTTCCAAAACTAAGGTAGGGAAACTCAAAACCATGAGTCAAAAGATTATGTCTTGCTTTGTTTTGACCGGCATGCCCAATACCATGATCTGATGGGGTATTTGCTTTGATGCTAGGATTCACTGAGATCAATGGAGCTTGATTCTGAATACTTTGGTAGGTCACATAGGAGAAGCCAAACCCAATTCAGAAATAGCACAACCAATCCAATCTAGGAAAAGCCTAGTCCAATCCAATTCAGAAAAAGCTTAACCCATCCCAATCCTTTCAATCCCCAAAAGAACCAACTCAGAAAAGGTCCAGTCTATCCAATCCCAAAAAGCCCATTTAGAAAAGCCTAGTTCAGCTCAGCTCAAGTCCAATCAATTTAGAAAAGCCCAACTCAGTCAATCCATCTAGACTAATCCAGTTTAGATACACCACGTTTACCAATGACTGAATCCACTACTTCTAAGATGTTGAGGATGATTGAAGACCTTCAAAGAACTATGGTAGATTTAACCTTTGGGGGTTTGGCCTCGTCATTGACTACATCCCATGCTGGAAATTTTGTGTCAAAGAGTTCTCCAATCTTGGGCCAAGCTAAAAATAGAATAGGCTAACCCAAAGTCGAGACTATGAGGAAGATCGATTCTGATAATAAGATAGCCCATTTGGACACAATGTTCAAAGACATCTCGAGCCTGGGTGATACCATCTCAAAAGCAAATTGGCCTTGCTCAAATATAGCCATTCAACTCCTTGACAAGGCGGAAGTGTGTAGCAAGAATGAGTTTGGGGCAAGTATTGATCCTTGTGCACATCTCTGATAGGTTATTGAGGCTATGAAGGTCAAAGGCCTAAACAAGCAGCAAGTCATTGTAGTTTTTGAAAAGGTTGTGGATGAAGCTTTTGCCACTCAACACACCAATGCTCAGGTGGGGGTTACCGTGGGTGAATTCAATGTGAGAAACCAAGTTAAAGGTACTTTGAATCAAGGGTTAATAAACAAAGGAAAACCAAGCCATGAGAAAAGATGTTTTATCAGAAATACCCATTCTAACTCCAATCCCAAACTCGTAGGAGTCCCTTTCATGAATACTCAATCAACGCCCACTGTAGACACCCCATTTTTGACCGTCCTCAAGACTCGGACGTCACCGTTGGAACACTCGGTGATTATCCATGTTTGTGTTCGTTTGGAGTTCCTGGAGTTCTCGGCTGTGCGAGCCTTGCCTCAGGACCTCCGAACTCGACCGTTTGTGTTTGGTTCTACACCAAACACTTGTGTTTTGCTCCCAAGGGCAGAAAATGCTTGGGGCATCTATCACACACACCACTAGAGGGTCTAGAGCCCACTCACCTTCTCTGGTATTATTTATTTGTTTATTTACTTCTTGTGCCGCTGCACGCAGCTTTTTTTCAAAAAATGACACTCTTTCAAACACTCTTTTTTGTCGCCTAATTTTGAGATATTTTTTGCACAATTTTATTCATTCTTTTCCCTCTCCATACACGTATGGAGGGATGAGCTTGTTTGGTAACTTAACTTGTAAGTTTGGTTGCCTATACAAGAGAACTCTCTTCTCTTGGCTTAAGGGTTGGATTTTCTTGAGAGGTTTTCAGCCATTTTAGACAGAGAGGAAGCTCTGGTTTAGGTTAGAAAATATATATCTATCCTATATCTATCCTTCTCTTGTTAAACTAGGTGTTTTGTGCCTTACTTTTGCACACTAGCACCTAGTGCTTCACCTTTCTCTTGGGACAGAGGTTCTAGAGGTTGGTTTTTGATGATTCTTGGCTGATTTTGAGCTCAAAGAAGCCACAACACCAAGCTTTGTGAAGAGGTCTACAAGGGTGAGCCACTAGTTCTCTTTTACCCCATTCTTGTACCTTCCTTTTGCTTGGTTTAAAACAGTTTTTGGGCTTAGTGTTTGGCACATAAAAGTTCTGATTTTTGACCCTCTTTATTGTATATTAAGAGTGTTTAGTGGTTTGGGTAGGTTTGACCACCCTTAGGCCTTGAAAAGGGCACTTTTTGTGCTATTTTGTGAGAGATCCGAGATTTTGGTGATAGGATCTCTTCACCACTGAAATCTTGAGAGATTTCAGTGGTGGAGATGATGCCTTAGAGTCTCAAGAAGGAGAGGGCCACCTCTCCTTGATGTCCTTGAAAAGGGCAAGTTTTGGCTTCCAAAGGAGCACCATGTTTGAGTGTGTGTTGAGCATGCCTTGGTTGTCTTTCATGCTTATATTGCCATGATATAACATGTTTTCAAGTTGGTTTTGGTCTCCTATGCATGCTTAGTATAGTTGCCTTGTAATGCCTTAATATTGCCTTAACATGCCTAGGTTGTATGCCTTTGTTTTTAGCATGCTTTAGGCCTAGATCCATGAAGATTTTGTGCTCATATTATCATGTTTTAGGTCTGTCCATAAGTATTTTGGTCAATCTTAGCATGTTTAATATAGCCCCTTTGCATTTGGCTTGTTGGCCTAAAGGGCATGAGTGTGTAACATGCCATGCTTGCATTGTTTTTGATGATTTGGAACCATTTCATATGCTATTTCAGTCCCCTAGAGGTGCTTGTATGTTTACATTGCATGCTTCTTTGTGACTTCTTAAGCTTGTGTTAAATGCTCCATGTTTTGGTCATGTTGCATGCCTTTGATTCCATGTCTCTTAGATGCCATCTAAGTGGTCCTTTGGGCCTAATTTGACATGCTAAAAATCTGTTTTGAGTTGTTAAGTGCATGCCATAATTGCCTTGCATAGGTGTAGTTCAATGCCCTATTGGCTTGCCTTAGCCTAAGACCATTTGCATGCTTTGTTTGACATGCTTCATTGCATGATTTGGCATCATGTTTAATATGAATTTCAGAGCTTTTAATGCATGCTATTAGTCCATGTTTGGCCTCTTTAAGTGTGCTTGAATGTTGCTTGTTTATGCCTTGGGTTTGGTACCTTAACATGCGCATGTGTGTGTGTGTGTTTAGTCCCCAATTGTAGGCATTTTGGCTACTGATTTTAGGCCTTTTTGCGTTGCCTAATTCATGTCTAAGTCCATCATTTCATTGGTTTGCATGCTTGCCTTATATGCTTGTTTGCATGTTTGCATAAGTGTATCACATTGTCCATCTTGCATCCTAGATAACATGCTTAGGATTGCACCACATTGACATGCATGCCAAGCCTCTTGAAGTGAGTTCGATAGAGGTTTGGCACCCTTTTGTGCCTATGTGTTTTGCATGCATTTGAAAGTGAAGTTGCATTCTTGGTTCTTAGGGCCATCATGCATGAAAATGCGCGATTGGTGGTCCGAGAACCGAGGCACATGCCCCCTTGAGTCAATAACATGATAAGGAGTGTGTTTGGTGCATAAATGGCTTGAATTGCATTGCCTTGCATGTTGTTTCCCTCTGTCTTTGTGAGTTGTGTTCTCAGAATTTTGTGCCGGCCGACACTTTATTGCCGACCCGATCAATCGGCAACGATGAGTGAATTCAATGCGGTGGCCTCCTTCTTCACGGTGTGGTGCTCGCCCGGTGGTACTCCCTGGTGCTCGAGAGGCACTCCCGGGATTTTGGTAATTTTCAAGAGGAGAGGAGGAAGTAGAGGCACACTTGCACTTGGTTCCGAGTGCGGCCCGAAGGCTGCCGACCCTCATCCCGAGGCGATTTATCGCTTAATTAGATTAGTTAATTTATTTAATTAATTTAGTTGATTTGTAATATTTAATTAGCTAGGTAGTTAATTATTTATTCATTCAGTATTATTATTGTCCCTCCGAGTGAGGGCAAAATGTAATAAGTGTGTGTGAGTGGGTGCATGTCTTCCAATCCCCACTTCCTTCTATCCCTTTTATTTACACCTTCGATGGTAGATTAGGGCACACTTATTTTAGCATACCTTATGCAATGCATGCGTGCATTCATGCATTTGTTTACATACATTGGGCTCGGCACATCATGCAAACTGCATCGCACTTTCAATTCCAAATTGAGTACGTGATAATTGTTGCATCTCATGTGCCATGTTTAGGGTTAGCGAACTTTTAGATTACTGTTTACTCCTGTATGTGTCGCATTAGCCACTTAACATGAACTAGGTCACGCATGTTTGCTAACTAGTTTACTGTTTTGGCACGGAGTACGATGTAAGTTTTTATGGCTTTAGCATATCACATGCGTGTGAATGTTTACCATGACAGTATGCTTGCCATGCGGCTAAGTGCTTACATGATAAACTGTTTGAATGCCTGTGGGTGGAGGTTGGATTGCCTGAGTTGGAACAACTCGTTGAAATCCGAATTTTAGCCTACTTAAGTAGTAGCAAAACTAACACGCCGAGACAAAACGGATATGCAATGTTTATTTCCAAATTAGGCAATCTAGTCTATACTTTTGTGTTGTGCATCACGTAGTAAATTCTAGGCTAATAATCGAATAAGAACGATAAAGTTTTCAAAAACGGATATCACGGTTAGTAGAGGTTCTTGGACCCAAGACCACTTTGGTGATGATTAGGACATGTGTTTTCCTTGCGAAGTGGTTTCCTAAATTTCCCATTTTAAAATATTTAGGTGGCGACTCAGTCAAAAAAAAGTCCATGTTTGGCACTACTTTTCAAAAATCTGTTTTCTCAAAACGATTTGCCGGATTTGGACTCTTTGGTTCAGATTTAGAACCGCGACACAAATTGAGTCCGAACTGTAGCGCGAGGTCCCCCGCGGAAGTGCTACACCCACCAATCAATTTGCCAATGTTTTTAGGACTAGTGCTCCCTGCTCTCAAAACTGCAACTTTAATCATCTCCACATGACTTTGTCCAAAGGCCTTGAAATCCTTACAAGAAAAGGTCATCTCAAACCTTTTGAACCAAAACCACACAAATATCGTTCCCCAGCTAAACACAACCCTACCAAGTACCGTGCCTTGCATCAACAACATGGCCATGATACTGACCATTGCTTTCATCTCCACTATGAAATTCAAGACTTGTTTGACAACAAGGTCATCACCCTACCTGAAAATCCCATAATTTCAAACAGTCATTTCTGTTACCACAACAAACTACCACCCCATAACATAAACTCCATTCATGTATTTCCAACAATCAACTCTGATCCTAGCCAATACATCATACCTGCCAATGAGCCCAAACTGAATGTGTTCATTCCTAAATCTTCATATCTCTAACTCATCATGAATTTTAAGAAAGAAGAGCGAAATAAACAATTCTTTGAAAAGGTGAAACGTTTACTCATTCTTGATGAGCTCGACCTTAGTGGTGTTAAAGTCAAGTGGTGAACTCTCTTAACTATCACCAACAATGATGGTCGGAATAATGACACTCAAGATCAACTAAGGGAATTTGTTAAAAACACCTCGAAAGGACGTTCTCAACTAGGGGCAATTGTTGAAAGCATTTGGAAAAGACCTTCTGAACTAGGGGCATGGTGTGAGAAATTTGAAAGGGAAGTTGCTTCGGTCGAGGAGAAGTTTGAAGGCTACCAGGTTAACAATGTAACTTAACCTAAACATTTGAAATCAAGCCTACTAGGTTTGAGTGATAGTGATGTTGAAATGAAGGTAGGTTTGGACCCACCAATGGGCTACTTGAAGTTTGTCATGAATTCTGCTGATGGACTTGAAAAATGAAAGACCCTTTGTGTTGAGAATGCTGATGATGTAATTTTGTTGAATTTTGAGTTGTGTCTTGTAGGTGGTTGAGTCACGCATCAAGTTTAGAGTCTTGTTTTCTTTATCTTTTCTTAAGTCTTTGTATTGGTTGAGTCTTTTTTCTCTCTTTTTCGAGTTGCTTTTGTATACCCTCCGTTCTTGGTCCTTCCAATAAAAAAGAGAGTTGAGTTTTTGATCATTTAATTGTACGTACAGTAATCTATGAGTGACCTAATGAAAACAAGAAAAGTTTTGAAAATCTTAATTAAGCAAGGGAAAGGTATAAGCTTGAGTGTTGAGAAGCATCCCCAAATAGTTTGAATGAATTCTAAATTATTGTCGCAAGGTTCTTCATGATCATTCTGAAATTTCAGTCAGATTATTTTTAGCAAACTTGCGAAAATAGATTCAAAATCGTGCATGGTATTTTACACTGTTTTGGGAATTCTCTTCACACTCTGGCAATCACTTTAGCGAGCGCAAGATGGCATTCAAACCTTACAATCATAGAATTCCTTCCTATGGCATTTTTGCTACTCAAAAAAGACCAAAAAAATATTTTAAAAAAATAAAAAACAGAGAAGAGAAAAAGAATAAATAAATAAATAACCACCAAGCTAGGGGCACCCATGGCGTGAAATCCAATCAATTGTGATGAAAGAAACTTCTATCCAAATTCAAAGAAGCCAATGTAAGGAGGTCCTAACTAGATCATGATTAATTGTATAATTAAGGCCTCCAATCATTTACCATTCCATTAGATTCCAAGTAAATCTTAAATATCTAATCCAATTCCAACCAATAGGCACTTTAGACCTTTTGCACCAATTTTCCTATAATTGCCCTTAGCATTTTACATACAAGAACATACATAGAAACACTTCATTCGCCTTAGAGGACGAGAGGGAAAGAGGGTGAGCTTGGTGGAAAAAAGGACAGAAAGAGAAGGTCTTGTTAGCTAACCAACCAATCCTTAAGTAAGCCATAACACAACTCTCTCTTTTATCTTCCTTTTTCAAATACATGTTGTTAGAGTCTTGAAATAATATTTTTAGATGTGTTGTAATGGTGTTCATGTGTTCAAAGTTGATGAATTGGGCTTGATCCTTCTTCTACTCATATTTTCTATTAATAGATGCAAAACTATATTTTTCTTTCCATATCTTACATTATTTCCAAAGGCATACCATCTCTTTAAAAATCTAAGTCATTGATGCATTATTTAGTATGTCTTCATCAACAAAAATAAAAATTAAAAAAAAAAAAAGAGTGAAAAATTTTCCTTAGTTGGCCTATTTTCTCACCAATCTTCTATTTTGAGTATTATGCATGAAAAACCTGTTTGAAAGCCAACTTTTGAAAATTATAGAAAAATGTATAAAAATCTCCTAAACCACAGTTTTCTGTTAGAAACTTCCTTAAAGAGTTAGCTTTCAAGGAAAAATGGTTTCATTGAAAAAGAGTGACCGGTTTGAAAGAAAATCTGATTTTCGTAATGGTCAATGAATCTGGACAGCACTAGAGTGTTTCTTAAATAACTAAAAATCTAGAAAAGCTCTTCCATTTCCCAAAAAAATTCTGAAAACTAGATGAAATTCTCTATAAGCCATAGGAAAGCTAGGTTTGGAAAAAATCTGAAATAGCCCTTTTGATTATATTCTTTAAATGGTATTGAATCTGAAAATTTAGTTTTGTATGTGTGTTTTATGCTCTTGTGTTCATGAATATGCTTATTAGTATGTGATCATGTATTGGTATGATATTTCATGTGTTATGGTTATGTTGTCTTCTTCAATTGATGATGTTCATGCTTATGTGGATATTACTATCTTCTTAAGTTGTTTCAACTTTATTTGAAGACATCTAACTCAATGGAAACCTTAATTGGGGTGGTATTGGGTTTTCGATCATTTGAATAATGAAGAGAAGATAATGTGTTATGTATGGATTGATGGGATGTGCTCCCTAATTAAAGGTTAAGTCTTGCGCAAGGGGTTATTGCGTAAACCCTAGAATGGAACGGACATATTTGGACTCTTTGCGATGGTTTGATTGGTGAGATAAGGTTGGGTCCAGATGAGACATTCAGGAGAATAAAACTTCTTTTTTGGATGGATAAGGTTGGATTCAGGGTGATAAAACCTTTTTCTTTTCACCGTCCCTTTTAAGGCCCTGCGGTTGGTGCTATGCGGTATATAACCGTTGGTAGGCATTCGAGGTAAGTTTTGCAACAAAGTAGCAAAAGGGGGAGTTTCAAATAGTCCGGTGTCCAATTCTTGTGGTTGGGAGGATGAAATCTCTTTGGGAGATTTCTAGATTACTAACATCTAACCTTGTAATCCTTTATTATTGAATGATTATCATGCTTCATTACTTGCTTGTTATAGTTGTGATGGTTTATTGGATTGGGAAAAAGGGACGGGGTGTGTGTGTGTGTGTTTACTAGGCATTCAAAGCTCATTGCGTTCCATGCCAGGTATTGAAGACTATTAGATCGGTCGAAGGCAAAGCTGAAGTATTTAAAGACGTATGGCTATTCTATGAGAGTTAGGAACTAGTTATGTAAACAAGTTTTGAGTTTGTAAGTGATTAATCCTTGTTGTAATTAAGGCATGTTTTGTAATTATTATATATATAAATATCATTTGTAACCTATTCCTTATTTTCTCATCGACACGTGTAGACCTTGCGTTCATATCTTGTTAAGATCTATCAAAAGGGTAGCTTTGCTATCTAAGGTGGTTGGACTTTCAAGAGAGGCTATATTGACTCCTCCGACCATCCTGGGATCTTACTTGGTTATTAACTAAAGGGCTCATTAGTGACGTTTCCTATTTTGTAATCTTAGATAAACCCTATATTTATTTGTTGATATATTCTCTGATGTTTCAGATTTTTGGGGCATCACAAAAACTTTTAAGTCAAACTCTCTTAGTGTCCCCAGTAGAGTTGCCAAAAACTGTAGGATCTCCCAGAGGGCATCTAGGTGTGCCCGACAGTTTGAACCCTCTGTCTAGTTTCACGAGTGCAATGTGAAATGAAATAAGAGTCCAAAATGTGGGAAATCCATAGAAAATCTGCTAATCATGAGAAATGCTGAAAAATAAACTGCATCACTAGACACAGAGTCACTACTTAATCTTTTGGGAAAAATTAGGAAACCCATGACTCGTGCTAAACGGTTATAGTCCGTCATAACCAAAGTGTCTCGACTTGGGATCAGAGTCATGAATGGAGCACCCTGGCTGACCCGATAAAAAATCGGCCTCTCCTAATCTATAATATGAGAATCATTAACATGATATGATCATATAACCCAATTATTATTATTATGTTTACTATGTGGAGCAAACATGTATAGACCAAATTGCCTACTTTGGAATGCTCTAATCTCTCGCCGTTTTGAAAAGAGTTTGAAATGTGAAAAAATCTCATTAAAAATCGAGATATCTGTCACACAAGGAGATTAGAACCATTCCAACATAGGCAATGAGACCTCCATACAATGAGCAATCATAGCGATATAGCAAATAAGCATATAGTCTCATGGTAACATGCTAGACATAATAAGAAGCAATCACAGATGAGATACAAAGATGAAAGAAGTTCACCTTATACTGCTCCGCACCATGCGAAGAGCGTAAAGGGTTAGAAAACAATGCATGATCCTAGATATTAGACTAAATGATAAGCAAAAAAAGGGTTAGAGATGCTCACCGAGTACTCCAATTAAACACAATAGAAAATAACCTATGAGAAATGTGCATGATCCTAGATGTGATAACCAATGCAAAATCCACACAATGTGTCCTAGGAGCTTTGAACACTATCAAGATGGCATATGAAACAATCAAGGTACACACCACATAATTCATTTGAAAGTAATAGTCCAAGCCCAAATAGATGCCTCTCATTATATAATTATGATGATGTCGAAGTTAAGTCTAAACAGGCAAGAAGTAAGAGAGTATGGAGGATAGAAAGTGAGGGTAGGGAGAAGAGAAACCCGTCCTAACACACATGACAATTATAATGAATAGAATCTGAGCATGCAATAAAATGAAATACAAAAAACTCCAACGAAGCTAGAGAGATTCTTAGCCTCTAACACATGAAAATGAGTATAAACTTCCAAAATTCGTGAAATATAATGACAAGAGGGGAGATTTAGTCTATCTTCGAGGAGGAAGCCACGCCCGAGCTTCGACATCTTCGAAACTAACTAAAATAGTAAAAAGGCAAAACACTCTAATAAAAGGAAGGAGATTCTCATCAACCTACTCTTGGAAAGGAGTGTAAAACACCCACATCCATGTAAAATAGGTTGGGGAAGAGAGAATCTAAACCTTCTCATAGAGCAAACCGTTTCCAACCCCTAAAATCAAAAGGAAAGCATTTCGGGCAATAACTACAAAAAGGGGAAGAAATAAAGAATTCAACTATACTACCAACAATTCAATCAATAATCCCAAAATCTACAAAAATAAATAAATTCAAATGAAAGATGTGGAGATAGATTTAGAAAGGAAATGAAAAAATGGAAGTAGGGATTACCTCTATAGAAGTAGAGATAGGGCTCAAGTTGATTAGAAGCTCTAATCCAAGCTCCCTTCTATCAATAGAGGTCTTCTAGCTCTAAGTAATCCAAGCAAAGGAATGTAGAAAGTAGTCCAAAATTCTCACCAAACTCTCTTTCTTAGTGTACTTAATTATATATTAAAGGGATTAAAGAGGGAGTACTAGGGATCTTGATTAGAATTTTTGGAACCCCCTCCCTCAAAAGGGGGGTCATTTTATAGGCATTGTGGGTTTGGAATATGCCTCTATATCCTATGGATCCGGATGGCATATTCCAAGATCCTTGGGACACCTCACAAGAACACTATTCAGCAAACGTCATAGAAGTTGTGCTGGATGAGACTCATCTAGCCAGCATAGACTAGCCTAGCGTATTTCTTGTAATGCCCCGAATAAATGATAATAACCCATATAATACGTTAGTTAAACAACAACACATGATGAATTAATTATCTTCCATTAATCCTAATTACTTATACAAAAGGGTAACATATGCAGGTATATATTCGAAAGTCTAACCCTAAATCTATAGCATATGTTACATGATAAGGAAATAGAATGAGAGTTGAACAAATAAGAAAATGCCCTAAAGGCTTACAGCTTTCCAAGACTGTGATTAGTTACAACAAAATGGATTTAAATCCAATATAGTTAAAACCCTAGGCTTGTGCAAAATAAATACAACAAAACAAATAAAATGAAGCTCTTGCTTCCAAGTCCTCCCAAACTATTGGCTTGATAGAGGCATATCATCAACACCTGAAAATAGTTTCCACATAGGGTGAGCCAAAGCCTAGTAGAAATAATCTAACGTAGTATATGAATCTTAACAAAGTTATAAGGTGAATGCATATACAATGTTTGTGCCCAAAACATTTTATATCTCTTTCAAAACATGCAATGACAGATTTATATCACAATTCATAAAATGTTTCATTTTCAATAGAAAATAGGGAGTGAATCACAACTTTGGTAATCCCAAACAAATACAACCTTTCATAGAAATTTATCCGTAGGAAGCCGTAAACAGGCACCAATGTAAACGTAGACTATACATGTCACGCCCCAAACCTGCCCCTAAAAGTTTGGGCATGACCACGTCAGAAACAGACATAATAATCGACATATGTAACATATGGGGCCTGAACGGAAGCACCTGATAACACAAAAATCTATTCCATTAAGCTAATACTATTATGCCAGGATCACAAACATCACATTAGGTAAATAATATACAGAGAACACACACCCAAGCTTCAGTCACATACATGCACATACTTAGAACCAACCCCACAATTGGGCGTATAATAAAAACATTAATGAAGAACGGGTTATATACATTCAACCATAGATAGACAACCGAAACAATAACCAAAACATAGCAAAACTTTACAAAATGCACGGGCTTCATCTATGTGCCTAGACACCCTGAGATTGACAAGACAGAGACAAGCCTTAAGGGTTAGGACCGGCCTCCCGGTTGATTACCTACAGAAACAGACAAAATATAGAGTGAGCGAAACTCAGTGAATAATAGTATATAAATAATGTAATGGTTAACTTGAATAATAAAGCATAACTGTAGAGATATATGATTAACTTCTTTCTGTAATTATATTCAGAACAACCATGGGTTCAGTTTCCTTAACAGAGTAGCTTTAAGCTCAGTAATGTACAGAACGACGGTAGGCCTAACAGATACAGAACGGCCATAGGCCCAGAAATATCATAACGGCCATTGGCCCAGAAATAACAAAACGGCCATCGGCCCAGAAATAACAGAACAGTTTTAAGCCCAGAAATAACAAAACGGCTTTAAGCCCGGTTCATATATGTACGGACTCAAGAGATGGCTCGCACGGATTCTAGAGGTGGCTCCCACCAAAGTGTAGCACTTAGTTCTGTACAGCACTTTGTTCCATACCAGAAATCAATAAGTCTCATCATGTCATAATATAAACGAAATGAACATCATAACGGAATAACCACAGATATCATCAGAACAGACTAGTCTTATAGTCATACATATGCACACGGTTTCTTTTTATCATTCAAATGAGTTAGCATAATTAAGTTACATTTAACAAAGTGCTAACAGCAACCATTAACAGATTGGGCGATTCCAAAGGTACATAAATACTGTAGTTTCATAATGTACCCACATTTCACTTGTTCATCATGAATTAATGCCACTAACTTGCAGATAACAGAATGTGCATATTAACTATCAGCATAGTTGTCTCGTAATAGCAGAACATAAACATTAACGAAGATCAAGAGCGAATATACCATTAACAGAGGGCATACATGTCATTCCATTGCATTTCATGAGGATAGAACACTTCACATTCTAACGTGGGTTATATGATAACATTAGACCTTTGCATTTATGTCATAGGATCTGAACGATCCCAAGTTCATGTGTCATATAACAGAATAATCTTGATTCATTAGTGGCAACCCAGAATGATCTTAAATGCACCAAAATTTCATCATTCTAAGATGAACATAAATTCCCTTTATTCTTAAAAGACAACATAGTTCGTTTATAGATAACATAGAGTTAATGTTCGTTATTGACAGAACAAAATGATTCCAAAGTCATATCGACGTATGTAAATCTTTCAATATTCACATTGATTTCCAGCTGACACAACTGTTAGTGTAATCACTTACAAGGATAAGACGTTAGTAACAACCGTACTATTACTCACAGTGGTAGGTCTCTGATAGCGGTGGAACGATGTCCTCGTCTTGACCTAGAGCCAATCTCTTGAAGTTTACTTTAATTCCATTAATTTCCCCATCTTTCCTCTTCATTCTCAAGCTCTTCCTTCCTTCTTCTCCTTGAGTTCTCTATCTCTCCCTCTCTCACATGGCTCCCCCTTTCCTCTAGATATTTTTTTGATTCTAAGAGATGAGTCCATCCACTCATAAGGCACCCATTATATAAATATACACACACACCCCAACATAACACAATAGGGAGAGCCAAACGTGGCCTTACGAATCGTACGGAATCAAATTTCAATTAAACTTCCCAGATAACTCTAAAAATTATGCTGATCATAAATATGTCCCCTATTCGGGTTTCTGAAGCCTCTAAGGCCTTCAATTTGCAATATAAAGTTAACCACCCAAACGTGCATTAACGACTCGGACAAATTAGCTTTCCAATTAATTTTCCCAAATAGTTCCAAAAATTCCCATTAACATATCCAAGTACTCAATTTTGATTTTTGAACCCATATAGGTTTGTATTTTCAATTTTAAATCCGTAACTCAACCGATAATGCTTCAATTCCAAAAGATATAATTAAATTAAAACATCTCATCTCATAGTTAAATACAAATGATTTCTTATATGCATTTTGGGGTCATTACATTCTCCCCGCCTTAAGAAGTTTGGTCCTCCAAACTTGATTTACCTTAACACGAGTCAAGATTCATCCTTGATATACAACATTTCAATAATTTAGGCATTCACAATCCTATACAGTTAATTTCAATGGAGTTTGCTCCCAAAAGCACAAGTAATTCATCTTTACTGAATAACATCAAAGTATCGTCTCATTATTCACAATCCTGATATATTTCAATTTATTGATTCAAAGGTCATAACTTCCAACTACTATAACAACTTAAGGAGATTGAGAAATGGGTTCACTCAAGTCTTTGATTACCTGTGACTCATAAACTATCATACATAGTTCAAACTTTTTAGGTTCACAAACAATCCCCACTATCCTAATTCCTCAAAGGTTAAGGAAACATTTACTACATAATCATGTTTTAAAGGCACATGCTTCCTACAACAATTAAACCCAGAATAACAAATAAGTTCTAAATCAACGACTTCGTGGCTCTTTGTTCACTATCAGAATTAGACTTATCAGTTCAAATCAGATTTCTAACAGACTCCAAATAGTTTGGTCACGATCCAAGGAGAACCAATAATATCATTAATTCTTCATAGTTGTACTTCTAAACACCGGAACGCAAGGAGGACCATATTCCAAATCTAGCAGTTACAACAATATCAAAACTAGCATCATACACTTTTGCAATTTCTTGTAAGTGTGCCATGAGAGACACTTAATCAGAATATCATAAGTTCGGATCTGAGCACTAAAAACATATAAGGTGACTATCTTTTCAAGTATAGGGAGCCATCAAAAATAAAACCAGAATCAAATTTAAAATTACGTTCAATTAATCAGTCATAACGTTAGGGCGTAACGTCCTCGCTTAGTAAACATTTCTTTTTGTTACAACACAATTTAATTTGGCCTCTCTTTTAATCATTTCAGTATTCCACTATTCAGATGATTCTTCATTTTCTAGTGTAAGACACGAGATCAACCACATGGTTTCGTATTCACAACTCATAATTACAGTGGGTTTGCAAGCTGCCACACCGAAATCATAGACCAATCATCTGGCTCAGCCAATTAACATGAACAGAGCACCTAGTTATTCCATATACGTAAGTCTTGTTAGGTCCATTTATAGGGTCATAATTCTAGTAAATATATAGTAATCACATCCATTTGGGTTCCATAATATCTAGAAATTCAACAGTATAATGCTAAAGCGCTTTAATCAACTAATATTAGAGTTAGAATTCTTGGCAAGATTAGTTCATCATGTTAGTAAATCAATTCCGAACCATGTAGTGCACATTGTACAAATCTATATAACATGCAAGAGGAAGTGAATACCCAGTACGTATCGCTAGCCCTTCATCATTATGGATTATCCCTCATAACTATTTGTTTCTGCCAACATGCACAGTGTCATGCAGAACAGTTTACATTATGGTCTTCCAATAGGCAATAAAGGATTAAATTGCAATATCCAACCTTTACATATCTCCACAGAATTATATTACAGAGATGATTTCTCAATCTTATATCATTAATTCACATAGGTAGGGTTTTCGTTCTTGCGGCAAATTATCAGATCCCACTCATTTAATTTGGTTTCACGGTGGTCCTTAACTACCCTTTTTTTTTCTTTTTTTCTTTTTTTCTTTTTTTCGGGTATCATATAAGCAGATACATAATATAGGTGGGGCTCTTCATGTTCTTCAGCCATTTCTTATAAGAAATCCCGATTACAGATTACAGATGAAATGTAAACAGAACATATTACAAATTTCAGATTTCAGGTTTCAGATTACAGATTACAGATTACATAGGGCAAAGTACAGAGCACAGAGTACAAATTACAGATTGCTTAACTATGAGCAGACAGAATTATGGTTGCAAATTCCCACAATCAAATTCCGGCTACACACAAACACTACTCCTTAGATCTCATCAATAATTCTCTATCAGAAGTCTTCGGTAATTTCCTTAGTTCACGAAATCATATCACTTACATACTATTTCAAGATCATTTATTCTGTACTTAGAGTTTAATCAAGTCACGTAAGCAGATGCTAAAAGCCCAATCATATTATCATCATTCCCATGATAACACACATTTCATCTAATCATTTGCATATAAATTGTCTTACCGACCAGCTCGAATCCTCACCACGCTTCCGCTGCGCAACTTTATTGATTTAATCCCATCTGCAGATCTTACCACGTTCTGCATAGCAATCAATCACAATATACACAAGGAATGTACAACCGACATAAATAATAGCCATACATGCACCATTATCGTTGCTATCAATTTCTTCATATGCATTAAGGATGTTATGCATGATACCTAAGTCTTTTCTAGACATCCTAAAGCTCAATGGATTTGTGTGTGAGATAGCAACTCGTGCTCTAATACCACTTGTCACGCCCCAAACCCATCCCTAAAAATTTGGGCATGACCACGTCAGAAACAGACATAATAATCGACATATGTAACATATGGGGCCTGAATGGAAGCACCTGATAACACAAAAATCTATTCCATTAAGCTACTACTATTATGCCAGGATCACAAACATCACATTAGGTAAATAATATACAGAGAACACACACCCGAGCTTCAGTCACATACACGCACATACTTAGAACCAACCCCACAATTGGGCGTATAACAAAAACATTAATAAAGAACGGGTTATATACATTCAACCATAGATAGACAACCGATGCAATAACCAAAACATAGCAAAACTTTACAAAATGCACGGGCTTCATCTATGTGCCTGGACAACCTGAGGCTGACAAGACAGAGACAAGCCTTAAGGGTTAGGACCGGCCTCCGGGTTGATTACCTACAGAAACAGACAAAATACAGAGTGAGCGAAACTCAATGAATAATAGTATATAAATAATGTAATGGTTAACTTGAATAATAAAGCATAACTGTAGAGACATATGATTAACTTCTTTCTGTAATTACTTTCAGAAAAACCATGGGTTCAGTTTGCTTAACAGAGTAGCTTTAAGCTTAGTAATGTACAGAACGGCCGTAGGCCTAACAGATACAGAACGACCATAGGCCCAGAAATAACAGAACGGCCATCGGCCCAGAAATAATAGAATGGCCATCGGCCCAGAAATAACAGAACGGCCATTGGCCCAGAAATAACAGAACGGCTTTAAGCCCAGTTCATATATGTATGGACTCAAGAGGTGGCTTGTACGGATTCTAGGGGTGGCTCCCACCAAAGTGTAGCAAGCACTTTGTTCCATACCAAAAATCAATAAGTCTCATCATGTCATAATATAAACGAAATGAACATCATAACAGAATAACCACAGATATCATCAGAACAGACTAGTCTTATAGTCATACAGATGCACACGGTTTCTTTTTATCATTCAAATGAGTTAGCATAATTAAGTTACATTTAACAAAGTGCTAACAGCAACCATTAACAGATTGGGCGATTCCAAAGGTACATAAATACTGTAGTTTCATAATGTACCCACATTTCACTTGTTCATCATGAATTAATGCCACTAACTTGCAGATAACAGAATGTGCATATTAACTATCAGCATAGTTGTCTCGTAATAGCAGAACATAAACATTAACGAGGATCAAGAGCGAATATACCATTAACAGAGGGCATACATGTCATTCCATTGCATTTCATGAGGATAGAACACTTCACATTCTAACGTGGGTTATATGATAACATTAGACCTTTGCATTTATGTCATAGGATCTGAACGATCCCAAGTTCATGTGTCATATAACAGAATAATCTTGATTCATTAGTGGCAACCCAGAATGATCTTAAATGCTCCCAAATCTCATCATTCTAAGATGAACATAAATTCCCTTTATTCTTAAAAGACGACATAGTTCGTTTATAGATAACATAGAGTTAATGTTCGTTATTGACAGAACAAAATGATTCCAAAGTCATACCGACGTATGTAAATCTTTCAATATTCACATTGATTTCCAGCTGACACAACTGTTAGTGTAATCACTTACAAGGATAAGACGTTAGTAACAACCGTACTATTACTCACAGTGGTAGGTCTCTGATAGCGGTGGAACGATGTCCTCGTCTTGACCTAGAGCCAATCTCTTGAAGTTTACTTTAATTCCATCAATTTCCCCATCTTTCCTCTTCATTCTCAAGCTCTTCATTCCTTCTTCTCCTTGAGTTCTCTATCTCTCCCTCTCTCACGTGGCTCCCCCTTTCCTCTAGATATTTTTTTGATTCTAAGAGATGAGTCCATCCACCCATAAGGCACCCATTATATAAATATACACACACACCCCAACATAACACAATAGGGAGAGCCAAACGTGGCCTTATGAATCGTACGGAATCAAATTTCAATTAAACTTCCCAGATAACTCTAAAAATTATGCTGATCATAAATATATCCCCTGTTCGGGTTTCTGAAGCCTCTAAGGCCTTCAATTTGCAGCATAAAGTTAACCACCCACACGTGCATTAACGACTCAGACAAATTAGCTTTCCAATTAATTTTCCCAAATAGTTCCAAAAATTCCCATTAACATATCCAAGTACTCAATTTTGATTTCTGAACCCATATAGGTCTGTATTTTCAATTTTAAATCCGTAACTCAACCGATAATGCTTCAATTCCAAAAGATATAAATAAATTAAAACATCTCATCTCATAGTTAAATACAAATGATTTCTTATACGCATTTTGGGGACATTACAATACAACCACTACTATTGCCATTTCACAAAAATTTTGTCCGCAAGATCGGCACGCATATATATGCACAATTTTTAGGACTTTCTCCATGGACACACAAGCCAACTTATTTGAACGAGACAACAGTAACTTCCTAGATTCACCCTTCTTTCTCAAAACAATAACATTTACAATGTGTTAAATATGAAACAATACTCAATGCAAATGAATAAAAAGTTGGCTTTAATTCACCTAATTCTCATGTAATTTCTACAACAATCAAAACTATCCTCCACTAATCAATTGGAAGCTATTGTTATAGGCAAACTCCACTAAAGGCAAGTGTCTCTCCTACGACCCCTTAAAGTCAAGAACACAACCCCGAAGCATATCCTCTAAGATTTGGATGGTACGCTCTAACTACCCGTTAGTCAGAGGATAATAGACGGCACTAAAAGTCAACTTGATGCCTAAGGCGTTCTGTAGGCTTTGCTACAAGCGGGCTGTAAAACATGGATCTTTATCCAAAACAATAGTCACAAGGACCTCATGAAGTCAAATAATGTCCTTAATATAAAGGTCAGAAAGATAATCTACCGAGTCACTCATGTGTATAGGCACAAAGTGCGCCGACTTAGTCACCGATTAACTATTACCCAAATAGCATCATTACCTCGTTGAGTCCTCGGAAGACCCACAACAAAATCCATCGTGACATGCTCCCACTTCCACTTGGCTATAGACAAGGGTTGTAACAAACCTGCTGGCCTCTGATGTTCGACCTTTACTTGTTGACAAGTAAGGCACCTCGATGCAAACATGGCTACATCCTTCTTCATTCCCCTCCACCAAAACGAGTGACTAAGGTCATGATGATCTTTGTACCTCTTGGGTGTACTGCAAGACGTGAATGGTGAAACTCCTGAAGTACCTCCCCTCGACAAGACTCCGGTACAAAAAGATGGTTAAGGTATCTAATACTCGAGTCAGAATACACGTTCAAGCCCTCCTCTACCTTTCCACTATATATTTTCCCCTAGAGGGTTTCTACCTCATGATCACCCCTCTGTGCTTCTATAACTCGGCTCACAAGTGTAGGTTGTACAACTACAGTAAACAAGCTAGCTGACTCAATGAACTCACCAAGATGTAAGTCAAACTCATCAATGGCACCCAATATCTCCCACTCCCAAATGGCAATGCTAGCTATACTGCTAAAGGATTTTCTACTTAAGGCATCGGCCACTGCATTGGCCTTCCTCGGATGATAGAGCAACTCAAAATCATAGTCCTCCATAAACTCCATCCACCTCATTTGCCTCAAATTCAGATATTTTTTTTGTAAAAATAAGTACTTCAAACTCTTGTGATTGGAGAATGCATCAAACTTCTCACCATACAAATAATGTCTTCAAATCTTCATGGCAAAGATCACTACTGTTAGCTCTACGTCATGTGTAAGGTAGTTTCTCTTACATTCCCTTCTTGCATCAAGACATAATCCAAACCTTAACGAGATGCATCATAATATACAGAATAGCCCAAATCCCTCTCCGGGATGATCAACACTGGAGCAGTGGTAAGTCTAACCTTAAGCTCTTGGAACGACTTCCCACAAGTCTCGTTCCACACAAATTTGATTCCCTTCCTCGTCAGCCTAGTCAATGGTGAGGCTAATTTAGAGAAATCCTTCACGAACTGACGGTAATACCTGGCCAATCCAAGAAACTAAGAATCTCAAAGGCATTCTTAGGTTGTTCCCAATCTTGTACTACTTCTATCTTAGAAAAGTCTACAGTCACCCCTTCCCCGAATACCACATGGCCTAAGAACTTAACTTCTTTTAACTAGAATTTGCACTTCTCAAACTTAGCATACAACTTGTGGGCTCTAAGCAACTCAAGCACAACTTGCAAGTGTTTCTCGTGGTCCTCCTCAAAGGGTGAGTAAATCAAAATGTCATCGACAAAGACAACCACGAAACAGTCTAGAAACTCACGAAAGATCTGATTCATCAAATCCATATACAAGGCAGGTGCATTGGTCAACCCAAAAGGCATCACTAGGAACTCATAATGGCCATACCTGCATACGAAATGTCGTTTTCTGGATATCCTCCTCTCTTACTCGCAACTAGTGATAACTCGATCTCAACTCTATTTTTAAAGAAGCAACAAAACCCCTTCAACTAGTCAAACAAATCATCTATACGAGGTAGTGGGTACTTGTTCTTGATAGTTACCCGATTTAACTTCTGGTTATCAATACAAAGTCGCAATGCGCCATCCTTATTCTTGGCAAAGAGAGTCGGTGCTCCCCAAGGCGACGTACTAGGGAGAATAAAGCCTTTATCTAATAATTCATGGAGTTAAATCTTCAACTCACTCAACTCAGAGGGTGCAAACCTATATAGTGCCATAAAAATCAGTATCGTGCCAGGCACTAAGTTAATAGATAACTCAATCTCATGGTGAGGTGCTAAGCTAGTGAGATCCTCAGGAAAGACGTCACGGTATTCACAAACTACCCTTAGTAACTTAACTAGAACTGTATTTCTCTCTATACCCAAGAATGTAGCAAATAGGAGACTAAGCTCACCCCGACCACATGGATCACACACTGGCAACAAGGCTCTATCAACTCTGTCCCCTAAGAAATAAAAACAATCACCACTAAAGGTACATACATCAACTCTTTGACAGTGACAGTCTATAACAGCCCAAGAAGATGACAACCAATCCATACTCAATATAAAATCAAAGTTCAACATATCGACCAGCATAAATGCAAAAGGAAGTCAGCAACCAATAACCTCTATCTCACAACCCCGACACCTCCCTCCAACACAACGTCACTACTGCCTTGAGTGGAGATGCTAACTGAGCCACTTCTAACCCCAATGCCGATACAAATGTAAACGAGATAAAAGAATGGGATTTACCCGTATCATTCAACATATTGGCAATAGAATTACATAACAAGAAGTTACCTCTTACTACCGCATGTGCTGGCACTAAATCTGGAGTGGTAATAGCATACACACGCCCTGTAGGTGTCTATTCTACCTGCTCACCCCTTGGAGCATAAGTCTGGTGCGCAAATTGAGCCGAAGAGGCCCCCTGATTGGCCCTCAAGGCCTATACTAACTGCGTAGGCTGATGGCTCTATGTCTACCTCGAACCAAACACACTAAGTGTGCCATCCAATTGAGGAGAAAACCTCCTCACATGCCTTGACTACCCATACTGATAACAGGCAAGCGACTACCCTCTCCCTTGACTCTAGTTCTAAGAACAAGCCACAGACGGTGCAGACTGTTGCCCTCCTTCTCTCTTCGGGCAAGCTGGAGACTTGTGACCCAACTGGCCACACTTAAAACAAGTGAAACCTCCCTGATTACCTCTTCCTAAACCCGAACTTGGCACAGGAAAGGTGTTTCTAGACTGTCCTACCTAGGACTGTTGTGGGGTAAAATCCCTCTACCTCTTGTTGTCCCGAATCTCTCCCTGAACCTCCTGACTCTTCTGTCTCGAGCCCCTCATCCTCTTCTCTTCAGTCTGAATCACGATCTCTAAGTGAGCCGCCGCCACCTCCACAAGACAACCAAAATCCCTAATCATGGATGTGGCCACCTTGGAAAGGAATTTGGTCATCAACCTCTTCTTAAACTCCAAGCAACAATGTTTGTCCGTTGCCACAAGCTCCGGTGCAAACCTCTATAAACTAGTGAAAGTAGCCTCAAACTCGACCACTTGTGTGTTCAACTGCTTGAGCTTTAAGAACTGCTCTCTCACTACTCCCTAATAGTAGAAAGGAAAAACTTGTTCTGGAAGGCGTTGACAAAAGCCTCCCAAGTCCCTCCAATACGTCCCCACATAAACTTCCACTACTGATCCGCATCTCCCTTTAGAAAGATGCCAAGGTCACTCTCAGCCCATCATCCTCGATGCCAAGCATCTCGAATGTCTTCACCATCTAGTCGAGCCATTCATCCTCTTTCAAAGGCTCTTTCGAATCCCCTATAAACTCATCTAGATTAGACTGGAAGAACTCCCTCCTCAAGAAAGACGGCTCAGTCTTAGCAATATGGGCTTGGACTTGATTCTTAGTCCTTAGAATGTCTGTGGATTCCATCAAAGCTCCGATCATTTCACTAGCCAAAGTGCCTATGGCCTGTTGACCAACTTGTTCAGCCACATTGGCCTGACCAACCCCTTCCTCCTGTGCCAGAATTTCATTAGGCAATGGCACCTCCTACCGTCTACGCCTGCCACGCCTACAACCACGACGTCCACATTCTGACATCCTAATAAAGGTAACACCAGAGATTAGCACATTTACAAATATGCCGAAGCTAACTCACTCGTGTCCTAATGCGGTGGATAATAGATAATTCACTTCACATAATCACATAAACACATACGAACTTCCTTTCTAGATAATGATTGTCCTGCGGCGCTACCAGAGTTTCAATTAGAAAAAGTAGTGATCAAGTGCTCTTCTAACAGGACTTCTAGAAACCCATAGACCCAATCAACATCTTAGAAATTAAATTCCATACCCACTTAGTCACATAAGCATGTTATCACATAACACACCATACGTATAATTATCTCTATCAAGCAAGATAAACCTATTGTAGTAAGAATCACATCCCACGTACCCAAAATATTCAAACTCGGTACACTTTAATACCAAGTTGTAACACCCCGAGTAAATGATAATAACCCATATAATATATGTAACAACGCCCGCGAGGAACCCCGCTACAGTTCGGACGCAATTTGTGTCATGGTTCTTAATCTGAACCAAAGAGTCCAAATCTGGCAAATCGTTTTTGAGAAAACAGATTTTTGAAAGAAGTGTCAAACATGGACTGCTTCGCCAGATACAGAGTCGCCACCTAAATATTTTTTTGTAATAACCCGACCCTCGTGCATGTTTCCTATTAAATTTTCAGATCTTGCTTTGTGATTTTAAATGTTTACTGAGAAATCCCATGAGAAAATAAAAGTTAAGTAAATTTCAAGTTTAAGGCATGTTTAAGAGAGAGCCTATCTATTTAACAAGACAAGTATCTGTTCTATTTAAAGCCAGAATTGGAAGCCTTAGTGACTTAATTACCGGAATTTGACTTCATGTATGCGATCAACGTAATTTTTAGGTAATATTAAGCAACGTTGTGAAATTTCAATTTGGGATGATTAAACGATTCGTTTTTGTCTTATTAGCTTTAATTTATCTATATGTATGAACTCTTGACCCTTGAGCCTTAGACTTTGAGATTCCATACATTTCCTAGGAGAAAAGGGAGAGAGGTTAAGAACAAGAGAGCATAGAAAAAATTAAAGCTAAGGTAAGATGGAATTCCCCAATCTAATTTCTTTTCCTCAATTTGAAGTAAAAGTTTTCATTATGGCATGTTGTGGCATGAACTACTGGAAAGGAACTCTTGCTTGTGCATGTTGAAGTTTTAATGTCCTAGCAATCATCTAGGTGTCTCTCTCTCTTTATCAAATTGGTAATTATCATAGTGATCATGATTTTGAAGCTTTGTATCATGTTAAATGTAAATGATATGAGCATGCTTGTGTATCTTATGTTATGAAGGATGAAAATGAGGTGAAAGATATTATGTAAGTGAGTTTTAATTCTTGATTGATCAATTGAATGTGTTCATGAGTCTAATCTAAGTTAGATTATGATTTGAATCACCTTTAATTCCATGTTTTGAGCCTTGATTTTGTATTTAAAAGTTCCAATTTAGAGCCTCTTAACATTCCCAAAAGGACCCCCATTTTGTAGCAATTTTCGGGCAAAAAATGCAGAATCACCGCACGTGCGGGAGTCATGGCTGCACATGCAGGAGCCAATCGCCGCACGTACGGGGGTTGTGGCCATACGTGCGAGAGAAGAGGAAATTTTGAGCTTTGCTTCTGCCTAAAAAGCACGTGCGGGAGCATTTTGCCGCACGTGCGGGGGAGTTTGCCGCACTTGCGGGGCTCACAGCCGCACGTGCGGCGCATGCTGAAAAACCCGAGACGCTATGTTTTGCGTGCAGAACTCTCTAATATTGTCGGAATGTGTATTGGATGACATTTTGATATGTATTAATTCGTTCGAAATGAAGCGAAACGTAATGTAATTTGATATGAAAAGTGAACTAAAGTGTGAGTTTTAAATGTGTGCAGGGCACACTACGGGCGGAACAAGCACGTCATCGCAACACTGTGAGTAGTAGTCCTATTCTGAGATATTGATTATGTTTATGCACAAGATTATGTTATGTTTATGTTCCAAGTATGTATGTATGTAATAAGAAACAAGAAAAACATTCTTTAAGGAAACTCTGAACCCAAGTTACTCAGTTGTGGAAATATGAAACAAAGTGCTACATGAAACTAAGTGCTACAATGTGAGCCACCTCTAGAGTCCGCATGAGACACCTCTTGAGTTCATACACCCATGATACAAGGGCTCAATGCCACATGGTACAAGGGCTTAATGCCAACTTATCTAAGGGCCTCGTGCCAATATGTTTAAGGGCCTAGTGCCACTATGTTTAAGGGCTTTTAGCCATCAAGTTTCAAGGGCTTCGCGCCACTACACATACATGATTATGTTATAAGACCGAATCAGATTCAGACTAGCACTATAAATTCTGTATTTCCTTTATGCATGATTCTTCTAATGTTCAAGTTAAGCATTTTTTTTATTTAAAGACTACTATTCACTGAGCTTGAATCACCTTGTGTTATGTCTGTTTCTGTAGGTAGCCAACCAGGTAGCCAATCCTAGCCACGACACCCATGCTCTTTTGTCAACCTCACGGTTCAGGCACTACATGACGCCACTTATTTTTGTTAAGCTTACTAGAATGTTGGCTCATTTTTGGTTGGCCACTTAAGATTGAGAATGTAGACTTTCCTATTTTGTTCATGCCTAGACGCAAGGCTGGAACTGGATGTATATACACATGTCTATATATTATTAATGCTATAGCTTGTATGTGATGTATGTGAGATCCTGGCATGTAGATATAGCTCAATGGAATTGTAGACACCCCATTTTTGACCGTCCTCAAGACTTGGACATCACCGCTTGAACACTCGGTGATTATCCATGTTCGTGTTCATTTGGAGTTCCCGAAGTTCTCGGCTACGCGCCTTGCCTCAGGACCTCCGAACTTGACCGTTTCGTGTCTGGTTTTGCACCAAACACTTGTGCTTTGCCTTGGAGGGGCAAGGAATGCTTTGTGAGGCATCCCCACACACCACCAGCAGTGGCTAGAGGCCACCAGCTGTTTGGTGTTGCCATCGGCACTATATTGTGCCGGTCGGCACTCTTTTGTGCCGGTCGGCAGTCAATTTTGTCAAAATGACAATTTTGCCCTGCCGACTACGGTGCAGTTGCTTTATGAGATATTTTAAGGCAGCTATCTTACATTTGTTTCCCCTCCATACACGTGTATGGAGGGATGAGCCTTTGATTGACTTAGCTTGTAAGCTTTGTTGCCTATAAGAGAAGGCTCTCTTCTCTTGGCTCAAGGTTGAGAGAGTTAGACATTTTTTGAGAGAAAAAGACAGAGAAGAAGCTCTGGTTTTAGGTTAGAAGTTTTGTATCTATCCTATCTCTCTTCTTCTCCCTTATTTGTACACTAGGTGTTTGTGACTTACTATTGCTCATCAACACCTAGTGTTTCACCTTCTTTGGAAACTGAGGTTCCAAGAGGTTGTCTTGGAGGTTTTTTGGCTAGATTTGAGCTCAAGGAAGCAACAACATCAACTCTTGTGAAGGTGGTCAACAAGGGTGAGAAACTCCGCCTTTTTACCCCATTCTTGCACTCCATTTTTGCATAGCTTAGAACTGTTTTTGTGCTTAGTGATTAACACATAAAAGTTCTATTTTTTAGTCCTCTTGATAGTTTATTAAGGGTACTTTGTGCATTGGGGAGGTTTGACCACCCTTAGGCCTTGAAAAGGCCTCATTTTGTGCTATTTTGTTGAGATCCGGGATTTTGGTGTTTGGGTCTCTTCACCACTGAAATCTTAAGGGATTTCAGTGGTGAAGATGATGCCTTAAAGTCCTAAGAAGGAGGGGGTCACCCCCTCTCCTTGATGTCCTTGAAAAGGGCAACTTTTGCCTCTTGAGGGAGCATTGTGCTTGAGTGTGTGTTGAGCATGCCATGACTGTTTTTCATGCTTAAGATATCATGATTTAACATTGCTATGTATTGGTTTTGGTCCCTTATGCATGCTTAGCATAGTTGCCATGTAATGCCTTGTATTGCCTTAACATACTTTAGGTAGTTAGCCCTAATTTGAGCATGCTTTAGGCTTAGACTTATGAATGTTTTGTGCTTATTTTGACATGTTTTAGCTCTGTCCATAGTCATTTGGGTTGATCTTGGCATACATTATATGGCCCCTTTGCATTTTAGGCTTGCTAGCCTTTGAGCATGCATATGTAGCATGTGTTGCTTACCCCATTTTGATGGTTTGGAACCATTTGGCATGTCATTTCAGACCCTTTGGCATGCCCATATGTTTGCCTTAGTTGCCTCTTTAATGATTTAAAAGCATGTATTGAATGCTCCATGTTTTTGGTTATTGTGCATGCCTTTGGCTTCAAGCCTCTTAGATGTCATCTAAGTGGCCTTTTGGCTTTGTTTTAACATGCTAAAAACCTGTTTTTAGTTGTTTAATGCATGCCATAATTGTCTTGCATAGGTATAGTTCAATGCCTCATTGGCTTGCTTTAAGTCTTGGACCATATGCATGCTTTGTTTGGCCTATCTTGAGTTGGTTTAGCACCACACTTTGACATGATTTTAGAGCTCATGTTGCATGCTAATCATCCATGTTATCTCCTTTCAAGTGTGCTTGAGAGTAGTTTGTTTAAATGCCTAAGTTGTGTGCCTTAACATGTGTACATGGGCATATGTGTTTAGCTCTCATACTTAGCATTTTGGCTACTGATTTTAGGCCTAGTTAGAGTTGCCTAGATCATGTTTAAATCCACCCCATTGTTTGGTTTGCATGTTTGTCTTGTAGGTGTGTTTGCATATTAACATCCTTACATTACATTGTCCATGTTGCATGCTAGCCAACATGCTTAGGATTTCATTGCATTCACATGCATGCTAGGCCTCTTGAGATAAACATGATAGAGGTTTGGTACCCTTGTTTGTTTATATGGTTTGCATGCATTTGAAATTGAAAGCGCACATTTGGTTCCTTGGGCCATCATGCATGGGAATGCGTGATTGGTGGCCCGAGAATCGAGGCACATGCCCCTTTGAGTCACAAATATGATAAGGGGCATGATTGGTGCACACATTGTTGGAATTACATTGCCATGCAAGTTTTGCCCTCTGCTGCTGTGAGTTGCAGGTTCTGCAGACATTAAGTGCCGGCCGGCAGTATTTAGTGCCGACCGGCAGTCAACTTATGGCCGATGGATTAATTTTGTGCCGGTGACCACATACTTCAGCCGGTGGTCATTTCCTCCAGCCGGTGGGATTCTCCAGTGTCCAGAGAGGCATCCTTGAGACTTTGGCAGACTTCAGAGGAACAAAGCAGGAAAAACAGAGGCAGGCTAGGCATGGCAGTGGAATTCTGAGCGGAATCCGAGTGTGCATGCATTGGGCCCTCGCCCCGAGGCGGTTTACTGTTTTTCTTAGATTAATTATTTTGTTAATTTAATTAATTTGTAATATTTAATTAGCTTGCGTAGTTAATTAATTTGTATTATTCTTTTGGTCCCTCCGAGCGAGGGCAAATCTGTAATAAGTGTGGGTGAGTGGTGTGTATGTCTTCCAACCCCCATTTCTTTCTTCCCTTTTATTTACCTGCTTTTAATGGTTAGTATTAGGGCACGTTTATTTTAGCATACCTTATGCTATGCATGCGTGCATCCATGCATTTGTTGACATGCATCGGCCTCGGTACATCATACAAACTGCATTGTATTTCCAATTCCAAATTGAATACGTGCATCGAATAAAGTGCATTTCACATGCCATCTTTAGGGTTAGCCGAGCCTATCCTAATCACATTGCATGCGTTGCATTAGTCACTTAACATGAACTAGGTCACGTATGTTTGCTAACTAGTTTCTTGTTTTGGCTTGGAGTACTAGGTAAGCTTTTATGCTTTAGCATATCGCATGCGTGTGAGTGTTGCCATAATAGCATGATTACCATGAGGCTAGCTGCTTATGTGATATAAATGCTTGAATGCCTGTGGGTGGAGGTTGGATTGCTTGAGTTGGAATAACTCATTAAAATCCGTATTTTAGCCTACTCGCGAGTAGCAATTTCAAACTGTTTTCCAAACAAACGGATATGCAATGCTTGTTTCCAAATTAGGCAATCTAGTCTATACTTGTTTGTTGTGCGCATAACATAGTAATTCTAGGCTAACAATTGGAATAAGAGCGTGTAATGTTTTCAAAATCGAATATCACGGTTAGTAGAGTAGAGGCGGTCTTGACCCAAGGGGGTGCTCATAGCGACCTTCACCGATCGTACCCAAGCTCTCGAGCCAAGACCACTTTGGTGATGATTTGACATGGCCTTGACCGAGTCAGGGTTTCCTAAATTTCCCATTTTAAAATATTTAGGTGGCGACTCTGTAATCTGGCAAAGCAGTCCATGTTTGGCACTACTTTTTCAAAATCTGTTTTTCTTCAAAACGATTTGCCAGAATTGAACTCTTTGGTTCAAGATTTAGAACCGCAACACAAAAAGCGGAGTCCGAACTGTAGCATAGAGGCCCACGGGCGCTGTTACAGGAATTCATATTTACTGTTATGTTCATACTTTATGCTTCCGTCAAGGCCCCTTAGACCTTATACTACAGGGTAAACATTGGTATTTGAACGGGTCATGCCCAAACTTTTAGGGGCGGGTTTGAGGTTGTGACATTTTTAATGGGGGAATTTAGGAAACCCTGACTCGGTGCCAAAGGCCACATGTCCGTCATCACCAAAGTTGCCTCGGCTCAGGAGCTTGGGTACGATTGGGGAAGGTCAGCTATGAGCACCCCCTCTCGCCCGATCCAAAGATCGGCCTCTACTAACCATGATATCCTCTTTTGAAAATGTTATGTGTTCTTATTCCGCTTAATTAGCTAGAATTACTATGTAATGCGCACAACATAAAAGTATAGACTAGATCGCCTAATTTGGAAATAAGCATTGCATATCCGTTCGTTTTGAAAGTGTTTTGGAATTTGCTACTCGCAAGTAGGCTAAAACACGAATTTCACCGAGTTATTCCAACTTAAACAATCCAACCTTCACCCACGGGCATTCAGGCAGTATAACATATAAACATCTAGCCACATGGTAAGCATGCTATTATGGCAACACTCACACGCATACAAGGATGCTAAAGCATAAATAACTTACAAGGTACTCCGTGCCTAGAACAAGAACATGTCAGCAATCAATGCGTGATCCAAGTCCATGTTAACTGCCTAATGCATCGCATGCAAAATGTCACTAGAATAGGCTCGGCTAATCTAAGGATGACATGTGAGGTGCACAGGAAGCATGTATTCAAAGTTAAATGTGAAGTATAATGCAATTAGCATGATGTTGAGGCAACCGTGCATGCACATCGACGAATGATGCACGCATGCATAACATGAGATATGCTAAAGTAAACATGCCCTAATACTAACTATCAAAGCAGGTAAGTAAAAGGGAGAAAGAAGTCGGGGTTGGAAGACATACACATACTCACCCACACTTATTACAAATTCGCCCTCGCTCGGAGGGACAGAAAGAATAATACAGACTGAATAAATAATCAACTATTCTAGCTAATTAACTATTACAGGCCAACTAAATTAATTTAAGCAAATTAATTAATCTAATAAAGCCATAAACAGTCCCGGGATGAAGGCTCAATGCAGTGCGCGCTCGGCTTTGTCCGGAAATCCAACGACATGCCCAAGATGCCTCTGTTTTCCCTGCTCTGCTCCTCTGAAGACTGCCAAAGTCTCAGGGTTTGCTCTATGGATGCCAGGGAACACCACTGGCTGGAGGAGGACACCACCGGCCATATGGAATGGTCACCGGCCATGACTCTGATCCA
This sequence comes from Camellia lanceoleosa, assembly GCA_025200525.1. Lineage (NCBI taxonomy): Eukaryota > Viridiplantae > Streptophyta > Magnoliopsida > Ericales > Theaceae > Camellia > Camellia lanceoleosa. The sequence goes on along the minus strand of CM045759.1, from coordinate 176,083,129 downwards.
CCGGCCAATAATGATGGCTGGTCGGCACTAAATGTGGCCGGCCGGACAAAACTTCCTGCAGAATCTGGTTTGACAGCAGCAGAGGAAAATACTTGGCATGGCAATCCATTTCAAGCAATATATGCACCAATCACACCCCATATCATGTTTATGACTCAAAGGGATATGAAACTTGGTTCTCGGACCACCAATCGTGCATTTTCATGCATGATGGCCCAAGAAACCAAGTGTGCACATTTTGATGTCAAATGTAATGCACTCAAACAACCAAAGGCCCGATCCCTATCACTAGATCAAGGGATAAGGCATGCATGCTAGATGGAGTGCAACCTAGGCACACAACCTAAATATGCAACATGGGAATGCAAGGTATACATGCAAGTATACAAACAAACATGCAAGGTAAACATGCAAACACACGAAGGATGGACTTAATCTTATTAGGGCAGCCCTTAAGGAAACCCAAAACAGTGGCCAAAATGCCAAGTACATGAAGGCAAATGTACACATAAGCATACATGAAAACATGATTCAAGACTTAAGCATAATGAAGCAACTTTCAAGCACACTCGAAAGGGGGAAACATGGACTAATGGCATGTATACTAAGCTCTGAAAATCATGCTATAGGGGGTGCCAAACCAACTAAACAAAGCAAGCATATCATGCAATCGAGCCCAAAGCCTAAAGCTCACCAAAGAGGCATCGGACTACATTTATCAAGACCAAACATGGCATGATTTAAACAAGTAAAATCAGAGTTTTAGCATGTCAAAATGAACCCCAAAAACCCCTTAGATGACATCTAAATGACTTACACATGGGAGCATGCACAAATGCACTTTCAAGGAGCATGGAACACAAACTCTTGAAACATCAAAGAGCCATGAAATGCAAGTATACGAGCATGCTAAGTGAACTGAAATGACATGGAAAATGGTCCCAACCCACTAAATCAAAGCAAGTAATGCATGCTATACATTCACATACTTAAGGCCAACAAGCCAAAAATGCAAAGGGGCTATAGTAAGTATGCCAAAGTCGACCCAAACAACTAAGGATAGGCCTTAATCATGGAAAAACAAACATGAAAGCTTCACAAAGCCAAACCTAAAGCATGCTAGAACAATGGTTTATAACCTAAGGCATGTTAAGGCAACAAAAGGGCATTACAAGGCATGTATGCTAAGCAAGCATGGTGTACCAAAACCAACACACAACAATGCTATTTCATGGAAAAATAAGCATAAATAACAGCCAAGGCATGGTCAACACGAGCCTAAGCTAGGTGCTCTCTAAAGAGGCAAAGATGGCCCTTTTCAAGGACAATAAGGAGAGGGGGTGGCCCTCTCCTTCCTAGGACCTCAGGGCACCATCCTTACCACTGAAATCCCTCAAGATTTCAGTGGTGAGGAGGCCCAAACACCAAAGTCCCGGAGCTCACACAAAATGGCACAAAACAAGGGCCAAACAAGGCTTAAGAGGGGTCAAACAACCCCAAAGCTTGAAGCAACCTTAAACAACTATTTAGAGGGCCTAAAAATAGAACTTTTATGTGTTATACACAAAGCCAAAAAACAGTTGCAAGGTAGGTAAAAATACAATGCAAAAATGGGGAATAAAAGGGAAAAACTCTTACCCTTAAAGACTTTCTTCACAAATGGAGCTCCAGCAGCTTCTTTAGGTTGAAACCAGCTTCAAAACACTAAAAATAACCCTCAAGGGCCTCAACTTCAAGAGATGGTGTGATAGTGTGTGTTTGTGTGCAAATCTAAGCCTAAACACACACAGGAGAGAGATATAGAGATAGAAGATGAGCAAACCCTAACCCTAGAACTCAATCCCTAAAAATGTTGCCTAAAATGTCTCACCCCTGAAACAAGAGAGAAGACCTCTCTTTATAGAGCTTTTTGTCTTGTAAAGCTTACAAGACAAGCCTCTAAAGAGATAGATCCCTCCATACACGTGTATGGAGGGGAGCCAAATGCAAGCCAGCTGTGACAAAATATCTGCAAAAGCAGATGCACAGTAGTCAGCCGGCCAAAGATGCATTTGACCAAAAAAAGATAGCCGGCCGGCCACTTATAGTGCCGGCCGGCCAAACATTTGGCCGGTAGCTACAAAACACAGCCGGTGGCCTTAGGCCTTGGCCGGTGATGGGTGGGGATGGTCTACAAACCCTACCCTGCCTCTCAAAGGCAAAACACAAGTGTCTGGTGTCAAACCAAGCACAAAACAGTCGAGTCGAGAGATCTTGAGGCGAGGCGCGTTGCCAAGGCTTCCAGGAACTCAAGATGAACACAAACAAGGGTGATCACTGGATGTTCAATCAGTGACGTCCAAGTCTTGAGGACGGTCAAAAATGGGGTGTCTACAATATGTTAGTTAAATAACAACACATGATGAATTAATTATCTTCTATTAATTCCAATTACTTGTACAAAAGGGTAACATATGCAAGTATACATTCATAAATCTGACCCTGAATCTACAGCATATGTTACATGATCAGGAAATAGAATGAAAGTTGAACAAATAAGAAAATGCCCTAAACGCTTACAGCTTTCCAAGACAGTGATTGGTTACAACAAAATAGATTTAAATCCATTACAATTAAAGCCCTAGGCTTGTGCAAAATAAATACAACAAAACAAACAAAATGAACCCCTTGCTTCCAAGTCCTCCCAAACTATTGCCTTGGCGGAGGCAAGTCATCAGCACTTGAAAATGGTTTTCCACATAGGGTGAGCCAAAGCCCAGTAGAAATAATCCAACAGAGCATATGAATCTTAACAGAGTTATAAGGTGAATACATATGCAATGCTTGTGCCTAAAACATTTTATATCTCTTTCAAACCATGCAATGATAGGTTTATACCACAATTCATAAAACATTTCCTTTTCAACAGAAAATAGGGCAACGAATCACAACTCTGAGAATCCCAAACAAATACAACGTTTCACGGGAATTTCGTCTGTAGGAAACTGTAAACTGGCACCCATGTAAACGTAGGCTATACAAGCACTACTATTTCCATTTCACAAAAATTTTATCTGCAGGATCGACACCCATGTATATGCGTAGTTTTTAGGACTTTGACCATGAACACACAAGCCAACTTATTTCAACGAGACAACAGTTACTTCCCAGATTCACCCCTCTTTCTTAAAGCAATAACATTTACAATGTGTTAAATATGCAACAATATTCAATGCAAATGAATAAGAAATTGGCTTTAATTCACCTAATCCTTATGTAATTTCTACAACAATCAAAGTTATCCTCCACTGATAGCCTAAAACAGATATTTCTAATAAATAGAAAATTCCAATAACTATAAACATTTTCATCATTTCCAAAATGTGAGCAATATTACATATCTAAGTCCACTGTCATCATCAATATCCACATTCTTTCCAATCTTACAAAACCAACATCATCTTTCAATGTTTTTCAACACAAGTCAAAACTCATAGTTTTGGAACAAAACCTCTTTTCTTTCAACATCACTTTTGAGTGAAGAAACCCATTATTTCAACATATAACAACCATCATCACATCCCCACAACCTTTTCTATGATTCCATTTGAAAACCCCTCTGATTTCAAACTAAAACCCTAGATTTTTGTTCAAAAATCCCCACATCACAGTATTGTTTTAGAAATAGCATATAACTAAGTTAAAAAATCATAAGAAAGTGCGAAGAATCCCTACCTCAAGCTTAGAAGAGTGAAAGAGAAGAACTCGAAAAAACTCAATGTTGGTGAAACCACAAACCTCTTGGATCAAAAGAAAGCCCTTGAGATGATCTGCAATCCATTTCAAAGGACCAAGATGAGAAGGTACCTCTAGGTAAGTAGATCTGAAGATCTAAGTGAGAAAACTTGAGTTTTGAGAGAAAAAGAGAGAAATCATGGTAAAGAGGGGAAAAGGGAAGTAACTAATGAGAGAAAAATGCTTTTGGTTCTATTTATAGTGACTATGTATTAATAGAATAACAGCTCCAACGTCAAATGAAAAGAACAAGTCAAAAATCCCCAAAAAGTAGGGCCCAAGCCGAACAAAAATCTAGAGAGTCGACCCTCGAGACAGTGGTGTCGACCTTCAAGAAGAAAATACTGAGACACAAATATTGGCTACAGACAAGGGTCGACCCTAGGAACTCGTGGTGTCGACCCTATTTTTCAATAGACAACCCAGAACAAAACAGCAAGAGAAGGGTCGACCTTAGAAACCCATGGTGTTGACCCTATATTTCAGTAGTGATTTCCAAGATTGAGCAGCAAGATAGTGTCGACACTACCTTGACTAGTGTCGACCCTAGAGGCCAACAACAAGGCAAGTGTCGACACCACCAAGACTGGTGTCGACCCCAAATTTTAGTAGCCCCACCAAGAACACAGCAACAAGGCAGTGTTGATAGCACCAAGACAAGTGTCAACCCTAAAAGCAAAACAAAACAAGAAAAGGAAGGCAGTGTCGACACCACCAAAAATGGTGTTGACCCTTAAAACCAAAACCAAACATGAAAAGAGAGAAGAACGACTGCTACGAATATGGTTTCCCTGATTCAAAAGCAATAAATGGGTCGAGTCCAAGCCCGAATCACTATATTTCCTCAAAATTTTGTCCGGTAAAGTAGAAAAGGTCCAAACACGCGTCCATAGACCAAAATTGTTCAACGCGTTGTTTGGAAGTTGTCCGGCTAGCCTAGTCTCATCCGGGAATGTTCTTGAAAGATTTTCCCTATTTTCTCATTCATTATGGTTTTTTACGCTGTCTTTTCTCAAAAAAGCATATTAATGATTTTTGAAAGACATACTACTAAGATTGGCCAAAATGGATGAAAATGTGCCAATTACCTTAAAAACATTTTGAAATAGGTCTGAGGGTCCAGAAAACGTTTTGGCCAAAACACGTGTAGGGAAGGATTGTCACTCTCTCCATCTCTAACTTGCTGCTTGGAGTGATCTCTGGCTTCCCCATTGGGAACTTTTCGCGGAGTGCCCAAGTCTTAAGGTCGATAAAAAATAGGGTGTCTACACCATCCAAGTTGCAAAGCCTCTAGAATATTTGCAAGATTTTCATCTTAGATATAGGCTTCTGTCATGATCAACTCAATCATCAAACTTAGTGATGGTAATTTTATTTATTTTATTTTTTTTTTCACTCCTTACCTATTGAGTAATTTTCTTTCTTATGATCATTTATCTCCTTCTCACCATGCCTTTACTACCTCTATTTGTATTGAAGCAAAACCTAAGACTAAAAAGAACCTAAGACTTTCTTGCATGCCATTCAAGATCCTTAATGGCAAAATGCTATGCGTGCCAAGATAGTACTCTTAAAACTAATCACATATGGTCATTGACACCACTCCCACATAGAAAGAAACCCATTGGTTGCAAATGAGTTTATAAGACCGAATATAATCTTGATGGCTCAGTTGAGAGATATAAGACCCGATTGGTTACAAAAGGCTATGATCAAATTGAAGGTCTTAACAAAGAGATGTTTACTCCTATTGCCAAATTAGTCATGGTACATGTGTTGCTTGCTATTGCAACCATTTAGGGATTTCTATTTCACAAACTCAATGTCAATAATGCATTTGAACGAAGACCTTGAAGAGGAAGTTTATATGAGTTTTTCTCAAGAGTGTGTGTAGACCCGACTTTCTTCACACGCCCCCCCCCCCCCTTTCAAAGAGGGCGTGAATTGGTCTTACTATAGTTTGGACTCCTATCACGATTCTGAATATAATCTCACAAAGTGCAATGTGAGACTGATAAACACCAAAGAGTCCAACTCCAGCAAATTATTTTAAAAATTCGATTTTGAATAAAAAGCATCAAACATGGACTGCTTTGCCAGATTACAGAGTCGCCATCTAACTATTTTGTTTTTGGAAATTTAGGAAACCCTGACTCATGCCAAAGGCCACGTGTTCGTCATCACCAAAGTTGCCTCGGCTCAGGAACTTGGGTACGAGAGGGGAAGGCCATGACATGAGCACCCCCGCTCGCCCGATCAAAGGATCGGCCTCTACTAAGCATGATATGTTGTTTTAAAAACCTCATGTGTTCTTATCCAATTATTAATCTAACTTTACTGTGTGATACGCACAGCATACAAGTATAGACTCAATCACGAGAATTGGAATAAAACAACTCATGTTTGTTTTCAAAAATGGTTTGAAAGTGCCACTCGCAAGTGGGCTAAAGTGCGGATTTGCCACCCTCAAGTGGGCGTTAAAACATGATGATTTGCCACTTTGCAAAGTGGGCTTAAAACTCACAATCATCAAATTGTTCCAATTCAGACAATCAAGCCTCCACCCACAGGCATTCATGCAGGTAAGCAATTAAGCAAATAGCCTCATGACAAGCATGCTATCATGGCAACATTCACACTCATGCAAGTATGCTAAAACGTAAACACTTACAGTGTACTCCAAGCCAAAACAAAAGCTAGTTACAAACAATGCATGATCCTAACTATGTTAAGATGCCTAATGCACCCCATGCAATAATGCAACTAAATAGGCTCGGCTATCTAAAATGGCATATGAATGCGACAATTGATACACGTATTCAAATAGGTATTGAAATACGATACAGTTTGAATGATGCACTAAGCCTAGTGCATGCAAGACAAATGAATGATGCAAACATGCAAGCATAAGGTATGCTAATCAAAATGTGCCCTAAAACTAACCATCGAAAGCGATTAAGTAATAGAGAGAAAGAAGTGGGGTTGGAAGACATGCACACACACATGCACACTTATTACAACATTGTGCCCTCTCGAAGGAGGGTCTGAATAAATAAGCTAAGCTACTCTAAGCTAAGCTATTACAAACCAAAACTAATTAACTATTCTAGCTAATTAATTACAAAACAAATTGAAACAAATAGCTATGCTAAGCAAACTAGAATATTACAAAACAACTTGAATGACTAATTACACAAGCTAATCATAAGAGGTGAAATGACCTCGCGAGCGAGGGAGACATACATGCTCGGTTGGTGTCATCCCGGAAATCCATTGCTTTGCCATCGGTTGCCTCTATGTGCACTTGCCTTGCTTTCTGAACATCGAACCAACATACATACTGCCTCTGCCTCAAAACAAGAACATTTTGGCAGAAAAATGGACCGGTGGCCAATCGGCCACAAAAAGCGGCTACCAACCACCTTAGCTGGCTGGTCAGCTAGTGTAAGTGGCCGGTCGGCTACCTCAAGTGGCCGGACGGCCACCTGCTTCTCCAGACTTCTGGTTTTGTTGCAACAGAGAACAACAGAGGCACAGCAATGTATTTGCAAGAAAATGTATGCACTGCCACTCTCCTCATCATGTCTCAAGCTCAAAAGACTGTGGCACTTGGCACTCAAGCCATCAATCAAGCATCTCAATGCATGATGGCCAAAAGACCGAGCTTGTACAAGGTTAGTGAATGTGCACATATGACTCAAAATGCCTCTCCCCTATTATGCATGCTCAAGGGGGATAGCGACCAAGAAATGCAACACGTTTCATCACTTTGAGTATGAAACGTCTCGCATTTCTTGTGTTTGGATTACCGTCCGATCCAAACACATGCAATGCAACATACATATGCTTATCTTGGCATGTTTTAGTTGCCCAATTTCTTGTTTACTCATTTTACATTACCAAACCATTCTTTACTTGATTTGTCCAATGTAAAAGTCCTCTAATGAGAGAGGGATTTAGCCAAAAGAATGGCTTAAGGCATGAGAGAGATCATGCCTTTGGCTAGGAGGAATCCTCATAAGAGGGTTAAAGCCATTTGAGCACAAACTCTATCAAGCTTAAACACAAGCTCAAGGTAAACCAACCCTCAAAACGAATCAAAAGTGAAGAAATGTGGGAGATGGCAGATATTTTAGTGCTAAAGTGGCATGAAAAACAATACAACAACAGCAAACAACACATGCACAACATGTTAAAGGCATAAAGCATTGGAACTAGTGAAGGACACGACACTAGAGGCATGCAATACAATGCTCAAATGGCCAAACCAGCCCTAGGCAGACCTCAAACATGCTAAATCAGTGACCAAAACAATCTGAAATGGTAGCATGAAAAACAAGAAAGACATGTTCATGTATTGACTCATATACAAGGCACAAAGCACACCTCTCAAAAGCATTGAAAGAGTGGAATATGTGAGAGTGTGACAATGATATATGCTCTGAAATTACATGCTAAATGATGCTATGGCATGCAAACAACCCAAGCAAAGCATGCTAAGGGCCTTGAAACACAAAACTAGTGAAGCTAACTACACTATAGCTATACAAAGCAAGTCTCAAGGGACCAAGAGCACTCAAAATAGAGTTTAAACATGGCAAAAAATGAGCAAAAATGTGCTGGAGTAGAGCCAACACATGCTAAAATAATACGCTACGACATCAAGTAAGCTAGGCTAGCAAGTATGATTACACTACAAGTGTAAGAAGGAAGCAAGAGGTGCTCCAACCAGGCCAAAACAGAGTTATAACATGGTAAAATAAGGCCAAAAACATGCTAAGAACAAGCCAAGAGATGGTAGAAAAACATGCTCAACTACTAGGCTATTAACACATGCAAACAAGATATGAGGAGGGGGGGCCAGCCCCCCCCCCCCCCAATTTTGGTCCTCAAAACCAACCTTCTACCACTGAAAAATCTCTGAGTTTCAGTGGTAGAAAGGCCAAAAAAATGGTGTTTTAAAAGCTTTAAAGGATGTCACAAAGCTTAGCAAATAAAGCTACAAAAGAAGGTGGACCACCCCTTACTCCAAAAAGGCCTCAAACAACCATTTTTTATACTTAAAAATAGAGGTTTTTGTAGTTGATAACTAGGCCAAAACAACATGCAAAGGTAGCCTAAACTAGTGTACAAAAACAAGCTTAAAAGGGGTAAATGCCTTACCCTTGAAGCACAGTAGCAAAAAAGCAACTTCTGAGCCAAAACCAACTTTTTGAGCCCAAACAAAGCCTTCAAGAACCTCAGCTCCAAGGTAGTGGTGTTTAGCTAAGGGGTTGTGTGCAAAAATGCAAAGAAAACTCACTTTCAAGCACTAGAGAGAGAGAGAGAGAGAGAGTCAAATTTTGCTTCTAAATTTTCAAAACCCACAAATAGGGGAAGGGAGCTCCCGTTATGTAAAACAAGCAAGCAAAAAGCTTGCTTAATCCCTCCATACACGTGTATGGAGGATAAGCCTCAGTGCTCAGCAGCTAGCTCAAAAGATCTGAAAATATCTGGAAAATGAGAAAATTGGCCGTCGGCCACTTCAGGTGGCCGGCCGACCACCTTCCCTAGCCGACTGGCCACTTCAAGTGGCCTACAAGGGAGAAAGGTGGCCGGCAAGTGCCAAAAGTGGCCAGTAAGGCCTTCCACTCCCCCCCCTCTTCCCAGGCAAGAGGCATCAAGGTTTGGCCCAAAAACAAGGCCAAAACACAGAAGGTTTAGAGGCCCAAAGACAAGGCTCTCAGCTGAGGACTCGGGCGCTCAAAACAAGCACAGACATGTGCAATCATCAAGTGCACAAATAATGACGTCAAATTCTTGAGGTCGGTCAAAATGTAGTGTCTACAGTGTGCAAGCAAAACAAGTGGTTTTATGGCCTAAAACAGGCATCAAGACAATGGTTTATTGAGTTTTCTTTTGTACTTATTAAAGTGGGTTACAGTCAATCCAAGGAAAATTATTCGTTATTTGTTTACTTGAATGAAAGTAGTTTCACTATTGTTCTTATGTATGTTGATGATGTTATATTGGCAAGAAATGATTTGGAGCAAATTCAATAACTCAAGGAAATCTTAAATGATTGTTTCAAGCTTAAGGATCTTGAAAATTTGAAATATTTTTTGGGCATAGAAGCTACTCGCTTGACAAAAGGAATTTTCTTGTCCCAAAGAAAGTATGCACTTGAGATTCTCAGAGACACTAGATTCTTAGGTGAAAAACCAGCAAAATTCCCAATGAACAAAATTTGAAGCCTAATGAGCATTATGGAGCACTTATAATGGAAAATTAATAAATAAGTGATTGTTTTTCGCTCTTCAACCAAAGCAGAATATAGATCAATGGCTGTAACTTATTGTGAAATAATTTGGTTAAAGCAAGTGTTAGAAGATTTGTATGTCAAACACCTATAACTTGCAAGACTATATTGTGACAACAAAGCAACCCTCTATATTGTTCCTAACCAATTTTTCATGAGTGCACAAAACACATAAAAATAGATTGCCACATGGTTCATAAATAGTTTCAAGTAGGTATTATCCAAACAGCTCATGTGCCTATGAATCAACAACTAGCTAACCTCTTTACTAAGGCACTAGGTAGTCCATAATTTCAACATTTACTTGCCAAGTTGGATATCATGAATATACATTGCAACTTCAAGGGAATGTTAAAGATGATCAAGTCAACCGTACATAATTTGTGGTTTTGATTTAGTGCATAAGGGAAATATAGTAACATGTAATTGTAAAACTTAGCTTAGCTATATGATAGACATGATCATAAACTCATCCCAGCATATGTATTGAAAGAGGTGTGAAGTCTTCTTTACTATATTCATTTCTGTTTAGAGATACAGATGGGAAGGAGAGATAGATGAGAATCAAGCAACGAGATCTTTGTCATTTCTAAGTCAAAAAAGAAATGATGTAATTTTGTGTATTACTTTGTATATATGATATATAGATCTAAAGGTGAAGTACTAATAAACCTCAAAATGTGATCATGTGAACTATTAATCCTTCCTTTTTTCTTATGAACCTAAAAGTCTCATTAAAGTGAAAATTACACAAAAAGGTAATCACTTACATGTTTGGGTTTAAGTTTTTAGGGATAAAAGTGAGTTTCTCCCAATGTAAAACTACACATTTTGGAAAAGAAGTTTTGGATTTTCCCTCATTCTGGAACAAATCTCACATTACGAACAAAAACGTAGCACTTTAATGTAACACTCCAATGTAACACACTAAAAAACTCATTGGTGTACTTTTTCCAAACATAACAATGTAACATAAAAAAAAATTTTAAAAAAAGTACTTAGTGTACTTTTTCCAAACGTAACACTCCAATATAACACACATAAAAATACTAAAAACTCCTTAGTATACTTTTTCTAAACGTAACACTCACAGTTAGAATTATACATTTGCCCAAAACTTACTAAGGAATTTTGTACTCCTTTTGGAATGGTTTGAAGAATCCCTCATCCTTTTGAAATGATTTGAAGAATCCCACATCCTTTTTTTGGAGTGTTATGTTAAAGTGTTAAGTTTGATAAAATTATACTAAGGAGTTTTTTAGAGTGCTACATTGGAGTGTTACGTTTGAAAAAAATACGGTAAGAAGTTTTTTTGTGTGTTACATTTGTTGGTATATCTCCTTATTGGAGTATGAGACTCAATTGGTTTATTAAAATATTCGGTTTAGTTTGGTGTTGGTTATAATATATTTTTAATATATTATATCTAACTTTTGGAAACCCAATGGCTATTTTATATTCAGTTTGATAACAACTAGGGTTTTGATAAAAAACTCAAGATTCAACAATATATTGATATATATTGTTTTTGTTCTTCCAAATATTCAGTGGCTATAATTGTTTTATCTCCTCGGTGTGGTGGCTACTATTATCACAGATTGATCAATTCGATGGGTTTGTTCAGGAAGCACTGTTTTGGAGCTTTGTTGTTGACAACTTCGGCTCAGAAGGTGTTGGTTTGGATTCGTTATTTTGGGTCTTCTACAATCTGTTTCGAAGACTTTTGTTCATTTATTTGAAGAGGTCTTTCCTCTTGTTTATTTGTGATTATTTGGAATTCACCTAAGGATGGTTTTGTGAAACCATTCATGTCTCATTTATAATCATTTAGAAACTCTTTGGTTGATAGTGAAATCGGATTTCGATCCCGTGGACATATCTCATATTGAGGGAACCACATAAAAATTCTTGTGTAGCTGTTGATTTAATTTTTTCGCATTAGTTTTTATTCCTATTGATTGATTTATTTGTGGGAAATCATATATTTTCCTTAACAACTGGTATCAAAGCTTACAGTTTATTTGGGTTTATTTATTTGTGTAAATCAATGGAGAGGAATATGGGTCGTATGTCTAGCTTCAATGAAAGCAATTGGGTAACTTGGAAAACTAAAATAGAGAACCTATTATTTTGTAAAGATTTGTATGGGCTTATTGAGGGTGATACTGGCAAGCCTGATGGTATGAAAGATGATGAATGGAAGAGGCTTAATCAAAAAGGTATTGGTGTTATCCGTCAATGGATTGATGATAGTGCGTTTTATCATATTGCTACTAAAACTTCAGCACATGATTTATGGAAAAAATTATAGGGCCTTTATGACAGGAAATCAGCCACAAATAAAGCCTTATTGTTTCAAAAGTTGGTTAATTTAAAATATAAAGATGGCAGCCTTATACCGGAACATTTGAATGAAATAAAGAGTATTCTTAACCAACGTGCTTCTATGAAAATTATTTTGATGATGAGTTGCAAGCTTTGATGCTACTTAATTCTTTGCTCGAAAGTTAAGAGACTTTGGTTGTGACAATTAGTAATTTGGCACCCGATGAAGTTGTTACAATGAGCCAAGTCACTAGTAGCTTGTTACAATGAGAGGCCGAAGCAAAACAAGGGGAGGAGTAAGACTCCTCATGGTCGTAGTCAAAGCCATGACAAATCAAGAAATGATTCTTTTTCAAAGAAAGACATTAAGTGCTATTATTGCCATGAGAAAGGGCATATGAAGCGGGAATTCCAAAAGCTCAAGAACAAGGAGAAAAGGCGTGACAAAAGTGTGGATAAGAAACAACAAGACACAACGGCAGTTACTACCGATGATCTCAAGGTCGTTTGTGAAGATGATTGTATCAATTTTGTGGACCAAGAGAGTAATTAGGTGATTGATTCTGGTGCTTCTTTTCATGTGACTTCTCGAGTTGATTTATTCACTACCTACAGCAAAGGAGATTATGGTTGTGTTCGAATGGGTAATGAAGGTTTGTCTATGATTATTGGCATGGGTGATGTTTGCTTGGAAACAAATTTGGGCTGCAAGATGTTGCTCAAAGATGTGAAGCATATTCCCGACATTCACCTCAATTTGATCTCTATCGGGAAACTAAATAATGAAGGCTACAACAACAAATTTGGTGATGGAAAATAGAAGCTCACAAAGGGTTCTTGGTGGTGGCTAAGTGCAAGAAGACTCATAAACTTTGTTCGATGTAAGGAAAAATTTGTAAAGCTGTTGTCAATACACTTGAAAATGATACTTCTACCAAATTGTGGCACAAGCAAAATTGCCAAGATTCGTTTGGGGTGAGGCAATGAGGACAACGGTTGACGCGATCAATTTGCCTCTTTCTTATCCTTTGAATGGTGATGTTCCAGAAAGATTTTAGACCAACAAAGATCTGTCTTATGAGCACTTGAGAGTGTTTGGTTACCGAGCTTTCGTTCACATTCTAAAAGATGAAAGGTACAAGCTTGATAGCAAGTCAAGATAACGCATTTTTCTTGGCCATGGGCTTCATGAATTTGGTTATAGATTGTGGGATCTGGTCGACAAGAAAGTTATTCGAAGTCATGATACTGCATTTCTTAAAAACCAAATAATTGAAGACTTTGGCAAAGATGATCAACCAAGGCCAAAAAGTAATAATCTCACTGACATGGATCCATCTCCTTCATCTTCGGTGGATAGTGAAAATAGAGGAGATGTGCAACTACCTATTGAAGATGTAAAGGATGATACTAATCCAAATGAACTTGAGCCAGAAATTGAGGAAGAGCATCCAACTCAAGAACCGCCACCACAACTTGAGTTAAGGAAATCTATAAGGGACTGGCAACTTCGAGAAAGTATCCTCCCAATGAATTTGTATTGATATTCGATCAAGGGGAGCCTGATAGCTACCAGGAAGCAATTGAGCATTCAAAGAAAGGTGATTGGAAAAAGACCATGGAAGAGAAATTGAATTCCTTGCTTGAAAATCACACTTATGATTTAGTGAAGCTGCCTAAGCGGAGAAAAATTCTGAAAAATAAGTGGGTTTTCATATTGAAGAATAATGGCAAGAATCTGAGGTACAAGGCACGTCATGTTGTGAAAGGCTTTAAGCAAAAGAAAGGTATTGACTTTGATGAGATTTTCTCGCCAGTTGTAAAAATGTCTTCTATTCAGATTGTACTTGACATGGCCGCAAGTGCGAACCTTGAAGTTGAGCAACTTGATATGAAGATCGTAATTCTTCATGGTGACCTTAAAGAAGAAATTTACACAGAGCAACTGGAAGGTTTTGTAGAGAAAGGGAAAGAGAAATAGAAATAGAAATTTGTTTGCAAATTGAAGAAAAGTTTGTATGGCCTCAAGCAAACCCCGCGGCAATGGTACAAAAAAATTGACTCTTTCATGATGAATAATGGTTTTTTAAAAACCACTTTGGGCCATTGTGTGTTTGTGAAAAAAAATTTGGATGGCAAATTTATTGTTTTTTGCTTTATGTTGATGACATGTTAATTGTGGGTCAAGATTATACTATGATTAAAAGTTGAAATTAGAGTTGAGCAAGTATTTTGCTATGAAAGATTTGGGACCGGCAAAGCAAATACTTGGTATGAAAATTTTTTGTGATCGCAAAAAAGGGCTGATTTGGTTATCTCAAGAAAGCTTTATTGAAAAAGTTCTTGAGAGGTTCAACATAGATAAAGCAAAATCAGTTGGATGTCCACTTGCGCGTCACTTCAAGCTTAGTTTGAATCAATGTTCTACAAGTGAGAAAGATAAGGAAGAGATGTTGAAAACTCCTTATGCTTCAGGGGTTGGTTATTTGATATACGCCATGGTTTGTACAAGGTTGGATATTACTTACGATGTTGGTGTGGTGAGTCGGTTTCTCTCTAATCTGAGTAAAGAACATTGGGCAGCGGTAAAATGGATTCTAAGATATCTTCAAGAGACTTCAAAAGTGTGTTTGTGTTTTGGAGATGGTAAGCTGATGCTTGATGGGTTCACAAATTCTAACATGGCCGGTGATGTTGATTCTAGGAAATCTATTTCGGGGTGTTTGATGACTTTTGTAGGGAGAGCTATGACATGGCAATCTAAATTACAAAAATGCATTGCTCTCTCAACTGCTGAAACTAAATTTATTGCCATTACGGAAACTTGCAAAGAAGAGTTATGGTTGAAGAAATTTTTGCAAGTGTTGGGTTTGAAGCAAGAAATGTATGTGATTTATTGTGATAGTCAAAGTGCTATTCATTTGAGTAAAAATTCTACTTTTCATTCGAGATCAAAACACATTGATGTGAGATACCATTTAATTCGTGATGTGTTAAATTCAAAATTGTTGCAATTTGAAAATGTTCACATAGATGATAATATTTCAAATATGTTGACTAAGACTTTATCGAGGGACAAACATTTGAAGTGTCGAACTTTGGCAGGTATGGTTGATGTCTCCATCTAAGTCGGTAAGGGGAGGATTGTTGGGTACACCTCCTTATTAGAGTATGCATCCCAATTGATTTATTAAAATATTCGGTTCAGTTTCGTGTTGGTTATAATATATTTTTAATACATTATATCTAACTTTTGAAAGCCCAATGGGTATTTTATATTCAGTTTGATAACAATTAGGGTTTTGATAAAAAGTCCAAGATTCAACAATATATTGATATATATTATTTTTGTTCTTCTATATATTCATTGGCTATAATTGCTTTATCTCCTCGGTGTGGCGACTGCTATTATCACAAATTGATCAATTCGGTGGGTTTGTTCGAGAAGCACTATTTTGGAGCTTTGTTGTTGACAACTTCGGCTTCGAAGCTATTGGTTTGGATTCGTTATTTTGGGTCTTCTACAATCTGTTTCGAAGATTTTCATTTATCTATTTGATAATGTCTTTTCTCTTGTTTATTTGTGATTATTTGAAATTTACCTAAAAGTGATTTTGTGAGAACATTCGTGTCTCATTTGTAATCGTTTAGAAACTCTTTGGTTGATAGTGAAATTAGATTTCGATCCTATGGGCGTACCTCACATTGAGAAAACCACGTAAAAATTATTGTGTTAATGTGTTTTTAATTTTTTCGCATTAGTTTTTATTCCCATTGATTGATTTACTTGTAAAAAATCATATATTTTTCATAACAACATTTGAGTGTTACACTAATGAGTTTTTTTGGAATGCTACATTTGGAAAAATTATACCAAAGAATTTTTTTGTGTATTACATTAAAGTGTTATACTAAGGAGTTTTTTTTTTTTAATTTTATATTAGAATGTTACATTTGGAAAAAATATATATATATACTAAAAACTTTTTTTATGTGTTACATTAGAGTGTTATACTATTCAGGGTTTTTTTTTTTTTTTATGTTGGAGTGTTATGTTTGGAAAAAATATACTAAAAAATTTTTTTAGAGTGTTACATTGAAGTGCTACGTTTGAATATTACATTGGAGTGTTATAGTTTGAAATTATACGTTTGGCCAAAATTTATTAAGGAGTTTTTGTACTCCTTTTAAAATGTTTGAAGAATCTCACATCCTTTTGGAATGTTTGAAAATTTTCATATTTCAAGTCATTTTGTACTCATTTTGAACTGTTTTCTCAATAAAAAACATTCTCATACAAAAATCTATACCAAATTTGATTCTTATAGATTTTGTACCTTATCTTTTTAGCACAAAAGAAGAAGAAGAAAAAAATACGAATAAGGGTATAATCGTAACTCTAATTTTCAAATAATATATTAAATCTATCTTCTCAAAATTAATTGGACTAAATAGATCAACATTCCTCAAAATGAAATTTATAAGTAAATTTTCTTAGATCTAATGATTTAAATTATTTTTATATCATTCAACAACTAATAATTTATATATATATATATAATTCGTGCTTTGAGCTGCTCAAATTACTCGATGTTTCCACGTTAGCCCAACTCAAATTTTAAATTTCTTCAAACTCTGCAGCAAATTCAAAAATTCTAGTATTAAAAATTTTGAAACTACACTCGAATTGCTTAAATTAATTTCGCCCAAATTACATTCCTTGTGCATTAAGTTGAGCTTGCCCAGATTGCATTCCTAGGGCTATGGGTTTTCCAAAGTTATTGCCATCGGCATCAAAGCAGAATAAACTTTCCACACCTTCAGTAAATTTTTTAAAATGTCTAGAGATTCACCTTTATCCATCCAAAAAATTCTGAGTGGGTGATTGTGTGATAAAAATTAATTTGTGTAGTGCGGAATTCATATAGAGCCTATATGTAAAATGAATTTAAACCATAAAATGAAAATTTTAAATAATTTCTAGATTGATTAGATGGTTCGTAGTATTACTGGTAGATTTTCACATGAAATATGACCAATGTTTAGGAGTGCTTGCTATGAATTTGATTCTTAATTTACAAGAGTCCAATTGAGGGAAACAAACAAACAAAAAGAGAACCAACAGAATAAGAATACATGAGGAAATATATATAGAAGATAATAAGCAAGAAGAGTAAAAATAAGCATAAAGTGAAATATAGGTATAGGAAATCTTACAATACCCATTTCAAAAAAAAATGTGTTATAACTTATATGTCAGAGTTATGATCTTTATAATTTATTGTAGTGTTAATTATGATTTATCATTGTGTTAATTATAATTTATTGTTGAATTAATTATGATTTAATTATGACCTATTAAGGGCATTATTTTAGTTATAACAGAAGAGGTTTTTGGTTCTACCTCAAGCGATATTTGATTATGATTCAGGCCAAGTTTGGGAAGTTTAGAATAAGTGTACTTTTTGACTTTTCTTGTATTATGTGTAGAAAAAGTAGAGAGGAGATGTTGATTGATGTGACCCAAAAAAGATAAAAAGATGAAATAAGTGCACTTATATTTGTTTCCCAAACAAGGCCTCAATATCATATTATTATAATTTGATTATGAAATTATTTGGTCATTAATTAAGCTGTAACTAAAAAGTCTTTGATTATATTTTAAATCGTATTTAATGATTCATTGTGGTCCTTTAGTTATGATTCAAAATAGTTTGGTTATGACATTTTGTGGGTCATAATTTACATATAATACACCTATTTTTGAGATTTTGTATTATCAGAGCATGCATATACATAATACTTCAAGGTTTAGGGGTTTAGGGTCTATCTACTTTTTTTATCCTCTTGAATTTTATTGATTTATAAAATCACTTTTATTAATATGAATAATTTCATGAACAATAATACTACAAATGGTTCAGATTTATCTAAACAATGAACTTCGCAATGCAAAATTTAAATATCAGCCACACATTATTATTCTAAAGTAAAATTGGAGCTTATTTTCTGTACTCCTAACTTTTATGTCTCATAAATCAATAAGACATAAAGGGATAAAGAAAAAGCATATAAAAGAATAAGTGAGTTTGATTCCATTTCCATCAACCTTGAAAATCAATTAGGCTGAAACTGGTTAAAAGATTGAGCGTGGCTCATTGTAGACATCCAATTCTTCCAAGTATGAAGTTAATATTTTTTAATAGAATACTTCCAAGTGTGGCTATCCTACTAATTAAACTAAATATTTCAGAAGTTAAATTATTAACATAATGTGCGAAGAGGACATAGTTCTTTTCATAATTACATAACATTCAATAATCAGTAATCTTCACTCATCATTAATCACCATGAGATCAAAGATTTGTCACCAAAACACAGGGCAGGGGACCATTTTGCCTTCTGATTTCAATGCATATGATAAAATATATTTACAGCAGTACATCAAATAAAATATATGTAATTCAATATATTATTCTTGCCACCCACAATCCCCAACTAAAATTTTTAAGCCTCCTCATCCAAGAACAAGACACCCAGAAAAGCTTACTTGATTTCTAAATGAAGGTGGTCCTATGGTCCCGCCTTGGCTGGCCTATCTTTTTTTTCTTGGGATGATTTCACTAGTGTATATTCAGAAAAATATTTTCAAATTAGTGATAAATTTTATAAATATTAAAAAGATAGAATCATAAACTTTATTATGGATTTGTAATGATTTTTTTGTGAAAGCCACTGACATACTTAAGCCTTGTTTGGGGTAAGCTATATAATCCATCTTTTTATCTTTTTATCTTTTTTCCATCACATCACCTCTCTACTTTTTTGCACATCTTTTCGTAAAAAGACAAAAAGTGCACTTTTTTAGGACACCCCAAACCAACCCTTAGTCATGGGTTATGTTACAAACTATTGGTGAGGTGGTACGATTCACTAGTCATCACGTGTTATGTTTGATCTTTATGTGGTATTCTTAGGTCTCGTTTGGGAACAAGTTTTTTTTAGTAATTTTTTAGTTAAAATATGATGAAAAAAATTAATATATTTAGGATGACTTTTTAGTTTTTTACGAAAGAGATGTACAAAAAGTAGAGAAAAATTAGAATCTTTGACTTTTTGATATAGGTTGTTGGCTTTTTGATTTTTTTATTAACTTTATAACTTTTTGGCTAAAAAAGTCACTTACCAAACAAAGCCTTAATTAATGATTTATAAAAATAAAAATAAAAAATTAGAGTAATATAATGTTAACATAATTTTATTAAATAATTAAGAGATAAAGAGATGCACCACCCAATGTCTTTACAATTCTACATTTATGTAATAATTTTATTATTATTATTTTAATGTAGTTATATTTTTATATTTTTGTTAGAAAAAAATAATATTTAACTCAAATTAATTATACTTTCATAGAGATTATAAATAATAAGTGAGAGTTGTGTGTAATACACAGCTTTACTTACACACCATACAAGCTCATTTGCACTTATATGAACAATTCAATTATTTTAAATTGTTCCATTTCAATATTATTTATACCTACGTGGTGAATAATAATCATTTACTGTTATTAGTATTTCTAATTTATTTTATTTTTCCTCGTAGAAGTGATCCAATCCAACCCTTAGCAAAATAAATAAATAAAAAAAATAGCAAATCGGTTTGTTTTTGACTAAATTGTACGGTTTGATTTAATTTTCTTAATGTACAATTCGATTTTGATTCTTATAATAGGTAAACTATACTTTATGATTCGATCCATGGATTTATAGATACAAATCCAATTTGAAACTAAACTAGACTGTCTAGATATTTACATATATATATATATATAAAATAATAAATGTTGGGAATTTCTAGGGTACACACCCCTAGAGGGTGTATACCATATACACTATATTATGTATTTTTGTGGTATATATTACATATTTTTGTAGCAAATGATATTTATTTTCTAAAGTAAAGTTATGATAATTTATGATTCGTAAATGAAGTTACGTATTTTGTGTTAATATAACAATTTTTTTATCCATATATTTTCTAACCAAAAAAAAAAAAAATTTGTTACATTATCACAAAAATACATAACATTACCACAAAATACATAATCTTATTTCCGAATTACAATTTATTATAGCTGTAGCAAGAAAAATATGTAACATTTACTATAAAAATACGCAACATATACCTCAAAAATGTGTAAAAAAAAAGTACATTATGATATACAGCTTTTGAGAAGTGTGTTTCATAACATTTCTCTAATATGTTACATACTATAAACAGTCAAACGCCTTATTAATATCATCTAAACAATTCTTGTATAGTTGTGGAATTGATACTAGACAATTCTTAAGTTGTCAATAATATTTTGTGATTATATTATGAATAGTGACAATATTTTAAAATTTGTGGTTTCAACAAACCTCGCTTTATCTGACTTTGTTTTAAAAATTTTGTACTTGATTGTGTTCCAAACTATATGAAACCTTGAATAATAATTTAATATGTAGTTTACTTCTAAATCAAATCAATCTGATTCATACTCAACCAAATACTCAAAAAGTAATGTTATATCAACAAAAATATACATGAAAAAAATTATACAAAATGATGTGATTGTTAGGTAATTCTATATTCACGCTCCATTTTACTCTATGTGCACACAATAATGAATTAATTTTTTTTACAATTTTATCATTAATCAAAATGACCAATATGAATATCAATACACACCAAACTTTAAAACAAGATTTGCTTAGTAGACATTTTAAATCTGGAAAATCTTAGTACACATCTTTTCAAAAAATACACACATCAGATCGAAAATATGTAAACAGAAAGGATGAAAAAAAATTAAAATCTCAGTTGAAAATACATAACTAAAAATATATAAATAGTTTGGAACAATAGAACCGAAAATATATAAACATTTTGAAAATATAGATTGAAACATATAAATTTAATTCAGAAGTATAAATTTAATCCTTTGTTCCGTAGTTGTATCTCGAAAATTTATATTTCAATCAAAAGTATGAAAACGAGAATTTTTGTTGTTGATTGCTGAATTTTTTAAATTTATTCAGATAATTAGTACCGATTGTTTAGTTTTACTTTGTAGAAAACACTTTTCAAAAAATTTTACTTTTTTATTTTCTGTACTTTTTTGTTTTCAATGAATTTTTTTAATATTTTAAGTAATTATTTTAATTTTTAGACACATCTAATATAAATACATTTAAAACGTATAATATTTTTGAAAAAAATCTTTTAAAAATTCACTAAATACCAAAAATACAATATATATATATATATATATGAAAATTCAATATATTTTTCATATTTTTGTGTATTTATTAATTTTTTAAAATATTTTACTATTTAAATATATCTAAGTAAAATGCATCTAAAAAAGTAAAAAAATTGTTTAAAATTTTAAAATATTCACTAAAAATAAATAAAATAAAAATAAAAAACTCAATTTCGGAAAAACTGAATTTAGAAAACTGAAACTAAACACACTTACGAAACAAATAAAAAAAATAATAAAAAAAATAATTTTGCATAATAATACTAAAATAATAATTGAAATTTCTTAATTTTCAAAAATCGTGTACATTAGAGCATGTCGGAGAATTGTATTTCAAAAATTGTATTTCTGATACTTTGTTTATTGTGCTTAAATTGTTGAAGCATTGTCAGGTAGTGTCGAAAAATACCGTGTGTGGTGCACAATTTAGGTTTACGTTTGGGAGTATGGTATGAGTTTATGTTTTGTGTCATGTATATAGATTATGTGTGCAAACATCATGTCTTAGGAATATATTTGAAATATTTAATGTGTATAATGAGTAAAATAAAAAATAAACAAATTTATAAGTCTGTACATTAAGAAATGATATACACATAAAATAAATAGTGTTTGAAAATTATATTATTTGTGATTGTTTTATGGTCCTATCACTTCAAAATAAAAAAGTGATCCAAGTTAATTGTTAATTTCGAAAATATTTTTATCACATTATTCAGATGGTAAATTTTTTTTATTTATTTTTGCAAGAAGACCTTTTCGATATTCAAATTTCCTAATACCCATTTTAAAAAAGACGAAGACCTTTTTTTGAAAAAAAAAAAAAAAAACCACTACGACCTTGACCCACCAAACAAAACCTCCATTACCGCCGGGGGGGGGGGGGGAACAATGTATTATTATTTTGAAAAATGTTTGGGAGTATTATGGGAAGTATTAATGATGTGACAGTAGGTTCTGTTTATTTTTTGTGCCTTGTTTTTTTTTTTTTTTTTTGTCATTCTCAATGTATTAGTATTATTAATGATGTATTTTTTAGTGGTCTAAATCATTATTCATTATTTTCTTAAAACAATGATAATTAAGAGCACTAGTGACGTGACAATTTAAAAAAAAAAAACAAAACAAAATAAAAGTTAAAACATTAAATCACATATTAAGACTCACAAATTAAAACTCTCTTAAAACTCACAATTTAAAGGTCTAAAGTATTTTTTTTTTCTTAAAATAATCAGAGGTGCATCAAATCAATTCAATAATAATTTGTGATGTGTCAAGAATTTTCCACGCGCCATGCTTCCCTTTGACTACCACGAACAAATCAGGTCTTTTAAAGAGAGAAGTATTAACCTAATGTGGTTGGCCCAGTTGAGAAGGTACACAAACGTGTCAGTCAATATTGGTTTTGTCTTACTTGTCATTGTTTGTCAAATAGGTGTTACACACTTGTAGCACCGTCCGATTGGAAAATTATTATTTTCTGAATTTAAAAAATAAAAATTTATTTAATAAAAATAATTATCAAAAAAAAGATACTGAAAATTAAAAATAATAATAATAAATAAGATTGAAACCTTTTTACTACAATTTTTTTAAAAAGTGATAAAAAAAATTAACTCTCATACCTTTATCTGTTGAAACTTTAATATAATAAATCAACATAAATGGTCTAATGATTATTAAGAGGCAAATCAAACAATTTTATATTTAATTCTCATGTAACGCAAAACACAAATTCTATTTCCACCTTACCTATACAAAATCTCAACTATTATTTAGCAACTGTCTTAATTACACATTTCAATTATACCGCGTTGGATTAACTCATTCCTTTCTTCTTGTACCTTTGTCTCGATATGTTGTCTCCTGTCCATTTCCTTTATCCACTGCTACCATCTCTCCCTTCCCAGACCACCTCCTGGGCACAAGGATCTCAATCTTCATTATAGTGTAAATCAAACAAAGGGTGAGACATACCACAATGGAAGCATTTGCTTTGGCATTATGTTCAATTGTGTAATTTTTATGTTAAGTTTGTACAATTATGTAATTTTTGTATGATTTTGTTTGATTGTTTGTGATTGGAGCAAAAGTTGTGGTGGACAAAGTTGAGGACAAGGAGACGACGGTAATAAAGTGGTGGGGAAGTGGGTTAGGATGACAAGGTGTTAACATGGTCCACCCTGAATTATTCGGGCCTAGGCGAACTTATAGAATTAGGCCTTTATATATAATCATAATTAAAAAGAGAAAGTGTTCAGCTAAAACAATAAGTATTTATAATATTTTTTTTAAAGAATTTATGTATAGATCGTAATAGGTGAACTTACTATTTAATATATCTTATGATAATTAATGCATTTTTTATCAAATATTATTAAAAAAAATTCATTAACTGTTAATTTTCAGCAATAGTTTGAAAATTATCATAAAAAATATGAATAATTTTAAGTTTTAGCGACAGTATAAGAAACTCATCACAAAAAAGTTACTAATTTTGAACTTTCAGTGACAGTTTACAAAATTCGCCACAAAAAAATTTCGCTAATATAAGTTTTAGCGATAATTTATAAAATCGTGATAAAAAAAGTTACTAATTATCAATTTTAGCGACATACAAAAAATGTCACAAAATTATTTTTAGTGACAATTTTACTAAGACTTATTTTCAATAGAATTTGATGAGGATTAAATTCAATTATTATGACCAATTAATAATTTATTCTATTTTTATTTATTAATACCCACCGCATATATAATCACTGAAATTATACACCAAATTTATTTACGTAGTTCAAGACATGAAGAATCATCAGCAAAACTACCCCCTCCAAAAAAAAAAAAATCATGTTACTTTATGATTTAACAAAATCTAGATAATCAAAAAAAATGTACAAAAAGTTATTCAATAAAATATAAATAAAATAAAATCGAACCAACTGCAATAAAATATTAGTTAAATTTTATTATATTTTTAATGTAAAGTTACCAATTAGGCATCATAATTTATAAGGGTCCTTTAATTTAGATTGTGAACTTAATTTAGTTGAATCAAAGCCTTATTTTGTAGTTAGAACTATTTTTCCTAAAGCTATGGCTCAAAATATGCTCAATATTTATATTCCCAAGTCTGAAGTCACTGACAAGGTTATTTGGGACAAGTGTAAGAATGGGGAGTATAGTGTAAAATCTGAATATGCTGTTGGTAGTCAATGTTTGGATAGTTCATCGGCGAGTGGAAGAGCCAGGTTAGACATTCATTGGAAAAAGCTTTGGCACCTTAAAATACCAGCAAAGTGGAGAATGTTTTTTGGGAAGCTAGGTCATCGTATTGTGCCAGTTAGGGTAGCTATTCGGAAAAGTGGAATTAAGGTAGACTGTTTGCCCAAGGTGTGGAAAATATGATGAGACGCTAGAACATATGTGCTTTCAGCGCTCATTTTCTAAACGGATATGGTTTGGATTGAAATTGGGTCTCAATTTTGATATTGGCATGGAATTATGGGTCATTACAAGAAATAACAGTTTTGTCGACTAAAATATTAGTCGTTAAAGATTACTTTTTTAGTTGCCAATTTCACAATTAGCGACTAAATTTTTTTTGTCACCAAGTTAGTCGCCTAAACCCTGTCGGCGAATGTTTTAGCGACTAAACGTGTGTTTGGTCGCTGAAAGTGAAACATTTAGCTACTATTTTATTTAATCGGCAAAACCTACCTTTTAGCTACTAAATTTTAGTTGGTCGGCAAAGGGTCAATGTTTGGCTACTAAATTATTGGTCGCCAATAGTTAATTATATTTTTTTAAATTATACATTTACCGACCAATGTTTTAGTCGCCCATACTCAAGGAATCAGCGACCAAACCTTTTAGTCGCCAAAAGCTCATTCGTGAAAAAAAAAAAATTACACTCTACTCTTGTAGAGATTTGAACCATCAACCTTTCACACCATAAACCTTATACAACACTCTCTTTCCACTACGACTCCATAACACTATATGATTATATATGTAACATATATTATTTATATAGTACATAGACCCGTATTAATATAAAAGTATATATATAAAGATAATTATTTTTTATTGAATATAATTTATGTAAAAATAAATTATTTACTAGAAAAAAAAAAGAGAGACCACTTTTGGCGACTAAACATAATTTTAGTCGCCAATTTTATACTTTTGGCTACTAATAATTTTTTAGTCGCTAAAAAATAAAATTCCCACGCTAAAATTAGTACTTTTGGCGACTTCTTTTTAGTCGCCGAATGCCTCACTTTTGGCTACTAAATTATTTTTAGCCCCCAAAAATCCTCACTTTTGACTACTAAAATTTTTTTAGTCAGTAAAAGCCTCATTTTTGGCTACTAAATTTTTTTAGTCGCCAAAGGGCCTAACTTTTGGCTACTAAAATTTTTTTAGTCGGTAAAAGCCTCACTTTGGCGACCAAACATCTTTTTAGTTGCCGAATGCCTCACTTTTGGCTACTAAATTTTTTTTAGTCGCCAAAGGGCCTCACGTTTGGCTACTAAAATTTTTTTAGTCAGTAAAAGCCATATATCGGTGACCAAACAGATTTTTAGTCGCCAAACCTATACTTTTGGCTACTAAATTTTTTTAGTCGCCAAAAATCTTTACTTTTGGCTACTAATGGTTTTTTAGTCGCCAAAACCTATACTTTCAGCGACTAAAGGTACTTTTTTAGTCACCAAAGATACTTTTTCTTGTAGTGGGTGGAGGGTAATTCTAGGGTAGATCCAACTTTTGCAAAATTTTGTAGACCTACACCTATGTGAGATATTTGGTTATTTGTTTGGTAGAAAATTTGGAGCCTATAATATTTTTCTAAAAAAAAAAAAGGCTATTGTGTGGGTAGCGGCTAATAGAAATGGATGGACGGTTGTATCTAAAGTACTCTCATTCCAAGCGCAATCAACATATGCGAGCACGAAATAATCTTCTCATATAATCTTGTTGATCAAGTTTGCACTACTCCAAACGTCGTCGCTTTAATGCCTGAAAATACAAACGTGAGCTAGCCGGAGGGTGTATGCCGGAAACCTCTCTGATGCCTAATTCAGCTAATAGACAATAGACACAAAAACTCTGTGTATTTGAGAGTCAGAATTGTGATACCTCTACATAGGTCTTGTCATGAGTTTTTATAAATTCCACCTGGCACAATCCTAATAGGACTCTAATTCTCCAATGTAGAGTCCTCCTAAGAATCACATTCCTAAAAGATAATGCCCATCCTTTAACACCCTCTTCACTGCAAGCTAAGTGAGATGGCACAAGTCTCTTTACTTCATTTCAAGAGTAGCTCAACCAAGTTAGAAAGGCCTTGCCCATGCTAGACAAAACTAGAGCAGTCCTTGGTCGAGATAACAACTTCCGGAAGCTCGCACCATCGCACCCTGGTCCTGCTTTGATATAACCACCTCGATTCAAGCCTTGGGCCAAATACCCGTCCAGTCTATGACCAAGCTCAATCCACTCTTTTTTACGCTCGTAAGGCGCCCCAATGGCCAAGAGTAAACCTAGCTCGGTCCATGCAATAGATGGCCTTAGCTCGGCCTTATTTAGACATAAATTGTTCTCTCAATTTCCCCTTAATTCCATCTGCAGTGCATGATTGGGATTATTCTTCTCCAGCCGAGCTAGATGTACAAGCCTCCAACCGAGCTCAAATATTACCGGTCTCCCAATTCGCTTGGTCCAGAAATGTCTTGTCAGTTGCTCTGCACGCCGTTCCACTACTCAAGCACGTCTGAAACGTTTATTTATTCCTCCGGACACGTGGCATGCCCCCACTAGTCAAGTACACCTGCTACAGCCATCTTCGTACCATGAAATTTGAACAGTCTCGCCCATTCTCGCATCTATAAAAACCCATTTTTTGAATCAAACATCCTTACTATTCATCTTCTCTCCCTTACTTCCTGAGTTTCCACATATGCACCTCCAATCTCAACCCAAATAACCATAGCGCCTGCTCTGCTTGTTTTCTGGCTGGCACTCTTGGTGATTGGATTTCGATTTCTCGTTCTAAATCCGTAAGTTGCTTATGCCTCTTTCTCCTTTTTATTCTATTTCTAAAATGCAGTACTTTAGCTCTATGTATGCATGTTATGACCACCAAAATTTTGAGAAAATACCAAAAACCCAAAACCATACGCTCAGACCTAAGAACATACTAGCTGGATTTTGAATTAGTCTAGAACACAAGCTTTGATCCAAAATCGTATTACAACCGAACTAGGAACCTGTTTGCTACCTTTAGGCTTGCACTCGACTGAACTAGGAACGTATTTGCTCAGTAACCGAGCTAAAAACCTTAAGCCTGTCCTGCTTTACGGCCGAACTAGGAATGGACTGTAACCTAGTTTGTAGCCAATCTAGGGTTATGTTATTTTGCCTTTTTGCTTAGCCCGGTCTAATCATCTGGGCATAACACTTTTTATTTCCACTTTGCAGACTTGACTAGGTTGGCCAGGTGCACCCTTGCACTTTGCCCCTTGGTGCCATTGCTCAATCGAGCCATCCAATAGTCAGATCAGTGCCAAGCTAGGCTGCTGTGCTCATTTTTACACAACCTTTAAGTTTAATGGGTAAATATCGATTCCTGGCAAACTTGCCTGGGGCCATGACCGAATTCCGAAAAGAC
Source organism: Camellia lanceoleosa (assembly GCA_025200525.1). NCBI lineage: Eukaryota > Viridiplantae > Streptophyta > Magnoliopsida > Ericales > Theaceae > Camellia > Camellia lanceoleosa. The sequence goes on along the minus strand of CM045759.1, from coordinate 176,054,752 downwards.
TATCATATCCCTGATGACGTCCACCTCTCCTTAGCCAAGCTAGACACCACACCTTGGGGCAAACCGAGCTTCGTCCCATTCACAGTGATATTGATTGTTGAAACTGGGCTCCGGTTCCCTGTAAAGCCCCTTATATGCGAGTTCCTTAGGCAAACAAGATTGTGTCCAACCCAACTCTCCACAAACATTTATAGAATAATACATGGTATCGTCGAGCTAAACTGCCGGCTTGGCCTCAACCTTGGATTGGCTGAGTTATTCCATCAGTATTCGCTCGGCCAAAATGATGACGGTTAGATGTACTACCTCAGAGTAAAAAGAGGCTGAGAAAAAATTATAAAATACACACCAGAAAAATACTTAAACGATGATGATTTCTTTTAGGTTTCTGGAAATTTTGAAGATCAAGAAGCCCAGATACCAGGCTATAATATAAACTGGAATAAAGGGACTGTTGGTAAGAACACTTCGGTTCAATTTTTCTTTGTTGTTCCAATTAACCACCATGCTAACCCATTACGTTCCTTGTCTTTCTTTTCTGCAGATTTAAACTAGCTTAAATCACATTATACTTACGCCAATCAAGAAGCCCTTCGTGCCGCACTTCGATACCGCCACCATGATTGGGTCGAGCTACTAAACTTCGAGTCGACCTATCGGTACAGCGGAAGGAGAAAGACTAGGGTTATTGACTTTCTTCTCGATCCATCACCTGAACCAGACCCAAATCTATCTCAAATCAACCTCATTCCTCTAACTGAAGAGCAAGAAATGGCCAAGCGACGAGCCGTTTGTGCCCTAATCACCGAGCAAACCACAACTCCCACTGCCAAGGTTCAAATCGATGTACCACAGGCCAGTCAATCACGCGAGGCTATGGTGGCCCTCCCCACTACCCGAGCTTCGTCATCTTGGCCAAACAAATGGCCCCACACTGGTTCTACGCCATAGCACCTAACAGACGAAGATGACACCGAGTCGCCGGAGACCGAGCTGCCAGAGGCCAGTCTGCCCTTTGGTCGCAACCGGCCTGGCCCTTCCAATCCTCCATCCACTCTGGTGTGGGCACCAACCGTGTCCTTCAGAGGTCGGGCAATAACAGGCTCTGACTCTATTAGTGCTGAGAAGGATCACCTTCTAGCCTTCAACGTAGCGAAGAGTGTCTACCTACCCACCGACATGTAGAGGTACAATGGTTTAACCAGGTGAAGGCCATCCGCTCGGCATCCAAGTCTATGATACTGGTAAGCTCTGAAATCTCTATAACTCAATAATTGATACCATTACGGACCCAATGCTCAATTTTCCTGTAACTGCTTCGAATATTGTGTAGACCTTGCAAAAGAGCCAAGTGGCTCATAAACGAGTGCTTAAGCTGCGGAAGATGGCATGGTCAGCTGTGGCTGATGCAGACGCCAAGGCAGCCGAACTAAAAGAAGCTAAGGGCAAGCTGACTGAGCTAGAATCCAAAAACACAAGGCTAGCTGAACTGGTCAGCACGATAGAGGCTGAAAAACAAAAAGCTTTAGCCGAGAAAAAAGACCGCTACCTGCGGGAGCTGGCTAAGTTAGAGAGGAAGAAGAATGTCGAGCTGGAGGAGATGAGGAAAAAGATGGAGGACGCAAAGGACTGAGGCTTCAAGGAAGGAGATAAGACCTATGTCCAACAATGTGAAGTCGCCAAGGACATTTTCTTTAAATTTGGTTGGAAAGCAGTTACTAAACAGCTCGGTCACGGACATGACTCCAAGATCTTCTTGAATCCCCTTCCCCACTTCATACTAGGATATATGACGGACTATGCTAATGCGGTCCAACAGAAGTTCCTACAGGAAAGGAGGAGGATAAGGTCCCTGATCCACTTAACGTCCCTCCTTTCAACACTCAGCTCGGTCGTCAGTCTTTATCTCCTACTCTGGTGGACTCCAGCCAAGTCTTGCGCAATACAGTTGACGAAGTGCCTGTAACCGAGCCCAACCAAGGGGCTGATGCTAGAACCGGCCTTCCTATGGGCAAAATCCTGGTCGATTTAGACGTCGAGCTAGATGACTTGTTTGCTTGATTTCTTTTTCTTTTTCTCTTTAAGGAAATGTAACCGGGCTACAAGCCCTTCCTCTTGTACTTACTTACAAATGAATGAAAGAAACTTTCCTTTTTACATCTTTTTGTTTGGTTCACATCATTTTTCCGCTTTGTAGTGTATTAGTTTTGCTGCATGCCCAGTCAGCCTAGTTAGCCCGGTCATGCCTTCTCATGCCCACCTTGTTCGGTTGAGATACTTGACTTGGCTGAAAAATAACTTTGGGAACCTACAAAAATTTTGTAACCGAGATGTGTACCTTGATCCTTATCTCGGTTAAAAGAAAATAGTTTTGATTAAACTTACCTACTTTCTTGAGCCTAGATCCTTATTTGGGCTAAAGAAGAGAACTGAGTGTTGGCTAAACCAGCCAACCTTCTTCAGCCTAGATCCTTATCTAGGCTGAAGAAGAGAACTGAGTACTGGTCAAACTTGCCAACCTTTTTGAGCCTAGATCCTTATCTCAGCTGAAGAATAAAAGGTTTGGTCAAACTTGTTAACCTTCTTGAGCCTAGATCCTTATCTCGACTGAAGAACAAAGGGTGTTGGTCAAATCTGCCAACCTTCTTGAGCGTAGATCCTTATCTGGGCTGAAGAACAAAAGGTGTTGGTCAACCCTGCCAACCTTCTTGAGCCTAGATCCTTATCTTGGTTGAAGAGCAAAAGGTATTGGTCAAACCTACCAACCTTCTTGAGCCTAGATCCTTATCTGGGCTGAAGAACAAAAGGTGTTGGTCAAAAACATGCCAACCTTCTTAAGCCTAGATCATTATCTCGGCTGAAGAACAAAATGTGTTGGTCAAACCTGCCAACCTTCTTGAGCCTAGATCCTTATCTGAGCTGAAGAACAAAAGGTGTTGGTCAAACTTGCCAACTTTCTTGAGCCTAGATCCTTATTTCGGCTAAAGAACAAGAGATGTTGGTCAAACCTGCCAACCTTCTTGAGCCTAGATCTTTATCTCAGCTGAAGAACAAAGGGTGCTGAAGAACAAAGGGTGTTGGTCAAACCTGCCAACCTTCTTAAGCCTAGATCCTTATCTCGGTTGAAGAACAAAAGGTGTTGGTCAAACCTGCCAACCTTCTTGAGCTTAGATCCTTATCTCAGCTGAAGAACAAAAGGTGTTGGTCAAACCTGCCAACCTTCTTGATTGCCCTCAGTCGGCAATAATTATGAACAACTTCTACTAAGGAAAGAATTTTACTGGAAAAAAAAAACTACTTGTTTTATTGCAAAAAGAAAAATTACAAGTACTTCAAGAAAAAGCTAAAAATAAAATAGTTTGAGATTTGTCGTGTTCCATGGCCTGGGAACAGCTTTGCTGCCCAAATCTACCAAGTGATATGTCCCTTTTCCCGCTAAACCGATCACTTTGTATAGTCCTTCCCAGTTAGGTCCTAACATGCCATCTCCAGGTACCAAAGTGTTTTCCATCACTTTGCGCAGTACCCAATCTCTAATCTTGAATTGCTTTAGGTGCACTGTTTTGTTGTATTTTCTGGATAACTCTTGTTGATATAAGGAAATATGCACCAATGCCCTTTCCCTTATTTCTTCTGCGAGGTCGAGTTCTAGGGCTATGACCTCACCATTCAAGCTTGGATCAAAATTTTCACTTCTAATAGTATGAAGGACCACTTTTAGGGGGATTACTACCTCCATGCCATAGGCCAAAGAAAATGGTGTTTCGCCAGTTGACCGCTGAGGTGTGGCACGGTAAGCCCATAAAACATGGGGAAGTTCCTCAGCCCACTGGTCTTTTGTTCTTTCCAATCTCTTCTTTAAACCATCTAAGACTACTTTGTTAGAAGCCTCAACCTGGCCATTAGCTTAAGGGTATACTGATGTAGAGTTATGGAATTCTATCTTGTATTCTTCGCAAAATCCCCTAAATATTTGTCATCAAACTGAGTGCCATTATCGGATATTAGAGCCTTGGGTATGTCGAACCGAGTTATGATGTTCTGCTAGACGAATTTCTTAATATCTTTTTCTTTTATAGATGCCAGTGCTTCTACCTCTACCCATTTTGTAAAATAGTCTGTTGCTGCGAGAAAGAACTTTCTGTTGCTAGGCACAGTTAGGAGTGGTCCTACTATATCCAGGCCCTACATTTCAAAGGGCCATGAGCTGGTCAATGGTAGAAGCTCTCTTGCTGGTTGATGTATTTAGTGTGCAAACTTCTAACATTTCTCACACTTTTTGACATACTTCTCTGAATCTTCTTGCATATACGGCTACCAATATCCTTGTGAAATTGCTCTGTAGGCCAGCAATCTTCCCCCTTGGTGGCTTCCGCAGACGCCTTCATGTATTTTGAACAAAAATGCCTCAACCTTACTGGGATGGACACACTTCAAGTAAGGTCCTGTGAAGGATTTCTTGTACAATGCGAGTGATGGAGAGAGCCAAAATCGCTGTGATTTTGCTCTAATTTTGTTGGCTTCTTTCTTTTCTTCAAGTAAGATGCCATCTTTTAAAAATACTATGATGGGGTCTATCTAGGAAGGGCCTAGCTCGGCACAACATGCTTCGGCTGCTTCAGGTTCTTTAATATTTGGCCTGGGTAGGAAGTCAATCAACAATGGGTATAGGATAGATGTATCTGCCATTGACGCAAAACCGGCCAGCTCATCTGCTTTACTATTTTCTTCCTGTCCGATTTGCTCTATCCAGACTACTTCAAACTTCATGATCTCCTTTCTGACCAAGTCTTGATACTTAGCCATCCTATTATCTTTTGCCTCGTAATCGTTTGAAATGTGGTTGACTACTAGCTAGGAGTCACTGTACACCATCAGCTCGGTGGCCTTCATGCGAAGTGCTGATTTTAAACCTGCTAACAATGCCTCATACTCCGCCTCATTGTTGGATGCTGGGAAGCCAAGGTTAACTGTCTGTTCAATTGTTAGGCCATCCGGTGAGATGAGGACTATGCCTAGTCCTGCACCATGCCTGTTGGATGCTCCATCTACAAAAAGTTTCCACATCTCTCCGACAAATAGCTTCCAGCAAATAGAGGGGTCTGATGATGTCTTGGGATCGGGGGTGTTACTGATGCCTTCATCCAGGTTAACGTATGCCGTTGGGCTTTGATCCTTACTGTCTAATTGTCTCAAGACTATACTTTCGGGTGAGTCCTTGCTGGCAGTGTTGTGGTCTGTTCCTTCTTTCCTTTCTTCAGGCCTGAATTGCTTGCTATGCTGTTGGGCGTCCTACTTTAGGGGTTGCGCTATTTCTGTAGCACTTTCCCTCATTCTTTTGGTTGCCCCTATCAAGTTTATCGGACAAACATAATGACTTCTTGGTGCGAACTTAGCCACGAAGTTTGCCAAAGCTTGGGCCTTTATTACGGTTCTTGGTTGAAACTTAACGTCGAACTACCCTAACTCCATTGCCCACTTCAAAATTCGTCAAGAGAAATCTGCCCTCTCAAACAAGGCTTTTAAGGGGAAGGTCATTAAGACAATTACGGTGTGGGCATGGAAGTAGTGTAAAAATTTTCCTGAGGCCATCGTCAATGCTAAGACCAGCTTTTCCAATGGCAGGTATCTTGTCTCAGCGCCCAGCATGGTCTTGCTCACATAAAAGATAGGAAAGTATTGTATTTCCTCAGCTCTCACCAACACTGCACTAACTGCATGCTGGGATACTACTAAGTACAAAAAGAGCTCCTCTTCTGGTGTTGGAGTCACCAACAATGAAGAAGAGGTCATGTAGTCTTTCAAGCTTTCTAGAGTGTGGTCACACTCATCATCTCACTTAAACATGGCCCTTAATGCCTGGAAGAACGGTCGACACTTGTCTGACGACCGACTTATAAATCGGTTTAGTGCGGCTGCTAGGCCAGTGAGATGCTGTACCTCCTTGATTGTGTTGGGCCTCTCTAGATCTTGGATAGCTTGAATCTTAGAGGGATCAACTTCTATACCTCGGTTGTTCACTAGAAAGCCCAGGAATTTGCCTGACCCTACGCCGAATACGCATTTAGATGCGTTCATGCATAACTTGTGAGACTTCAAAATTTGGAACATTTCATCTAGGTCCCTGAGATGGTCCCGCTCATCCCTGCTTTTGACCACCATATCATCTATGTAAGCTTCCATTGTTTTTCCTAATAATGGTGCAAACATTTTGGTGATCATCCGTTGGAATGTAGCCCCTGTATTTTTTAGGCCAAAGGGCATGACCTTGTAGCAATATAATCCTCTGGGTGTTGTAAATGATGTGACCTCCTGATCCAGTTTATACATAGCAATTTGATAGTAACCACGATACGTATCAAAGAAGCTAAGTTGGTCATGCCCTATTGTCAGGTCCACTAGTTGGTCTATCCATGGTAGGGGAAAGATGTTCTTTGGGCATGCTTTGTTAACTGTTTTGTAGTCCACGCAAACGCACCATTTACCGTTCTTTTTTTGGCACTACTACAGTGTTGGATATCCACCTGGGATAGTGTACTTCTCTGATTGCTCCTGCCTCCAGTAATTTTCCTATTTCCTTTGCCACTATCCCTGCGTGGTGGAGTACCGATTTGCGTGTTCGCTGTATAATTGGTCTGGCAGTTAGATGGACATTAAGTTGATGGCAGATGAAATTAGGGTCAATGCCAGGCATGTCGTACGGCGTCCAGGTGAACACTTCAATGTTAGATGTCAAAAATTCCATGACCTTTATTCTCTCGATCTTTGGGCGAGACGAGCCGATCAAGAAGAACTTTTCTGGGTTCTTTTCATCTATCCTTACCTCTACCAAGTCTTCCACTGTCTTCTGTCTGGCTGTTTTGCAGACATCAACAAACAGTTCATTGCTTTTTGGTTCCTCTACCATTTGTACAAACCCTTTTGCAGCTCAGCAGTCGTTTTATTGTGATGAAGCACTGTTTCGACATGATTGATGGTGGAAGACTGAGGGTAACGATGTATTCTCAATTGCCAGAACGAACAGCAAGCATTGCAACCTCTCTAATACTTTGTTAGCTGGTTCATAGGCAAGGCACGGCTCTGGCTTTCCAACCTCGACACTCCCATGCATTCTAGGTGCCAATCTGTCATGACCCAAGCCCGCCCCTATTGGTTTAGCATCATAACCGGCCAGTAATCCTTGGATTACCAAAGGCCTCTGAACAAAATAATATATATAACAGGGGCTGTGGAAGCAAATATACAAACATACATAGTCCATAGAGCTGTGCAGACATACATGGGACAGGAAATTTAAAACTTTTCATATATATATATACATATATACAGATGTGGCATCGAAAATACAATAGCCTTACATCACCCCATGCCACTTATACAAGCTTTCAAACGCGTTCGAACCAGACATAAGCATTTAGAAAGTACAAAAGTCCCAAGGACACAAAAACTTGGATATATCTCAAAAGGGAACCTCCACAGGAGGCGTGATGACTGGCTGACACCAAAACTCGCCAGGCAACATCTTAGGCCTGGTCACGTGCCTGCTCACCTACATACATACAAATAATACAGTGAGTTAGAGCCCAGTGAATAATAACTAGGTAAAGGGTTTTAATGAAAGATGTCCAGCTCAGAGTTGGAATTCAAAGTTTATATCAAAAACGTATTCTTATCAGCGAGTCTTAAGCATACTCGGTTACCGTCGATTGGATTGAATACATGCTCATATTCATATTCATATTCAATTTTTGCATAAGATCATCGTGGTACACCCATTAGCTATCATATCAACTTGGTCACGAGACCCATATGCATAGTCGATCAAGCGACCATAAAGTCCATATCTTGCGTTGCGACCATGGCATTGTATAGCGATTCGGTTTTCCTTCTGTATTTATTGTATTAGGACTTTGGTTCCGTGGTGTTGGTGGTTGTATACCTTGTTTTTATCCCTTAATTCCACATGTTTGAGTTTTAGGATGTGTTGGGCGTGTTTCGAACAGGTAGGTTGAGCTTTGGTCTCAAGTGTAGTTGCCCAGGTTTTTGGTGTTACGCTCGAGCGGGTCATTCTGTGCTCGAGCGGAGTTTGGTTTTTGGTTGTCGCTTGGCGGCTTCTTGTGCTCGAGCGAGGTTTACACACTCCCAGTATTTTGTGCCTCTGCAAAACTTCTACAGGTGTGTTTTTTACGCTCGATCGGGTTTCTTTATGCTCAAGCGGTCGCGTTCGAGCGGGTATGTTGGCGCTCGAGCGGGTAGTACTTTGTCTGTGAAAGTTCTGGGAGGGGAAAGCTACGCGCGAGCGGACTAGTTTTCGTGCTCGAGCGGATGTACTTTATTCTTGTGTCTTGGCGCTCGAGCGGGCCTTCTTGCACTCGAGCTTTGTCAGTTTTGTTCTTGACGCTCGAGCGTTCTATTCTCCGCTCGAGCGGGAGAGTCGTATATCAGTTGACAGCTAGGCTATTTTGAATCACTTTTACATCTTCACTCTCTCTCTTACTTTTCGAAAACAGCCATTGGTGAGCTTCTCTTTCTAAAACCTCCACTTCTCTCTAGGTATTGATCTAGTTAGAGTAGTCTCTCACCCTTTGGCCTTTGTAAAAAGTGTGTTGATCGTTGAGGGCTACATTTTGATCCGAAATTTTGAGATTTGGAGCATCTTTTTTTCTTCATCTTCTTCGTTGGTATTCATCTCTTGAGGTAGGGATTTCTACTCATCCTTATAGGTTTTGACCTAGATATTGACATGTTGTTTAAATGGTTTGATTTTGGGACTTAGGGATTCAAAAAGGTAGAAAAGGGGTTTGTTATTTTGACTCTTTAATATTTATTTTGGATCTCAAAATGATGTTATTGTTGTTAGTTGTTGATATTTGAACCTTTGGGTTAATATTGAGAGATGAGGAGAAAGCCCTAAATTGTGCATAAATTAGTTGGTGTAATTAATTTGGGAAAGTTATGGGTTTGTGAAATTGAGTTGAATATAAATGAAATTGGCTCATTATGAGATGGGATAGTGGAGTTGGATTTATAAATCACTCACTTTTGAAAACGCGGATAATTTATCTGTTAGTATCTGTTTAGAAATAACTGCTTTGGGCTACCAGTGGAGGGTAGTCTTGATTGTTGTAGACAATGCATGATGATTAGGCAAACTAAACCTGATCAATTGATGTGTCATAGAATATGACGGTTGAAATAATACATTAACTTTATGTATTGATTGGATGTGTATATGATCTGTGTTTATATACATTATGTTGTGTGGGAGGAGATAGGGGATGTACTCCACGATTTAGGGGAAGATAGGGGATGGACCTCTAAACAGGATAGTGTTTGAGAGAAGATAGGGGATGGACTCAATGTCATCTGACTTTTATGCTTATCTGTTGAAGTGTTGATCTGACTCATATGCTTATCTGTTGATGTGTTGATCATTTCGTATGCTTATCTGTTGATGTGTTGATCTGACTAGTATGGTTATCTATTGTGAAGTAGAAAATGTTTAAAAAGAGTTATTGTCACATTTAAATCTTTTGGCCGGGTTGTGAGCCATAGTTATAAATTGAGAATTAGAAAGGAAATAGAAAATGAAATGAAACATGGACACATTTGTCATTGTAATGGAAATGGTTTGTGAATTGATTTATGTGAGTCAAACATTTATCAATTGCTAATGTCTTAATTCTTGCTCATATTATCTTTAGCATATCTCTCTTGGGCGTTGGCTACTATATGAGACATTATTTTCGAATGCAGTAGCATGCCACCTCCAAGAACATAGCTTGGGAGGCTAGAGGCAGACAGTGTTATTATTTTGCTTTCTTTTGATATATTACATGTAAATTCAAGCCAAGGGCTTAATATTTATTTGAGTTAGCACTCTTCTTTTTGTAACCAAGTGTTGTCATGGAAAGATGTAAGCCCGTAGGACATTTACTTTTGTTGTTAACAAGTAATACTTATGTAAGAGCTACTCTGATGACTACAAAGGTGTTTATTTCTCTTATATTATTGCATGTCTAAAATGATGAGTATTATGTATTATTTTGGGGGCGTTACACATTGTTACCCCCAGGCGAGGGCTATGTGAATATAGACCTCGGTATTGTTACCCCCAGGCAAGGACCACGTGAATATAAGCCGATATTGTTACCAGGCGAGGGCCCGTGCATATTAGCCACAGTATTGTTACCCCGGGCGAGGCCACGAGAACTAAGGATACCATAAATATATTTCAGAAAAATGGACGTTCATTCATAATTCATAAAATAGCATTTCAGAAAATAGATCGTATCATATCAGTCAGAAAATAATTGTAATTAAATATAGCTTTACAGAATTATTACTCACAGTTAATAGGTGACTCCAAGTAAACAAGTAGAGTAGGCAACTCACTTATCACGGTAGCGTGACCTACATAACATAATGGTGACATACATTGAAACACACGCCGAATTGCACATAACACATGTTCTTGTCCTAAGTGTGTTTCTAGCCTTTATTCTCATTATAATGTCTTAAACATGGCCTAGGAATGCCTAGGATGGAATGAGGATGCAACAATGCATTTGAAAACATTTTCAAATTTTGCTAAAACAGGTCCACGCTCAGTATCGTCTTTCCTCGCTTGGCGAACATGCATAAGGTAAGGCTTTGCTTGGCGTGACTTCCCTCACTCGAGTGGTATAAACTCGAAAAATCTTGGTTGCTTGGCTTTCATTTCGGCGGATGCTCGATCCACGCTCGAGCGTGAGGCTCAGACCTTCACCTGAGTGTGACTTTCGTCGCTCGAGCATTCTGCAAAACATATGAACTTCTGGATACATGCATTTCACACTCGAGCGGGTATCATGTCACTTGAGCGAAAGTGCACACATTCAGAGTGCTCGCTCGAGCGTGAACTCCTACACTCGAGTTTGGATTCAAATTCTGGAATTTTCAGATTTTATCTCCAAGCTTCAAACTCAAACCGAACACTTCAAAACTCATCCTCTTGGGCCAAAATTCTGGAAAACACTTAGAAACTCACAAAACATCATGCTTTGAAAATTATTTCATGAAATCAACGCCCAAAAGCATGCCAATTGTTCAAAAATTTAACTTAAACTTTATGAATGTTTTATGAACATAACATGCATGAATTTCCTTAAACTCCAACTTCTCAAAACATGATTAAATGCTACAAAACATCATAAAACTTGATGATTTCACAAAATTAAGGCAAAGTCAAGACATGTATAAGAGAATTCTTAGTAAACATGCTCCAAATGTAATGAAATGTACATGCATGTTTGAATTGGTCTCCCTTCCTACTTCTTAAGCTTGGTTCACACATTTCCTCGCTTAATTCACTTAAATTCATGGGTTAATCAACTCAACTTCAAGACTAAAGGTTTGGTTTCTTACCTAAAGCCTTCAATTCTTTGGGCTCTTGGTGAATTCTAACTCAATTATCCAATTCTCCTTCAATTTCCTAGCCAATTCTTTGTTTGAGCTCAATTTCTCCTTACTCTCCCTTTCTTACGTTTTTCTTCCTTGAAGAGGCTCAAATGTACTCAAAATGAAAGAAAAGAGATGAGTGGGGCTCATTTGGTGCCTAATATAGGCTTGGTTAAAGTATAGTTAATTGAAGTTAAAATAAATGGGCACTAATTTAATCTAATTTAATCATCCCAAATCAATTTTAATTAAACCTCTGTAAAATTCTATAAATTCCAAATAGCACATAAATCAAATCAATTTTAGAGTCGATCTTGATAAGGCCTTCAATTCGCGAGAATATAGCGAAACTCAAGCGAGATATTCCTACAATGAACAGATAGAAACATAAATAATGCACCATATATGCAATTAATTCAAAATCTGGTCTTAATATCTTGTTAGGCACATTAAATCACGAATTATCGTTAATCTTGGGTTGGGGTTGTTACACAATCGTTATAGTCGAGAGACTCTGTGAGGTCATATGCTGAGTGTCTTCTCTCCTTCAAGCCTTTTTCTCAAGCTTGTCTCAGAGGTCCGCCGACCTAGACAACTCGTATGCCTAGATATCGTTTGGTGCTAGTCACGAGATCCTATAACTACTTCTTTCTACGTGTAGGACCTTTCGGTTCTCGTTCTCTCGGACACAGAGTAACGAGTCCTGGAAGTCCTTGATTGTGTATCACCTGTCCTGAGGCTCCTACTTTCAGCTTGTGACGGTGTGACTTGTCTGTCACGATCTTCTGAGTGGTAAGAGAGTGTGTTGCCTCTGCGCCCCTCTTCCGTTGCCACACCTTTGCCTTTTATCTAGCGCTTCACTGTCTCCATGTTTGTCGCCATTCTCCATATCAACTCGTCTTGATCCCTTATGCGATCCTCCAGAACCTGTGGATCCAATCTTCACCTCTGCCTGTCAGGGCTTTGAGAGCAACGAGGGCTTGAGCCCCATCTCTCTCGTGTGTCTCTCTGCGAGTTCCATCGCTAGGGGTCTAATTCTGTCATAGGTGGGACAAAAGGTAATCCTTCGCGGCTCCCACCTTCCTCCGGGGTCTATCCATCAATGGCAGAATGTGGTAAGTCTTCGTTGCGCGCCATTGATCTCAATTAAAGAGGAAGCTTGATCAAAAGGTTTTGTTCTTTGTGTGTCTTCCCACAGACGGCGCCAATTGTATGAGCACGGAAAAATCTTCTTGTATAATCCTGTTGATCATGTTTGCACTCTTCCAAACATCGTCACTTTATTACCTGAAAACACAAATGTGAGCTAGCCGACAGGTGTGTGCCGAAAACCTCTCCGATGCCTAAGTTAGTAAATAGACAATAGACACAAAAGCTTTGTGTATTTGTGAGTAAAAATTATGATACCTGTACATAGGTCTTGTCATGAGCTTTTGTAAATTCCACCTCGCACTGTAGACGCGCCCGAGGACTCATCGAGCTCCGCTCTACGAAGGCGCGGAATCCGTTTTGTTCTCTAGCTACTACAAGTTCGGACTCAAATGTCATGGTTCTGAATCTAATCTCACAATGTGCGATGTGAGACCGATAAATCACCAAAGAGTCCAAATTGACCGCAAATCGTTTTGGAAAAGCGATTTTAAGAAAGAAGTGCCAAACATGGATTGCTTTGCCAAATCTGAGTCGCCACCTAAATATTTTATTTTGAGGAATTTAGGAAACCACGACTCATGCCTAAGGCCACATGTCCATCATCACCAAAGTTGTCTCGGCTCGAGGACTTGGGTACGATTGGGAAAGGTCATTTAATGAGCACCCCCGCTCGCTGGATCAAAGATCGGTAGGGACTAAGCATGATATTTTGTTTTTGAAAACACATGTGTTCTTATTCCATTTAATTAGCTAATCTTACTATGTGATGCGCACAACAAACAAGTATAAACTAGATTGCCTAATTTGGTATAAAACATTGCATATTCATTTGAAAAACGGTTTGAAGTTTGCTACTACTTAAGTAGGCTAAAATCACGGATTTCAATGAATTGTTCCAATTCAAGTAATCCAACCTTCACCCACAAGCATTCAGGCAGTTATATCAAATAAACAGTTAGCCTCATGGCAAGCATGCTTTCATGGCAGTCAATAACACACATGCAGTATGCTAAGGCGTAAATACTCATAGTGTACTCCGAGCCAAAACAAAGAACTAGTTAGAAATCAATGCATGATCCTAGTTCATGTTAAGATGGCTAATGCAACACATGCGAAAATGTAACTAAAATAGACTCGGCTATTCTAGAATGTCATATGAAATGCAACTTGGTACACGTATTCAAATTGGAATTGAAATACAATGCAGTTAATCGATGCGTTGAGCCCGGTGCATGCAATACAGATGAATGATGCAAACATGCGAGCATAAGATATGCTAAATGAAATATGTCCTAAAACTAACCATCATAAGCGGTTAAGTAAAAGGGAGAAAGAAATGGAGGTTGGAAGACATGCATCACACACACGCACGCTTATTATATCAATGCGTCCTCTCGAGGGAGAGACCAAATAAGAAGCTAACTAGCTAGGCTAAGCTAATTAAACTAATTATTACACAACAAATTAATTAACTTATCCTAGTTGACTAATTATTACAAAAGCAGATTGAATAGCTAAAGCAGTAACTAATTAAAGTACAAACCAAAGTAAAAGCAAGCTATCTAAGCATGGCAGCTAAGGAAAGCAGTAAATCAGGAGCCTCAGAGGGAGAGGAATGCATGCAAGCCCGATCACCTCGTTCGGAAATCCAATGCGATGCCCCGATTTGCCTCTGTTTTCATCTGTTCTTAGAAACTTGCACCAAGCTCCAGAAAGATGAAACTCCACCTAGGGAAGCCTGTGGGAGGGTGGCCGACCACTTTTGTTCTGTCTAGACACCTGCCGACCACTTTTGGTTGTTGAAAAACCAGAAAAGTGGTTGACTACTTTTCTAGTTGGCCCGGTTGTTCTTTCTTTGAGCGCAAAATTTCTTGAGAGCAAGAAAGGGCATGGCAATGTATTTGCAAGATATGTGTGCACAACCACCTTTCCTATCATATCATGAACTCAAGGCGGTGTGGTTCTCGACCCTTGGTCCACCAATCGCGCATTTCAATGCATGATGGCCGAGAGGCGAAGTTGTACAATTCAATATGGAAATTGAAGTTGTGGTGTGGAATCAACTTCAGGATTAGTTCCGTGACGAAGGCGTGGTGAAAGAGTTACAGAAGATTCAGAGACAAATTGACTAAGTTGGGTAATTTGTATGGTATCTTTGTAATCTTTTAGTTCTTCAGTAGTGGATTGATTAGTGGCGATTCGCTCGTGGTTTTTTTATTACAATTGAAGGTTCTTCAATTGTGGTTTTTTCACGTAAAAAATCGTTTGTGTCGATTTATTGTTTATTCTTAAAAGCAAACAAACTAAAATCACTCTCGTAAGTGCTTGATGATTTTAGGTTGAGTGTTTTGAATTGTTGGGATTTGGAATAAGTTAATCTTGATCTAATCACGAATCACGTAGGATTTTCAGAAATGAATGCACAAGTAAACACATAAAGCCTAAAACTCTATCATGTATGATCAAGAGCGTCGGCAACCAAGAATTGAGGCACGTTTCATCACTTGAAGTATGAAACATCCCTCGTTTCTCGTGTTTGGACTAACACTTATTCCAAACAACAATGCAACACATAACATGGCATACTCAATGCAATGCAACATAGGGGCATGCAAAAATGCAATGCAACACAAGCATGCAAATATGCAATATGACTTAAGCATGCAAACATGCAATGCAATATGAACAACCTAACAAGGCTAATGGCATGCACAATGCACAATGCTAAGAACAACTAGCATACATAATGCAAATGGACAACATAGCATCGCAATGCAATGATGTAACCTAAGCATACACAATGCAAAGAACTACATGGCATACTTAATGCTATGAACTACATGGCATGCACAATGCGGTGTTTCCTAAGGATACATAATGCAAAGTATAAGGCATAAATAATGCGATGAACATGGCATACACAATGCGATGTAATATAAGCCTACTCAATGCTCAATGACATGCATATTCAATGCAAGCGACTTAAGATTCTAAATACAATGTAATGAATGCATGCACAATGCAATGAAACAAGGGCAACTTATCAATGCTATGGACATGCATACTCAATGCAAAGCAAGATAAGCATACAAGCAACATGCAAGTGAATATGCCAAATGGACTTAAACCAAAAGGGATAGACCTCGATCATGCCCAAATCGGTCAAAATGCTAAAATGAAGGCCTTTGAAAACACATACAAGCATGCATACCAATTGGCTCACCATTTAAGGCACTAAGGTGCAACTCTCAAGAGCACTAAAAGAGTAAAAATCATGGGAGTGTAGCGACACTAAGTACTTGAAATGAGATAAGAAATGATGCCAAATCATTTAATCAACACAAGTATGGCATGCAAGGTCCTTAAAGCTTAAAACAAGCAAGGAGGACTACACATGAGGCATGCAATACATGGCAAATATGCATAAACTAAACATGGATAGAGGTCAAGTAGGTCAAAATAAGGACCTAAACATCTTTGAGGCGAGGGCTCAAATACAGGCATGCAAGCATCTGAGCTAAGGCATAAACTAGGCAACAATGCATAACACTCAAAGACACTTAAAAGCATGATTGAGGTAGGAACACGGCAATGCTAAATGCTCTAAAATGTCATGTTAAGTGATGCCAAATCATGTACACAACATAAATGAAGCATGCAATGGTGCTCAAAGCTTGAGGCAAGCAAGAGCATTTGTACTACAACTATACAAAACATGAAGCATGTGACAAAGACAACCCAAAAAAGTCCTAAAACATGTTAAAATGAGTCTAAAACATGCATGGAAGGAAGCCAAAACAAGCTAGCATGAGGGGCATAAGGCATGATACATACAAAGGCAAATAAGGTGGATTACACTACACCTATTAGGACCAAGCATGGAATGACTTAACCGATAAAAATCAAAGTTATATCATGGCATAATAACTCTAAAAACACATTGAAATGATGGCTGTAAGCTAAGGCATGAAGGCATACATAATGGTTCATGTTAAGGCATAAAGGGGCAAACCCTCCAACGCATTGAAAGAGCACAAAATGCAAGTGCATGAGCATGAAACATGGACTGAAATAACATTACAAATGATGTCAAATCATTTAAATAGTCCAAGTAATGCATGCTAGAGGACTTGATGCACAAAGCTAATAAGCTAGATTGAACCATAGCTATACAAAGCAAGTCATGCATGACCAAGACAACACAAATTAGACCTTAAACATGCTAAAACATGAACAAAGTCTTCTTAGAGCTAAGCCAAAAGCATGCTAAAATGACATGTCAAAGCATGATGCATGTTAGGCAATTTCATGGGATTGCACTACAGGTGCATGATGCATGCAAGAGGTGACCAAACCAAACCCTAACAGAGGTATGACATGGTAAAACAACACCTAAAACATCTTTGAAATGGAAAGAAAACAAGCTAGAATGACATGCTACTTCATGAAGCATACAAGACTAGTTTGTGTGATTTACACTACAAGTGTATAAACCATGCATGGAGTGACCAAAGCAAGTAAAAACAGTGACATGCCTCAGCAAAATAACCACAAATACAAGCTAAGATATGGCCAACATAAGATTAACAAAGGTGCTCAAACATGAGGCATATGAAGCTAGTAAACACAATACAAAGAGAGGATACCTCTCCTATTTAGACACCAAAACCACCTTTCCACCACTGAAAATCCTTTGAATTTTAGTGGTAGAAAGATCATCAAAGGTTGAACAAGAGCCTAAAGGGATGGCTCAAAATAAGGCCCTAACAAGGCCTAAGAGGTAAATCACCCCAAATGAAAAGAGACCTTAAACAACTATTTTAAGCACTTAAATATAGAACTTTTTCTAATTAAGAGTTAAGCTTAAAATAGCATACAAAAGGGGCCAAAAGCTTAAGCAAAAATGGGGGTTTTAAAGGTCAAAGACTCACCCTTGAAGACCTTCTCTACCCTGCAACTCCAGCAAGTTTTTGAGCTTAAATCGGTCCAAGAACACCAAAAATAACTCCTTAGCACCTCGGCTACCCAAGGATGGTGTTTGAGTGTGTGTTTGTGTGTTAAACTAAGACAAATCTACACTTTTAAAGCACAAAATGAAGAACCAAGCAAGATAGATACAAAACTATATATATCTCTCTAAGGGCAATTTTCAGAACCTAGAAGAGGGAGGAGCTGCCTCCTTCTTATAGAAACAAAAGCCAAAGCTTCTTGGAGAAGCTAAGCTTCAAACAAATCCCTCCATACACGTGTATGGAGGATAGCCCAAATGTCCTTTAGCTGTGCCAGCTGGAGGAAAATATCTCCAAAAAGGTGTCAAAAAGCAGCCCACCACTTGAAGTGGTCTTCCAGAGAAAAAACTGGTCAGCCATGGTGGGAGAGAGTCCAAGGCATGAAATAAAACTAGTGGTGTGGTGGCCGACCAGAAAATGTGGTCCAAAGACCAAGCAAGCCAATTATCCGACCAGAAAACTGGCTGGCAGAAGGAAAAGTGGTCTCCAAGGAGAAAAAGTGGTCTCCCACCCTTGTACCCACCTTCAAACAAGAAAACAAGGTTTGTACCAAAACAAACGACAACGGATGCAAGGCGAGAGATCGGGGGCAAACACGCTTGGAAGCCCCGAAAACTAGCTAACGAGCACCAAAAATGGTATGCAACCACAAAAGTGATCTCCCGGACCACAATATTCCTCTAGGCAGAGGCAACAAGGTGTGGTTCAAAAACCACGCTAAGCGGAGAACGTTAAGCGGTCACCAGAGAAGCAGCCTTGACCAAAGGCTCCAAAAATCGAAACTAGTCTCCAACGGAAAAGTGGTCTCTGACCATGAAAAAGTGGTCTACGACCACAAAGAGATGGTCTACATGACCTCTCCCTTCCTCCAGGAAGACAAACAAAGTTCAGTCCTGGCAGGCGAAACACAAAAGAGTTCGGAGGATCGGAGGCGAGGCTCTCAGCCAAAATTCCGAAACCTCTAAACGAGCACAACATGCACCATCACCGAGCGCTCAATCAATGATATCTGAGTCTTAAGATCGGTCAAAAATAGAGTGTCTACAGGCACAATCCTAATAGGACTCTAATTCTCTAATGTAGAGTCCTCCTAGGAATCACATTCCTAAAAGATAATGCCTATCCTTTAACACTCTCTTCACTGCAAGCCAAGTGAGATGGCACAAGTCCCTTTACTTTGGCTCGGTAGTAGCTCAATCGAGCTAGGAAGGCCTTGCCCCATGCCAGGCAAAACTAGAGCAGTCCTTGACCGAGATAACAACTTCTGGAAGCTCACACCATCGCACCCCGGTCCTGCTTTGATATAACCATCTTGGTTCAACCCTTGGGCCAAATACATCCCAATCCACGGCCGAGGCTCAATCCACTCTTTTTACGCTTAGCGTGGCCCAATGGCCAAGAGTGAACCTAGCTCGGCCCATGCAATAGATAGACCTAGCTCGGCCTTATTTAGATATAAATTGCACTCTCATAACACATGAAACGCAAGCTCGTGGATGTTTGGATGTGCTACAATGGTGTATTTCAAGAAATGCAAAGTAATGATAATTCAAGCGGATTGCCAAGGGTTGATTAATAATGTGAGATTGCGATGAAAGCTACTTAGTGAAGATGACTAGTTTTGTTGGTTTGATGGTTTAAATATATATGATGTTGATGTTCCTCTCAAAAAAAAAAAAAAAAAGGCCTTATTTTTTAGCCTAAAAATGTTACAAAAGCTAAAATTATTTCAAAGGTAAGGATGAGAATTTTGACACAACTCAAACAATACACAAGAAGTTAATGTTCATCATTTTTGACATGAATCCAAACATGATACGATCCGATGACATGAATAATTAGTTACATATTTTTATTATTACTTACATTAAGAGCATTCATAATAGTCTCCTTATTTCTATTTTCTCCTTACTTTAAGAAGTCAAATATCAAATAAGTCCCTCTAATAGGCTCCTTACTAAACTTCTTATTTAAGGAGTAGACTTTTGGCTCCCTACATTGAGAGAGGTTTCAATCACTCCTATAATTAAAAGATTATTCTTTCTCTCTCATCCCTCATCTTTTTTCAAATGGTAGAAGAGAGAGAATAAAGTTTCAAATATATTTTAATGAAAAATGATAAATATAAATATAAATATATATATATATATATATTAAAATATTTAAAACATATACAAATAAAATAAAATAAAATAGAAAATATTGTTAGAGATGATAGTTGAAAAGTGATTCCTTAAAATAGGAAAGACATTTTTTTTTAACTAAAATCTATAGAAATTTAAAAAGATTGTTGGAGATACTCCAACACTCTATTTAGATTGAAGGAAGGAAAGTGCAGAGAAGAGTTAGCTGTAAGGGACAGAAAAAGGGTAAAGAAGAGGCGGTGTGGATTTGGGATCAGAGGCGGAACTATTGTGGGACTGAGGGTGGCCTCGGCTCCCCACAAGTTTCTGAAAATTAGAATAATATCCTATATTTTATGTATATTTATAAAGCATGTAATGAAATAATACCAAAATTTTATAAAATTACTTATTAATTTTTTTATTTTCATCAGGACTTTACAATCTATAATGAAATGATCTCCAATAATTTTATAATTTAGTAAATAGTATCAATTTTATCAAGTCAATTTTATTTGCACAAGATATACATGTGACTTTTGGTATTTATTTTACAAATAAAAAGGTATGCATATTTTTATAGGAAAATTATTTATAAGTCCTATTAGGGAGACTTATGCTACATATGATCCTACTAAAAGCATTGCATTCCGATAAGTCTGTAGAAAGTTTGTTGACACATTTATCCTCAACATTAGTTGTTAATATCATAAATAATAGTAAAACCATATATAGGAAATTGAATATTACTGTAGATCATATCTATATAAGCGTAGCGTAACGTGGCGTGTGACACCTACATAAGCGTAGCGTGACACCTATGATTTATGGTAACATGCAATTTTCTATATAGGAAATTACATATTATCATAGGTCATATCTACATAAACGTAACATAACGTGACACTTATGATCTATGGTAACATTCAATTTTCTATATAGGAAATTGAATGCTACTATAGATCATATCTGCATAAACGTAACGTAACGTGACACTTACATAAACGTAATGTGACACCTATGATCTATGGCAACATTCAATTTTCTATATAGGAAATTGAATGTTACTATAGATCATATTTATATGAAACGTAACGTGACACCAACATAAACCAACATTTTTCACCTTCAATTTTAAAAATAAAAACTCATTAAGTTTGCGAAAGCGTAGCGTGACACGTTACGTTACGTTTAGTGTCATGTTACGTTACGTTTATAAGTGTCACGTTACGTTACGTTATAGATGTCACATTATGTTACGTTTATGTAGGTGTCATGTTACGTTACGTTTATATAAGTGTCACGTTACGTTACGTTTATATAGATGTCACATTATGTTACGTTTATGTAGGTGTCACGTTACGTTACGTTTATGTAAGATCTTGTAGAATACATTCACGTTATATTACGTTTATGTAAGTGTCACGTCATTACGTTTATGTGGGATCTTGTGGAATACATTCCTATCTAAATAGGACTGAGATTCTATAAAAATTACCGGAACTTAGCCTACTATAAGTGTTTGAAAAAGGACTTATAAATAAATCTCCATATTTTTATTTAGAATAACTTCTCCATGAAATTTGGAAAAATATATATATATATATAAAATAAATTTTAGAAATTAGACTTAATTACATTAGACTCCTCTAAGGTTTTAATTCACATACCATTTAGCCTATTTTTCCATCAACAATTCATTAGTCATATAGATGAAAAAAATGATATTATCAACATTTTTTAATCTGAGGAATGAATATTATACCTTGTTTTATTTTTGTATCTTCACTCCATCAACATTTGTTTGACCCTCTTAGCCTCATTAAAAAGGTGGTTGGTGTAACAATGCCAAATGTGAGGCTGGTTGTATTACCTCAAATCTTATGGGAGATCAATATAATTACTTTTTTATTTATTAGATTATGTGAATTAACAAAATAAATTTAAAGGCAGTCTAGTCGATACATAGTGAGTTCTAATTTATAACTCAAAATTTTAGAAAAGAATAAAAAATGACTTGCTAGGTTTATTTAATTTTCTTTTTTATGAAATATTTTTTTTCACAACACTCATGGGACAAATTGTCTTCAATTAGTCATTTATTATATATTTTTTAATTTTTTTTTGCACATACCTCGGCCCCCTCTAACCAAAATTTATGATTCCGCTTCTTTTTTGGATGGTACGAAAAAGGGTTTGATGTGGACACAGAGGTAGGAGTGGACATGGGCCCGTTAGCCCAGCTAAGTTGGTCTGATCCCATCCATGATTTATTGGGCAGAATTATGATTTAGGTCCATAGAGCTATGTTGGGAAAATTTTATAAGCCCAATTATTATGTGGTCAATTTTTGGAAGAGTGCTTCAAGGCCCCCATGACTGCCAATATATCTCGCGATAACAAAATGTATTGTTCTGAGGTACGCCAAGAGTCAGCCTTCGATTACTCGCCTTGTCGCTCTGCCCACAAATAATATTATATAATATATATTTTTTTATAGATATACATATATTTATGTGTACATTTTACATTGTTTATCTTTATTTTTTTTTATAAACATATGTTATGTATTATTAATCATGTAAAAAGAATTGGTTAGAGATTTTGAATTACTTATATTGAATGGGTTCAAGAAACACTCAAATCATTAAATTAATTATATTGTTTTATTCTAAAATCGAGAAAAATATTTGCATTAAATATTACCTAAGCCAAATGGGTAGAATTATGAATTTTTTTATACATTCTTAGATGAAATTACAGGAAATATAGTATAGAAGCTCAATCTCAAAATTTGGACGAGCTTAAAAATTACTTTGAATGTTATAATGTAATAGGAGTTCAATCTAAATTTAGTCATAGTCCACTCTTGCTACGGAGATGATTGGTAACAAAAAGCAGTGTGGTGGTGGTGATGATAATGATAGATTGTATGTAACTAAAAAAAGGGTAATGATGATTGCTTGATAATAATTATAGTGTATATACAAGAATATAGGTAAAACATATAATTGGAAGAATATTAATATTGACAAAAATATGTTTTCCTCGCCGATTCTGTAATAAGCGTTGAAATAGTTAGACAAATTCATAAGGTCCATAGATTCTAAATTGAAAGTAAAAAATAGAAAATCTAACAATTAATTTATTGAAAAATGATTAGGGCCTCGACAAT